>OY731398.1:9057318-10257318 GCA_963425845.1 Sphenostylis stenocarpa
CACATTAACTAAATATACGTTAACATTATAATATACAGGGGAGTACAATCCAAAACACAATATAATATTTAAATTTTTAACATTTTAAATACCCTTTTAACAATACTCTAATATTTTTATAATAATTTATTATAAATTTACTAATCACTTATTTAATATAAATTCTAAATATATGATTTTAATTTTATTTATTTTGTCTGTTAACACCACAGTTGACCTCATTTGGCTACTGCACTTCATGCTCTTATCATACATACTTTAGAAGAATCATCTTTAAACATATTATCCATTTGCATTATAAATAGTATTTTTGATAATGTTGTCATTATTTTTTTTTAGTTTATTTTCAACAAAAATTACATATCTACTAATAATCATCTTATGAGATTGGTTCTACCTTCATTCTTTAACAATGTTATCATAACTCAATACATTTCCTACACTTTCGATCTACCTTTATTCTTTATCGAAAGTTGTACACCATATACAACATCTAAACACATGCAAAGATGAATGATCAATTAGTTTTCTCTTCCAATCTTCATTATTGTTTTTAAACGAAATTTTGTTGGTGGTGATTGGTTTATGAGAAACATAATTGTTTCTGTCCAAAATTATATACATCCTTATTATTTTGAACATATATAATTCTAGTTATATCTAGGAAAGTTATGTTTATACACATGGTCGAATTATTTGTGAACTTTAGATGGTCTTGAAGTATAATAAGAAAAAAACTCAATAAATCATCCATATTTAAAGATTTAGGGTCTTTAATATATTATCAATGGTTTGAGTACCCAATAAGAATTTTGGTTGAAGTTTCTCACCTTATTCCTATCAATTTTCTTACCTACATGTTCGTTATATTGAAACATGTGTCACACGATCTATAATATTGAAGAATTATATGTATTAAATGTCTTTTGTTACATGTACAAAAATATGTCATAATATGATGAAAAAAATTGATTGTTATGATACAAATAAAGTTGAAGGAGCAACAAACAAATCTAAAAATATTTAAGGGATATCACAAAAAAAATTAACATTTTAATAAATATTAAATACAAATAAATATTATAGGGACTTAAGCTATAATATAAGAATTTATTATGGGTTCCTAATTTGAAGAAAAAAATTATTGAATACTCTAAAATAAAAATTAGTCTTACATTAGAAATCCAAAATTTATTCAAGCCATAAAAAAATTGCATGGTTTCATAAAAAAAAAAATCTTTATAATGGTTGAGTTTGAATACAATATTATTAATCAAAATCTATACGAAAAAATGACCTAAATCTGCATACATATTAGTATGGTCCAGCTCATAAGACATGATCCTATTCACATGGGTTAGAGCTAAAACAGTCCACAACAGCAAAAAAGTTCATATAAAAAAAAATTATAGGATCAAAATACCCACAAAAGTCTTATTGGGACCAGATCAGACCACAGAAATTGTATTCTTTTAAAGTAAAAAAAAAAATCTGCTTTCAAATTGAGAGTTTCAAAAAATAATTTAAAAATTCATTATACTCATAGAAAAAACATTAATTTACTTTACACTTTGGCTATTCACAGTATAATTTAATTTAAATTGTTAACATTGACATCTTGGTCTTATACGTAAAAGTTGATTAAAAACCGAAAAGAAATTATAAGTCAAAATATGTCATCTTTACTGAAATGATGAATCATAAGCTTGTATAACCAACTTCCAATACAAACCAATATTTTTAAATAATAAGGAAGAATAAATATTTTATGCTTGAAAAGTATACATCCACCTTTACTAAAATATGAAATATCTTTATAGAATACTAAACATGTATTTACTCAATGGATAATATTTTTTAAAAATTTACCAAAAAAACTTTTAATAGAGAAAATTAATAGAAAATTACTTAAAAATGATATGTTATCATAAATCTTTCTTTTATATTTTTTAAGATAAGAACCAATTTATGTGGATGCTTTTATTAGAGATGTCTTTAGTATTTTTCCTTAATTTTCTATACTTGTATTTAATTATTATTTTTTAAAATTACTAAAAGAAACATATATTTTGAACTCTACTGAACATGAGCCTCACGAAGGAAGAGAAGGTTAATCATTAACTTTTTAAATGAAAAAGGTTACTATCTTGAAAGACAAAACATAGAAACAATCCCTTCTAAGTTAAAATTAGGATACAATGTACTTTTAGAATCTTTAATATAATTTTCTCTAAAATTCTTATGTCTATATATATATATATATATATATATATATATATATATATATATATATATATATATATATATATATGGCCTCTTACTTTTTATAATGATTAAAATTAAATAAAAGTTAAAAGTTGTTCACTTTGAGGGTTAATCATCCCTTGCTCATCCTACTTTTTATATTATTAATTTTGTTTCCTTTTCTTCTTTTATTTATTATTTTTACGGATTTTATACATCTAACTCCTTGATATTTGTTGTTTCATATTTTAAATCATTTTTTTCCTCTTTCATAATCTTTAAAAGTGTTCCATAATTATATAAGTGATTATTTTCATATCTAACTGTTTTCGGTGGAATTTTGATCGATTTCAATTTCTAGAGAATTTTGTTCTAACCAAATTCTAACCACGTAGATTCTTTTTTATTTAGGCTAGCAAATGGTTTTCAATCGAAATATGTATGAGAATCGAAAGTACCACAAATCTTAATGTAACCTAATGACAATCAAAAACGCTATTTTTGGTATTTTGTATTTAAAGCACTCTAAATAAAGAAAGCAGTAAAATGTCAAATCGAAAAGCAGTACAGAATATAAAGCTGCGAAGAAATATTAAATTGCAGAAAATGTAAAGTGCGGAAACCTCAAAATTGCATTAAGTGTAAATGACAAGGAATCGAAAATTGCAGGATTGTAAATAAGCAAAAAATCGAACTTTGCAGAAAAATAGATAACAGGAAATCGAAATTATAAGAAAAAGAATAACAGGAAATCAAAATTGCACAAACGGTAAATGATAAGATATCGAAAGTATAGAGACTTAAATTGCATTAAGGTAAATGACAAGTAATCAAAAATACAGAAACTTAAATTGCATTAAGGTAAATGACAAGTAATCGAAAGTACAGAAACTTAAAAATACATGAATATAAATTACCAGGGAAAGTAAAGAAAGTAATAAAGGCAGTCAATGAAAATGGAAATTCAGATCGCCAGAAACTTCATGATTGCGTCGTTCTCCGGTAGACTTCTCACTAGTATTTCTGTTCTCTCTGCCAATTTCCTCCTCCTTTTCCAGTCTTCGCTCTATTTATAGAGCATCCTTCAAGTAACCTCCCAAGAGTGGTTAATACCACTATTGCCACAATCTTACGTGTCCGTTCTTTTAGTCTTACCGTTTTAAAAACTGCACTCCACGTTCTTACGTATAAGGAAATTGCTCCTTCTTCGATTTCTGTCGCGATTTAGAAACTGTTTCTCACGTTCCTTGTGTGTGTTAACCGCTCCCTCGATCTCGATTTCAGACATCGAGTATTTTAAATTTTGCTTTTGATCCTCTTTAATTTTGTACTATTCTAACTTCAACAATAGGCATCGAAATTTTGTTTTTTCGATTCTCGATTTTGATTCTCGATGTACTTTTATCTTTGTGGTTACCAGCTTTTACCAATTTCATCGAAAATACGTTCTCGATGTCTTTTACCAATAGTATGGTCTTCGATTTTTTTCTCTCTTTCGTTTTTCGATCCATTTATCGATTTCCCATTAACACTAACATAAATTTTCATTAAACTTTTTCTACTTAATTATCTCATACATATTATATGCTTCACTTTAAACTCCACTCGTATATATAAAAAATAAAAACAATTCAATTTTTTAAAAATATTTTAATTAAATGTTAATTGTTTTTGCTTCCTTATATTTCTTCAATTAATTATTTCTCTGCAAAATGATACATTTATGAAAAAAGTGACACCATTTTACTAAAATTGCATAAAAAGTGAATTTTTTTTTATACGAGTGTAATCATTAAACTGTAGTTACTATGGGACAAAATGGGTATATTTATCTTTTAATCAAATAAATTTAATTTATTAAAAATGGTTTTGATTTATCTTTGAAACACTATAAATGTTTTTCAATTCAAACAATATCATTTTGAAGAAAATTAATCTTAGAAATATTTACCATAGATTGTGCAAAAATCATCAAGAATATATATTATTTTACTACATGAACTAAATTATGATATATTGTATCAATTTGTTCGAAGTTATTTCACTAACAATTTTAAAGATAAATATTATAAAAATATAATTTACAATTCATAATAATTTCTAATTAATGATTTCTACCGTATAACAAGAAACCTATTCAATTCTTACAGTTAAAAAAAATTGTCGGTGCGGTTATGACAGTTACATTATCATAAACGGAATTAATCTCATTCTAGATAAAATGAAAAAAAGAAAAGAAAAGAGAGTTCAAAATAAATAAAAAATTAATGATTTAACTCTTTTGTTTCTATTTAACTTCATTTTATATTATATTTTTACTACTATAATAATAATAATAATAATAATAATAATAATAATAATAATAATAATAATAATAATAATATAATTAGAAATTAAATAATCTTCGCAATAAATTATGTCCTTAAATTATACATTTATCTTTCTTCTATAAATTTCTGTGAATCCCATTTAATATCTGATTTCACTTTTTTTAAATAGTTCATTGAAATCAAACCATCTCCATTTTCTCTTACAAATCTTTAAACCATTCTCATATATTTTCCTCACAAAACCTCTCACAACTCAGACTCACACCTTCTAATGAAACTGATGATGCTTTCAACAACCACACACCATTGTTTATGATTACAAAGCCTCTCGTCATCTCCACTATCATCATCGTTACTCCCTTATCAACCGTTACCACCATTGTTGTAATCCATGAAACCTAATCACCCCTCAACCTCTTGTAACCGTCACCAAGAAGAGCAGTTCACCGGTTTCTGCCCAGCATGTCTCCATGAACGCCTAACCATACTTGGCTACAACTCCTTTTCCTCTTTCCAGCCATTACCATCGTTACCACCACCATTGTTGCAACTGCAACAACCTATGCAAATGCAACCCCATTATCCCTCCACCTCTTGTGCCCGCCACCCAGAGGATCAATTCATCGGCTTTTGCTCATCATGTCTTTGTGAACGACTAGCCGTTTTAGGGCACAACTCTTCATCCTCCATCCACAAGGGCCCCACTTTCTCCACTACCACCATTGCACCCAATGCTATTTTTCAGCCCTCTTCTTCCACCTTCAACCCTAACCTTCGTCGTGCCAAATCCTACCCTCCTTCAAGAAATGAAGAACCCTCTTGCGCCTTAGAGTCGCAGTGGAAATCATGTGATACCATAGACCCTAGCACCCTTTTCAACCAAGATGAGAAACACAAAATTCCCATGAAGGAACCCAATGTTGAAACGTGCAACCTCGCCTCCTCGTCTATTATTCAGGAAGATGAAGAAGATAACATTGTCAATGTCGTTAATGTTAACGAATTACCAAAAGCACAAATAACCAAAATTGAAACTGATGTGGATGCAGAAGAGATACTAGAAGCGATGAAGGATCAAATGGATGTAGATTCTCAAGCGAAGGAAGGTTCTAACCGTAATTTGAAGGGATGCTTCTGCTTTTCAACGTCAATTTTCAAGAAGAAGCTTCAAAAGTAGAAGATGAAGAAAAACTAGGGTATTTTAACATCGTTGTAGGGTTTGGGGATAAGGTTTTTGGTCAACAAGATGATCATATGTGACAATTTCTGGCGACTTAGCTCTAGATTTTAGCCCCTGTGTTTTTGCTAATTTATGATGTTCTTGATTGACATCATTTTTTAGTGGAACTTAATTTAAAATAAATAAATATTACATGAATTTCTGTGTATTTTTTTCAAGAGTCAATTCAACTTAATTAATAACATAATTTAAATAATTAATTTAGTCATAAATAAAATTAATTAAGTAAAAAAATGAAGAGAGAACTCTTTTTGACCATAAATTAAGTTAATTATGATTATTCTAGTCAAGTTAATAAAAACTAAGGGAAAAATGGAGTTCTCACATTTAAAATCTTCAAAAAATAATGAAGGATATTATATATTTGAATATAATGATATTTTTTTATTGTTTGTAGAAATTAGTTTGAAATGATATATATCTAGAATATCTTGGAATTAATTTTTGAAGTTGAGAGTTTATTATTAGAAATTAAGGCAATTAAAGAAATTCAAGTTATTTAATAATGTAGTTATATTAATAAAAAGATATGAGAACATTAATTATTTAATTAATATTTCTTCATACCTCAAGCAATTTCATCTTCTTCCTTTTTTTTTTTCCTGAGATATTAGTATATATTTCATCCTGTGTTATGCGTAGACGATGATTTAAATGTATAACGCTAAGAACTTAATTGTAAAAAATAAAAAGTTAAGAACTTTAGAATCAAATATAAAATTATCTAAACCTATATTAAGTGTCATATGTAAATATGTTATTATTGTTGTTAGGACTCACGATGAACTATTTTAAGTATAGTTTGATGTTGTGAGGGTCAGGTACAAAGTTGGGTTTATCATATTTTTTTAGTTACGAAATAAATGTTTGATTTTATTTTATATTTTAAAAATAGTTTTTTTTTAAGTTGTAATAATTGATTTTAAAAATAATTAAAAAATTAACATAAAATATATATATATATATATATATATATATATATATATATAAATAAAAAGATCGGTAAATCAAATAAAGAGTTGTAATTGATTGATTAAAAGTAGTTTTTTTTTTGAAAAATAAATATTTACTAAAACATATCTTGATGCCCAAATAAATTTTAAATAAGAGAATAATATAATTGAGAATAAATAATTAAATGATATTTACTATCTAATTAAATATCTGGACTTATAAAATAATAATATAATAACTATATCTCAAAAAATAATAATGATCTATATAAGATAAACGTATAAAAAATAATTAATAAAATAACATAACAAGATAATTAAATAAACAAAATATGATTTTAATAAATTTTATACATTATTCAATTTATAAGAATTTTTATACATGTCCATATTAATTAATAAATAATATTCTTTGAAGTATACGTGTAGGATTTAAGGATAATCGAATGCATTATAATATTTTTATATACTACACATTATATTGAATAATAGAGTTTAATGAGATATTTCAATTATTATTAATATTCGACAGTTTCTGAACTTTAAAGAAATTAATCTCGTAGTGAAAAAAAAAATATCACGTTAAATAAGCGAATTATAAATATGTTTAATTTTAAGGTGGCCATAATATATTTTCACTGTTTGAAATCTTTGATTTTCTTTTCCATTATCACTCTGTCATTCTTACTAGAGGCGTAAGCTTATGCCTGTAGAGGGATGTTTCGTTTCAAGGAAAACAAAAAAAACTTTTAAGGTTTTAACGTGATGTCAACATGGAAATCGATGTTAAAATAATATATTTTATTTTAAAAAATAATGAAAAAAAGTTAAAAATAAAATAGACTTACTAAGTTAAACTTATTTAAAGTTAGGATTCATTTTGAAAGTAAAAATTGGACATTTATTTTTTATTTTAGTAGTTGCTTTTATAATTAAATAATTAGGATTAATTATTATTTTATATTATTAAATTTTAAAAAATTAAATAATAAAAATAATAACAAAAAATTATTCTTAAGATGAATGAATTAGTGATAATTAATCTATATTTTAATATTCACAATACAAAGGCACTGAAATTGTACTTGTGTGAAGCATTTCTTTATCATGTGAAGGTTTTCATAATAAAGGAGAGAGAATTATGGTTGTTCATCCGAAAAAAAAAATAGCGATGGTGGAGCTTATCGGGGTATGATTCTCATAATGATTATAGCTCAAATTTAATAATTATTAAAATATATTTATTTTTATATTTATAAATTTATTTTTTATTAATAATATATTATTTTATTCCTGATTAATGGTCAAGTTTCATCCTTAAGCATGAGGTCTCAATTATATGTAATTTTGACTTGATCGCATATGGACCTGGTGGTAAGTTGATTCTTTTATCCACAGTTTTGAAAATAAAATTTAGGAGGCCGATTGAATCGGTCTAATAAAAAATTGATTTAATCATCTAAAAATTAGTTTGTTATTTTTAAATAGACAGATTCTAATTAAATTAAGATAAAATAAAATAAAAATAAAATAAATTTTTCAATCAAATTAATTTTAATAAAAATAAAAATAAAAATTTAAGATCAAATTTTTAATATAATTATTTTATAAAATATATAACATTTTTTTATTTTTTATAATTTTATCAATTTTAAATAATAATTATTTTATTATATTTTTATTTTATTTTAATAATTATTTATTTTACATTCTTTATTATATATTTTATATTTCTAATCTTTATTATAATTTAAAATAATCATAACAATATTTTTTTAAAATTTTTTATTTTTTTAATAAATTTATTATATACTTATTATATTATAAAAATATTATTTTATTAAATCTTAACTAAAATTTATTAAATCATCAATTTTAAAGTATTAAACCTTAAACTAATTTTAAAAACATTCCTCATAACTATTTTTCCAACCGGAGTGAATAAAAATTAATTATAAACCTGAATTTTTTATTATTGACTCTCTTTTTTCAAATGCAATAGTCTAAGAATAATAGAAGATACTTAGGATTTGAAAATATTTCGATTCGTAACAAAAATAAAATAATGATAGAATTTCATTAGAAGATAGTTAAAAGAAAAAAGAGAGTAAATTTAACCCATTGGATTTTAATACAATCCTTTTCAAACAATTTTTTTTAATGTTAATTTTTAAAAATATCTAAGGATGATATGTTTAATTATTTTTAAGGAACATAATATTTTTAAATTAGTTTGTTTTATTTGAATAATTTCATATTAGAAAACATATCATTTTCATGTCATAATTTGTAGACTTTTTTTCATAAATAATACTATTTTTAAAAATATTTCCCAAAATCAACTCTCGCTCAAGCGAAGAAACCATTCGCTTGAGCGAGGAGACATGTAACAAATGGTTAATCTCGGGTCAATTCTCGCTCAAGCGATAGGTACTTTCGCTTGAGCGAGAAATGATTGAAATATGTGGTGATCTAAGTTGCATTATGTGGCTAACTGCGTTGGACATTTAGCCTGTGGTCAATTCTCGCTCAAGCGATGGGTTACTTCGCTCAAGCGAGAATTAATTGGGTAACTGCGTTGGACCGTGGTCAATTCTCACTCAAGCGAGACATCCATCGTTCGAGTAAAGAAATTTATAATCGATTATAATTTGAGCTAATCGATCATAATTTTAAAATAATCGAATATACAAAATTATGATCGATTATTTCTCTCTCGCTCAAGCAAAGAAATACTTCGCTTGAGCGAGGAAACCTGTAACAAATGGGTAATCTCGGGTCAATTCTCGCTCAAACGACGGGTACTTTTGCTTGAGCGAGAAGTGATTGAAATATGTGGTGACCCAAGTTGCATTATGTGACTAACTGCGTTGGACGTTTAACCTGTGGTCAATTCTTGCTCAAGCGAGAAATCCATCGCTTGAGCGAGGAAACCTGCAACTATTTACAATGCTAAGTCACCCACCCAAGTCAGGATTCTCATGCCTTTCTGATGCACATAAGTAAGGAATCTAATGCTGAGTCACCCACCCAAGTTAGGATTCCAATCTTGGATTCCCTGCATTGGGTTAGACAAAAGCAAAAGAATCCAAGCATATTTAAAGAGATGTTGACCCACCCACTTTGCTTGGGTTTTGTGTGCGTCAGAAACCATGTGAGGGAGCATTGGATTCAAACCATTGGACTTCATTATAAATAGACCACTTTCATTCTTTGAAGTTCTCACATTGCATACTCCTAAATCTCTGAAGCTTTTTGCATTATTTCTTCTTCTTATCTTTAGTATTATTTTTGTTCCACACTCCTAAAATGGGTGTAGTGTCTACAATTGTCCATTATGATGGTTTCATAAACCCATGTCCCATGGAGGGAGTTACCTTCAATACTGGAACTGCAAAACTTGTTCCTTTAAAGAGAGGAATTTCTCTACAAAGGTTGAAGAAGTTGATCCATAGGAAATTGGAGAAAGAACCCCACGAAAATGTAGCAACCATCCATTTTTGCTGCCCAAATAGACTCGGAGTTGGGATTAACAACTTCATTGCTGTTGAGTTGAAAGATGATGACGACGTGGAGGCCATGTTCGATGTTCATGATTCAAACTCAAGTCTATGTGGTATTGAAATTTTTGTTACATTTAAAACTTCTTCTTCTTCATACCCCAACACACACTCACTTGAAATCTCACATTCACCCTACCAAGTTTTCCCAAACACTGACCCAGAAATACCCACAGACAATGACTACATCTCTTTTGCCCAACTTCTAAGTGGGTCTTCCACCAACATCAACGAAGAACTACCCACACAAGAGAACGAAACTGTTGGCCTCCCAATTGAAGTCGTTGATCCTTTTAGTGAGGACGAAGATGAATATGAAATTCTCAGCCAACAACAAGATGATTCAGAGGACGAACAACCACATATTCTTACACATGCACCAAACTTCATGGAACCATACAACCCACCACAACATTTTCTTAACTTCGAAAGTTACATTCAACAACAAGACCTAGAGTATGGTCATGTGTTGGACATAGAGTCTTTTGTTTCTCCAGCAGGAACTCTATTTCTTGGACAATGTTTCATAACAAAAAAGCAAGTTCAAGATGCCATAAATCACTTTCACATTGTCAATCACTGCACATACAAGGTGAAAATTTTAAACCAAAGTAGATATGTTGTTGATTGTGTTGATAATCAATGCAATTGGAGATGTCGAGCAATATTGCGCACAAGAGAGCAATATTGGGAGATTATGAAGCTTGTAGGACACCATACATGCATTTCGCCATTAATCAGCCAAGATCACAACAAGTTGGGATATAAAATGATTTCACAAACAATTGGTCAAATAATTGATGCTGATTCGTCAACACCAATCTCCGCAATCATAGTCCACATTCAATTAACAATGAGTTACACTATCACGTACAGGAAGACCTAGTTGGCCAAACAAAAGGCAGTGGAGACCATCTACGACAATTGGGAGGATTCGTATAAGAAGTTGTCTTGTTTGTTACAAGCCATGCAACAATTTGTTCCCGGATTCATCTACAAACTGTAGTCACAACCAGCTTACCAAGGTGAGGTCCTTCAATAAAATTCAAATATTTTTAAGTGTGTGTTTTGGACATTTAGGCCATGCATAGATGGATTTGTTCACTACAAGCTCATTGTTCAAGTGGACGGAACTTTTTTGTACGGAAAATATAGAGGTACCTTGTTGGTTGTAGTAGCACAAGATGACCGCAACAACATCCTCGCTATTGCGTTTGCGGTGGTTGAAGGTGAAACAAGTGATGCCTGGTTTTTTTTCTTAAAAAACCTCCAAAGATATGTCACACCCCAGCAAGGATTATGTCTCATATCAGACTGGCATGAATCCATTAGAAGTGCATACATGAGAAATGGAAACGGATGGACAGAAAATAATTCAGTGCATGTCTACTGCATTAGACACATTGCACAGAATTTTATGAGACGTTTCAAAAATACCGCACTAAGGAAAGATGTTGTAAATATGGGTAATTTCTTTGCTTCAAATTTGTTACAATGTATTCATTATTTAACTATTGCTAATAAATATTTATATTAACTATATATTTTTTAATATTTTTGTAGCATATGGGATGACTGAACCACGATTCTACTATTATTACAACATCTTGAGACAATGTGACATAAATGCAACTAATTGGTTGGATGAGATACCTAGAGAAAAATGGACACTTGCATAGGACAATGGACGGCGTTAGGGCCACATGACGACCAACATAGCAGAATCTATCAACTCTGTTTTAAAAAAAACAAGAAATCTACCTATTTGCTCCATGGTCAACGCAACGTACACCCGCTGCAACAAATTTTTCATTGAAAGAGGGAGGCAGATAAATGCTATGATCAATGTTGGTCATGTATACTCTGAAATTTTAGTTACAAATTTGGAGAAAGCACAAATACAAGCAAACACGTATAGGGTCATAACTTTTGACAGATCTAGCACAAAATTTGTAGTAAAGAAACACAAAACCCGCGTGAAGTTCGACCAGCAGGGAAGTTTGCAGTTCGCCTTGATGAGTTGTTGTGTGACTTTGGGAAAATTCCAGAAGTTTCACATGCCTTGTTCACATGTTCTTGCTACATGCAAGCATGCACACTATGACTTCAACAACTACATTCATCCAGTGTATACCTTACAACAAATTTCAAAGGTATACGAAACACAATTTGGGTTGTTGCAAAATGAAGAATATTGGCCAACATACATAGGACCTACTTTGTGTGCAGATCCAGAAATGAAAAGAACTTCAAAGAGCCGACTAAAATCAAGTTGTATAAGAACTGAGATGGATATTATAGAAAATCAAAGTAGGATTAAAATGTGTTCATATTGTCATACCCCTGGTCATAGCAGAAGAACATGCCCCAATGTTGCACGTGCATCTACTTCGCATCATTAGATTGTGTTAGTTAAGAAATTCCCCAATGTATGAAACTTAGGAGTTTTTCAATTAATAAAACTTCTTCTTTGCAGAGTGGGGATTACCTACAATGTAGTAACTCATGGACTCATTTGTTCTTACAATAAGGATAACTATATTGGCAAAAAATCATAATAGGAATACTAGTTTGTTGCATGAATTGTTAATATCTTTCACTTTAGTCCTTTTGTTGTTCAATCTTGTTCATGACTGAATCGAAGATATGCTGACAAGTTGCAATTTGCAGTCCAGGAGTGTATAACTTAAAATTATCAAGGACAAATTTTTGAATACGAAAATAGTTAGATAAGCCTTTGCAGGTTTTATGAAACAATTATTTCAATTAGCTATCGCTTGAGCGAAATTACCCATCGCTTGAGCGAAAAAACACCCGAGATTACCCATTAGTTGCAGGTTTCTTCGCTCAAGCGATGAAATTCTCGCTTGAGTGAGAGCTGACCACAAGCTAAAGCTTCAACGCAGTTAGCCACATAATGTAACTTGGATCACCACATAATTCAATCAGTTCTCACTCGAGCGAAATTATCCATCGCTTGAGCGAGAATTGACCATAGGCTAAAGCTTCAACACAGTTAGCCACATAATGCAACTTGAGTCACCACATATTTCAATCAGTTCTCGCTCGAGCGAAATTACCCATCGCTTGAGTGAGAATTGACCACAGATTACTCATTAGTTTCAGGTCTCCTCGCTCAAGCGATGGATTTCTCGCTTGAGCGAGAGAAAAATAATCGGTCATAATTTTAAATATTCGATTATTTTAAAATTATGATCGATTAGTTTAAATTATAGTTGATTATAAATTTTCTCGCTCAAGCGATGGGTTCCTCGCTTGAGCGAGAATTGCCCACATGCGTTTAAGTTAGCCAATCACTTCTCGCTCGAGCGAAATTACCCGTCGCTTGAGCAAGAATTGACCACAGGCTAAAGGTTCAACGCAGTTAGCCACATAATGCAACTTGGGTCACCACATATTTCAATCAGTGCTCGTTCAAACGAAATTCCCAATCACTTGAGCGAAAAAACACCCGAGATTACCCATTAGTTTCACCTCTCCTCGCTCAAGCGAAGGATGTCTCGCTTGAGCGAGAATTTTTTCGCTCGAGCGAATTTAAACCCCACAAAACCCTTAAGTTTCAGGTACTCTCGCTCAAGCGATTCATTTCTCGCTTGAGCGAGAGAAACGTGAATAGTAAATAGTGCTACTTTCATAAATAATGCTTCAGATGTGCTATTTTAGAAAATATTTTTTAAAATAATATTATCCGTAAAAAAAAGTCTAATTTTTAATCTTTTACTTTTTTTTTATTGTGTTTTCTCGTTCGTGACATTCGTTATAATTTTCAACGATAATAACAACCTATATCATGACTAAAGCTATTTTTTAAAATAGAAATTATAATTATTAATGAATTTATTTAACCTAATCCATTAAATTTGCTAGAATTTTTTAATAAAAAAATAATATTTTTACTATTATTTCACCAAAATTAGGTAAATAATATATTATTAATAAATAAAAAATGAAAGAATATATATAAAAAGGAATAATTAGAATTGTAAATATATAAATATATCTATGATTATTAAATCTAAGAGAGTCAAAATTATAGATGTATATATAAGTTACAAAATTTTGAGAAAGTCATGACCCCTCTATTAAGGTATAACAAAAGGAACTAAGTTTGGTGGATAACCTATCGGTCTGTTTAGAAGATGACAGGTGGGTTGGTTTAGGCCTGTTAGCCCATTTTTGTCCATCCTACTTAGCTCGCCAAGTCGACGGAAAAGAGGATGAGACAGGATGACCCGTTGGTCTGTTTTAAAAAAATATTTATATATTAAAATAAAAATAAAAAGAATTATAATTAAAAATATAATATTTTATGTGTTATGTTATTAAAACATGTAAATATATTATAATATTATAATTTAAATTATAAAAATAAATTAATTAAATTTAAATTATTAATTATAATTAGTTATTTTAATACATATATATATATATATATTTTTTTTAATTTATTTGATAAAATATGAATTAATAAATAAAAATTTTAAAATTATTCATATAATTAAAAATGTATTTTTTTTAAATACATATAAAATTTTTTATATATAAAAATAATTATTGACAAATCAGTTCATACCATTTTTGTGGGCTAGAGACGGGTCAAACTAGCATGTTTTTTTGACATCCTTACCTCCACTTAACGATGACCAGTAGTCAGTTTTCTCCCCTATCCCTTGTTAATGTTAGAAATTATATCTCATTCTCGTTTCTGTTAGATTTTAGCTTTCCTCGTCCCTGTTTCACTTTTTTTTTTAATTTATTTTTATACAAAAATAAATATTTATAATTTTATAATTTTTAATTATTATTATTAATTAAGTATATATTTTAATTTATTATATTTATATTAAAATATATATGTAAAAAAAATATTCATTCATTTTTTATACGGATATATAATTATAATAATAATAATAATAATAATAATAATATTATTATTATTATTATTATTATTATTATTATATAACATTATACTATATTTAAACATATATATATATATATATAAATTAATCATTTTTTAAGTTATCAAATTTAAAAATATGAAATATATAATTTATGAGAAAATATTTAATAAATTAATTATTATTTAATTAGTTTAAAATGATAAAAATTTTAATTATCAATTATTTTTAATTCTTCAAAATATAATTATTTTATTAAAAAAATTAATATATAACAAATAAAAATAATAAAATCTAAAAAATATAATATAATAAAATCTAATAAAGGTAAATTAGAAATAAAATAATATTAATTTCTAATGTAGAATATTTAGAAAAAGATAAATAAGAAAAAAAAATTAACTTTGTATTTGTCAAGAAATTGGAAAAATCAAATTGATAGTATAGATTAAAAAAAATGTCAAGAAGTCAACGTAAAAAAATATAATGAACTCATTTGATAAATTGAAAAATTAAAAAAGTGAAAAGTGGAATAAATAAAAAATGTGAAATATAGACTTAATTATTAAGACACTATTTTTTACTTAAAAAATAATAATCTAAAATTAAGATAATTGATATTTACAATACGTTTTTTTTTCATACTATATATTGCATCAAGAATTTATCACTAGATAAAAACTATAACTAATAAGTAGGAACATCAAATAACTAATAAGTAGGAACATCAAACAATAAGCATAGAACATTCACTTAACTCACATAAGTTTTTAAGATGGAAAAATAATATGAATCACTAACCTTATAATCGTATAAGGAGAAATATGAGAATGAGTACACATAATGCAAAATTTTAGTTATATTGGATAATAAAGAGAAGTGCTTATAAAACTTGCCATAGTAAGTTTATACAAAATGAAAGCTTACAATAACAAAAGTAACATGGAGTGTAAGGGTTTACTTAGAGAAAACCATATGTTCTGTACCCTAGAGGCTACTCTCACCTGTGTCAAATTCAAAGTCCTCATCTTCGTTTAAGTGATAATAAACTCCTACCTGTAATGTAAAAAAGACATGATGCATCAAAATGTAGTCTTTACCCAAATCATTCTAAATCATAATTATGTATCTAATTTAAATAATACAAACAAAAACAAAAAGATACAAACATTCAAATAAATTCAAAAGTATATTAATTACATCATTTGCTGAAACAATATAAAGCAACTCATATGAATTATAATAAAAGATCACAGACAAGTTTAATTAAAAATACATAAAATGCCGATTATTATGGGTTGTTCAGTAATATTTTGGATCAAATTTAAGAAAAAAAACTAATAAAAATTTATATTGGTTTGATTTTTCATATTTTTGTACTAAAGAAAAAACCAACATGATATTGTATCATTAGATAATATAATTTTTTTATATATATATCAATGATACTAAGTAAAAAAAATCAAAATTAATTACATTAACATTAAGTATGAATATATCATTTATGAAAATATTATAATATGAAGTATGATTACCTGTCGAAGAATCTTCATTTTTTAAAGGAGCGATCTTAGTCATTGTCACTATCAACTACGTACGAAGATCTTGTTTCCATGCTCAAACGTCTTGGGATGTATACATTATGATAGTAACTTATTAAGCATTTCAAAGATTTCGATGGAAAGTACTTCATGGCGAGCTTCCAAAAATTCTTACCATTTAACAATGGATTTGATTTTACTAGAGATTCAAATTCTTTATCATCTTCTAAAGTCCATGACCCTGGAACTTCTTCTCCAATCTCATCAAACTTCCATCTTGAAAATGTTGGACCGATCTCCAATTTCAAGAATTCTCTTGCTTCACTAATGTGCAGTTTAACACATTCAACTGATCCTGAATATTCACAGGAGCATGAATCAGGTCTACCATTCCCAATACCTTTTGAATTGTGTTCATTATTGTTAGACATGGGCCAAACTTGAACACCTAACCACTTCAAATCATCATCATTGTCTTGATATCTTGCATTTGTTGTGTCTTCCCACTTGGCAACTTCAGCTTGAAAACGAGGTCCAATGGGAATAACTGGAATTTCATTATCCTTAGGGAAGAAGTTGTTTTGTGACTGATTGAGTTTCATGTCTTCATTTTCCAAGCTTGAAGAATATGAAATCTCACTCGAATGGTCAAAATTTTCTTTAATTTTTGAAAATTTCTTTGTTGATTTAGTCATTTTATAATCTTTAAGATGGTTTTTGAGTCCTTTTGACCTTTCGAAAAAGCCACCAAAAATATCTAAGTGAGAACAGTATTGACTACCATTATTGCAAGATTGTGTTTTCTCTTCTACACATTTCTCTCTGGTAGCAATGTTATGACCACCGTCAAATTTTCTCTTCTGCAATAAGAAAAAGATAATTATAATTATCAAAGGATCTCAATTATTTTAGACCCTAAAAAAAGTCTTTTAAAATATAATTTCTATCAGAAATTGTTTTATGTACTCTCGAACATCATTTCTAAATATCCATCGTTGAATTATTTATTTATTTAAAATATATTAAAACATATTACGTATGTAATTTAAGTTTATAAAAAATAATTTATAAAATGAAAATTTATCTAAATTATATATATTGTAATTTAACGTTAACAATATCTAAACATTTTAAAATTATAAAATTAAATATATTATAAATAGTAATATATCATCCAAATCAAGTAATTACTCTAATTAAGATAAACTTTTGTACAATATTGTACAATTCACTTTTCCTATAGCTTCACTCGGGTGCTATCCAACCAATTTTAGACCTAATTTAAAATTATTTAATAGTTATGAACATTGTTTTAAATTGATTCAAAATATGAAATTAATGAATAAATCACTAGTCGATTTTTATTTAAATTGGTCTAACCAATCTTTCTAATTCAATTTTCAAAACAACTCTTTAGTGAAAAGATTGTATAAAAATAAAAATAAATACCTTGGATAGATTGTTAGAAAATAAATATTAGACAATAAGTAGGTAGTGCAATAGAATTTGATAGACTACATACCACACATCTTGCATTAGGATTCAAAAGTGTCTCCCTCTTGTGCTTTTGATTCCCAAGTCTTCGATGGGATGACTCGACGCATGCTTCCAAAGCAAATTTTTTCAACCCAAACTCTTGTTTTTCATTTCTGGCATCTGAAGGCAAAACATTCGTGGCGTGACTATAAGAAAATGACACATCTTTATCAGTGTATTGCCGAAATAATAAAAATAAACATATTGAACAAATATGATGAGATAAAAATAGAATAAAACATGAACATAAAAACATTAAAAAAAATTGAGTATTCTAAATTCAAAATAAATTATAATGAGAGCATATATTTGAAAAAAATAATAAAAAAAAGTTTAAAAAATATGTTAAAAATCAGTATCACTTTTGCTAAAAATGAAGATGTCATTGTTATACAAATTTTTTTTATACATGCATAAATTATGTCATTCATAAAAATGTCATTCATAAAAACTATGTCATTGCTATAGAGATTCATAAAAACTATGTCACCGTTCTAAAGATTTACAAAAATGTTATCACCGATCTAGAGATATTCACAAAAAAGTTGTCATTAGAAAATTGCATAAATGATGCCGCTCATCTAAGTAATTGTAGGACGATATCACTCATCTAAGCAATTGCACAAATGATGTTGTTCTTCTAGTAAATCGCATAAATGATGTCATTCTTTGCAAGAATCATACAAATGATGTCACTCTTCTAGAGAATCACGTAACCAATTTAACTCTTTTCTAGAATTACATAAATGAGTCACTCTTCTCGAGTGCATAAACAATGTAGCTTTTCTCGAGAATTGCATAAATATCGTGCTCTTTTAGAGAAGAACAACATTGCTTTTTTTTTATAATCTTATAAAGAAGAGATAAGAGTATAGATGATATCTTTCACTCTTCAGGAGAAGAGCATAAACTATGTGCTCTTTTAAAGAAGAGCGACATTAGCTTTTTTTGAAAATCCTACAAAGAAAAGAGAAGTGTTAATCCGATAAAGAAGAGAAAAGAGTTAATCCTATAAAGAAGAGATAAGAGTAAAAATGATGTCTATCACTCTTCCCAAGAATTACATAAACTATATGCTCTTCTAAAGAGGAATGACCTCACTTTTTTAGAATCTTAAAAATAAAAGAGAAGAGTATAGAGAATCGTATAAATGATGTCAGTCACTCTTCTCGAGAATTACATAAATGGCGTGCTCTTCTAAAGAAAAATAACCTCACTCGTCGTCACGCTTCCAGAATCGCGAAACGACGTCGTCTACGCTGATGATGCGCGTCATTTTGCAATGCCTGGAAGCGCGACAACGTCGTTTCTGCGATTCCTGAAAGCGCGACGACGTCATTTCTGCACGACGCACGTTGTTTCTGCAGGACGCATGTTGTTTCTGCGCGACGCACGTCATTTCTGCACGACGCACGTCGTTTCTGTGCGATGCACGTGCATCATGAGAAACAACGTGCGTCATAAAAAACGACATGCATCGCCCAGAAACTACGTCGTCGCACTTCTAGGAATCCCAGAAACTACGTCGTCGCACTTCTAGGAATCCCAGAAACTACGTCGTCGCGCTTCTAGGAATCCCAGAAACTACGTCATCGCGCTTCTAGGAATCGCAGAAACGACGTCGTTGCGCTTCTAGGAATCGCAGAAACGACGTCGTCGCACTTCTAGGAATCGCAAAAACGTCGTCATCGCGCTTCTAGGAATCGTAGAAACGACGTCGTCGTGCTTCTAGGAATCGCTGAAACGACGTCGTCGTGCTTCTAGGAATCGCTGAAACGACGTCGTCGCGCTTCTAGGAATCGCAAAAACGACGTCGTCGCGCTTCCAGGAATTGCAGAAACGACGCACATCGTGCTTCCTGGAATCGCAGAAACGACGCGCATCGCGCTTCCAGGAATCACAGAAACGACGCGCATCGCGCTTCCAGGAATCGCAGAAACGACGCACATCGCGCTTCTTGGAATCGCAGCAACGACGCACGTCACGCTTCCTGGAATCGCAGAAACGACGCACGTCACGCTTCCAAGAATCGCAGAAACGACGCACGTCACGCTTACAAGAATCGCAGAAACGACGCACGTCACGCTTCCAAGAATCGCAGAAATGACGCACGTCACGCTTCTAGAATCGTAGAAACGAAGCGCGTCGCGCTTCCAAGAATCGCAAAAATGACGCTTCCAGGAATCACAGAAACGACGCACGTCGCGCTTCCAGGAATCACATAAACGACGCGCGTCGCGCTTCCAGGAATCACAGAAACGACGCGCGTCGCGCTTCCAGGAATCGTAGAAACGACACGCATCGCGCTTCCAAGAATCGTAGAAACGACACGCATCGCGCTTCCAGGAATCGTAGAAACGACACGCATCGCGCTTCCAGGAATTGCAGAAACGACACATATTGCGCTTCCTGGAATCGCAGAAACGACGCACATTGTACTTCCTGGAATTGCAGAAATGACGCACATTGTGCTTCCTGGAATCGCAGAAACGACGCGACATCGCGCTTCCTGGAATCGCAGAAACGACGCGACATGTCGCGCTTCCGGAATCGCAGAAGCGACGCGACATTGTACTTCCTGGAATCGCAGAAACGACGCACATCGCGTTTCCAAGAATCGCACAAACGACGCGCGTCACGCTACCAGGAATCGCAAAAACGACACATGTCGCGCTTCCAGGAATCGCATAAACGACGCACGTCGCACTTCCAGGAATCGCAGAAACGACGCACGTCGCACTTCCAGGAATCGCAGAAACGACGCGCATTGCGCTTCCGGAATCGCATAAACGACGCGCGTCGCGCTTCCAGGAATCGCATAAACGACGTGCGTCGCACTTCCAGGAATCGCAAAAACGACGCGCGTCAGCGTTTCCAAGAATCGCAAAAACGACATGCAGCGTCGTGTTTTCAGGAATCGCATAAACGATGCACGTCGCGCTTCCAGAAATCACATAAACAACGCACGTCACGCTTCTAACAATCGTATAAACGACGCGTGTCGCGCTTCAGGGAATCTCTGTCGCAGAAATGACGAGCGTCATGCTTCCAAAAAATCACAAAAACGACATGCGTCGCAATTTCAGGTCATCACAAAAACGAGTTCCAAGGAACTGTAGGAATGACGTCGTCGCCACAAGAAAAAAAAATCATGAAAACTTGTTCAAAAGAATCACAACTATTTCTTCAAAAGAATAAAAAAAATCAATAGTTCAGAATATCACAGACACAACATCGATATTCCTGAGAATTTAAATAATTTCTCATTTAAAAGTAGAACCATCATTTCAACAATGAAATCAATTTTTGAAAGTTACAAAACAAAAGAGAATATTGTAATATAAGAAGCGTCGATAAATAATCTCATTGTAAATCCAAAGCAAAAATCAAGTAAACTAAGTAATGTAACCTATCCAAAGCAAAAACCAAGTAAACTAAGTAATGTAACCTACTTGTTGGAGATGTCGAAGGGCAAAATCGAACTCAAATTTCCTCTCATTATCTCTTGAAGGTTTCAGCAGAAACTAAAAGACAGTGAAATCTTCGCAGTCTGATACGGGGAATGAAGCCGATATTGGAGATTTGGGAGAGGTAAGGATGGAGATTTTAGGATTGGATTGAAAGAAAACTGAATCACAATGGGCATGAGTGCCTCTTGCTCTCCCCGATATGATGCAGAATGATTATTGCCCAAAACATTAGAGAAGGCTATTTATAATAGGTATTAATAGTTAAAAATATTCAAAACTCAACCATATCTTGATAACAAAATAATTTTTATCAAATAATGTATCTTTTGAAAAATAATTAATGATAGAATCCTTGGTTAATAAACAAATCCTTAAAATAGGGAGAATCTTTTATATATTTTATATCCTAAATTATAATAATTATTTTTTATGACTAATTATAAAATAAATTATGAATAATAAAAATTAATATTATATTATTATTTAAATTATTTTAAATTGATAAAAAAATTGAAAATAAAAAAAACAGTGAAAAATATTTTTTTTTCACTTTTTCGAATATATTCATTTATAAATTTGAATTTTGGATTAAAAATTAAGAATAAAATCAAAGTATTTATTATATTTAAATATAATATTACGATGGTGTCTAAATAAATGATTTCATCGTACCTGATCAAACCATTCCGTTACTGTATAATATTCTCTTTTAGAGGTGATTTCAAAAGTTTTGCTTAAAATTAAGATTTATCATCATAAATCTCAAATAACAAGAACAAAAATATTTATTTGACATTATAAGAGAATTGGATCCTAGCTCAATAATTCTAAAATTTAGAATAAATTAACAATCCATTAAAAATAGGTTAGGATTAGGTTACAATTAGATTTTTCACTTGAATCATAATTAATCAAAGTTTTAAAGATTTTTTATAACAACAATTATATATTTAAAAATAATTATCGTTATATATATATATATATATATATATATATATATATATATATATATATATACTTGATAATCTTCTTCGGTCTCAATTGTCATGCCATGGTATTGTTCAACTCAAACACATAAGTCATTTGTTCATCTTTGTGATTATTATTATACCTTTCTTATCCAATCGTTAACAAAATGTTTGTATTTTCTTAGCTCACTCATGTCTTATTCTCATGATTCTTCATCATATCATCATTGTTTAATGAATTTGTCATTTGAACTAATTATATATCTAGACATTATCCAAAATGAATATTGGTGCGAGACAATGTGATATGAGATAAATGTACTTGAATTGAACAAATCTTAGAACATTGTGGAGACATCCCAAATATTCATCCCATTTGATGCAAATGAGACTACAAAATTAAGCAAAATTCTGATGGAATTGTCAAGCAATACAAAACTTGATTGATTGCAAAAGGGTATATGGTCTAACAAAGGGAATTCATTATCTTGAAACTTGTTAACCTTTATGAAAATGTCAACCATAAGAATCATTCTTGATGTGCCTTCTATTAAGCTATGACACCTTCAAAAATTAGATGTGTGTTTCTTCATGGAGACTTGAACCAAGAGGTGTACTTGGACCACGCTTCCTAGAATTGAAAATGTTCAACCTCCTCAATGTTGTAAACTATTAAAATCCTTATACGGATTTAAATAAGTAAATTGTTTGTGATATAAGAAATTATTAGTATTGCTCTTATCTTATGCTTCTCATATCATAATCTTCTTTTTTAATAAGAGAGACGAGAGCAATTTTACAACCTTAGTGATGTCTTTATGACATTTATTCACCGAAAATAGCATTGAAGAAATATCAAATATCAAATGAATTCTCTACTCAAACTTTCAAGTCAAAGATCTTAGGTTGTTAAAGTACTTCCTTGAGTTAAAGGGTACAAACCTACTTATACATATGTATCTCATTGTGATATGAATCACAAGGGACGATTTATGATTTTTAGGGTTAGAACTTTATAAGAAATTTAGGAATTTAGTGATAAGATGGAAGGAAAAAATCACTCTTCCCAAGGAAGACAACTCACAAAGGATGTGAAAGTCCTTTGATATAGACAATGAGTTTTTGAATTACTCAAGAACTTAGGAGAACCACTCTCACTAAGATAAAAGAGATAAACTCTAATATTTCTAAAAATAAAACTCAACTTGCTATTTCGATAAAAATGGTTCAACTTATAAAGAAACTTTGTCATAAGAGTTACAAAGATTCACTAAAGAAAAATAAATGCTAATAATGATTTATTAACCTAGGAATTGAAAACTACTTAATGATTGATTGTAACTGAAATTGTGGCAACCAAAAGTCAATCAGCTATACACCTTCTTGATCTCCCAAAGACTGATAACTAAATTTTCAATTGGGCCCTTATTACAATTGGCAATAAAACCAAACTAAAGTCCATTAATTGATTAATCCAAAACACAATTTGGTCAACCAACAATACTTGTTGAAGAGTTTCATTTGCTTCCCTTACTCTAACCCTTATCATAGATCATGTTCACATCATTTAATGGCTAGAGCATGACTAAAATAAATTCTCTACTCAAACTTTCGAGTCAAAGATCTTGGGTTGTTAAAGTACTTCCTTGAGTTAAAGGGTACAACCCTACACATACATAGGTATCTCATTGTGAAAAAATATTATCTTGAATTATTACATGATTCTTGTTTATTAGGTTTAAAAATGACATATACACTTATGAATAGTTCATTTCGTCTTTGTTAAAATTATGCAGAAGAGCTGTAGACCCCAAATCTTGCCTGACCTCAAAATAAAGAGCAGAAGACTTTCGTTCGAAGATGGGCAAGGCCTAAAAGGTCCCTAGAATTGATTAATAGGCCCCATATAAGAATAATAAAGATTTTTGTACACGAAAAATAAGAAATTCCACTTAAAGGGTCGAGATCACCGTCTCGTTTAGCGAGACCGTTGTCTCGCCGTTGGCTAAGGGCGAGACGTCTCGTTTGGCGATATTGCCGTCTCGCCACTCACTAATGGCGAGACCGCCGTCTCATTTGGTGAGACCGCCATCTCATTTGGCGAGACGACGGTCCCGACCTTGTCATGCAAGACGACGATCCCGACCTATAAAAGGGAGGGACTTTCTCACTCTTTACACACCATTCTACCACTTTTCCTTTCGTACTTCTCTCAAATTACTCTCCTAGGACCCCTCTCGAAGCATTTCTAGAGTTTCTTAATATTTTTAGAAAGCATTCTATAGTGTTGTGAGGAAGAGCGATCATCATTGTAAAGCGTGGAGATTGTCAAAAAGCCCCATTTTTCAAAGAATTTACTATAAAAGCTTGCTTCGAAGGTTCCTATATACTCCCTTCTCTACTTTATCGCTTTTTAGATAGTATTGTTGTGCATTAATCATTTAGGGTCATGTAGTCAATAATTTAATTTTTCGCAATAAATAAATAAGGATAAAAACGCAATTTATAATTATTATATCTTTATAAAAATGGTCCATCATAGGGAACCCGAAAGTGGCGTTGTAGGGAAGCTAATACATTTCCTATACGTAACTAAATCCCTTACTTAACGCTGATTGTAATGACCAAATTGGTTTTTCTTAAAAAAACCACTGTCTTCTTTTTTTCCTTTTCCAATGTTTCTGGTAAAAACATTGGTGGCGACTCCTTGAACCTTTCGAAAATCTCACCTTTAGGTCTATCCCGATTATCGAACAACCTAAAGACGTTGAACCATTTTTTAAAAAAATGCGAGTCGAACAAAACCATCGTGTCGGTCCGACCGCCTCTTTTGACGGCGGAGACAAGAGCTTTTGAACACCCTTCCTTATAAATGTTTATTAGGTCGTTTGAGTTATCTTATTAATACATGTTCAAACATAGTTTATACTACTAAACAACTAAGTTAGTTTATGTTATTACCCACTCAAGCCCATTTCATGATTTCATGATTGCTAGTAGAATGCTTAGATATGTAAAGAGTTGTCTTAGTAAATATTCTATTTTTTAGCAAGAAATTGACAATTCAAATCCAAGGGTTTAGTCTTGCATACTGGGGTACCCGTGCATATTCTCGTACATCAATTATAGGATATTATTTTTTTATAGGAAAGTTTTTGGTTTCTTGGAAGATTAAGAAACTAGATGTTGTTTCAAGATCATGATCAAATATGAAGTATAAAACACTTATTTCTATCATATATTAGTTGTAATGAATTATTTGTTCTACGACCTTCAAGTTCCTTACAACAATCAATATTATTTTGTGATAATTAAAGTACATTGATATTGTTGATCTCATGCGAACTAAACATCTAATACGGATTATCATATTATTAGAAAGAAATTGCAACATAATCTAATACATATTCTTCCTATGTCTTCCTCTAATAAATTGATTGATATTTTCATTAACGTCTTGTCTTGAACATTATTCACTAATACAAAATAAGCTTACTTATTTTTAGTCAAACTAATAAGTATTTAACTTAAAAAAAATTGGTGAAATTTTTTAAATTAAGATAAACTTTTTTTAATATAATATTCAAAATATATGTCAGACTAAGATGATGTCTGATGTAAAATGTCCTCATTTGCTAGTTCTAGGTGTGGATGTTTACTCCGTATTCTTTTCTTGATTCTTCTTGCCTCCACCCATGAGTTCTCCCTTGTTCTAATAATTCCTCCCTTACATTCTATTCTATTGGTAGATATTGGAACCCACCTATAATGATAACTACATTAACTTGAATGATAAAGTCTATATTTTTTAATCTTAATAATAAAACTCTAAAATATTTTAAATTATTATAAATAAGATTATATAATTATTATTCTAATATACTTTAAAATATAATAATTGAGATGTTCTTTTTATTATTGTTTTTATTACTATATATTTATCTTTTATTCTAAATAATCTAAATTTTACGAAAATAATACTATCAAAACCTTAACAAAATTCATCCTAACATTAATCTTCGTCAAATCCTTCTTCATAACTACTAAAGAATTTTTCTACTTATACCAAATTACAAGTATTTTATATGCTATTTTTGATAATAAATATATTTTTTAACACTGTTAACCATTCTTAAATTAAATTCCTTAAATTTAAGATTGTTAAAGAATAAATTTACAATAAAGATAAAAGTTATTTGCAAGCTTTTCTAACTATTCTAACAAAAAAAATTTGTGGGCTATAATTATAATTTAGATTCTCAAATAATATTAAAAGGTTTTGTTGTAATTGTGAAGATTCTATTTTCTTTATAATTATTTATATTTTTTAAGAGGATTAAAAATTATAAAATTTTATAAAAATTTGCAATCAATTCATTCCATTTTTCCTTTTTTAAATCATAAGTAAGATATGTGATAATTTCTTACATGATTATATATAACACTACAATCGATTATGTTTGAATTTTTTTAATCAATATATATTTTTATTTTATTATAATAATAAATAATTTAAAAAATTATATTAAAATAATAAATAAAATATATTATTATAAATAAATTTATTTTACTTCCCATTCATTCTCACTCTTTTATCTTAATCCAAATTTTTTTTTCTTATTTTTTTTCACTCCCTCGAATATACTCTTTAATCCAAACATTCCATAAAATTGGTAAGCACTTTCTTTAATGATGATATATAGTTTAGATGGTTAACCTAATTTTATGAGGTAGTTTTCAAACTATTCTAATATATGTTGGAAAAGAAAAA
Organism: Sphenostylis stenocarpa; assembly: GCA_963425845.1. Lineage (NCBI taxonomy): Eukaryota > Viridiplantae > Streptophyta > Magnoliopsida > Fabales > Fabaceae > Sphenostylis > Sphenostylis stenocarpa. The sequence continues at coordinate 9,084,851 of OY731398.1, forward strand.
AAAATCACCTGCAAACTCTGATTTTTAAGTAAGTGAATGTGTGAGTGAGTAATTATATAAATAAAGAGATATCAAACCTTTTCTAGAAACATTTGAGTAACTACCCAAAAATTTTATATTGTTGGTCATGTGCCTAATCTCTTAAAGGGACGTCGAGTTTCTTGATCATCTAATATCTTAGAAAGATAATCATATGATTGGTTATTTAATAACAGACAAATATGTATTTCTTAGACAATATTATAAAGTACAATAAGTACACTAGATTATTTTAGAAATTGTGAGATATTTAACTCAACCTTATAAAATTGGCTCCTGTGATGATTGTACTCACCTATTTACTATAATGTTATAGAACCGATGATTAGGAAACTAAAATATTTTACAATTATACCAAATCCTAATCAAATAATATAAAATTTGTACAATGATATTTTGCAAAGAAAATAAATTTCACCACTTCCCTTTCAGTTGGTGCATATAAATTTCATATACCCCGACAAGATATTTTGAGAATATTTTATTTGAGATGTGTTAAGATATCAACTGCTTCTAATGAATCATACACACTCTACAATTTTTTCTTTTAACTTTTTCTTGATAAAAATGTTAGAATTAATTGAATTAATTCATTCCATTATGTGACTCATGTGAAATATAATGATAGGTCCAAATGTGATGTAATAAAATATAAGGACCTATTGGTTATTATGTGAAGTTAAAATAAAATAAAGATAAAATAAAATAAAAACTTACGGTAACCAACTTGATGGACGTTGGTTAATAAAAGGGATTAGGGTTTTATTTTTGGCCATAAGATTTTTTACGATAAACCATCAAGTAAGCGTGAGAGGAGAAAGAAAGACAAAGAGATAAAATTGGGAAAAGGAGATTGGAGAACACAAAGATTTAAAAAGAGATTCTCATAGATCAATATTAGTCTTCTTACTATGATTTATGTATTGATGTATGTTATGTTGTGAAAATCAATAATCTAAAGATCCTGTAGAGTAGTTTTCTAGAATGAATTAAAAGCGTAAGAAAACTACATGTGGTATTAGAGCCTGTGTTATTAGATTTATGATTTTCCTTTCCCAAATTATGTTTTCCCCAAATTCAGATAAGTCCTAATTATGAATCTAGGGATTTCTCTATCGGATTAGCATGAATCTTAATCTATTCCCAAATTTGCTTTTCTCAAAATTGAATAAAGGAATAAACCCTAATTATGTTTTCAAGTTCAATTTGAAACCAATTTTATAGCCCCTATGCGTGAATGACCTCGTAATTGATTTTAATTGAAAAGACAAATGACGTGATTGGGTTAGAGTGAATCATGTATGAAATTGGTTTCATGTTATAATTATGATGGGATGTTATAATTATGATAAATGAATGGTTGTTACTTGTTATGGGATGTGTCCGTGTATAAATGCCTTAATTGCAAATTTTGTTTGCAAATTGAATTAAATTATTTTTGCTATAAGTTGCGCATAAAAGTTTTGAATTGACAATTTCAATAAAATTAAGGTTTTAGGATTAAAAATTAATCCTATAATGGAAATTGAAATTATGGGTTTCAATTTTATTTATGACATATAATATTTTATCATGTGAATATTTTACATATTTATTAAAATTAATAATAAAAAAATGCTATGAATGATTAATAGCAATTAAAGATATTATGTTTTTGAAATTAAGTATGATAAATTTTGTTAGTCACCAAAGTGACTAAAATTTTAAGGTTATTTTGATTTCAAACTATTAATGATTTTATTTCAATTACCCATAGTATGAACGCTAAACTTATGAATAATTGATTTATGGGTTAATTGAAGTTTATTATTATAAGGCATTTTATTATCACCCAAAAGTTGATTAATTGTTATTATAATTAATGAGTATAAAGGTGGATAATTTTGTGTGCATCACTAGTTTTATTTATATAACCAAAGGTGTTAGGTGATTCTAGTTGATGCATATTTTAATTATCATTAATGTTATAAAATGATTAGCGTAATTATGTTTGTATATTAGTGGATCTCCCAAAGGAGAACATTAGTATGCATAGAATGGTTATCTATATTTGAATCTGTATTTATATTTAATTTTTATGACTCAAATCGTTAATGTTAGGCATGTGTTAATTGCAATATTTGTTCCTGTAGCTTTACATTCGCTTTCTTCGTCTGTTCCAGTCTTTAATGGATTAAATTTCCCTGACTGGAGTGAACAAATCCAATTTCACTTAGGTGTGTTAGATCTTGATTTGGCTTTCCAAGTTGAAAAATCAGCTGTTATCACTGATGCTAGTAGCAATGAAGAGAACACTCATTATAGAGCTTGAGAAAGATCAAACAAACTTAGTTTTATGTTTATGCGAATGAGTATAACAAGCAATATAAGTCTCATCTTCCTAAAACTGAGGATGCGAAGGAGTTTATGAAATTTGTGGAAGAGCGCTTTCAAACTCCTGAACACGTAATCAAAGTGACAAATATCGCAACAAGACTCAAGTCTCTTGGAATGACAGTGGAAGAAAATTTTCTTGTGCAGCTCATTTTGAACTTGTTACCATCGGAGTATGGTTCGTTCCAGATGAATTATAACACCATGAAAGACAAATGGAATGTGCATGAATTGCACAGTATGTTAGTCGAGGAAGAGACCAAACTCAAGAACCTAGGAAGTCACTCTATTCATTATGTGAAAAATCAAGGAGCTAAAAAGAAAGTTGTTAAGAAACATGGAAAGGGTAAAAGACCATTAAAGATTAACGAGTCTTCTACTAACATTCAGAAGAAAAATGACAAATGTCGTTTCTGCGGAAAGTCTGGACATTTCCAGAATGACTGCTTAAAGCGTAAAGTTTGGTTCAAAAAGAAAGGTGAGCATAGTGATTACGTATGTTTTGAATCAAAGTTAACTGAAGTTCTCCATAATACTTGATGGATTGATTCTGGATATACAACTCATGTTTCTAATGTGATGCAGGGATTCCTTTCAACCCGAGCCATAAACCCAAATGAGAAGTTCGTCTTCATGGGAAATAAAGTCAAGGTTCTAGTGGAATCTATCGAGACTTATCGTTTAATCCTTGACACTCGGATATCACTTAGACCTTATAGATACTTTTTATGTACCTAGTATCACTAGAAATTTATTTATTTTTGTCTAAGTTTGATGTAGCTAGATACTCTTTTAAGTTTGGGAATGGTTGTTTCGAGTTTATTTAAGCGTACTTTATGATTGGAACTGGTACACTTTATGATGGTTATATAAATTGAGTTTGAATAATTTATATGTTGAAACTCTCATGACCTTGCATCATAATATTGGCACTAAACGTAGTTTGGTGGATGAAAGATCTGCTTACTTGTGACATAAGCGTTTGAGACATATTTTCAAAGAAAGAATGCAAATATTAGTAAAGAATGAAATCCTTCCGGATTTAGATTTTACTGATCTGAATATATGTGTGGATTGTATTAAAGGCAAATAAACAAAACACACAAAGAAATGAGCCACAAGAAGCACTCAACTTCTTGAAATCATACACACTGATATATGTGGTCCATTTGATGAAAATTCTTTTAATAAAGAGAAATATTTCATCACCTTCATTGACGATTTATCGCGTTATGGACATATCTATTTACTACATGAGAAATCTCAAGCAGTAAATGCCTTAGAATGTTATATAAATGAAGTGGAGAGGCAATTAAACAGAAGGTGAAAATTGTCAGGTCAGATAGAGATGGTAAATATTATGGAAGATATGATGAAAGTAGACAATATCCTGATCTGTTTGCTAAGTTCCTTGAGAAGCGTGGTATTTGTGCTCAATACACAATGCTAGGAAAACTACATAATGTATTTGTGCTCAATACATAAATTAATTTTACTATGTATTTTTATATATAAATAAATATTTATAATTTATAATTATTAATTAAATATACATTTTAATTTATTATATTTATATTAAAATATATATGTAAAAGAAATATTTAATCATTTTTTATTTATATATATATATATATATATCTAATATTTATAACATTATTATTATTATTATTATTATAACATTGTATTCAAATATTTAAATATTTATAACATTATTATTATAATATTGTATTCAAACATTTGATTATATATATAAGTTAATTCATTTTTAAGTTGTCATTAAAAATATGAAATATATATTTTATAAGGAAATATTTAATAAGTTAATTCTTATTTAATTAGTTTGAAGTAATAAAAGTTTAAATTATTAATTCCTTCTAATCCTTTAAAATATAATTATTTTATTAAGATAAAATTTGATATATGATAAATAAGCATAATAAGATAAAAAAATATGACATAATAAAACATAATAAATATAAATTATAAATAAACTAATATTAGTTACTACTAAGATTTATGTAAAATATTTAGAAAAAGATAAAGAAGAAAAAAAAGTTAACTTTGTGTTCATCAAATTGGTTGAAAAGATTAAAAAAAAACAAATTGATAGGAGAGATTAAGGAAATGTGAAAAGCGGAAAGATAAGAGAGAGAATAATATAATAAATTAATTGATATAAAAGATTGAAAAATAAAAAAAATTAAAAAATGGGTAGAAGAAAAATAAAAAAATAACCTTATATGTAATAGAAAAAGAAAATGAAATAGTTTTAAAATATTAATATTTTAAAATTTAAATTTAAATATAAAGTCGGGGCGGGGACGGGGTCGGGGTGGGGATTGCATTACCCATCCCCGCCCCGCCCCAACTTTTAAAACGGAGAAAACCCGAACCCGACCCAGACCCGGCCCGGTCAACTCCGGTTTTTCCAGTCAAACTCGGGGCGAGGACGGGTCGGTCCTCACGGGTATGGGTTTAATTGTCATCCCTAATTGGAAAGCTGCAAAGAAAATCTTAAGATACTTACAAGGAACAAAGAATCACATGCTTACTTATAGGAAAGTTGATCACCTTGAAGTGATTGGATATACAAATTCAGATTTTGCTTGGTTGTATGGATAATCAAAAGTCTACATTTGGTTATGTGTATCTTTTAACCTAGGAAGAGCGATTTCATGGAAAAGTGCGAAACAATCTGTCATTGCTTGCATGCACCATGGAAGCTGAATTTGTGGCATGCTTTGAGGTCATCACAATTCAAGCTAATTAGTTGTGAAATTTTATTTTAGGACTTGGAATAGTCGACGGTATTGTTAAGCCGATGAAAATTTATTATGATAATTCACGAACAGTCTTCTTTTTAAGAACAACAAGTATTCCAAAGGTGTTAAGCATATGGAATTGAAATACTTTGCCGTTAAAAAAGAAGTTCAGAAACAGAGAATGTCAATAAAACATATTAGCACTAATATTATGATTGTTGATCCTTTAACAAAGGGATTACCGCCCAAGTTGTTTGTTGGCCATATAGTGAATATGGGCATTATGTTTACTAGTAGTGAATGTTGAATGTTAATGTTATTATTAATGCTTATGTGACACTTTGAGATCTTTAATGTATAAGTTTCGAAATTTGTGTTTTCTTCTTCATTTATATGCATGCAAATTATGATGAAGAAAATAAATTATGTTATTATTTTTGAGATGATATTAGGTTTGAACCCATTATGGACTTCTCATTATAAAGTCATATTAAGGAGAAAAAGATAATATAGTGGTACATGGAAGGGAGCATGTCGATTGAATGACATGTAACTCGTCATGACTCTTGTTATAGTTGTATATTTAATTATGAATAATGATAGAATCAATTTATGTTAGGTCTTTTAATGCGTATTATGACTTAAGTATTAAATCATATGACATCACATGAGTCAAGTGGGATAATGTTAGAATTAATTTAATTCATTCATATAATGGACCCAAATGTGATTTAATAAAATATAAAGACTTATTGATTATTATGTGAAGTTAAAATAAAATAAAGATAAAATAAAATAAAAAGTTACGGTAACCAACTTGATGGACGTTGGTTAATAAAAAGGATTAAAGTTACGTCTCTGGCCATAAGGTTTTTTTCATGGTAAACCATCAAGAAAGCGTAAGAAGAGAAAGAAAGACAAAGAGATAGATTGAGAAAAAGAAATTGGAGAACGAAAAGATTAAAGAAGATATTCTCATGGATCAATGTTAATCTTCTTACTATGATTCATGTATTGATGTATGTTATATTGTGAAAATCAATAATCTAAAGATCATGTAGAATAGTTTTCTAGAATGAATTAAGAGCGTAGGAAAACTACATAATGTTTTACAAAAAAAAATCGATTAACTTCAATTTGTTTTGTTCGATCATGTTGTACTGAATTATGAATAATATCACACACAACTTTATTGTCACATCATAGTTTAATTGCTTGTGTGAACAAGTATCCAATATCTTGCAAAAAGAATTTTAGCCATAAACTTTCATAAATTTCAAGTGTCAATTCGCTAAACTCAACTTCACTTGAGCGAGATAACATAATTTGTTTTTTATTTTTCATATAACAAGATTACTACCAACAAATATAAAGTGACCCGATGTTGATAATTATCTTCTAATAATTCAACCTAATCAGCATTAGTATATACATCTATTTGTTGGTGACTTGTATTTGTTGCAAATAATAATCATTTTCCAAGTGTTGACTTTAAATATCTTAAAATATCTATAATTGCATTCATACATTGCTCTCCAAGATTATGTATAAATTGATTGACAATACTTAATGCGTAGAAAATATCTGGTCTTGTGTGTGTTAAGTACATCAATCTCTCTACAAGTCTTTGATAACTTTGTTTATTAATTGAAATTTAATTTGATGTAGTAGATAACTTTAAACCTTCTTCCATTGGTGTATTGGTTGTCTGACAAGCTGACATACTTATCTCTTGTAACAAGTTTAGGACATTTTTTTTAGTCAAAAAAATATTTTCTTGGATCTAAATACTTCAATCTCTAAAAAATATTTAAAGAGACCCAGGTCCTTTATTTCAAACCCTTTTGATAAATACTCTTGTAAACTTTTACTTTCTTTTGGATAATTTCTTATAATAATTATATCATTTATATATACAACAAATGTAGTTATTTTACCTTTTTGTTTCTTCAAAATTAAAGTATGATCTGAATTACTCTAATTATATTTAAATGCTATCATAGATTTTGTAAACCTTCCAAATTATACTTGTTTCAACCCATACAATTTTTTTTATTTGCATTTTTTTTTTAAGTTTTTTGGGTACCATGCAACTTGGTGGGAGTTCTATATACATGTCTTTAGTTAATTTCGCATGTGAAAATGCATTTTTTACATCAATGTTAATTTTTGCTACAACAGTAATTGTCTTTGTATAATCAATTTCATATGTTTAAGTATATCATTTTGTCACTTTATATCTTTCAATTGTACCATATGCTTTGTATTTAATAGTGTAAATCCATCGACATCCTATCTGGTTTATTTCCTAGTGGAACATCAACCAATATCTAAGAATCATTCTTTTGAAGTCAGTTCATCTCCTCATTCATAACGGTCTTTCATCCTAGATTAGATAAAACTTTTAGCAAATTGTTAGGGATATCTATAATAAATAATTGATTGGTAAATATTTTATTTATTTACGATAGTCTATGATTTGATAGAGCGAGTGACTCATAGGATATTTTAATTCATTAGAAAGTTCTGGCTCATAAGTAATTTAGGAATACATCTAGTGAGACAACAATTTGACAATTATTTAACTTCAATGTTATCTCCACTAAGAGTTTATTGTGGGGCTTCTCCGAGTAAGATGTTTATATGAGACTTTAGTACAAAATTTGTGTGATGATTATCTAATGTAAGTTTCTTCTTCATCTTTTAAAGGGTGAGCATATGAAATTGGATCATTTAGATTTATATTATATTCTAGAGTTTGGTTTTTATACTCTATAGTCTGAATTTTCTGAATTTCTTGTTAGTTCCTTCCATGAAAATAAAACTTAAAAGAAAAATACATTGTATCTTCATGAAAAATTACATACTGTTATTATATACATATGTTGAGTAGGAGGATGATAACACCTATATCCTTTTTTATGTGTAACATATCCAATTAAAACACATTTTGTTTTATTGATGCTTATGAAGATGAACAAATGCAACACATCCAAATATATGAGGGGATAAATTAGAAACAATTGAGGTGAGTTAAATTATGTAGTGTTTCAAAAGAAATATTAAAACCAATTGAGGGAGTTAGATTTATTAAATATACTTTTGAAGTAAGAGTGTGTCCCCAATAACACAATCACATGTGTGTCTCAATCATTGAAGTACGAACAACATCTATCAAATGTTAATTTCTTCTCTCAACAACCCCATTTTGTTTTTGTTAAGGTGTATTGGGACAAATAGTTTGATTAATAATTCCATTAGCTTCTAGATATTGTTAGAATTTACACTTTTTATACTTCCCACCATTATCACTATGTAAAACCCGAATGTTAGCATTATATTGAATTCTTCCCATTTTATAAAAATTTTCAAATAATACAGTTACATTTTTTTTATTTCATTAAGTATAACCAAGTCATTCTTGTATATTCATCGAGTAAAATTAAAAAAACAACAAGATTCACCTAACGTTTGAATTTTAAATGAACCTCACATGTTAGAATGTATTATCATAAAATCTTGAAAACTCTTATTTAAAATTAATAAAAATGATGTTTTATGATTCTTTGTTAATTCACAAACATCACAATTAAACTAGAAACACCATGCTTTTTAAATAAAGTAGGAAATAATTTTTTTAAATACCTAAATAAGGCAGACTACAGCATCGATGTCACAACCAATTTTTAAGTTTTGTATTTTCTCCCTTAGAGTTATTCATAACAAATGCTTGTTGTAACTCATTAGATTTTTTTTTTTTTAAAGAAGGTAGTAAAAGTTTCCTCTCCTTAATTGGTTTTGTTTTGATATATTTAAGAATATAAGAACTAAGATAAACAAAAATAAACACACAAGATAAATTAGTTATTATGTGAGAAACATATAGAAGATTAAAATTTAAAGAAGGAACCATCAAAACAAAATTAAAATTTAAAGTACTAGAAGATCGTTCTCTAATAATTTAGACTTTATTTCCATTTGCAGTAGAAATATATATTTTGTATAGATGATTTAATTTTTGTTACATTATTATGATCAAATGTCAAATGATTTCTAATTTTATTATCAGTAATTCAATCTTATAAAGATTATTCATAGGTGTATTTGGTGTAAATACCTTTCAATAATTATGTCTATCATTATAATATACTTTTGAAAGATATGGAAAATTTATTGAGTTTGAACAATAGAAGAAAAATATCAAATTTTATTTTCTTCATTTAAAATTTTTAAAAGATTCAAGATTTAAAGGATGGTTATGTACCAACTTGAAAAATATAAATTAAAATATATATTATTATTCAATATGAAATAAAATATGAATACTCTATTTATAAATTAAAAAAATATGTATCAAATTAAATTACTAAAAAAATTAAAATATTTCGCGACTGTATCAAATCTTAATTTTTACATTGATAAATAAATCTCAACAAATTGTATCATTGTTTCTTTATGTTATTAATATCAAAGTGATAATTATATCCTTTACGCAAACTCTATTTATTAGCTATATAAATTTTATATCAGATCATTTTATGACTCTTCGTGTTCTGACAAAATTAAAAAATTTTAAATTAGTTTTTAAATTATTTTAAAAAATTAAATCCAACGAACTCTTAATAAATTAATGATTTGATGATATAATTAAGAGAAATTTATTCTTACGTAATTTGTACGAGTTATTATGTGAAATTCAAATCCTAACGTCTTCATATTATATTTCATCACATATTTTACAATCTTTACCTTGTATCGTTTATCTTTTTTATTATTTTTATCTTTTATATTCATCATTTCTTTTATTTTTATCGCTTTGTTTTATCTAGATGCGTCTTCATCTTTTATCTTTATCTTTTATTTTTATCTCTTAATTTTTTATTTAAAATAAAATATTAGTTTTTTTTAAAGATTACAAATATTTTTGTAAAATATTCTATATTTCGACATAAAATTAATTTTACTATTTGTAATTTTATATATTTTTCCGAAATCCTTAACAAGTTTATACAATAGTTAGAGATTAAATACATAAATTAAATTTAGTTAAATTATTATAAATATTTACTTTGAATTTAAAACATTTTCTTTTAAATTGAAAGTTATTTTAATATTAAATCAGTATATTTCCTTATTTTGAAAATTATAAGAAATAGTTTTTAATTTTAAAAATTTAGAAAACACTACTTTTATTCAAGTTGGGAATCATTGAAATTGTAGTTAAATTAAAATCTACTATCTAGATTTAATAAAAAAGTTGTTCTATATTATTTTTTAAGATTTTAAACTTTTTAAAAATATTATAAATATTTTACTAAAAATATCAAAAATCAATTAAAGATCTTTATGTTTAAGTTATGCGTATGATTTTTATTTTAAATTTATTATCCAATAATGTAAATACATATAATAATAAGGAATTTCCAAACTCCTTAAGCAGTGAAACACAACTGCACACTGGAACGGAACTTGTCTCCACTGTTCAGTGTTATGGTGGAGCTTCCCAAATCTCTCTCTTCCCACACTCTTCTCAAGCTGCTCAAAGCCCAAAAGTCCCCTCTCTCCGCTCTCCACCTCTTCGACGCCTCCACCACCCGCCCCGGCTTCTCTCCCTCCCCCGCCGTATTCCACCACATCATCCGCCGCGTGGCTGACGACCCCGCCCTTCTCATCGCCCACGCGCCCCGCATCGTCTCCTCCATCCGTTGCCGCTGCCGCGAGGAGGTGCCCCTCACGCTCCTCAAAGCCTACGCCAAAACCCGCATGCCCGACGAAGCCCTGCACGTGTTTCAAACCATGCCGCACGTGTTCGGGTGCTCCCCCACCGTACTCTCCTTCAACACCCTACTCAACGCGTTCGTGGAATCGAACCAATGGGCACGCGCTGAGGGCTTCTTCAAGTACTTTGAAGCCGAGGGCGTGTCGCCGAACGTTGAAACCTACAACGTTCTTATAAAGGTGCTGTGTAAGAAGCGTGAGTTTGAGAAGGTTAGGGGTTGCTGACGTGGATGTGGGGTGCGGGGTTGAGCCCTGATAAGGTCACATACGGTACTTTGATTAGTGCAACCGCGAGGAGTGGGGATTTGGGGTTTGCGGTTGAGGTGTTCGATGAAATGTGTGAACGAGGGGTGGAGCCTGACGTGATGTGTTATAACATGATCATTGATGGGTTTTTCAAAAGGGGGAATTTTGGGAAGGCCAGTGAGATGTGGGAGAGGTTGTTGAGGGAGGAGTCGGTGTTTCCCAGTGTTGTGAGTTATAATGTGATGATTAGTGGGTTGTGTAAGTGTGGGAAGTTTAGTGAGGGTTTGGAGATATGGGAGAGGATGAAGAGGAATGAGAGGAGGCATGACTTGTTTACGTATAGTACGTTGATACATGGGTTGAGTGAAGGGGGGATTTGGTTGGAGCTAGAAGGGTTTTCGAGGAGATGGTTCGCAGAGGGGTTAGGCCTGATGTTGTTACGTGTAATGCAATGCTTAATGGGTTGTGTAAGACGCGGAAGGTTGAGGAATGTTTTGAGTTGTGGGAGGAGATGGGGAAGTGGGGTTTGCGGAATGTGAGAAGTTATAACATATTTCTCAAGGGGTTGTTTGAGAATGGGAAGGTGGAGGAGGCGGTGTCAATTTGGGGTGGTTTGTCGGAGGCAGATTCTGCTACTTATGGTGTGGTGATTCATGGTTTGTGTAGGAATGGGCATGTGAATAGGGCTTTGCGGGTGTTGGAAGAGGCTGAACATAAAGGAGGTGGTGTGGATGTGGATATCTTTGCTTACTCGCCAATGATAAACGCGTTGTGCAAACAAGGAAGATTAGATGAGGTGCGTGGGGTTGTAGAACTTATGAATAAGCGTGGCTGTAAATTTAACGTTCATGTTTGTAATGTGCTGATTGATGGGTTTGTTAAACATTCCAAACTTGACAGTGCTGTTAAATTTTTTATGGAAATGAGCAGCAAATGTTGCTCACCAAATGTTGTGTCCTATAATATTCTTATAAATGGATTATTGAGAGCTGGAAGATTTCGTGAGGCTTATGATTATGTTAATGAAATGTTGAGAAAAGGGTGGAAACCAGACATTATCACGTACAGCATATTGATAGATGGTCTTTATGAGAGCAGGATGGTGGAGGCAGCCCTTAGGTTGTGGCATATGTTTCTTGACACTGGACGTATGCCTGATATTATTATGTACAACATTGTCATCCATAGACTTTGTTGTTCTGGCAAAGTGGAGGATGCTCTGCAGCTTTATTCAACGATGAGGCAGAGGAAGTGTGTTAATCTTGTGACTTACAATACCATCATGGAGGGTTTTTACAAAGTTGGGAACTGCAAAATGGCAGCAAAGATTTGGGATCACATCTCAGCAGATGAGCTACAACCTGACATCATCTCGTATAATATTACTCTTAAGGGGCTCTGTTCTTGTGGTAGAGTAACAGATGCAATTGGGGTTCTAGATGATGCTTTGGTGCGTGGTGTTCTGCCAACTGCCATTACCTGGAACATATTGGTTAGAGCATTGATATTTTAAGGGGCTTCGACTTGATTCTTTTGTGATGTGCACTAATAGATTAAAATATTTTTTTGGCATTTTTCCCACTTGTTGGCTACATCAACTACAACTACAAGTATTATACTAAAATACGAGTATTTTACTAGTCTCCCACAAGAAAAGGAATTCCTGAGATGTTTAGGTATGAGACCAAGCAGCAAGCATGTTTGTCATATTATGCTTCCTGATAGCGTTTTGAAGGAAATTTAAAGCCCCTGGGCAAATAGTTACTGGCGCTGGCCTACATCTACTATATACAGGCATATTACGGTATCAGGTACTTTGGTGCAATACAGCTTGTCTCTAGGGTGCCTAAAGTTTGGGGTTGGCTGAACAGAAAAGGGACATGTTTCTGGGATATTTGTCTGCCTTATGTAAATTTATGGGATATATATCTGCCTCAGGCTTTATTGGGAATTTCAGGCAGCGATAGTATACTTCTCTAATTGATTAACCAACTTGTTAAGCTGTATAGAAATGAATTACGTTGTGTGGTTATTAGTTTTTCAGTAATTGTTTATATGAGAGAACATACAGAGATGCAAGTTAGCTTCCAAATGTACATATCTAAAACCTAGGATGATGATAAGAGTATTTTTTTTTGGTTTAACAAAATATATGAAATAAAGGTTTCATCAGCATCACATGGTAACCCAGTTACTCAGATTTTGGTGATTTTAGTTATATAGCCAATATCTGCTGTTGATGATGCTAGAGCAAAGCTGCATGATGTTATCAGGCTCAAGTTATAAGCTTCCACTTGGGTTTATTGCTCATGCAATATCCATTAATAATTCTGTTTCCCAGAAACTCGCTGTCAGTCTCAGTAAAAATTGAACTTCACTTATTTTTCTCTTCGGTATTTGCCTTTCTTGTTTTTCCAGTTTCTGATGACATTGACTGTTCGTAGATGAGCTGAGAAACTAAAGCCACAACAATAGCTCCAAGAACTGCTACTTTTCTCCAGTCAGTTGATGAGGCAATAGTATTGACTATTGCAAAGGTAAGCAGGCCAATAAAGAAGAGGTAAATGCTTTTTCTTGTTCTGCTACCAGCTTTTTCTCTGGCTACATCTTTGATTTTTTCTGCCTCCACTTTAGCTTTTGCTTTGTCAACAGGTGTCTTCTTTCTAAGGTTCTTGAAAAATAGCCCTTCGTTTCTTCTATCCTCCATTTTAACTTCAAACTCATCTAGTTCCTTTTCGCGCTCCTGAATCTCTTGTCTGAAGAGTTCTGCAGATTCCTCAAACTCTACCTTCTGGCTCTCTATGTTTGCTGTTATCTGCCAACACAAAACGAACACCGGAAGAGGTCATAAAGTACCTTTCACATTTAGATTTTCCTTCATGCTGATGCTTTTGCCAAACCATGGTTTGAGCCTTTTCCTAACGAAAAAAAAAAAAACAACCAAAAAAACACTAAATAGTTAACTCAGTTGAATCATACTCTGGCACTAGCTTCATCTAATCCTTGGAGGGCATCTTCTCCAATCTTGTCAAAGTCAGCCTTGGCTTCTTCACCAAACTGGGCTAAATATGCAGATCTCTCATCTATATAGTTTGTGAGACGGACTTTTTGAGTTTGAAGCATGGCAATTTGTGCTAGCAGTTCTTGCTTACGAATATCTCCTGGTTGGGGAGTTTGAGAATCAGATTCATTGGACTTGCAGAGGCAGAAAATAGAACCTTTTGTGTTGAGGACTCTGCTGCGGTGGATGCTATATTTGATATTGGTAGGAGTAGAAGGATGAACGGGTTTGAGGACAATCATCTTTTCTTAGTTGTGGAAGCATGTACTTGCATTGCATGGGTTGGAAAACAATAAAGGAAACCAAGGGAGAAGAAAGGGGGCTCAGCAGGAACAAAATTTTAGTTGTGTTGACTGCAAGTATTTTGGGCCTCTGGTTTTCTGAACATTATCTCTATTAGGACAGAGACATTTTTATCAGAAAGATAGAACTATATTAGTACTTTATCTCACGCTTGAAATTACAGATGTTGTGCATACTCCAAAATCAAACTTCCCAAAAAATTGTATTTTTATATTTAATGTATTAGATCCTTATATTTGTTACATTATCATCCAAATTTGTAAAGGGATTTTTTTTTTTCAATTTAGATTGAACATATATGAATGCACATATAATTCCATCAATTGTCATATTCTCGTTTAAGCAAATGTTCATTAAAGTATTGTATTACTTTATTTTCTCTCTAGTCTTATATTCTTATATCCTAAATGCTATTTTTATTCTAGTCTAGTTTATAAGTTTATTTTAGGGTTAAATATGTTTTACTATAATAAAACAAACAACTTGATTTTGGTCTTTATAACTATTTATTTTTATTTCAGCTTTTGAAAATTATAATTATTGATTTTATTTAGAAATATAAAGTAAGTTTTGATCTTGGGAGATATTTTTCTTTTGTTCTAATACTTTAAAAAAGTGAAATCAATATTTTTATCTTTAATTTTTTTAAGATAGATAAAAAATATTTATTTTAAAATTTCCAATTATTTTAGAGAAATCATGTATTAACATTATTCTAAAAATACTAACTAGTGTTAATTCTGTTGGCCTTTTGTTAAATATCCAAGTTATTAACGAGTGTTATATGATAATTAGGGCTATAAACAAAATGTTAAACTTTTGAGAGATGAAATTAAGTTATATATATAAATATATATTTATAATGTTACGATAAAAATGTTTTCATAAACATATAATAAGATAAGATATTTAAATAAAGTCATAAAATACCATATAATAAAGTAATATAAATTAATTTGTAAGATAAGATATTTGATATTTTCAATTCACTTTACTATATTTATTATGTTTTTCAAAATTCATTCATTACATTTTAAAAAACAATAAAAGAAAAAATAAAATACAAGAGGAAAAAATAATCAGTATTGTATTTACTGCCAAGAGGTTTCTGTGCATAAAAAAAGTTATTATTAATTAACTTCTTGTTATAAAAATTTAAATTGTAATTCCTTTTATTTAAGTAGGACTGTAATACGTTAAAAGTAAATTTATAGGGTTTTAATCTTATAGATATCATTTAAATATATAGTGAATTATGTTAGGAGGTAAATATCCCTTTTATATATGTTTAGTATTTTTTACTGACAAGGTGAATCATTAATTTTAGTAATGAATAATTTGTACCATGATTAAAAAGAAAATCAATGTTAAGTAGACACTTTATTTGGGGAAATGGTTATCAAAATTCACTTTTTTTTTTTTTTAGATTTTACCTTGTACATGGATTAAAGATAAATTTTGATGAAAAGTACTTTATTTGACATTAATATGCAGGGCTACGTAATTTGAAAATTTAAATGTGAGTTTGAAATCTCACATGAGATAGAGGACTAACTTACAAGAAAGATGCATAACCTAATATCTTAAGGTTTTGGGTTGAGAGTGATGTCATATTCTCTTATATGGTTGACTCAGGTCCCATTTGTGAAAATTTCCTTACTGTTAGTCCTCTCGGAAATATCTAACAGTGATATCAGAGCACTAGGTTGTGATATTGGTCTTCTGTTGCATAGTCATTAGAATAGTGTTAGAGAAAATTCTTGGTATACTATGTGGTTGCGGTTAATCTGATCTTCCACATCAGAAAAAAGTTATTCTTGTTACTGGATATTATTTGGTAGTGTGATAGTGCATGTATAGGAAAAGTTTTGACAAGGAAAGACTTAGTATTTAAGCGTGTTCATTAGTGACCCACCTCTCTTTCCTGGGAATTTACCTGGTGTACTGGTTCATGGTCTACTGTTGTTGTTCCAGTAGGCAATATAGTGAGGATTGCATAAATCGGTTTGGAACCATGATAACAAAATAAGAGATAGAGAAGTTCAATGTGAGTAATTTCTCATTGTGAAAATTGAAGATAAAGACAATTTTGAGAAAAGAAAATTGTATTGATGTAATTGCGGAAAGAACCATGAAACATACAGATGAACGACGATGGAAAGAAATGAAGGACAATGCTATTGCGAGTTTGCACTTATTAATGACATATTCGATTTTATTCAGTGTTGTGGAGAAGACTATTGGGAAGGAGATTTGGGATACTCACATTAAACTATATGAGGTGAAGTCACTTCACACAAGAATATTCTTGAAGAGAAAACTCTATACTCTTCGGATGAGTGAGTTCACATCAGTGACAGACCACATCAACCATATGAATACCTTGTTTTCCCAACTATCAGCGAAAAATTTCAACATAATTGAAAATTAGCGGCAGAACTTCTACTTCACAGTTTACCTGATTCGTATGATCAACTCATCATCAATATTACAAATAATAATATTTATGAGAATATGCACTTTGAGGATGTTGCCGGAGCTATTCTTGAAAAAGAATCCGACGAATGAGTAAGAACGAAAGTTTCAAACAAGCACAAACTTTGACAATGATGAGAGAAAAATTAACGGAACGTGGTCCGAGTAATGATAGATCAAGGTCTCGAAGTAAGAAAAATTCTAAAATCAAATGCTACTTTTGTGGCAAGAAAGGGCACAATAGAAAAGAGTATTGGAAGAGGAAGAACAGAGGAAACAACTCTGAAGAATCAACCTCACAAGGTTGTGTTGTAAGTACCTTGGAAGATGGATATATTTTGGTGAGCGAAGCAGTAATTAGCTCTGATGATAAAAATGAGTTTCATGATAAGTAGATAGTGGATTTAGGCACAACATGACACATGACTCCGCACCGAGATTGATTTCACACTTATGAACTATTCTCAGGTGGATTCGTCTTCATGGGAAACAACCATGCATTGGAGATTACTGAAGTTGGTACCATCAAAATTAAAATGTATGATGGTACTGTTTGCACAATTCAAGGGGTACGACATGTGAAGGACTTGAAGAAGAATCTATTGTCCATTGGGATATTAGATGACCTCAGGTGTAAGATCTATGTTGAAGGTGGAATCTTGAAGGTGGTGAAATGGAGTTTGGTGGTCATGAAGACAAAGAAGATCATAACAAATTTGTATGTGCTGCTTGGAGATACGTTGCAAGAAGCGGATGTATTAGTTATGGTAACAAGTCAGGAAGATGCAGTGATCATGTGTCATCATAGAATTGGTCATATGTTAAAAAGTGGTCTAAAAATCCTTGCAGAACGTAATCTCTTTCCCAAGCTTAAAGAGGTTAGTTTACCTTTTTGTGAACACTGTGTGATAAGTAAGTAACATAGATTGAAGTTTGCTAGAGTGACTACTAAAAGTAAACACACATTGGACTTGATTCATTCTGATGTGTGAGAATCGCCGACACTATCCCTCGGAGGAACAAAATATTTTGTATTATTCATCAATGATTACTCCAGGAGATTGTGGGTGTACCCTATCAAGAAGAAGTCAGATGTGTTTTGATCGGTCAAGGAATTCAAAGCACAAGTAGAACTTGAAATTGGGAAAATAATTAAGTGCTTAAGGACAGATAACGGAGGAGAATATGTGGACGAAGAATTTTTAGCATTTTGCAAGTAAAAAGGTATTACTAGACAATTTTTTGTCCGACATACGCCTCAGCAAAATGGTATAGCAGAGCGGATGAATAGAACTCTCCTGAAAAGAACTAGAGCTATGTTGCGAACAACTGGAGTAGCTAAGTCTTTTTGGGCGAAGCAGCTAAAACTTCCTGTTATGTTATAAATCGGTCACCGTCAACCACCATTGGTTTGAGCACCCCAATGGAGTTATGGAAAGGTAAACGAACTAATTATTCATCCTTACATGTTTTTGTTGTCCTGTGTACATGATGTACAACACTCAAGAAAGAACAAAATTGGATCCAAAATCCAGAAAATATATCTTGGGTTATGCTGACAATATGAAGGGATATCGCCTGTTAAATCCAATTTCCACAAGGTTGTTGTTAGCAGAGAGACATAGTCTTTGCAAAAATGAACTACAAGTGAGCAAACAAATGATAGTTTGATAGAGGACAAGGTTATAGTACAGATAGAGAAGAAGTCTTCGGATGACTCCTCTGAGTCAGAGGAGGAGCACGAAGATCAAGAGCCAAATGAGGTTGGTAATAAGGATCTCCGACAATCAACATGAGAAAAAATCAGACCATCTTGACATTCACAATATGTGATGACAAGTAATAATGCGTATTGTCTTCTAAATGAAGAAGGAGAACCTTTAATGTTTCAAGAGTTTATGAGTTGCTCAGATGCTTCTCTGTAGATGACTGCAATGTAGGAAGAAATAGAGGTTCTTCATAAAAACAAGACATGAAATCTTGTGGAACTTCCGAAAGGTCGAAAAACCATTGGTTGCAAATGGGTCTATAAGATCGAGAGATGACAATGATCAAGTAGAAAGATATCGTGCTAGATTGGTAGTAAAGGGATATGCTCAGTAAAAAGGTATTGATTTCAATGAGATATTCTCCTCGTTTGTCAGATTGATGTCCATCAGAGTTGTCATGTCTATGTGTGTTACATTTGATTTACATCTTGAACAATTGGATGTAAAGACTACTTTTCTTCATGGAGATCTTGAAGAGGAAATTTATATGCTCGAACCAGAAGACTTTAAAGAACAAGAAAACTTGGTTTGTAGGTTGACCAAATCTCTATATGGTTTAAAACAAGCGCCTAGATGTTGGTATAAGAGATTTGATTCTTTCATTTTTTTTCCTTGGTTACAATAGACTGAGCTCAGACCATTGTACATATTACAATAGGTTTCGTGATAATGATTTTGTTATCTTATTATTGTATATGGATGACATGTTGGTGGTAGGCCCCAATATAGATCGAATCCAAGAGTTAAAAACACAATTGGTTAGGGAGTTTTTGATGAAGGACTTGGGACCAACAAACAAGATTTTAGGGATGCAAATTCACAGAGATAGAAAATATATGAAGGTTTGGCTTTCTCAGAAGAATTTCTTACTGAAAATCTTGTGGTGCTTCAACATACAAGACCGCAAGCTAATTTCCACCTCACTTCCTATCAATTTTAAGTTATCCTCAAGTATGAGTCCCAACAATGAAGCGGAGAGGATGAAAATATCTCGAGTACCGTATGCATCAGTAGTGGGAAGTTTTATGTTTGTCATGATTTGTACAAGACCAGACATTGCACAAGCAGTGAGAGTAATTAGTAGATTCATGAGAAATCCTGGTGGAGAACATTGGATTATTGTAAAGAGGATCCTTAGATACATCAAAGGAACCTCAGGTGTTGTATTATGTTATGGAGGATCAGAACTAGTTGTCAGAGGTTATGTCGATTCAGATTTTACAGGTGATCTAGATAAAAAGAGATATACTACTGATTATGTGTTTACAATTGCATGAGGGACAATAAGTTGGTTATCCTAGGATATTGTAGCTCTGTCTACCACATAAGCTGAATACATGACAGTCACTCAGGCATGTAAGGAAGCTATTTGGATTATGAAGATAATGGAGGAACTTGGACACAAGCAATAACAAATTGTTGTGTATTGTGACAGTTAAAGTGTCTTACACATTGCAATGAATCCAATCTTTCATTCTAGGACAAAACCCATAGGAATAATATATCATTTTGTTCAAGAAGTAGTGGAAGAGGATAGTGTGGATATGCAAAAGATTCACACGGATGAAAACCTAGTAGATGTTATGACAAAGTCGGTTAGTGCTAACAAGTTTATATGAAGTCGATCCTACTATGATCTAGCAAAAAAAGAAGCAACATGGATGACAAGAATAAATCAAGCATGGTGTAAATATTTGATTAATTTAATCAAAATCTTTAAGTGGGAGATTGTGAGAAGCAAAGTCCCACATCAAGGAAATCTCGAGGTGCTCACTTTTTTTACTATAAAAGCAACACGAGTGTTTATCTTGTAATACACATCAAAATCACTTCCTTTTCTTTCTCTTGTTGCTTTAGTACTTAAGAGATAAATTAAGAGAAAAAAATAGTTTCTCCTTTTAGGTTCTCTTAGAGTTATTTTTCCTTTATTTTCAGGAAATGGTGTTATTGTTTCCTCCTTGGAGATAGAGAGAATGATTATAATTTCTTTCATTAGTAGAATTACTCTTTTGCCTATTGTCAGTGTTTTTCTCATCTTTTTATTTTATTTGTGTATGTTTATGCTTTTGTCTAATACCTAACAGTGGTATCAGAGCCAATAGTTTGTCCATGACCAGCTCAGTTAAGTATAGTAAGTGCAAGGTCCTTGTGTCGAAAGTCTTCCTGACAAGGGTTTCAGGCAAGTGAGTTCCGTTAAGTTGAACAGCGGTACAAGTAAGGTCATCATTAGGTACTCATGACTAAGAAATACTTCCGCTCGAGAGGGAGGTATACCAATGTGAAAGGGAATCACACTTGAGGGGGAGATGTTGAGAATTCAATTGTGAGTTTGAAGTCCCACGTTAAGTAGAAATGAGAAAGTGGAGTAACTTATAAGTGAGAAAGACCCATAACCTAATGTCTTAAGGTTTTGGGTTGAAAGTGGTGTCATATTCTCTTCTATGGTTGACTCAGGTCTCATTTGTACCTAATGTGGGACTTCAAACTCACTTGAATTTTCAACGTTCCGAGGAATGGTATCACAGTAGAAATACCTAACATGTAATGGTGGAAGTAACTAATTTTTTGTGTTATAGTCTAGATACTCTTTCTTTTTAAGTTTTTATGGATTGTTTGGTGAGAGCAAATTCAAGAAAGATTGTCATTTGGGCACAAATTATTTAATCTATGACTGAACAATTTATAACAAGGAAAGGGAAAATAGTGTCTAGGTGGTTGTGTTGTGCTAATAAATTCTATTTTATCTTCAATTGCATTACTTCCCCTTAAAATGTTTAAGGTTTTAAACATACTAAACATGTAATAAATAATTCTTTTCGGTTTGATGAAGATGACAGGCATAAAATTGTTTGGATTAGCTGAGAAAATGAATTGACATTTTTTAAGATTTTGATGGCATAGAGGTAAAGGATCTGAAACTCTTTTAACTTGAGGCTTTTAGCTAAATGAAATTGACACTTTTTTAGATTCTGATGCTGCTCGATTTCCATTCTTATTTTATGATAATGCTATGATTGGACATTTTTTTTCTAGTTCAATTTGGTGGAGGGACATTTACATGGTCAAGAATGCTACTTATGTCTCACCACTTTGATTTATTCAATATAAGAATAAGAAAGGTTAGAGAGGAGGAACAAGGAAAGTTCTTACATGATGTTCGATTCACACTAGTGAATGGAAACACTCCTTCCCTCTACTATTCTAAGTCTCTTAGAATAGACTGCTTGTGTGGCTAAAATGAGAGTGATTTGATGATGATTGGTGTTGAATGTGGAGTTTGTAGTCTTCTCTTTCACTTAGCTGTAAAAAAATTCATGAAAGGGTTTTGTTCCATTAAATGTTTACTTTATCTTACTGGTGTTCTCTTTTTGAAGATGGAAAAAGTGTTGTTATGCCTCAGCCTTTTTAAAATGCTCTGATTTGGTCTACTGAAATTATAGTTAACAAAGTTGTGTTTACATGGTTTAAGGTCAGTCAATCTGATTTCTTTTTTATGTGTGAGTAACCTATTTTTAAGCTAGTTAGAACAAAATCTAATTGTACTTACGATATTAGAATTGCTGCTAACTCGAAAAATTCTCTCATATCATAAATATTAAATACAGGTTCTCCATTTATGAGTATTAACTCATTTCAATATACAAATTACAAACAATCATCCACCAATGATGAAGTATCTTGGCACTCAAAATGTCTTGTATCACTCAATGCACTTAGTTTTTTTTATCAATTTTAATACTTTTTTTTTAAATAATAATGTATTAAGTGCAAGAAATGATGACTTTAATAAATGGTAACCTGAAGCATCAAGAACAAACCCAGTGGATTGGCAAAAAAGATTTGGATCATATTCAAAGATGTACACAATAGTTAAAAAGAGAAAAAGAATCCGAAAACTAATTACCAAAGCACTCCAAATAAGATGTATACAAATACTTGTTCCAAGAAATTCATGCAAATTCCAAGATAAAAATACTTAAAAGTCTTCAGCAAATATAGCTGTCCAACCTCAAGCTATTTTCCAGCCACCTTCTTGTACCTGTAACTCTTTGCAACCCACAGAAACACAAAGAAATTGATAAAGCTCAGAATGGTCAAAAGCCAGTAAAAATAGTCAAGGTGGCCTCTATTTAGATTGTCAGGGATCCAACCAAGACTACCATGTCTTGTGGTGATCTTAGTAACAATAGTGACAAGCAGTGTGCTAACATAACTTCCCAAGGCATTAGTTGTGAGTGAGAGAGCCATACCAAAGCTTCTCATAGCATCTGGTGCCTCACCATAGAAGAACTCTAAGGAACCAATGTTGGTGAAAACTTCTGCACATCCAACAAGAAAGTACTGGGGCACTTGCCAGAAGATTGACAAGGGGATGGTCTGAAGTTCATAATAGTTGTTTTTTCTGACCATGTCAAGGCGAACAACTTCTAGAATGCCAGCAACAACCATGGCTATGGTGGAGATTACAAGGCCAATTCCCATTCTTTGGAGTTGTGTGAACCCTTGTTTGTGGCCAGTGAACCTGCTTGCATATGGAACAATGATGCGGTCATAAAACGGAGCCCAGAAGATGACACTTAGTGTGTCGAAAATGGTAAGGGAAGCTGATGGGATTTTGAAGTGAGGGCCAATGTGCTGGTCCATTGTGTTGCCTTGTAGAACAAACATGGTGCTCATTTGACCGTATACAGTTGCAAAGGCAATCAATGATGCCCAAACTGGGAGTAAAGAGATCACTGATTTGAGTTCCTCAACTTGTGTCACAGTGCAGAGCCTCCAAGGATTTGGCAAACCTGTGGCAAGGTCAGATTGGGTCTCTACGGCTGCCTTATCCAAACACCTAGGTGGAATCATCAACACATTTTGTGCTCAGAAAAGGCACATTATGAATCAAACTTCAGGATGAAAGAGTATACAACAGCTTATTTATGGTGAAGTCCAATAAAAGATGCATATACACTCCAAGTTATTGCTTTTTACTAGTTTTGTTTTAAATTTAAAACATGGGACTAATTAAAACTTACATAATCGGTTTATTAAATGAAGATTATCTCATTCTTATATATTTTATTAGTCATGTGATAGGATCTTTAACTCTCCTCGTATTGAGGATTAGACATGTAAGAGTAATCCAATTATGGCTTGATAGCAATTGGTCTGATATGGCGAACAACAATCACTAAATTTGTACCTTGATAAGCAGTTTGTAAAGTGAGGCATTTACCGTAATTATATACTTTAATTTCAATCGTATAGGAAGTACTTTTGTTTCTAACTATAATATAAATATGTATCCTTGACTGTGCCTAAAAAACAAAAGAAAATGGATATTTCATTTCATGACTGATGTTAATTTATACAAAGTAGATGCAGGGGTTTCTTTATAACTCACTTGAAGCGATTTGTATGATCAAGCTTGCGGCTCCCTTTGATGACAGATTCTACATCTACTGTCTCATGAAGATGAGACTCATCATCTGGCACTCTAAGGCTGATTTTCCTTAAGGCTGCAACTATTACTTGACAAATCCTTGTAAGGGGACTGCCTCCAGGTATTTGAAGCCTGTAGAGTCTGCTACCACTAAAGAAAAATATAATTGCAATGACCATTGCAACAGCAGGAACTCCAAAACCCCATCCCCAGCCTATGTTCATCTGTATCCAAACTAATACTGAGGAAGCAACAAGTGCACCAATATTAATGGAGAAGTAAAACCAGTTGAAGAAAGAGCTCTTCCTTATTGTCTCTTTCTTGTCTGAATCATCAAATTGGTTTGCACCAAAAGCTGAGACACATGGTTTGATACCACCAGTTCCAAGAGCAATCAGGTACAGTGCTATGAAGCAAGCTGAAGTTTGGGCTGATGTTGGATGACAACCATTACCATCACATAATGGCTTTATCCCAGGGGCAGCAGCAGACAGTGTTAAAAGTATCATCCCCTGCATAGTAAATAATCATTCATTAACAAAAGCTTATTCATTATTGCTTGCTGTGTTATTTTATCCTTTTCTTCTACATAAAAGGGCTCTGAAAGGCAGTTTAAATAGAATAAAAGTTGAAATCACTTGAACATTTCAAATGGAATGAATACAATGAGTTCAAAGAGAGAATGATGTTTAAAAGATAAAACTAATCATATCATGTGAAAATGAACATGTTGTTCTCTCAACTGAGTTGGAAGCGATGATTTAAAAACCGGCCCTATTGTTAACTTGATCAAGGAACTATATTAATGAGTTATGAGCCAAATCGATAGGTTTGTAGCTTAAGTGCATAAACCATAATAAGTAACATAATGTCTATTATTCATAATATGGTCCTGAAAGGAAGTCCAAATATAACAAAATTTGAAATCACTTAAAAATTTCAAAGGAATAAATAAAATGTGTTAAAGATAGAAAGAATGTTAAAAGATAAAGCTATCGATATCCTTGTTCTCAAACCATAGTGAAACTGAGCATATTTTTCTCTCAGTTGGGTTGAAACTTGAAAGCAGCATGATTAGAATTCAAGAAACAGAACTCAGAAGAGTGAAAACTAAATGCCTTAACTTGGGACTCAAAACAAATAATATTTTCTGAACTTACAACGGCATAGAGTACTGAGAAACTGGCAATTGTCCAATATCTTCCTAAGTATGAATCAGCTAGAAACGCTCCAATCAATGGTGTGATGTAGCACGTGCCTGACCAGGTTGTGACATTATTTGCAGCAGTTACATTTCCCTGGTTGAAACGTTCCTGAAGATAGTTCACCAGGTTTGTACTCATACCATAGTATGCCAATCTCTCACAACATTCGTTTCCTGCCACAAAATGATTTAATTAAAACTCAGCATCTTAGGATCTTCAAGTTTTAGTTCAAGCATATGCACTGAAATTTAGACATATTATGCAAGTTAAGACAACATAGTTTCTAAGATAAAAATTAACAAAATGAAATCAATACCAAGAATAAAATAGCAAGCTTTCCAGTTTCCAGTCTTTTTCTTGTTGGCAGGTTTTTTGGAGATGGTAATGGTCCCGTCTTGTGTATATATGTCATCTTCTGCCATAGTCTCAATGCTATTTCCTATTGGCTGGTTCTTTTTTCTCTGTTATCCCTTCAAAGGCTCAGTTACCTACAAAAAAATCAATTTGTTGGCTTCCTGAGAAAAATGAACAGATAATCATCATCGCAGAAACAAGTAGACAGAATTGCAAATTGAATTGGCCAATTGGGCTATTTGGAATTAATAAAAATGGGAACACTGATACAATAGTAGAATCCGATATTGATAAAAGTGGACCCCTAAGTGTGTCACAACAGTTTGATATAGCATAAATTAATTTCTTTTGTCCTTTGTGCAGCATGCGCGTAATGATATCACAATCACCCTAAAAGCCTACCGCATGATAGCAACACCAAGCAGAAACCATAAACAGATACCACCATTATATGTGGAATGCTCATTGCATTTTCTCATTATAAGAAAAAGGCGAAACACTTACAGACAGAGAAATCTCTATAATAATACAAAAGATGGTAAAATCGAGAGTTTTTGGCAACAATTTTTCTCCCCATCTTCTTTTGCCTGGAGTGAAGGTAGAGTTTTCACACTACCACATCAACGCTAAAATTCATGGGAAATGGTGGAAAAAACTGAATCCTATGAAACAAAAAAGTCAAATAACACAGTTTTAAGCAACAAAACAAACTCAGGGTAACGATAAGATTAAATTTGTGTGCACCATGCTTAAGACGAAAATAATAACATCCACTGAAGAATTAAAACCCCATTTAGCTGGAGTTACTTGCATGCCTCAGTACTCATCTTCAATCAGAAATAGACTTTCAATACATATAATAACACAAAATTTGTATTAAATATATTATCAAAGGTAGATTACAATTCTGATAGACTAACGCTGCTAAAAACAACTAAAAAAACTTAAGTTTTCTCTTACCACACGAAACAATAATATTTGAACATGTGTGGAGAAACCAATAATCGATATTTGTTAAAACTTAAAAGAATTAGAGAAACCCATCAAACTATACGGGAGAGAAGAATGTGGAAAAAATGCATGGAAGTGGAGAAGAGTACAAGAGAGAAAAGAATTTGCAACTTCGTAGAGGGAGCATGGACCGTAAAATACCACCAAAAACAGCGGTGCTAGATATTTATAACCAGACAAAAGTGCTTACGCATCGCGAAATTATTTGCGTCAAAACGCGTCACGCTTTATCCAAAAATGTTCAATTTTATGGTCTCGTGGTGAATCACTATTTAGGCAATTATTTCTATATATATGACATGAATAAAAGGAGATATTTCATTCTGAAAAAAAAAATCACTTAAACTCTTTTATTAACATTTATTATTTTTCTTCCATTATTTTTTATAATAATTTATCTTAACTATTAAATTATTAAAACAAATTAATCTTTATCTATATAATTTATATTTATTTATTTTTTGTTTTTTCTTATGAGATTAAATTTCTTTAAGGTATCAAATAATTACGTATATACAATTTTCTTTTTGTCATGGTAGAAGATGGTATATACATTTTTCATTTGTATTAAGTGCTCATTGATTTTTTTCCTGTCTTGAATGAAAATGAAATACCCCCTTTAAACCCAATATGCGTCCTTATTCATTCGTATAAAAACATACCAAAATAAAAAGGCATAACACACAATTATAAATAGTTAATTTAGCATTTATTTGTTTTAATTAAATTGTATTTATAATACCTAATAAGCACTTTTTTAATAAAAATAATGTCGCACTATAATTTAAATTATTCATTACAAATTAAACTATACAGTTATATATTTATATTACAACTTTTATGGTTTAGTAGTAGCAGTAAGTTATACAGTGAATTTGTTTATTTTATCATTTCTATTTGTTGACCCCATAAAATTTGAGTCCATTGGACTTCTATTTGATTTGGGCCTACTGGCCCAATTATGCAGTTTGCCTTACGCCTACATGTTAAATTAAGCTGATTATGAGAAATGATTTTTCCACAATCCTTTTTCATCTTCAGACCCTTTACATTTTTTCTTTCTTCTGAAATTTCTATTGTATTCTTTATTTTTTATTTTCTATACCATTATATAAAGGTGTTTTACGAAGACAACCAAAAACCAACCTTTAAAAAAAAAAAACAAAACAAAAAATGGAGGTCCCGCCACTGTGATTTGCAGCAACTGACAACAAATAATTAGATTTGTTCAAGTAGTGGATTCAAATAAAGAAGAAGATGACGAAAAACCTTTTTATATAGATTCTAAAAAAATTGTATATAACGATTTTTTATTTTTTTTACATTGATTTAAAGGAACGAAAGATTTGAAAAGTTTCACTTTCGAGATCCAAGAATCTATCAGTTCTCTCTCTCTCTCTCTCTCTCTATATATATATATATATAAAAGGAAATTGATGTAAAAGGTGTTTTTCCTGTTATTCACTATTTTGATTAAAAGCGAGTTTCACATAAATTGATTTAGTAAAGTTCAGGCTTTTATACAAGACCTTTTTGTTTGCTCTTCACAAATAAATAAATTTCTATAAAAGAAAGTATAGACATTTTGTATCAAATACCTTTGTTTTTGTGTTTCAAAATATAACTTTACTTTTATCTTTTAAATAATACTAAAATCGTAAAAATGTGATTCCACTGTATATAAAATCTCGCATCAAAGATATATTTTTATTATTTATTTCTTGGTAGATAACTTTTATTCTTATCTTTTAAAAATAATAAATTTTTATAATTTATTATTTTATTACAAGCTGTATTAAAAAATATTTTTTATTGAAATTTATATCTTAAAATTTAACTTTTATTTATATTGGTCATTTTGTAAAACTGTATTTATTTTGCTAATTATTTTTACCAAATTTACTTAAAATATTATTTAAATGCTATTAAATAGGTGTTTGTGGGTAATGTGTGTGTTTGGGTCTATGGTTACATATTAACGACAAACGAATGGAAAAAAACTATTTTAACCACCCTTCCACTACAAGAAAAATCGATTTTAGCAACCGAAAAAATCTGTCGTTAATGGCCAAAATTCAGTCGCTATTCTGTTAGCGACCGAAATTAGCGACCAAAATGGTTGGTCGCAAAAGGGCAAGTCGCTAAGTTGTTAGCGATCGATTTACATTTCGATCGCTAAATAGCGATCGATCTGGTGGTCGCTAAAGTGGTCGCTAAATAATTTGGTCACTTATTCATTGGAGACCAAAATAGCGACCGAATTAAGTGGTCGCTAAATCGATCGCTAAATCAGTGGTAAAGTTTTAAAAAATAGCGACCAATATATTCGATCGCTAATATATTAATATAATTATTTAAATAATAATTAAAATTGGTCGCTAAATCGGTCGCTAAATAGCGACCGAAATGAAAATCGGTAGCTAAATAGCGACCGATTTAAATCGATCGCTAAATCAATGACAAAGGTAAAAAAATAGCGACAGATTTAAATCGGTCACTAAATCAATGAAAAAGTTAAAAAAATAGCGATCGATTTAAATCGGTCGCTAAATCAATAACAAATTTAATTATTTTTATTTATTTACATTTTTATTATATTTATTATTTATTTTCCCTACCTCTTAATTATATTATATTTTTGCTTATTTAAGTTTTTATTTATATTTATTTTCCCTATCTCTTAATTATATTATATTTTTTAGAAGTTTAACTTATTATTAGGTGATTTATTATCATTGTGAGGATTCGAACTCGGTACCTTAGAGTTGGAGGTTGAAACTCCAACCATTGAGCTACTAGAATCTTTTAATAATAACTTACAAATAAATTATATTTATATACAAATAAATGTATATCAGTATAAATATATAAATATAAAATTTATAAATAAAAATATATTTATATATTTTAATATATATTTAAATATTGATATATTTATATATTGATATATTTATATATTTATATCTTTATATTTTTACATATATTTATATTTTTATATATTTATATCTTCATATTTTTACATATATTTATATCTTTTCATATTTATATATAAAGATATTAGTTTTCTATATAAATAATATTATAATATAGTATATTATACTATTAGTATAGTATACAAATAATATATTAGTATAGTATAGTATACAAATTATTAATTTTGTAATTTATATACAATGAAAATAATATAATGGTATATTAGTATAGGATAGTATATTTGTATTCTAATTTTTAATTAAATTAAAATTATGCTAATAATGTATATTAATATATGAGGGGATAATATTGATATATTGATATATTTGTATATATATATATATATATTTATATATTTATATATTTATATATTTATATATTTATATATTTATATATTTATATATTTATATATTTATATATTTATATATTTATATATTAATATATTAATATATTTATATATTTATATATTAATATATTTATATATTTATATATTAATATATTAATATATTTATATATTAATATTTTGATATATTTATATATTGATATATTGATATATTTATTTATATCCTTATACATTTATATCTTTATATATATTTATATATTTGAAAAAAAATATTAAATTTTAAAAATAATATTATATTTTTAAAAATAAATATTAGAAAAAGATTTAAAAATATATATAAATTATATTTACATGTACAAAATATTAAAGATATATGTTTATATCTTTACATATTTATATATATTTATATGTTTATATTTTTACATATATTTATATCTTTCCATATTTATATATTTATATATAAAGATATTAGTTTTGTATACAAATAATATTATAATATAGTATATTATACTATTAGTATAGTATACAAATAATATGTTAGTATAGTATAGTATACAAATTATTAATTTTATAATTTATATACAATGAAAATAATATAATGGTATATTAGTATAGTATATTTGTATTCTAATTTTAAATTAAACTAAAATTACGCTAAATGTATAATAATATATGAGAGGATAATAAATTTAATCCAATTACTTTTATAAATATATAAATATAAAATCTATAAAATATTAAAAATGATATTATATTTTTAAAAACAAATATTAGAAAAAGGTTTAAAAACATGTATAAATTATATTTATATGTCCAAAATATTAAAGATATCCACATTTAAAACAATATTAAAAAATATTAATAATAAATTTAATTCTTTAAATTTAGTATTTAGAAACTAAAATTATAGTTTCTCTGTTTTTAAAAAATTAAAATAAATATTTAAAAATAAAAATCAAAACTAGTATTATCTTAAATTTATTAAAAGTGTAATTAAATCTCTATTTTCTTAATTTTATTTGTTTCAAACATCTCAATTCTACATTTTTATAAGTTCTATCATTATATTATCATCCTCATCTCCTCCCATGTTCTACTTTATCTTTACAATAGTCAATATTCTTAACTAATTTATATTTTTATTTATAATTTTTTAGTATATATTTCGAAATTAATCAATTCTAATCTATTCTTTGAAAAACTAATCAATTCTAATCAATAATTTATAAAACTAATCGATTATAATTAATTATTTGAAAAAATTATCAAATATGATCGATCATTTCAAAAATCTAATCGATCAGAGCAAAAAATCGCTCGAGCGAGACTATATTCGCTCAAGCGAAATACAACCCGAGAATGCCAATTTTGTGCAGGGGCGTTTCGCTCGAGCGATGTTATTTTCGCTTGAGCGAATAACACTTCTAATAGCGGTTAACGTTTAACCGCTATCTTAAATATGATTTAGATAGAGGTTAACCCATAACCACTATCTAAAATACATTTTAGATAGCGGTTAACCCCTAACCGCTATTATATCCTCTCAATTATGATCGATCATTTCAAGTTATGATCGATCAGAATCTTATTTCGCTCGAGCGAGAGTACTGTCGCTCAAGCGAAATACAACCCGAGAACTCACAATCTTAAAAAAAATTATCCAAAAGAGTTCAAAAATGTATAAGAGTATTCTCAATTTTGAGTTTAATTATATTGTTCATTCTCAAAGTAGAAAATTATATTGTAATTATTTTAATTTACATTTTGTGATCTTCTTAAAATTAGCATCAATAACATTAGACTTTACATTTGATTCATACCTAACTAATTATAGATTAAAAGGAAAGTGGTATAACCATGCATTTTACTTTTCTATTTACCTTATTCTTTTAATTATTTTATATAATATTTACCTTATTCTTTTAATTATTTTATATAATAATAATCAAAATATTCACATTCATATGGGCGTTTTCGAAAATAATATTATTGTATTATTGTTAAAATTAGCATCAATAACATTAGACTTAATTATATTGTTCATTCTCAAAGTAGAAAATTATATTGTAATTATTTTAATTTAATAAAATATAATTTAAATTTTTAATACTAAAATTAAAAGATTAAATAATAATGACTTTAATTCTTTAAATTGAGTATTTAGAAACTAAAATTATAGTTTCTCTGTTTTAAATAATTAAAATAAAAATGAATATCAAAACTAGTATTATCTTCATTTTTTTTGTTTCAAACTTCTCAATTCTACATTTTTGTAACTTCTATCATTATATTATCATCCTCATCTCATCCCATGTTCTACTTTATCTTTACAATAGTTAATATTCTTAAATAATCTATATTTTTAATTATAAATTTCATAAATTAATCAATTCTAATCTATTATTTGAAAAACTAATCAATAATTTAGAAAACTAATCGATTATAATTAATTATTTGAAAAAATTATCAAATATGATCGATCATTTTCAAAATATAATCGATCAGAATCGGATTTCGCTTGAGCGAGAGTAATCTCGCTCAAGCGAAATACAACCCGAGACTTAACAATCTTAAAATATGTAACTTCTAATAGGGGTTAAACCTTAACCGCTATCTTATATACACTTCAGATAGCGGTTACAAGGGAACCGCTATTATATCCTCTCAATTATGATCGATCATTTAAAGTTATGATCGATCAGAATCGTATTTCGCTCGAGCGAGAGTGGTGTCGCTCAAGCGAAATACAACCCGAGAATGCCAATTTTGTGCAGTGGGCGTTTCGCTCGAGCGAGACCATTGTCGCTCAAGCGAAATACATTTTACAATATTTTAATCGATACAACTTGATTTTAATCGATTAAAACCACTTAAGGGTTCAGGATGATCGATCATAATGCAATTATGACCGATCAGAATCGATTTTAATCGATTAAATCTCGTTTCAATCGATTAAAACAACTTAAAATTTCTACACAGCGTTTTAATCGATTAAAACTTATTTTTATCAGTTAAAATAACGTGAAAAGTTTTACAAGAAAGTTTTGCAGTATTTCAATCGATTGAATCGTGAAACAATCGATTAAATCAACTTAGAGGATTTTTTGTAAAGTGTTTTAATTGATATAAACGTTGTCGTATCAGTTAAAACAAATCTGTTAAAGAATCAAGAACGTATTAATGGATTAAAAGAAGTTTTAACAGATTAAAACTGCACTTTTAACAGATTAAAAGAAGTTTTAACAGATTAAAACTGCACTTTTAACATATTAAAAGAATCTTTTAACAGATTAATTAAACCAGCAGTTTTGAAAATCTTCTATTAAAACAGTTTGGCTTGAACTTTTTTAACATACATTGAATATCATCTTTTACACATCCTTGAGCAATCAATCAAGCAAACTTCAGCACTCTTTTCAAGAAAGATTCGCATCAGCTTTTGAGAAGTTCTTTGAAAATCTTTTTTGAGGCAACTTGATTTCTTTTGAAGAAGAAACACTTACAGAGAATTGCATAAAGCTGGTTTGAGCATTCTAGTTTCTTCTTTTTCATTTCTTTATATTCTTTTTGTATTGTTTGGTGCCTGGAATTTGGGCACTTGGTTTCTCTCAGTTGGAATTTGGTTGTAGAGGTTATTAAGAGCTGGAATTTGGTAATACGGAAAACATTTCAGAAAGCAAAATGTTAAATACTTTTAAATATTAAAATTGACTTTATAAAAAATTAGGAAAAAAATTAATCAAAAAGAGTTCAAAAATGTATTATAATATTTTCAGTTTTAGTTTAATTATATTTTTCATTCTCAAAGTAGAAAAATATATTGTAATATTATTTTAATTTAATAAAATATAATTTAAATTTTTAATACTAAAATTAAAAGTTTAAATAATAATAAATTTAATTCTTTAAATTTAGTATTTAGAAACTAAAATTATAGTTTCTCTGTTTTAAAAAATTAAAATAAATATTTAACACTACAAGAAATATTAAAATTACCGACGGCCAAAATCCGTCTGTAATAATAAAAATCCGTCTGTAAATGAATATTACCGACGTAATTCGACGACCAAAAATCCGTCTGAAATTAGCTTGTCGATGAATATTACCGACTGATTTATCCGTCTGTAAATATGTTATGAAATTACCGATCGATTTATCCGTCTGTAATAATTTTATTAATTATTAAATATTTTACTTATTTATAACATTATTTTTTTTATAGAACCCCTCCCCCTTATATTCTTATTATTTATTATTAATTATTTCTCCATATTATATTTTTATAACTTTGAATTATTGTCGATTAAGAGAAATGTCATTGACAGGATTCAACCCAAGCACCTTAGAGTCAGAGGTCGATACTCCAACCACTAAGCTACCAGAATTTCTTGATAACAATTTACAAATAAATTATATTTATATACAAATATACAAATACATTTATATATATTTATATATATTTATATACATTTATATATATTTATATATATTTATATATTTTTTTTATATATTTATATATATTTATATATATTTATATATATTTATATATATTTATATATATTTATATACATTTATATATATTTATATATATTTATATATATTTATATATATTTTTTTATATATTTATATATATTTATATATATTTATATATATTTATATATATTTATATACATTTATATATATATTTATATATATTTATATATATATTTATATATATATTTATATATATTTATATATATATTTATATATATTTATATATATTTATATATATTTATATATATTTATATATATTTATATATATTTATATATATTTGTATACATTTATATATATTTATATATATATATATATATATATATTTATATATTTTTATATTTTATATTTATATATTTTTATATTTTTATATATTTTTATATTTTTATATATTTATATATATATATATATTTATATATATTTATATATAATTAAATATTTATTTTTAAAATTACTTAATTTAATAAATTATTATAAATTAATCTAATTATGATTAAATTAAATTATTAAATAAAAAATATTTTATTTTTTAATTAGTGAATAATTAAATTATATTATATAATTTTACCGACGGATTTATCCGGTCGGTAAATAATTTTTAATTTACATATGAATTTACCGACGGATATATCCGTCGATAATTACTTGTTAATTTATCGATGGATTTACCGACGGATATATCCGTCGGTAAATTCATCTATAAATTACCGACGGATTTATCGACGGATATATCCGTCGATAACTAATAATTATTTTACCGACGGATATATCCGTCTGGTAACATCAAATTTCACAAATATTTTATATCCGTTTGGTAATTTCCGATTCGGTAATGATTATTTTCCGACGGCTACAATTCCGTCTGTAAATATCCGTCGGTAATACGCGATTTTCTTGTAGTGTAAAAATAAAAATCAAAACTATTATTATGTTAAATTTATTAAAAGTATAATTAAATCTCTATTTTCTTCAATTTTTTAATATAAATTTTTAAAATATAAATTAATTTCAATTGAAATTTTCAACTGAAAAATAAATTCAAGAATATTTGTTATTAAACTTTTCTTAAACAATGTATTGAATAGTTAACATCACTCTAGTCTTAATTTATTACAATTTAAATTTTTAATAAATTTGATTTATTACAATTCATTTTGTTAATATTGAGACCAAAGTTTATTTTTAAAGTATATTTTAAAAATTAAATTATTTTTAAAAAATAAATTGTAAAAAATATACTAAAACAATTAAAGTATATTTATAAAAAAATTTAAATATAATAAAAAAATAATATTCATTAGCGATCGATTTCAATTCGGTCGCTATTTTCTCATTAGCGACCGATTATAATTCGGTCACTATTTCAATTTGTAATTCGGTCGCTAAATCGATCGCTAAATGATTTTTTTATTTTAGTGTGGAATAGCCATCGATTTAGCGATCGAAATTTTGCGACGCAAATTATTGGTCGCTATTTCGATCGCTAAATAACAAAATGAAAACCAATTCATATTTTGGTCGCTAAATCGAGTCGCTAATTGCGACCGAATTAAAATGATCGCTGAATCGAGTCAGCTAATTGCGATCGAATTAAAGTGGTCGCTAAATCGGTTGCTATTTGCGACCAAAATTAAATCGATCGCTATTTGCGATCGAAATAATTCGATCGCTAATTTTGGTGGCTAAATGTCATTTTTCTTGTAGTGTTCTCTTTATATATACAATCTTCAACCGCTTTTAATAATATAATAATAATTAAAAATTATTTTTATTTTTTTAAGTGTTTTTATATTTATTATATTAATAAAAATTAGATTGTATTGAGAGTTGTTTTTATCTGTCGATAACTTCAAATAAATTAAGTTTCATAATAAAAAAAAGGTGACATAACCTTTTTTTTAGTTTATTAATTTGTTTTTTTTCTTCCCATTTAATTTACTAATTCGATAGATTAATAATGGTACGAGACGGATTATTTATTTAGTCCATTTTTAAAAAAAATTATATATTAAAGTTAAAAATAAAAATATTATATTTTTTTATAATATTATAAACAATAATTAATTAAATTTAAATTATAGTTATAATTAATTATTTTAATATATAATAATAATATTTTTTTAATTTATCTAATAAAATATTAGTTAATAATAAAAACAAAAAATATTTATATAATTAAATATGAATTTAAAAATATATATAAAAAATATTAATAGACTAACGGCTAATCATCAATTAAAATAAGATGAACTAAATTTTGTAATTTATTTTAATTATGACAAAATTAGCCCCGTCTTACTTATTCTTTTAGGACAAAAGTTAAGGGCTGATCATAATAAAATCAATTAACTCGTTTTTCTCATTTTGTATTTACGGTTGGTGGATGAGTAATATATATATATATATATATATATATATATATATATATATATATATATATATATATATATATATATATATATATAATGTGATGACAGTGAATGTGAATGTGTGTGATTTTTGAAAAAAAAATTTTACAAGTAAAATTTTTATTTTAACTCAAAATGTAAAATTTACTTGGATAATGTTTCGATATAAAACTTGGCAAAAACATGGAAATATATATATATATATATATATATATATATATATATATATATATATAAGTTTTTACTTAAAAATATAGATTTCTTTTAATAGAACTAAAATATATCTCTTTTAATTGTGTATTTAAACAAAATCTAAATACATATAAGTTCAGAAATATGTCCTTCTCTAGAATTAGAATATAATCCCCTCATCCTAAATTTTAGAAAACAAAACTACACTAATTTAATTTTAATAAACATATTATATAAAAGTATATATAGAGTCCAACTAAGAAAGAGTGACCAAAATAAAATGATTATAAATTAAGGAAAAAAGAGAAAGATGTTCCATCATTTCATTTATTTGGTTTAGACTTTATCTACAATCAATCCTAGATATTCAAAGATGAATTAAAAACACCTACCACCATGTTGGTGTGAGCACCCAATTGCATGATGTAGACAAATTTCTAACCAGTTGACCATAACCCTAAACTCATAATTACCATCTTTCTTTAACTTCACTAATTACAGAACTAGTAAAGCAGCATGTGTCATGTGTTTTTCTTTTACATACCCAAACAGTGATAGAGAATGAGATGGGAAAGGAAGCTGAAAGGTGACAGAGC
The DNA here is from genome assembly GCA_963425845.1 of Sphenostylis stenocarpa. Classification (NCBI taxonomy): domain Eukaryota; kingdom Viridiplantae; phylum Streptophyta; class Magnoliopsida; order Fabales; family Fabaceae; genus Sphenostylis; species Sphenostylis stenocarpa. Next base: position 9,122,701 of record OY731398.1, read on the forward strand.
TATTACTTTCCCAAAAGTTAGACTGATATTGGTTTGAACAAATCATGATGTACACAGTTCATAAACAATCTGCTTTCTGAAAGCCATTTCTCAACTAGACCATGTTTTGTGATCTAAGCATCCCCCATAAGTAACCATCTTTCCTGCTTCCTTGCCCTTAATCATATATGTACGTATCAATTAATAATCATCATCTAGATGCTTCTGTACTTTCAAAAGATTCCACATGATGAACTTAAGAAAAGAAAAATCCTTTCCATATGCTAACTTCTTTAACTTAATTATGACCACATGATTACGTTAATAGACAAAGAATGCTCAAATTTTTGTTTTGTTTTAGAAATTAGTGTATCCATATATTATTTTTAAATGCAAATCTCTGGTGCATCTCTCTCTTTCTTCTTTCTCTCATTTCTCCACAAAAAGTAGGTAGACAATTTAATTGTTTAATAATTAGTTTGATCAATTCATATTGTCATGAACTAATCTTACTAAAAAGAATGGCAAACATAACATTGTAATTGATCAATTTTGTAATATGATTTATTTTATCAACATGTTTTCATATAATAGATTTATTTTATATCAAATTTTATCAAATATTTTCATATATATATATATATATATATATATATATATATTACCATTGTTATTATTATAATTATCATTTTATCATTTTCATTACTATCATTCTCACCATCATTATTCTCATATTTTATCGTATACATTGTTTCATCATATTATCACCCTAATTAACATAATAATCAATATCACTTCTATTATTATGTTGTCAATATTTTTACTGTTGCCACTATCCCTATTATTTTTTATATCCGACTATATTATTATCAAAATAGTTAATTATCACTATGTTAACTAGCCCTAAATCATACTTAATGTCACGATGTTTCTCATCATATTATCGTTATTATAATAATCATTTTCACTTCATTACCACCTCTATATTTGTAGTACTTATTGTTCCTATCATTTACAAATGTAATTATCACTTATTCATAATTTAAATAAATATAAAATAATTAGCTTAATTATATGCTTTAAATTTCTATAGATGTATTTCATATTTATCAGAAAAAAACTTCCAGAAGAACGTAAATGGATTTGCATTGCAAACTTTATGTGACATGCAAGAAAGAATGAGTTAACATGGTTTTCTCGTTCCTCGTTTTGCCCAAGGTAGCCAAGCCTTAATTTCCAAGTATGCCTCCATCATTTACCTAATAACCAAAGAAGAAGAGCCAGGAGGAAGCAATATTACTATATAAGGGTCCGTTGGCATGTCATGCATGAATTAAGCACATCATAAGTTATAAGAGAAATAAGTTGTTTAACACAAGAGTCAGGAGCTAGGGTTGTGAAGTCTGAATAAAATGGACTCTTGGGTTAGAATGTTGTTTCTCATTGCTTGCATTGTTCCTGCTTTAGTTGAGTGCAAAGTGAGGCACTACAAATTCAATGTAAGTATGCGATTAGTATTCTTTCCTGGCCTCGTTGGGGTATATACATGGTTTCATGTTTTTTAGAGTGCAGGAGCTTAAACAATAATATAATATATTCAAACATATGCATGCAATTTATGCTTTATTTAGACATCAATCAAAATATACAGCTTTACAGTGTCTGAATTCAACTGCAAGTTTCTGACCATATCATATAAAACATATAACAACACAAACTCTCATTTTTATTTATAGATTTGTGCATGCATCTTTTAGTAATCTTAGTTATTTGTCTTGAAGATAAAATTTTCACCTAAATTTCAGTCATGCATGGATATTGAGTTCATAATTGGAAGATATAGACCTAAATCAGTCACTTCTTCCAAAGCGCTATAAAATTTTACTCAATGCAAATGGTCCCAGCCTTATACTTCATTTTGGTAATGGGTGCAGGTGGTGCTGAAGAATACCACTAGATTATGTTCAAGCAAATCCATTGTCACCGTTAATGGGAAGTTTCCAGGACCCACGCTTTATGCCAGGGAAGATGATACAGTGCTGGTCAAAGTCAGAAACCTTGTCAACCACAATGTCACTATCCATTGGTGAGACTTCATTTTTTTATTGCTTCAAGTTACGTGCAAGAAGTATTGTGGAGAAAAATAAAAAATTAAGCAAAATAATCTTGAATGCTAATTGGAAGACTATGACTATTTTGTCAGGCATGGTGTGAAACAAATAAGAACTGGTTGGGCTGATGGGCCCGCATACATCACACAGTGCCCAATTATTCCAGGACAATCATATTTGTACAACTTCACCATTACAGGACAAAGAGGAACCCTTCTTTGGCACGCTCATGTTAACTGGCTAAGGTCAACTCTCCATGGTGCCATAGTTATCTTGCCAAAGCGTGGTGTGCCATACCCTTTTCCAAAACCAGATAAAGAGTTGGTCGTAATATTAGGTGAATTCAAATAATTAACTAGGGGCCTTCACTGATTTATATTTTCCTTCACTAATGTTGATTAGTCCTCAATACAACCAGATTTTAAATTATAATTTAATATGGTGATTAACTGTAGGAGAATGGTGGAAAAGTGATACTGAAGATGTTATCAACGAAGCTCTCAAGTCAGGATTGGCACCAAATGTTTCAGATGTTCATACCATAAATGGCCTACCAGGGATTGTGTCTGTGGCCTACACAAGGTAAGTTCTACAACTTGTCACTTCTCTACTTCCTTACATGTATATATATGGTTTTCAATTTTTCATTAAGTTCTGTAGTACTATAGGTATGCTTGATTGATTCCTTCTTGGTTGAACATAAGCAGATGTGTACAAGCTTCCTGTGGATAGTGGGAAGACCTACCTATTGAGAATCATCAATGCTGCACTCAATGAGGAGCTTTTTTTCAAAATTGCTGGCCACTTATTCACTGTGGTTGAAGTTGATGCTTCATATGTAAAACCCTTCAAGACTGACAATCTTTTGATAGCCCCTGGCCAAACCACCAATGCCCTTTTAAATACTGACCAAAACTCTGGCAAATACACAATTGTAGCCTCTACTTTCATGGATTCTCCTGTGGTAGTTGTGGATAATTTGACTGCTACAGCCATATTACACTACATTGGAACTCTTGCCACCTTCCCTACAGTTCTCACCACACCTCCTCTAAGAAATGCCACCCAAGTTGCTAACAATTTTACCAAGTCTCTTAAAAGCCTTAATTCCAAGAAAAACCCAGCCAATGTCCCATTAACAGTTGATCATTCACTTCTCTTCACTATTGGATTGGGGATTAACCCTTGTCCATCTTGCACAGCTGGCAATGGGAGTAGAGTAGTGGCTGCTGTCAACAATGTGACATTTGTGATGCCAACTACTGCTTTGCTTCAAGCACATTACTTCAACACTCAAGGGGTGTTCACCACCGATTTCCCTGGCAACCCTTCTCAAGTTTACAACTACACAGCGTCTCCACCGGTGGCGAGTTCCCAGACCACAAATGGCACCAAGGTTTATAGGCTAGCATTCAACTCTACAGTTCAGGTTGTTTTGCAGGATACTGGAGTCATTGCTCCCGAGAGCCACCCAGTTCATCTTCATGGGTTCAATTTCTTTGTTGTTGGCTCAGGTGTAGGAAACTATGATCCCAAAACAGATCAAAGTACCTTTAACCTTGTAGATCCTGTTGAGAGGAACACAATTGCAGTTCCAACTGGAGGATGGACTGCGTTCAGATTCAGAGCAGATAATCCAGGTAAAAAGTCTTGGGCCCAAGGACGGATTAAAAAAATGTGGAGTCTAAGATTGAATAGAAGTTTAACGTAGTAGTTAATTCCCACTGATATATAATACCATGTGAATTAATGCCTAAAAGCAAGTCACAACTCTCAATTTGAACAAGTAAAAGATTGCCAAATGGTTTTGTATAAAAAATTAAGCTTGTATATATAATTTCGTCAAGAATATTTTAGGATATTGATGTCAAAACCATGCTATCCCCCTCAATTCATAACCATCCTTACCATGGTTTTGTACGAATGCATCGAATTTTATTGCACTGCCAATCTCTTCATATTAACATCAACTGGTTTCATGTATTTGACAGGAGTGTGGTTCTTGCACTGCCATTTCGAGGTGCATACAACGTGGGGGTTAAAGATGGCATTCTTGGTGGACAATGGTAAAGGTCCTAATGAATCATTGATACCCCCACCAAATGATCTTCCAAAATGCTGAGACTTTCGGTCAATAGAAAAGCACAAAAACAAGGGAAGGCCTTCCTATGCAGAAAGAAGCTTTGGAAGGATACAGAGAAGCCAGGCAAAGAAGACAATGAAAGTGACGGTGGTTATTTAATAAGCGGATTTGTCCGATTTGCTTTTTGAGTTAATAGGGGCATTTCTTCACTTACGTTCTGCAAATTGGAGCCAGCGTTTTGGTTTTCTTTGCAGACACACTTCTTTTCTTTCTTTATTTTTATTTTTTTCGTTAAAGCGATACAGATCATTTGTACTTGAGATCAATGTGTGCATATTGAAATAGAAGTGTTACGTATACTTCATTCATTGTGTGGTTCATTCTGACATTTAAGAAGATATGATCATATCAAAACCCAAACCCAAACCCAAACCCAAATTATTACATTTTTTAGTGTAATACTAGGATACTATATACTACATTAATTTTCTTTTAGGCCATTGGTATCTTTTACCTTATTTTCTTTTCTCATTTTTTTTTCTTTAAAAAAGAACATAAAGATACTTTCAATTGAAAAAGGTAACGAAAATCATAATATATGCATGTGGGGTTTAGTTTAGTCATAGAAACTCAAATTTATTAATCACCACAAATATAACCTTTTAGTGAAACGAAAACCCACAGTTTCGACATCTAAGCAAGAGGATAAATATTATACTTTTGTTCATAAGAACATTGGGAAAGTGGGAGCAAAGAGAAGTGTGATAGTGGTGTACAAGTGTAAACCATGAACAACGAGATTGCCATGTTGTGGTTAGAATGATCCATGGCAATTATGCAACACCGTTAGGTCGACAGTGGAACCTTTTCTTACTATTTTCTTTTGTACTTTGACATTAATTATTGTAAAGTATTCATAATTATCTCTCTTTCTTTTCCTCTCACTTAGTTGGTAGTATTTATTAATACATTAGTTGAATATTTGCATTTCATTTGAACATATTCATCTCTTTTTGCTCTAGATAATAGGATTACTACTCTTTTTAAAGAATTCAGAAAAGGGAATGGAAAATAATTTCAAAATGATTTTTTTTCATTGATGAAAAATTTCCCTAGGAGTGTGGTGAAAATTTTTCCCAAAACCAAAATGTGTGATAAAATGTTATATCGATTACAAATATAATAAATTATATCGATTAAAAATAGAATAAATTATAGGAGAATCCAATCTCAATTAATTTTCCATGACTAAGTTAAATATTTCACATTTTTAATATTAATTTTCTTCTTTTCTCATGTGAGATTATCATTTTCTACTATGTTTTAATCAAACTTTTGTTTTAAGAAGTATGATAGATGTTTTGTTCTAGATATAAAAACTTAGTGAGTTACATAAAAAATTAAAAATGTATTCTTTAATTTATTTATTTATTTATTTTACATCTGAAAATATTATTGAAAAGAAAATTGATAGTCCTTTATCTACAACTAAATTCTCGTAGAGGTAAGATTAAAGAAGAAGTAATCAATTAAAGAATAAATTGAAAGAAGTGAAAAATAAAGCAAACAAAAACAAATATAATTTTCACATTGAATGAAAATCGTAAATGTACCTAAAATAAACCTATGAATATCTATACAAGAAAAAAAAAACATTAAAAATATTTTAGTAATTTTATTTACACTTACTTTTGCTCTCTATTGAACAAAAATATAAAAAGGACATAATCAGATAGAATAAAATAAATAGTATCACACATTTTTTTTTACAAACGTTGTAAAAAAATAGAATGAAACTAGAATTTGGTTAAAATGCATTGATGATATAAAACTTTTAACACTATTATATGATTAAAAATTATTTTGTACAATAAAACTATTGATTTTTGAAGTAATTTCAAAAATTGTATTTAAATTTATTTATAATAATTGATAGCCAAATATTTACATTAAAATTATATAAATACAATAAAAAATTACATTAACTAAAAATAATTTTTTAAATTACTTACCTGTATATTTAGGCTATATAAAAAGTGAAAACTTTTCAATGCATCTATTTATAGATGTAAAAGATTCATTTTTTACATCAATTCATTTGATATTAATGTAAAATTATAGTTTATTTTAGTAACCGATGTAAAAAAAATATTTTATATTAATTTTAGGTGAAAAAATTTAAAAAATATATTTTATATATTGATTATTAAATAAATTAAGTGAAAATTGTGTAATTAGTACATTAATTAACTAATAAAAAAGAACTTAGTCAAAAAAGAAAAAATGTAACAATCATAAAAATAATTAAAAAATATTATTGTAATTTATTTACATCATTCCTCGATAATAATAATATAAAAGAGTGTCATAAAATATAATTTTACAAAAAAAAAAAAACTAAAATCACATTAGTAGTATATTTTTTTAATGAATAATAAAATGTGAAAGACACTCCTTGGACAAAATGTTAACTATTCGATAAGAATTGTGTTATCCCACATAATAAATAATTGTGTGTTTCTATTTATTTTTTACAAACCAACTTCTTTCTTCTCTAACTTAACATACAATTGTAACGCAAAATTAGTTAAATTAAATCGCATTAATATTTATTTTCTTTAAAATAGTCCCTGAATGTTTGCATAAATACTAGAATATATCTTGTTAGAACTAAAAGTAATGAATATTTGTTAAGAGAATAACTCTAATTAAAAATTTATAGTGTAGTCATAAATAATAAAGAAATGTCATTGCGTAATAACCCTCGCGACAAAATTTAGAACACAATAAATAAGAATGAAAAATATGAAAAACAATTAATAATGCGATAAAAAGAAGACCAAAAAACTTACTTATTTAATTTTCATACTTGTATAATTTTACATTTTGTTCTTTTAATCTAAATTTTCTTATTTTAATTCGTACGCGTATATTTTTTAAATCGTTTTAATTCATAAGAATGTATTTTTAATTTTTGTAAAATTTAATTGTTATAATTTTACACGTCAAAAACCAAATCAGATTAAAAAGTATATTCCAACATACTAAATCGAATAGCTTTGAAACACAGGGAAAGAAATCACGTAAACTTTTTAAACTCAGAAGAAAATAGTTGCATAAATAGCATAACCAAAAAATTAACGGTAGATCATGGATTCTTAGGTTGAGTTAAAAACGTTGGTGTGATTTCTCCGTTTGTCAATTTGTTCATGAGTTGACAAAGACAAGTTCGTGGTCTCACTCAAAACCCGAACCAAAGATTGTTAGTGAGTCACTGTCACCTTATTAGTCTCCCTCTCAGCCCCCACAAACATCCTCTGCGCCAATCACAACTCAACCCCTTTGACTATCTCTCTCCTCTCCTCTGTTCCATAGATCGCTGTCTTTCAATCACTTCACACATCTGACACATTTCTCTTCACTCATTGTACCACCCCTGCACTGCACACACCTTACAGCCACTTCAATTCTTCTTAAAATCTTTAGCTTTTTGCTTTTCCCAGTTGCCCCCTCTTCACTGTTTTTGGTCCTATCAAAGATTCTACCACTATCAGTCCAATACCACTTAGATACGTGTATCTTCTATGCTCTTGGCAACCCTACCAATTATTGAGTGTCACTCTATAATTTTGATTTGGGTTTAGCCTTTTCTGTCCTCCTTTGGTTGTTATGGTGAGTCTTTCCTCTTCTCTTAGATCTAAAGAGTTCCTTACGGGTTTATGCTTTGCCCTTCATTGATTCTCTCCGGTTTTGGAACTTTCCTCCGGTTTTGGAAAGAAAGCCTCTTTAGATTCTTTTGTCCAATATAGGCTCCTTTCCTGTGCACTCCTATCTCGGGTATCTCACACTCTGAACTTTTCTTTGAGAGAAAGAGAGTTGATTTCAAAAATTATTGTTTTTGACATGCTTGCTATGTTCAATTGTCAGTGAGATCAATGAATAGGGCAATTGAAGTACTGTCTCCAGCCTCCTATCTCCAAAATTCCAACTGGTTGTTCCAGGAAAGCAAGGGAGCAGGATGGACTGCTGAAGAGAACAAGCTGTTTGAGAATGCTTTGGCTTACTATGATAAGGACACCCCAGATAGATGGATGAGGGTGGCAGCCATGATTCCAGGGAAAACTGTTGGTGATGTGATTCAACAGTACAGAGAACTTGAGGAAGATGTGAGTGTCATTGAAGCAGGTTTGATCCCAGTTCCTGGATATACTACGAGTTCTTTCACATTGGACTGGGTTAACAGCCAAAGCTATGATGAGTTCAAGCAGTTTTGTAGTGTTGGTGGGAAAAGAGGTGCATCCACTAGGCCATCTGAGCAGGAAAGGAAGAAAGGAGTGCCATGGACTGAAGAAGAGCACAGGTAATCAACTCCTTTTCTTCACCTTTTTTTTTGGTGTTTGTTGTGCCTTCAGCAGTGATCCCAATTTAGATCAATGTTCAAATTTATGGTTGACTCAAGTCATAAAGAATCATTGGTTAGCTAGGATGCTAAAAAGCGTTCTATTTAAGTTGTTTAATTATATACTCATGTTTTAAAAAGAATATGAAACTGTGATGTTATTCGCAATATCAAGGTTTTTGAGGTCCTAGGGACTACAATTATGGCCACATCAGACGAATATGCATTTATTTGGACTTTGCTATCAACTGCATTTATCTGTACTTTCCCATCAACTGCTTATCTTAATTTTACATAAAGTAGTGTATAAAACGGCAACTACAACTGTAACCGCTATATAAAACCTTGTTTATTGGTTGTTAGCTTAGGATGTTTGATCTATGTATTTGGTTGGCTGAGTGCTTATAAATATCTGCATAATTTTTATGTTATTTTGCTTGAAAATTGGTTTTTGTGTTGGTTCCTTGCCTTTGCATATTTGTCTAAAGTTCAGGGTTTTTGCTATTTACCTATTTTGATGTCTTTGGTTATCTAAAAAACCACAGGCAATTTCTGCTGGGTCTCAAGAAATATGGTAAAGGGGATTGGAGAAACATATCAAGGAACTTTGTGACCACAAGGACACCCACTCAGGTTGCAAGTCATGCTCAGAAGTACTTCATCAGGCAGCTTAGTGGAGGGAAGGACAAGAGGAGATCCAGTATCCATGACATCACAATGGTCAATCTTCAAGAAACAAAATCTCCTTCATCAGACACTACCAGGCCTTCTTCACCACTAAAGAATCAGAAATTGTCTAGCATGGTACCGGTTAAGCAGGAATATGACTGGAAATTGCCATGTGAGGGCATGCCTATTGTTTTCAATTCAGCAAATGGAAACATGTTCATGGCAGCACCACTGCATGGGATTTCTTCATATGAGTCTAGACCACAGGAGCATAATATACTTAGACAATCTCCATGGATGCCAGTTTTCACCTGGTGATACTAGTGTGCAAATGCAATTGATCCAACATCAATTATTTGCCCATGTCATTAGGGTTTAGAGTTTTGAAGGTACAAAAATTTTAAACCCTTTTGAGTGATGTTGGATTGCTTCATAGATGGTTTGTGTGAATATGTTGAGGGACTTGAGTTAGTCCTTAGTAATTAGAATGTATGTAGAGATTAGTTCGAATCTTTTTCCGACATCAAGATTCTGGGGCTAGTCTGTCTGAGAAGTTATGTTCCGTGATATGTAATATGATCTTCTGATTACATGTTTGGTAATTTGATTGTAGTTAGATGGAAAGTTTGAGTGAGCTTTCATCTGATGTTCATCTTCCCATGTAGGCAAGAGTTATCTTCAGATTTCCCTGAGGAAGAGGAGTTATCTCTTACCTTATCAGAAGATGCTTCAAATAAATATGCAGTTCCAAGTTTACATAAGTAATTAAATAAAAACATCAATCATGTTGATGCACTAGTGGTGTAATATAAAACAATTTGGACTGTTAATTTTTATTAGCTTATATTAGGAGCGTATTTAAAGCCATAAAATATGATTATACCAGCAAGCTTTTTCATATGTGGTGAGGAATTGGACAGAACTTTGGTCCTCGTGTACAAGAAAATGTGATCATAAAGCATTTGATATGAAACATAATGTCTTGGAACCATTGGTTCTACAACTTGGTGGACATTAAGATCTAAGGTGAAAAGTCCACTGCAATAATTTATTGTTTAATGTGGTTGCTCTAATTAAAGTCCACGAGTTACTTTTGATTATATATATGTTGATATAGCTGAGAAATGGTATATTGATCTTATGTGGAGAATGAATATTGATAGTGAAGATTGAAGAACAAATGTAGTGGGTAGAATTAATTATCACAGGGAGGATTCATTCCCTCACATGCTTTCTTTTTAGGCAAGTGGAAGCAGTTGATTTGAGCACTAGGCCATCTCATCATATGCCTGCTCCAGAATTTGCTGACTCACACTGCATTTCTCGAAGTGACACATAAAATGTACTCATTTGCTTTACTTGATTCCACGGAAGAAAAGTTCCTTCATTTAGTTTTTTATTTTTCCCATGATAGTTCATTTATAATTTAATTAACCTCTTAAAACTTTTTTGTTCACATAAAACTTAGATACAAACAATTCTTTCAAGTGTTGTTACTGTTTTCTTCTATTCAAAATTATTAAAACAGTCAAAAACAAAAATTTTCATATATTCTTTTGTGATGCGATGATAAATCGCCGTTATATTATCATTATTATTTTATAGCAGATATTAAAAATACGACGTAATAATAATAGTTGATACATCATTAATCGATATTGTCACTTGATGATAAAGATTAAGAACGTCAACAGAGGAAAAATTTTAGAAATTTCACTAGTCAAAATTTTAATTTAGAACGAAAAAAATCTGAAAACAATTAAATATAAAAGCAATAAATCATTTACTGTAAAATATGCATAATAAAAGAATCTATAAAGTGTTGTATACGAAACTCTATTTCTGATTTAAGAAAATCATCGACAAAACTTAAAACAAACTGTTTCTAAGTTGTTATTTTTATAATAATTATTTTATATGATTTCTAATTAATTAACTCGGTAAATAAAATTGTACTTGTTCTGTAAACATACTGGTTTTAAGATAATTTTAAGAACTTAATTGGTAAAATAAAAATAGAAATAAGTTGACTGAGATTGATGTCCAATACGGACTTTGTGACGGAATCTTGACCATAATTCCATATATGAAAGCAAAGGTCACAAATTTGAGCATCAAATAAATGGTGTTTTTTTTTTTTCTCACTTTTTCACTTTTTTGTGCCCATAAGCATCTAAGTATTTCTTTTTATTCTTGCTTCTTGTCTCTTTGAGCATCGTGATTTTATTTATTTTACTTTTATAATCTTCAGTGCATGACCCTGTTCAGGTATTTCCCTTGGCTCTAAACTTTGACTTGTTTCCTCCACATGAATAATTGATTAGTACAAAATAAACCATGGGATCATGTTGTAGTTCAAATTTCAAAACCCAATTTGTTTTGGAACCTCATGCCTTTACGTGGAGCAACTTTTGTTGGATTCTGTTGATCAACCAGTGGAAAATTGTGGGTTAGGAACACCTTTACTTTTGTACTTTAGGCCCGGATTATATATATATATGCTATGATTTTGTTAAAAAGAAATTGATTCGCAAAAATTGTTGGTACGGGGTTTGGAGAAAAATTTCGATGAAGACTTGTGTGAAAGGAAAGTACAATAATATTTTTTGTTAGTTAAAAATTAATTTATATATAAGCTGAAATCATAATTCGAGAAATTAATTTTAAATTGTTGTAAAAAATAAATAAAAATAAAAAACAAAGACACTGTAGGCACTAAAATTGTTGCTTTTGTTATTGGTGTTACTAATTGTTGGCACTAAAATTGTTGTTGCCTTTGCAACGTTTGCTTAAAGCCAATACTAATCATTCTGCTTGAACATACAGTTTTGGTCCCACCCACCAAAACCACAAAACTTCTGAAGCAATAATAATTGCACCTAAAAAGTTTCTCCATGATAAATGACAAAAATCCACTTCATTTCAGTAGTGAAGGCAAAGAGCACTTCAAATACTTTATTCCCCATCTATTTGATGAAATGATTACCCCTGCTTGGTTAATGACCAATACCATAAGATCACTCACATACAGGGAGTGTTTGACTGGGTGATATATATTTTTAAGTTCTTTTTGGATTTTTATGTTTGATATGAATATTTTGAAAGTTAGTTTCAGAAATTGTTCTTAGAGGAAACAAATTTTATTTTATAAAAAAAAAATATTTAAAAGAAAGTCTTCAAGAAAAAGTGTGTCCAAACTTAGTATGTGGTCAATGGCATTGTCTAACATGGATGCCACTCTAGACATTATATAAAAAAGTTGAACAATGAGGGAGAAAACAATCTTGTTGAGGAGACATTCAGATACATAAAAGAGAAAAGAATTATAACAATGCACTAGGGTTTTTTTATTAACAAAGTGATCCATGGTTGGGGAACACTATGACATGCTAAAAGCTCATATGGTGGTATGAGTTGTTCTTCTCTGTTTTATTTGCGTAAGTAATATATCATTCATTTTTTGTCTCTTCCTTTTCATACTGCAATAGCTTCAATTTGATCATCATGTTAATATTAAAGGAAGAAACTATCAATCTCACATTATTGGATGTTAGGATAACCTAACAATCTAAAATTATTAAATTATAGCCTTGAAAATATGAAATTTAACCTAACTTTACACTATAGGAAGAAAACAGAGAAGTTAATTAAAAAAATGAAATGCAAAACCAAGATGGAATACCTCGTTGTAATTGCTACATACAAACTTGATTTAAGGGTTGCTTGTAAGTTGAATATATTTTATCCATTTGTTTATCATCTTCTATACCTGTGAATTAATGTATGTTCAGCCACATTAACCATATACAATATCAAAAGTAAAACTAAGTTCTGAATAATTATGATAGTATTGACCAATATGGTTAATTGATAATCTTATCTTTTGAAAAAGTCGTCAGCTTTATTCTCTGGGGATACGAAGGTTTAACTGAAAATAATAGGGGATTAAGATGTCCTCTACTTTTAGAGAGAGATTATCTATAGTCATCCAGGTTGACTATAGACATGAGCAATATCACTATATTCTTACACATGAATTGGTAGAGGCCACAAAAGTGTAATCAATATTTTACATTTTGACTCAATATAAGAGTGGTTGTAATAATTATATGGAATGCGATTATAGTTGATGAGGATCATTTACTTATCAAAAGAGTGATCCCATTATGACAGTGAAAAGATGCAAACTTTCTTCTTGCACTTGATTTTTTGCACTTTTAAAAGGAAAGCAAAGGGAGATAGAAAAAGTGGCTCTTCTTCTCTGCCTATTATACCATGAAAGGGGGAAAGGGTTGAAAATATCATAAAGCTTAAAATTTCTTCATAATTTTATTGATGAGTTACCTATTGAACTTTTCTTCAATATTAAATAATATATCAAGAATATGTTTAAGAGTTTTGACAATTATTTACATGTCGTAACTTAGAAGAGTATCCTCTAAACCTTGATCTTTAAGAGAAAAAGATGACTAAAATAATGCACAGAATCACCGAAGCAAGTTTTGATGGCTTTCATGTGTTTTTGTTCCATTGTTTTCATTTTGTGACGTCTATGACATTATGTAGCCAGTGAATCAATTCAGGCTTTTTCTTTTCCCACTTTCACAAATTTTTTGGATATTTCTATTTATTTTCGGAATCTATTTTCAAGAGATGTCCAATAATTTTATGAGATACAAGAAGAATGAGCAATCTCTTCGCAAAGGATTGGACTGGTTTCAGTGTGACTGGACTGGTTTTGCTCAGATGCTACAAGATTGGTCATTTATGAACATCTGAAGTCTAAAGGGATCTAATACCGTTTTCGTTTTTAATAGATCTAACTGTTATTTGTTTTTCTCATGTTTATCTGATCCCTCTATAATGGCACAAAATAGGGTGCAAGCCACCATAATGTGTTCCCTTACATTCAAAACAAATGAATGCATTCCACTATCAACTACACATTTATCCCATACAAGTTTTCTGTGAATCCAATGCAAGCAAGCAAGGAACCACCGGCCTAAGCTTGAAAGGTGAGGTTGCATCACCTTAGTTGACTTGAGGTGATGGGGAAAAACGTTTTGCCAGCCACTGGAAGGGTCTCAATAGTTGAGCCCTTTTCTTGCGCCAGAACCAAATGGCAGCATTGTATTGTTCGTTGCGAATCTTTCGTGTGGCTGCCTTCCAATCATACTTCTCCATCTCTTCACGTGCAGCATTTCCCACGGTTTCTCTCAACACTTTGTCGTGCAAAAGGGGCCTTAGTTTGCTCAAGCAGTCTTCAAGATCTCTAGGATTATACAGATAGCTGGTTTTACCATCTTGATCTGCAGGGATTATATCAGGAATACCTCCAGCACGTGCTGCCACCACAGGTATCCCTGAAGACATGGCCTCCAAAACTACAAGACCAAGTGTCTCTGACTCTGAAGGCATCACAAACACATCTCCACTAGCATATGCTTGGGACAGTTCTTCCCCTCCTAGCATTCCAGTAAACACTGCAGGCATACCTTCAAACATTTTCTCTAGCTCCTCCCTGGTAGTTAGCAACTCAAATTACTAGAAGTTGCCAAACTCCTTAAATGTAACATTCCTTTACCTATAATAAAAGTATGCCATGTGGACTAAAAACACCACCATATAGGTTATTTTTTAGAAGGAGTGCCAGAAAGTCACCTGTATGGTCCATCGCCAACAAAAGCAATTCGGGCTTCAGGAAGCCTATCCATGAGCCTGTCAAAAGCCATTAGTGCTCTTTCAGCTTTGGTACATCAATGACCAACAATAAGCAGTTTTTTATTCTCTTCCAGTTAATATTCTGGATTTTTAAGATAGAATGGAAATCTTGAGCACAAATACTTCTCCAAGTTATGCCAAATTTCACAATGATGTTCACTACCTTTTGAGAAAATCTAAACTCTTCTCTACTCCAAGCCGTCCAACATGAACTATCAAGGGTTTGTCAGGTTCACCATTGCTGTATGACAATTGTTTAAGGATAAGATAAAATGCCATCATTACCAAAACTCGAACACATATAAAAAGGGAAAAAAGAAGGTCTAAACCTTAGTCTTAACCGCATTTCATAGGAGCGGTATTGGGGATGGAATTTTTCAGAGTCAACACCCTTGTTCCAAAGCCGAATCTTGTTAGCTGGATACCAACAGGGAAAAGACTCCGTCAAAAATTTTCAGCATAGCCGCAGGCATACCTACAAATGCATATGCTCAGGTGCTATTAATAAAAGACTAGATGAGGGGATTTTATGTTCACCTGCTGTGACTCTAGCTGCTAGGAGATCCCCCGCAATGGCAGCAGATGGTACCAGAGTTAGATCAGCTGCTCTGTGAAGAAATTCTATATCAACAAACAAAATTGATGTTATGTTCACCAATATTTGAGTCCAAATTAGAGAATAAGAAAGAAAGTATACATACTTATGATCAACCACATGGGTTTCACCAACCAGCTAAAGGTATATCTAGGAATGTACCTGGAGACTAAACAAGATCAGCCATAAGCAATACATGATTTATCATAGAGCAGTTCTGACATCATAGCATCACGGTCATGTCAGAATAATTATAAGCAGAAGTAAAATGAAATCTAAACTGGTAAATACATTGAAAATCTGTAACTTGAATAGAACTCACACAGGTACATGGGTGTGATAGGACATGACAATTGGAACACACAATAGTTTTGCAATGATAAGAGCTCCAAAAACCTGAAATTAAGGCAGTATTAGATATGTAATGTGACAAATAAGTCTTTACACTACACTATCCATAATAACCCCAAAAGTTTAACAAATGAGAAGATAGAGGAATTGCAGACCAACCATTATGCCTGGCGATGATGCATGGATTATGTCAGGCTTAAACCGGGCTACCTCTGAAATTATTCTTGGACTAAGTGCCAACGAGAGGGGTACCTTCTGATACCAAGGGCAGGGAAAGCTGCATTTTTCATTGTTTTTTGGTATAAATGCAAATTCTTAGTATAAAGCATGGCCATGTTAGTTGTTGGAACATGTGTTGATTGTGTAAAAAGGCCCATAAAATGTTGCAGACATAGAAATTTGGATGATTTTAAATACAAATTCCATCATATGTTTCTCTTTCTCTTCACATAGTATCTAGAGCCTAATGAGAAACAATCCAAATTCATGTCCATTGTTCACAAGTGAATTTTCCACTAAACTGCGTTTTAAGTACAGTTGTTAGTTTTCCTTTACCAGGTCACTACAGCCAAGATTATCAAAATCGAGATTGTACCAAGGATTGGGATAGAAGTGAAAGATTGTAAATCATGTGATTAAAACATGGATATAAGATCTTACCAAAAATACAAAGTGCATTAATATATATATATATATATATAAGAACATATACATGTAATAATACCACTAAAAGAAAGTAATTTAGATATTTATTTCGTAGTTAATATCTCAATGCTCATTCCATATTTGATAGTGATTTTGAAAAGACAAAAAGGAGAGAAAGAGAACAGGAGAAGAAGCCAAAGATCCAGGAGAGGCTGTATTTCAAATTTAAGCCCAGAAAAAATCTCAACTCATGGGTTTTAGGAAGGGACAAAATGGTTGGAAAATATCCAGAAAACAGGCTAAGTAAATATTGTAATTACACTAGGATATTTGTGATTCTTGTGATTATTACATTAACTATATAATAGAGCCTCCTCTGTGTAACTCAAGCACACATTTCATCGTAAATAGTCACAATAGTAATCATACCCTTAAAGGGCATGTCAAATTGAATCAACAATACTAGGACGGGATGATAGTAGAAAATGCCAAAAATGTCTTCACATTCTAAACATTAATGCGATGATACTGGAGAAAGATAAAAAAGTTGTGATTTAAAACAAAAAATTAGTGTTACAAATAGAGCAAGGGTTGAGGAAGCGAAAATTGAACCAACAAACTAAAAGAGATCAGTGCTAGCAACCTCCAAGATCCGATTACTTTGGCACCATAAAATTCGCGGGGCACTCCCTCATGTGTTGTCACAACCATCACCTATAACAGACAAATAAACATAACTAGTTAGCATGTGATGTAAATGAAAATAAATACAGGACAAATAACACTATGACTGTAATGCGCATAAGCTATCTAATCCAAAATTTCTTAGTTTTTGGAATATTGTACAAAAACACCAAATATAAAGGAAAATAAACATGTGCATACATAGAAACAAAAGTACAAATAGTTACCTCATCTCCCATTTCACGAAGGCATCTGATAAAGTTCTGAAACCGGTTTTTGTATCCTGAGACATATCTGCAAAATAAACATAACTCTGAAAAACACATTTTTCCTGAATTCGTATGCTTGCTAATACCACACATCTTCTGAAGAATCACACATGAAAAATGCAAAGTATAGTTCGAACCCATTTGGACTGCAAAGAGAAGCTAAAACCTTGGTAGAGAAATTGTTCATCACAGTTCCTTTAGTTAATGTCTAGTTACATACATGTTCACATATACAAAACACTGTTTCACACCAAGTATTCGGAAATCTAAGATGCAGCACGATACAATTGCTAAGATCAAACTTTTCTAAGAGTGAAACTACGCTAATCCAATAGATATTGGAAAAAGACAAACAGAGTCACCTCAATCAATTTGACACAATCTGAATTCCAAAAGACTACCATTTAAATCCAACTTCATAGCAGTATATGCAATGCCTGAGTACAGTAGCAACTGTATTAAAAGACAAAAATCTGTTTATCTATTCTGTGAACAACCATAGTACGTATTATTAACATTTGCAAAAAATTGTGGACAATTGCAAAGACCTCAAAATAACAGCAACATTACCGCTAAAATTGCAGTTGCAAACTGCAACCTAAACTTATGTTGGGCCTTTCTGAGGGGATTTACTGAGGAGAAACAACACCAATGAGACATGAGTCCAATCCACATAAGAATTGACACCATTCTCAACCAAAAACCTTAAGGAATTTGATCATGGGTCATACTTCCTTGTATGTTGCTCAATTTTCTCATTCTTACTCAACGTGGACTTAATTCACACTTGGATTAACCAACAATCTCCCCTTCAAATGAGTCCCTTCACATTGGTATATCCTCTCAATACCGCCGTTCATCATAACAGAACACGCTTACTTGATCCGCTATCAGAAAAACTTTCGATACAAAAATCACTCTTCGTCTCTAATACCATTTATTGCGTTTTTCAAAGGAGATCCACGTGGAGAAACCCAACAAACTATGCCCATGTCATTTGACATAAAACTACACACTAACTCGGTCAATTCATCAAACGCCACAAAGTCAACACTAAAGCCATATTAACAAGTTGATTCATTGAGCACAGCATGACGTTTGCCCTGTTATTATGGTTCTGAAGTTGACTTCATTGCATTACATACCACACACAACATTGAACAAATGAAGAAGCAAAACAAACAAGGCAAAATGCAACGAGGTCTAAACATCAAACACTCCACATTCAATGAAGCATTAGACACTAAGCACGATCAAGACCAAACCACAAGAAACAACCAAGGGGACTCACGCAAAGGGAGAAGGCTCAACAAAGAGAGCAATTCTCCGAGGCTTTGAATTTTTCTCATTCTCGGAGCCAAGCAAAGCACCCTCGTTCTCCCCCTCTCCATTAGAATCAACCTCTGCCACGGTCACATTTCCAGCCTCAAGCACAAAACTTTTTCTAACCCTCAGAGCTTTCGACCCCTGCAAAGACCGCAACCATGCTCCTCTGCAAGAAAGAGTGATGGGTTTTGCTCCTGACGACTTCAAACGTTGAAATCTTGCAGGGTGTGGAGAAGATGATGAGGAACAAGAAAAAGGGGTAGTGGCAGACGAACAAAAGGGTGGAGAGAATGAGGGATTTATGGTGATTGCAGTGGCTTTCATGGTTGTACGAGGAACAAACTTTTGCATTTGGATAGAATAATAATATCCTGCCGAAGTGGTTGTGTCGGAAGAGGGATTATAATCCAACGAAGTTGGAAAGAAATCTCGGTATTACAAATTATGCACTTTTTTCTTTTATGTTGTCTCTCAAGGACAAATTTTTTTCCTCAACTTTAAACGGTTCACTCCCAGTGAAGAAAGTTATGAACAGGGTTATATTCCTCCCTCCTTACTGTGCAGAATTATTTCAGATTATTGAAATTTTCGCACGGATTAAGGTAGTTAGAATCAGTTAATATATGATCTATTTAATATTTTAATTTATAGATTAAGTTGGTTTGGATAAGGTAAGTCACAAACAAAAGATCTTGTGTCTTTTAACCATCTAAGAAAATGGGACAAGTAGTACCAAATTTATTGCGGTATCACATCTTAATATATAACAAAAAAATTAACCTAAATGTAAACTTTGATAAGAATATTTAACCCCTACAGTGAGACCTTAATAAATTTTTTCTACTTGTGACAATAAATTAAAATATTTTAAATCCATTTTAGATATATTTTTAATTTATAAATACTAAATATATATTTTATTCCATCGGAAAAACTTACCCACTTGATGCTCATTTTAAAATCTTCTTAGTTGGCCAAACTTGGCTTGGTGAGAGTAATAGAGTGAACCTTTGCTGTAATTCATGCCAAAGTCAATTTCAGTCATTAATGTGTGCTAACAAAAAGTGTAATGCGTTATGAAAAAAATACATAGAATAAATCCAAATTACTTAAAAAGAAATTCTTGCAACATAGAAAATGAAAATATATGGGTTATCATTCACTATCCCAAACTCCTCAAAATTCAATTTTTATATAAAAGCTCAGCAAAAGACTGAAGTAATAAAAGCCCACTACTTATGGGCTTGTGCATCATACTCTCATGGCTCTTTCTTGTATTAGGCTCCTATAAAGCCCATTATGTTCAACATGATGTAAATTGATCAATGAAATGAAAACGACAAATTTAGGGTGAGTTTATTTAAAAAAAAAAAAGGTGAGTTTGATTTATTATTAATGAGATCAATTATAAAAATGATGTTAAAATAATTTATTTAAAATTCAACATTAATGAACTAACCATGTTTAAAAATATTTTAAGAGTAATTTTAGAAAAAAAAAGATTTTAAAGTTATAATTAGTTTTTATTAAAAACATAAATTATAAAGCCAAATTTAGGTTTTGGGATATTTTTCAGGTACAACTATAAAATTTATTGGAGTAAAAATATGGAAAAGTCTTAAAAATCTAAACAATGCACGAATAGTTTAGTTTATATGTTGTGAAGAGAATTCAAAGTGATTTCCAACAATCTAGCTTGTAGTCCCACATAACATTTCTGACCAATCCAAAATCAAAGTTTGGATGTGAGAATCATATTTAGATATATTCAAATCCATATAAGTGATCGTGGTCCACGAGTCAAGATTTTCACCATCATATCATAACCATTAAAGCGTCGTTTATTTCTCATCTTTATATCACTTCAAACGCACGCTTCATGAAACCTTCCATAAGATATAATAAACCCGTTTTACTCATAATCTTATTACAAATTATGTTTCAATGATTACAGAAAAGAAAAAACTCTATTATGTAGCAGTGTCAACATTTGAAGGAGTTAGGGCACAGAGTGAAATTATTTTATGCAATTAAAGTAAAAGAAAAACTCTTTTATGCAATTTTAAATTTTTTTTTTTCTCATCATTTTATCTCCAACAAGGTTTATGACATGTAACCAACATGGTTCTGACAAAGCTGACTCCAAATGAGTGCATTCAGATAGATGGTCAGGAGAGAAGTTCTTATATTCACAGCAAAACAGGCTTAGGAAAAGTTGTAACTCATGAGAAGTTGTTAACACTTTGTTTCCCTAATATTCACGCCAACAACATATTCAAACAGATTCCCTCTCCATCTTTCTCTTTATTCTCTTTGTTGCAGAAGATATATGAGCAATGATATGATATCTCGATTTTGGATTTCAGAAACAGAAGCAAAGGGGTAGCAAAAAGCACGACCTGGCCCTGCAATACCACCTAAAAAGCAATGTTGATTGGAAGACTAATAAGCACTTCCCTGTCCTCACTGTCTCTGTTACCTCCTTTTTCAGCACACAACTGTTCAACTCTTTCTCTCCCTCTCAACTCCTCACTGCTCCACCACCACTTTCTCTTTTGACCCAACCCTTTACTGTTTTTTCCCTCCTTCTTCCTCCCTCACAAATTCTGTCACCATCTTCTTCCTGTTCCTTCTTTGTCTCAACCATTACCTTAAGAATATGCTAAACCTCCCCCTTTAATGTCTACTGTTTATTCCACATTAGCCCCATGTGTGCATGTCTCATGCACGTATATAAAAAATGAATGTACCACTAAACTTCATATTGGTTCTAACTTCATCTTACATCAAGAATATAATAATACATAATCGAGTATTATTGATTTTTTATACGTTATTAAGTGTAAAATAACCTTTTACCTTTCAACTTACTTCAAACAATATATACAAGTTTAGGACCTAGCATTCCATAATTAACTCTTTTGACCCTTAACTTTAACCCTTAGGAGTAAAATTTTCTGTTTCTCCTCTGTATTCTCGTCGCCACCCAATATATTACTCAACAAACGAAATGTTTTACTGCAGAAATTCTTAGGTAAATAGAATGTAATACAATTCTTATACCAAACGCAAACTATGTGATCTTAAGATAAATACAGGACATAGGATTGATTTTAATCTAGTTTGTAAACTTTTAACTTTTTACTAGGTAGCTTGTTTGCTTGAATTGATTGATCTATATATACTCCTATCCAAGTCTCTCCTCTCACAAACATTCCACTCTGCTTCTCCTCCTCTCCTCTTTGATTCCATTTCTCTCTTTCCCTTCCATTCACCACACACACAAACTAGAAAATCTAACCCAACAATCTTGTGGACTATTAGTATTCTCCTGAAGTTGTTCAAATGTCTAGAAAGAGCAAAAGGGTGTGCTTTAGTCCTGAAGTCAATGACAAACTATCCATCTTTCTCAACAAGCACAGCGATGGTGGCGACAACAACAAAGACGATGGTAGAGTTTCAAGAAACAGGATGAGGATCACCAGAACATGTACGTTCAGATTGCATATGGACACAAACTCTTCTCCGGTGAGGTTGCTACTGAGGCTAGGAGAAAAGGTGGCAAGTGCTATAAGAAGTGTTTCTGTGAGAAGGAGATCCTCCAGGAAGGTTTCGTCATCCACTTTGATGAGGTCACGTTCATTATCAGACCTCACTGATTCACATCGAGCTGAAACTGTAGAAGATTGCATTGAGTTCTTGCATTCCTCTTCATCTAGGGAGAGACTAAGTTGAGTTGAGTCTTGAATCTCAGTGCAAATTCTCCAAGTTCTCTAAGCTTTCTACTTGCATGAGAATTCAGATTTGTGTATTAACTGCAGAAGGGTATGCTTTAAAGTTTATTGGTTTCAATTAACATGTTTCATGTGTAAGGAAAGAGAGGTTAATCCTTTGTGCGCCATGTTTTGTATGAGTCGAGTGTAGAGGTTCTGATATTAACATTAGCCCAAATCATAGTTTTAAATGCAGATTGTAGCGTTGCATTGATAATAAGACATTGTTGGACCTTCTAATTCCCCATGTTTAATCATAGGTTGATTATCAAACTTTCACTCTTCCTTTATTTTTCGCTAAACAATGATAAAGGAAACAATTCATCACATTTCTTCGCAATGAACTGTTGGATAGAACATTTGTTTTTTCACAACCTCGCAGATTATGGCACAATCAAATTCTTCGCTTACCTGCTATATATGTATTTTTTATTTTTTTTTTCAATTGATTAAAACAAGGGACAAATACAAAAAAAATGATGTCCAATGAATCAATTGTTTGATCTTATTATATTATATGCAAACAAATGTTTATTATTACTCCAAGTAAATTACACTGATCAGAAGTATCCCGAAATTATATAAACACATATTTTATTTTTTTAACATTTGCATAGATTATGTCTTATAGGATATAATATAATGTTTTTTCAAATAATTAATAGAATTTAATATATATTATTTCTATATAGTTGATTTCTCTAAACTATATTAATTGAGATTTGATTTGTAGCAACATAGAAAGACTTAGTTAAGAGAAAATACCTAATCTATCTACTTAAGAACACCAAAAAGGCTAGACATATGCATTTAATAGATAATTGATTTCTCTAAACTATATCAATTAAGGTTTGATTCTAGCAATATAGAAAGACTTTGTGAAGAGAAAATGTACCTATTTTGATAATCTCTCTATTTTAGAAGACATTGATGATAGGGTATTATCAATTGGGTGATACTCATGTCAATGAAAAAACAAAATTCCCCATTTTTTAGTGAGTTCAAAGAAGATAACTATTGTAAGTAAAAGTAAGGTATAAGTTGAACTTATTACTCTCTAGATGAAATAGTGCATGAGAATATTGTTGGTGAGTATAACATGATATTTGTATTGGAACATTACATGAGATGAAGGTATGAGCCACTCATGACTACCCCACATGGCAGACAGAGGAGCATTCTGGTGTATGTATGCTTCTTCTATTCTGTCCAACATTTGGAAAGCCTATGTCAACCATATCTAGCAAATCACCAAGTGTACCCTATTCATATCAACTTTACACCAACCCTTTGACCATCAAATGAAAAATTCCACCCAAATTCCCTATTCCCAGAAAAAGAATCCAACAATATGCAATACAAGTCACACTAGTGCACTTAGTTGTTAAATATGAACTACGATGTGATTTGTCACTAGGTGTGGGTGCGTTACACCCCACCAACACAAACTATGACATGACTTTCTTGAAAAATGTTTAAACGGAGCTTACACTATGAAATATAATAATACACACTCTGAATAATAAGCATCAACTTTCTGTAACCTCACTTTATCTCACTTTGAAAATGGTTTTGAATATAAAAATTAGATTTAATTAATTATACTTTTATTTTTTTCTGATTTAGTCTGTAGAAAACTTTTGTTTTTCTAATTTTCATTATTTAACTTTGGTTTATACATTTAAAAAGTATAATTTTTTTCCTCATTTTTTTAATTGTTCAATTCTAGTCTGCTTAAAAAAAACAATTTTACTTTTGATGTTAACTTATTACATGATTTTTAATAGACGTGCAATGAATCCCGGTAAACTAATTGAATTGAACAATTTTTGTATCACATAAACATCTATGTAAAATTAATTATTAAATTTTAAAAATTATACAATCAAATATAAATGTCAAATAATTTAGTATAAATAAATTATAAAATATATTAAGAAATAAAATAAAACTATATATTGTCAAACTAGAAATGAATTAGTTAATTGAATTGTTTCATCATCAAAATTGTTGAAAATTGAATGAAAATAGTTGGACTTTTTTTTTTAATTTTCATATTAAAATCTAGTAATTAAAATTGTTTATTTTTCAAAAATATAGATTATATATAGTTAAACAATTCAAACTATAGAAACTAAAATTATCCATGTATTAAATTATATAAACTAAAATTATAATTAAACTTAAAAGTTATAATTTGAAATACTCTTTTCAAAACAGAAGGAAGTAAGTAAAAAAAAAATAAATATATTGGATGAAAGAAAAAATGGTCCAAACGTAATTAGTAAAATGTGGTTTTTTCCCAGGTCTGGTGCAGTAGTTGCAAAGCCCCATGAAAAAGGGTACAAAAGAATTGACCCAACAATTGTTTCCTTGTGACAATTTTACCTTTGCTCTTTTTTTTTTCTGCCTTGTTTTTGTCGAAAGAATTTCACTAAAGCAACAGTAACATCATGATCATCATCCAGTGTAACAGTAGTAAACTTGGACTGTTACACTAAAAAGAAGAACAAGTTTTTTACTTAGAAAACTGTAACAAAAAAATCTGACCACCTAGGTGCATGCAAATTGCAAAGCAATAATGATGCAGGAAATAATAAAAAAGTGTTAAGTGCTAATGTTCACACGTTTAGTAATAATTATCATCCACTAATGATATCATGTAGCAAGAAAACAAAAATTCCAGATGGCATTATGAACAAACAGTGCATGTCATGATCAAGAATCCAATGAGACATTTTCTGGTTATTGGGTTCCTCCACTGGAAGCTTTATTGAACTGCATAATGTAGGGTACATTCTTGAATAAAACATCATGAGTCTTTCAAAATGTGTTTCCAATTAACAAAGACCTTATATGTTTTAAAGCTGTCAGAGACCTTCATAAAAGGTTTAAGATTGGCCAAGCCTTACTTATGCCAACACCTATGCATTCATATATTGTTTTAGACGCCTCTTATACTTAACAACAGCATATATATGTTATTTTTTTTTGTTGGGTTAGGTGCTAGTTTTTTATATGTTCCTCAAGAATCTCAAGTCATATCTACAAAGAGAATCTCTAGATTTGTTCTACCAATCTTGGTTTGTGGTACGAGAAGGGATATAGTTTTGATTTTGATCTTGTGGAATATTGATCTTGTGGAATATTGTGATACTGATTTTGTCAGAGATAAAGTCGAATAAAAAGAAAAACACAATCGAAAAATGTCAAGTTCCCGGAAAAGTAATTGTAAAATATAAAATTCATTTTATAATTTTATTGATATTATTTTTATACATAGATACTATCATCTTATAATATTTTACTTCAATAAATTAGAACTAAATAAAATAAGTTTTGATTATATAATATTTTGTACCACTATACAAACCTATAATCTAACTAATCAAATATCTTTATCCCTACAGTTTCTCTCAAGTTAGTAAATGAATGTCATACATTCTCAACTTGTCCAATAATCTCTTAAAAATCTGACTTGTCAGAGTTTTGGTAAGAATGTTTATCACCTGATCTTCAGATTGAATATTTGACAATTCCAGAATATTTTTATCAAGCTTTTCTTTGATGAAAAATCTATCAACTTCCACATGTTTCATCTGATCATGTTAGACAGGGTTGTAAGCAATGTCACACACAATTTTATTATCACAATACAACTAAATGAGACGTGTATATGCATACCCTAAATCCTGAAGAAGTAGTCTGAGTCACAAACCTTCACAAAGTCCAAGAATCATTCCTCTAAGTTCAGTTTCTGCACTGGATCTAACTACAATTTTCTGCTTCTTGTTTTTCCATATGACAAGATTACCTCCTACAAATGTAAAGTATCTAGAGGTTGATCTTCTATCATCAAGAGCACCTGCCCAATCTGCATCAATATAAATCATCATATCCTTGTAGTTGGAGTTCTTCTTGAACATAACTCATTTTCCATGAGCAACTTTTATGTACTTTAAAATTCGTATAACAACATCCATGTGTTTTGTGTTTTTCACCTGGATTGTGTATGAACTGACTAACCACACTAAGAGCATAAGATAAATCTGGTCTGGTGTGTGAGAGATACACCAATCTCCCTACAAATCTCTGATATCTTCTCTTGTTAGTTGGAGTTTGATATTCTTCAATACACAACTTCAATTCCGTTTCAATTGGAGAATTTGCTGGTTTGCATGCTGTCATTCCAGTTTTGTGCTTCATAGACATCAGTAGCCATCTTTTCACTTTTTGGTCCTTCATGATTACTTTATCACGATGACCCAATTTCCTAAAAGTCTCAACCAACTCCCCATAATATTCAGTTAAGGTTCTATTATTTTGTTTTGCAGTGAATGCCCTTTGATTCAGGGCAAACACCTATAGCTCATCACTTCCATCATAAAACGTCTTTGACAAAACATTCCAAATATCGAGGGCAATGAGTAAACAAAGATATATTTTCATGATTTCTGACTTCATGGACATCAGTAGTCATCTTTTCACTTTTTGGTTTTCAGCATACCATTTTTCATATCTTTCATCTTTCTCTATTGGAGGTTTCACCTTCCCACGGATGTAGGACAATTTTTCCTCCTCTGCAATGTACATCTCCATTAGTTGTGATCATACGTCATAATTGAATTCATTTAGGATGATGTCTACGTTGAAGATACTTTCAAATTGAACAACCACTGGAATTAGTTTTTCTGTCATCTCTCTAGTTAAGATCTTCAAGGATTTAGAAAGAAAAAGAAAAAAATTATAAACTCTGGTACCAAATTGAAAAATATAGAATTAATTCTATAATTTTATTCATATTATTTTTGTACACATATACTAAGATCTTATATTATTTTACTCCAATAAATCAGGACTAAATAAAAGAAGTTTTGATTATACAATATTTTGTACCACTATACAAACCTATAATTTAACTAATTAAATATCTTTATCCGGATAAAAATCTCTTAGGATGTAAAAAATGTTAAAGAAATGGAGTGCATGTTAACAAGTTGTTTTTCATAAATATTATGAAACAAACGCTCAAATTTAAGTGTCTGTTTCACATGGCTACTCTACTTCTTTACACATCCAAGAACAGAATAATGTAAGTTCTTTGTACACTTGCTGATGTTTGAAGTGTTTGTTAGATTATGACTTTTTTCTTTTTTTTTTCTTCCTGTTCGTTAGTTCCGCCACTGATTAAAAAGATAATCACAAATAGTAGACTATATAATATTCAGATACAGTTATAAAACAAACACTCAATTATATATATATAAAAAAACTGAAAAAATAAATGTTAAAAACTACTTATATATTCCATACATATATAAATATAATTTTATAAAATTAACTCGAATGTTTTTCATTTGCATTAATTTGTAAATTTCATCAATTTATATATTCTTATTGATTTTATTATATTTTATTAATTTCATTTTGTATGTATAAATTTTTGAATGGTATGATAATTTAGTTACAACAGTTTCATTTGATGTTTGATTTTACTAATATTGTTGTGTATGCTTAGTTTTCTATTTTATGTTTCTTTTTTGAATGGTATGATAATTTAGTTACAACAGTTTCATTTGATGTTTGATTTTACTAATATTGTTGTGTATGCTTAGTTTTCTATTTTATGTTTCTTTCCCCGAAACTCTCTTTATTTGCTTTTCTTCTTCTTTTGTATTACTGAGGGATACATATGTAGTCAATGATCCCTCCACACACTTCTCACAATTCTTCACGCCACTTTCATCTCACATCGTCACACTTTCTTCTTTCAAAACACACTTTAAACCATCTTAGCACCATTATTATGATTATAAATCCCTTATCCAACAACCACACAACCATCATATTCGTCATTATTACTATCATCAACATTGAGACTCAAAGAGCCACTCCAACTTCATCCTCATTCCATTCCTCTTTTATGCATAAACCATGATTTAGTTCCATAACAATGAACACACTCTGTTGTTTGACAAGTGGAGAGGTAAGCAAGCAGAGATCAATATTTTTTCCTTGAAGATACTTAAACACATGATTCCACAGAGGGTTAGGGTTTTACAACCTTATGCCATGGTAGAGACTTCTGCATGTAATGCAAACAAAACCACCTTTACTTCCATGGATCAGAGTTTTAGAGAAAATGCTTTAATGTTTGTTTGGACAAGTTTTGCTATAAAATGGTTTAGCTATTTGATAAGCAGGTTCGTTTTCCGTGTGTCCTCTCAATTATTTTAGAAGTGATTTTTATTTCTTCTATGAAAGTAATGCTTTGTTGGAAATAGGACAGGATATGATGTGGTTCCTTACTAAAATTTGCTTCATAAAACAGATCTTCATTATAGTCAAACCAGATAGTAGTTTTATTTATATAGATGACTGAAGAAAGCAATAGCTTTGTATTTTAACATGAAATTAATTGTAAGATTATGGAGGGACTATAATTATCATATATTCATAGTTATGCTAGATACATTCTTCTAAAGGAATGATTTCTTCGACACTTTTCCATCAAATGTTATGGCCGTTAGTTATGTAAATGCAGCGGCTTCAAATTTCTTGAATACCAAGTTACCTATTGATAAAATAAAGTAAATATTCTTGTTCATGGGGATGGAGATCTTATCAATTTAATTCGTAACTTCTTATTCTGTAGGTAATTCTTGGCTTGGCTTAATCTGTAGGTCAAGTGAATCATCTGGTGGTAGGCCTTTTACAATCAAGAAGAGTTCTATAAATTTGTTGAAAGCGACAACTTGATTACTAACCTTAGAGACTGATTTGACTCTGTAACAGAAAAATGTGCTTTAAAACACCAAGCATTTGGTGTTTCATTTGATTTGATTGAATGAAATTTTTGTAATTATGCATTAGAAGTGATCTCTTTTAATCATATGGCATGCATGCCTAGCTAATGTTGTTTATGCTTCTACCTCTGATGAGTGAAGAAACAACTTGCTATTGAAGACTCTACATGCTAGTATAAAGGGCTTGTTGGAGGCATTTTTGGAGTTAAGATTAGGCCATGCCATGCCATTATTCTATGACTGGTCCGTGAAATTCAAACCGGATGTTTTATCAGGCTGAAAAGGCTACTGTAATTCAATTATGATCAGTGTTTGGAAGTGCTATGAAGATGGCATTTTGTTAGTTTATTAGAGGCAACTTATTTTCCGCCTGAGACTGTATGTTGTAACATTTGTTTATCGGTGTTTTTTACAACGATTTTGGAGTTTTATACTCATAAAGTTCCATCGTTATGATTACTTAATCATGAAGACTAATCAAAATTTTAAAAAAAGGTGATGGCACCAAAGACAGGAATATAGTCTCCAAATTTAAATGATAGAATAATTAAGCCTCGTCTCGTCCCTAGATGAATGAGGATTAAACTGGTGACTTGTAATATGTGATAGCCTATCTTATCTTGCATGATTAGCTCCTCAGGTTAATCGTGAATACTTTAATATTAATTAAAAGAGCAAGTAATTTGCTTATAAGTTTAAATAAATAGACACTAGTTAGAGGCATCACTGACCAACCCTGTGACCAACCTGGTATGAGGTTCTTTCAGTATAATAAGTGATTGAGTTTGAATCTTGGATTTGTTAACTGTGTTGAATATTTAAAAGGAAAACATAATCACTTGTAATGGTCTTATCTAACTTGAACGCAATGTCTCTCATCAATTATACATGTGACTGCGTAAAAAACAATCAATAGGCAGAAGTTTACGAAAGAAT
This sequence comes from Sphenostylis stenocarpa, assembly GCA_963425845.1. Lineage (NCBI taxonomy): Eukaryota > Viridiplantae > Streptophyta > Magnoliopsida > Fabales > Fabaceae > Sphenostylis > Sphenostylis stenocarpa. Next base: position 9,153,048 of record OY731398.1, read on the forward strand.
CAAAACTCTTAACACTTAAAAGTGTACTTCGACAAATAACAGTGTCCAAATAAGCTTTTATTTGCCTCCGAATTGTCAGTTAGATCCAAGTACAGAAACTAAATATTCAATCAAACACGATCCTATCAGAAATTTTAGTCCAGGGTAGCACAGTCTGGCACTTCCACGTGCTCATTGAACTGTCTCAGTAGTTTCATTAGTCATTGAAGAGTACACACAATGGCCAAAAGGACCCTAATCCTCTAGCTTTCTCTGAGGAAGGAAGGACCACAACCACTTGTTATTTCATCCACAAACAGCCCCTCTAGCAAGTTAGGTTCAGCATGTAATTGGCACACACAATTTTAGTACCTTATGTTGTATTTTGAAAGAAATTTTCCCAACATATCTGTGATCGATACTGTATGTATTTCATAGCATAGCAGGCTTGAACGTGACATTAAATTTAGATATTTACAATGGTGTTGCAGCATTATTATGTTTGCTGTGACTGCATTAATTCTGCAGTTATCACACTCCACATGATTGTTTCTTGTGGTGCATTGCGACCACTTCACCCTTTCATCATAATTTTTCTCTCTTATCATACATGCCATAACATTTATTAAGATTAGTTTCAACCAAAACTGAAAACCCTCATAAATTCAATGCCTATCATGGGGAAAAAGCTACTGCTTCTTGGAGTGGTGATTCCTTTGATGTGACATATCACCTTGTAAAGCAAATGAACATATGTACTTACATTGCAGTTTTCAACTTCTCAACTTCATGCTAGGAATGGTTTCTTGTTTTATACCATTTATTTTTTATGGGAATAGCATAATGTATTTTTTGTAAATTTATTCTTATCTTAAGTGAAACATTTTAAGAAAAATCGTAATTAACCTTTTCTTGTAAAAGTATTTTTGACAAAAAATGAATAAAATAACACATGTACTAGATTGTTCATCATTTATCTAAACCTGTAATTCCCTTTCTCCCTTGTACTAGATATTGAATTTTGAACATTTCAAGCATCAACAAAGGCATGGAGACTCGGGCAGTTGATTTTTTGGTACAAAGGCCTGAATCTACATGTAATTATAGAGGTCTCTGTCTATCCATTGACTCAACTGCATTCCAGTGCCTTTATTTTGCATAAACTAATGCTAAGTCATCAAAATGGGGGAAGGACTTCTTGAACAAACCTTTAGCATTTCAACGTGACCGTGTTTCAAAAGTTAGGTTGGTCGGTTGTGGTAACTTTATTCATATTTTCAGACCAAAAGTTTGATATGGCTTGAATAGCTGGTGGGTAGAGAAAATCTAGAGATAATTGCTAATCAAAACCAAATAAATAAATTTGGTGCACCACCAAATGGGATTTTGATAAATGAAAACTTGATTATTTTACTAGTTATTTTTTCTTCTTACACGCTAGTTTAATTCCAGACGAAATGAGATTAGTTAACCCCATTTACAAATTTCCATGTTAAGATATTTGTACTTCACAATAATTTGTTATATTAAATATATAGAACTATTGCATCAGAATATCCCCATAGTGTTATCTGATTCGTGAAGCACATTTAGTTATCAGAGCATCAATGTGCATGCATATATACAAGTTAGCTCTGCTGCCGCTGTGACCCAAGTCTTTGTTAGTGTTTTTTTTATTTGACAGTTTGTCTTATTTCCATTAGTCCCTACCAATTCATTTGAGTAAGACCCCTCATCATAAAATTAGGATAATGTTAACTTGTTATGTCATATGTACATTTACTACCATTAAGGCATATTTATCTTGGTTTAGACATGCTTGTCAGCCTTCTAGCTGGACTTGCCTGCAAGTAAATGATACTACAACAATATAACATTACTACTTTATTGAAAGTCAATGCACCTTGTGAACCCATGTGCCATATGTTTGTCTGTCCTCAATGTTGTATACCTATTTCATATTCATACTGACACAGACTATATATGTAAAAGTAAAACCTCATACAGTCACGAACTGAGGTAGAAGGACAAAAAAACCCTTCAGGACTGACCCAATAACAATAGTTATGATTTGTATATATCAAAATAATAAAATATACATAAACTGTTTAATTTTCCTTTATCAGCCACAATCAGATTTTATTTCTATCATAATTCTATGTGTTTTGGAAACAAACACAATGGCACCAATACACAATAATCGAAAGGGAGAACTTTGTCCCTCTCTCTTTCAAGCTTTCTCTTTAGATGGAACTGTCCCATCTGTTCCTGCAAGCATGGCATATTTGCTCTTCCTTGTCAGATTGGTGCACTCAAATCCCAAAGTCCCTGCAAGAACCCTTTGAATGTAGTTTGCCACTTCAATTGCGGATTTACCTCCACTGCATGTGAGTTCTTTCGGAAGCTGGTTTAAGAAAGTGATCTCATATGTGGGCATGGGATTCATGAACACAAAGTAAGGGTCCAACAACTTGTGTCCACGAACCGTTGTCCCATAAAACACACTTTGTTTTGTGTTAATAGCAACTGGGACAATTCTATCAGTAAGTTCAGCAAAGAGTGCACTGAACCTCAAGAGGAAAGGCTCTCTACAAGTTGTACCTTCAGGGCAGATCACCAAGTCCCCTTCCTCAAGAAGTCTCTTGATATTGGCTGCATCTCTCTCTCTTTCCCTTGACAGGGCCACAGCTTTAATTGGTGAAATTATTTCAGTGAACTTGCTTATACTATATGTGACACAGCTAATTTTTCTTCCAAGTGCAACTGCAGTAACCACTGGATCTAAAACTGTGCGGTGGTTACAAACAAATAGGACTCCACTTTGACCCTTCTTTGGGGGTGGTGGAGGGGTACCCTTCACAATAACTCTGATGCCTAATAGCTTGTAGTTGTACCAAGCAATTCTTTCAGGCAAAGGGATGTTCAGATAGACCCTCAGGATGGAGAGTATGATGCCAATTGGCAACCATAGGAAGGTCAAGAGAGCAGCAAGAGGAGTTGGCCTCTGAACAAACCTACCCTCATGAAAAATAATTGGACTTAAAAGCTTGTTTCTTGGTAGTGGTTCACGCTTAGTCCTTGGCACCATGTACCCTTCCTGCAGGAGAAAATACAGTTAATGACTTGATTGGCCTCATGACAAATGATAGTAAGTAGTGACACTGTTTGAGACACTTTAATGATTTGGTTACCAAAAAATGATTTTTTTTACTCCCTCAAGGTTGTATACACTTTGGGAAGGTGAAAAGAAAGACAAAAGGAGAATTGAGAAAAAGTAACAGATGTGATAAAAAAAAAAGGTAGAGAAGACAGAGAGGACAAAAGATAGATGTAAAAATTCAGAGATGAAAAATTTATGATCGATTGATTAATGTCACGTGTGTCCCACTAAGAAAAAACGTGTGGACAGTTTTTCTTATTGGCGACCATATGAAATCATCCAACCGTATATGTTAATAAAAGTGTGTTGATGACATCGCTCTTTGATTCATATACTGAAAGCAATCATTAGCACTATTTCCATAAAATTAAGTTTCTGACGATGGCTTACTACCTCTGGAAATTATCACTGTATTGATCTAGGATTCTGGATATCTTTGTGCTTCCAAGATTTCAAACTATGCTAAAATTACTATAGTGTTAAAATTACGGAAGTCGAAAAATCAGAAAGTACAGTTAGTTGAGTTTTTTAGACTAAGTTGAGGGGAATGTCACAAGGATTGTGCTTACTAAATAAATGATGATTTGCCATGCAAGGATGCTTTACACCTCTTCATATCTTCTACATGAGTTATTACCAACAGGGCTCTGGGTTGTGCATGTGAAACTCCTGTTAGTCTACGTTCCTCGGTTTGGAAAGTGAATTTAGTTTGTGCAGGCAAAATAACAAGTGGGGAAACTAAATATTTGTAGTGTTTGTAAGTAGTTAAAGGTTATGACTTATGAGATAAGAACCCAAGAACTGAAAAGCATAGAGAACTCAAAACTGAAGCTGTTATAAGTTGTATGGAATGTAGAGGGACCACTTGTACGTTCGTAAATATATTGGAAAGAAGGAACAAAACCAATCAAGGAGAGAAATTTTCAAGTGCCGCCAGTGATCGATAACACGGAAGCAGGAACAAGAAAAGAGAGGCTCATTGTAAGTGATAACAACCCTCCATGCTCATTAACGCTCTCACCAAACATCAATTCAATATTAGATCAAATATATTACTATAAAATATTGGAAGAGAAAAAAAAATTACCACAGACCAATGTAATTAGTGGACCAACCTTGCAAATCGACATGAAATGATGATCACTTTTACTATCTCCTAGTCCCAAGTCAGGTGAATTACCCTGAAACTCCTTCACAACAGCAACTTTCTTGTGCTCCCCAACAAGCACGCCAGGCTCCTTAACAAACCCAGTAAACCTTCCTGATTTGGTGACCTCAAGTTCGGTCCCAAGCACCTTATCAGCCCCAAGAAACGTCTTCACAAAGGGCTCTACCATCACCCTGGGGCTGGCAGTGACAATGTAACGCTTCCCAAAGGAGTTGAACACTCTCCAGGCGTCGGGGTGCACGTCCTCGGCGTAGAACTTGGGCAGCACCGAGCGTGCGACCATCTCAGCGTCCCTGACCTTCACCCCTGCGAAGGCCATGAAGATGAGGAACTTGATGGCTGCAACCTCGGAGACGAAGATATAGGTGAAGTAGACGAGGGGGGCGGAAGCGAGGAGGAGGAGGGCACGCAGGAAGCTGCCTGCCTCAATGGCGACGAGCATGTAGTAAGGGAAGGCGCTGGGGGAGAGGAGTAGGGTGCCATCCAAGTCTGAGGCGACAGTTTGGTGTGATCGGTGTTCTGTGGTGCACTTGGAGAGTGGGTGAAAGTGGGGAAAGGCTCCCATGACCATGAGAGGGAGAGGAGAAGATTAAGGGAGGGAAGGAGAGTGAGATGTGGTTGGTGTGATGGTGGGGAAGAAGAGGGTAGCCAGGTTTCAAATGTTATGAGAGAGGGAGGGTGAAGAGGGGGTTTTAAAAGGAGAGGAGGTGGTGTTGTTGAACCATTTTCTGCATGAATTATAATCAATATTGTATGGGCTACAGTGATTATAATACTTTATATAGTCTTAAAAGAAAAGTTAAACGAGGAAGGGGTTGTGGTTAAGACTTTATCTACCCTTTCTCTTTTATTTCATCTATACAAAATTAATGCTTATTAATTTATATTATCAAACCTTGTCATAGATCAGTTTGTCTTTTTTTAGTTATAGGTATCAAATAAATAGTGACAACAAGTTCTTAGCAATAGTGATTAAATTAAATTATATGTAGGAAAATGTTAGTATAATACATTTAAACAAACTCATTCATAGTTTAGTATTGATATGGAAAATAAAAGTGGATGAATGAATGTGTGAAGTTTTTTTCTAACATAATTTATTTCAGCATGATCAAATGATACAAGTCGTTATTACAGGTATTAATCAATGTCGGAAAAAGTAGTTTAATAATATTTATAAAAATAACTAATTTACAAAATATAAACATTATTTATATTTTTTTTCGATTAATATCAAATTCTTTAATAGAAAATACACATGTAAATGCTTTTCTCAAATTTTCAACACAGATATTTGAGATTTATATATATATATATATATATATATATATATATATATATATATATATATATATATATTTGAATAATTTTCTATATGTTTTCTTTTAATTGGAAAACATAACATTAAAATATGTGAATAATTCCCATTTAAATTGTACACAAAACAATAACTAAAACTGAGTTTTAATTACAATAATAATTAAGTCTAGGAACAATTTTTGGAGTACAAATCGTCAAAAATCATAAAAATGGGGTGGAGGTGTTCAAGTAATGATAACTTTTTACATAGAAGTGGTTGAAAATCAAAAATAGAAACATAAAGTACAAAAATGATAATAAAATATTTATGGTAAGAAAAAAGTATCGGCCAAACGAAAAACATTGCATAAAAGGAACTTAATCTCATAAAATAGTAATATCTCAAAATGGAAAGTATTTAATTCCCAAAATGAAAGAATAACCACTAACACTTATATACTGTCATGCAATAACAAGTAATTATATAGACTAAATTTATCAACCAACCATATAAATAAAAAAATATTTTACACTCTCAAAATAAAACAAACATATATGAAATCCAATTAATGGTTTAGTAAGTACGTGCAAAATTCAATATAAAAAATAAATAAATCGTACATGATTGATACGAATACGAATAAATCCTTGAAATTATATAATAATAATAATAATAATAAATGGATTGTGTGGTGTGAGAGACCCTTGTATTATTTTTTTTAATTAAGTGAATGTCGTATTCTAAAGGGTTCTCTTGGGTAGAATTAGGTTTACTGAAAAGGGTATCGTCAAGTGTAAGAAACTTAAGAATCTGTGGAATGGCAAAGATATTTGATTAAAGAAAAGTAATTTTCGATGATATTTAGGGTTATTAGTGACGAAAGTGCGAAGAAAGGGTTTGAAAAAGAAATGGTGGTGTTTTATAAAGGAAAGGGTAAAAGAAAGTTGTATTAAGTGGTTGAGTGGTTGGAAGTGGATACATTGAATTGAATTAGCCTACTTTTTAGTTTCTTGACGCCGTCGTTGCTCCCTCGAACAATCAACCCACCCTCGGCTTCCACTGCTCTCAAGCCGCTAACATTTTCCTTTTTACCTTTTTTCTTTTACTTCTAAAACAGCACAAATTCCTTTTTATTAAAACCCTAAATTATATATTTTTTGGTTTAACGCATGTGTCTGTCTGCGTCAAGAATTCCGTCCACAAATTGGCCCCTACAAAATCATCATTAAGGCCTCTAACAACCACTCCCTACCATCCCACGTACCCCCCCACCCTACAACCAATTTCCCATTCTAACATACCAACAACATTTGTTAACTACACCACCATCTTCTTTTCCTTCTCTCTCTCTTCTTCTAAAGCCTCTACTTTTTAAGACTCGTCCAAAATCTCCATGCAACCCAATTCACAAATTACACCTATGGTTACCTACCCACCCTAACCCTTTTTCTCTTTACTTCCTAATTACTTCCACACACAGATATGCAACGTTCATGGTTTTCAATTCACATCATCGTAAGGTACCAAAATCAATCATATGTAGTTTCTAATTTTGCTTCCTATAACATATTGGATGAGTTAATTAGTGTGTGTTTTAGAAATTTTGTTGATGTGTTAAGAACCCAATTGTATTCTTCATTCCGGAAACAAAGTTAATTACTCAGAGTTTGATTCTTTTTTAAGTATGTATATTGGCAGCTTTTAAACCTGTAATAAGCAACGTAATTGATCAGAGACATGTGTTGCAAGAACTCGTATATATAAGATTAACCATGGTTGGTTAAGGTAATATAATTATGCTGAAATTTCGATAATTGATGGTAATAAGTTATTTTAAGTAATTAATGTGTTGAAAATTATCATAAAAATAAGTTCTTTAAACAAAAATTAGGCTCCGATAATGTAAAATCATTTTAGACTATCACCAAATGAAAAACAAATGTGTATGATAAATTTGTTGACTTTTACATTAATTATTTTAAATGTTATGTTAAAGATAATTTTTTTTACATAAATAATGCATGATGGTTTAACTTAAAACAAAAAAATGAAAGAGTTGAGAGTTTTCGTATTCTTCTTCTTATTTCATTTTATTCAAAAGTTCTCTTTCAATTCCAGACTCTACTTGTATCAATCAGGTATATAAGAAACCTTTAATTTCGAGAACTATAAATAGTTTTAAAAAAGAAAAATGGTAGAAACAGTTTTTGTCCTATTTGTTGATTTTTTTTGAAAATCATTAAATTAGGAGCCTCACATGTAATTTTAACTAACTCCTTTCATATATTTTTTATTTTCAATAAATTCTAACCAACAAAAGAGTGTGTTTAGAAGTATTAGTAGCCCTAATATTTTAAAAGAAATCAAATAGGCTTGCCAAATAAATAAAATAAAAAGTAACCTTTTCAGAACAAAACCCAAATAATAGTCTAAAATATTTTTATATATCTTGTACTGTATCAATATGCTTTGATGAAAGAAATAAGCAAAATGTTATAATAATATGTAGAATAACCATAAATAGTTGTTACACTTTTGGTTTCCTTTTCAAATTAGTTAAACAATCTAAACCCATCATCTTATTTTATGTCTGAAATCCAAAACTGTTATAAGGATTTTTATTTTTTTTTTCTTCTAAAAATGTCCTGGAATTTAGGGCAACTTGACCTAAGAGATTTGTCAGAACTAGTTATTACTACATATATTGATTTTAAAATAATTTTATTTTCAACCATTCTTTTCAAAGAATCACATTGTAAACCAAAAAAAATATAATAAAGAAAAGAATAACAGCCTATTAATAGTATTATTTTTTTGTGAATAATGTATTATTTATTTTAGAATTAACTTTTGTTATTCTCAAAAAAATTGCTAATTATTAGACAAAAGTTTGCACATGAATTCAATATAAAACCACCAATATTTTTGAAAAAAAAAACAATAAATATGCTGATTATTTTGTTAATATCTGAATTTATAATAAATTTTATTTATTTGATTTTTTATTATTAGTGATGAATTTTTTCTGTAACTCACATAACTTCTTCTAACTTATATTTGGCATTTCTCATTATGATGCTTAGCTGAGTTTATAATATATATATATATATATATATATATATATATATATATATATATATATATATATATATATATATATATATACACACACACACACATATAACATAAACAAAAGCTAAAACTAAAATACAATATAAACAAAATGTAAAACTTAGATACAAAGTAATAACTATTCACAACTTTCTCTAACTACCATTGAAATTTTATTATCTCAGTATATCACATATAAAATATTCAATTAAATATCATCAAATATAAAATTTAATTTTAATTAAAAACCATTCAATATTTTTACAATAATTAATAATATAGACAATATATTTTAAAAAAATTAAGCAACTAAAATTTTTATCATTTTATTTATTTAACTACACTTATTTATTATTTATATAGAAAATTTAATTACGAGAAAAATAATTCTTTTTCTTTTATAAATCAATCATTCTATCTTGTTTTTCTTTTTCTTCTTTTATAAATATATTTCACTAATTTAAAAAAGAAATACATAGTTGCATTTGCGTTTTATTCAACCATAAAAAATGAGAGTATAATTTATTGTTTCAAATCACACATCCTTAAGGAGATTCACCACTGATAAAATAAATTTTACTTTTTAAAATTTTAATTCAAGTAATAATAATTTTGAATATGTTGATAAATATTCTACATAATATATTTATTTTTATATAATAACTAATTTTTGTTGATTGATTTCTTTGGTATAAAATTTTTGGTTCACTCCTATTTTTATAATAAATAGGTTCATTATCAAATTAATTTATAATATATATATATATATATATATATATATATAAAATAATATTATTTATATTTTTATTTAAAATAATTATTAATTATGAAATAAATCTGTTGATAACCCTATAAATGTAGGTGATAATTTAAAAGATGCAAAAGATAAATTTTTTTAATCTAATCTGACCTATTTCTTAAATGTTTCAACCGTACTCATGAGAGTATTTTAATTCTTCCTCTAACCAACTAAAGGGCAGTAGTTAGGTATGATTTTAATATTTTGGGTAATAAGCATCCCTATGATGCAGCCATGGTCCATATCCTTCATCATATATTAATATTAAGTTTCACAATTATTTTTTCTTTCGTAATCTATTTTCATTTATAAGCTCAAACAAATCATCTGATCTCAGCACTGTTTGTGGGCGTGCTTTATATTCATTGCAGCGTGGCATACCCTCCATTTAAGTATTCATTCACTCATACACGTTCCTTCCTCTTTCCAACTTCATCATCATCTCTAATCCCCACTCACTTTATTTTAATATGACATACAAAAAATTTAGACTATATATTCCAAAATCATCATATTTTTTTATTAGTTTCTCTTTCGTTACTGGAAAAATTAATAATTTTAGGGGAGGGTAATTGAACAATAGTGATACTATGAATCTTTCTAAAAAGTAAATTAATTGTAAAAAAAATCATTTATTGGTGTGCTAAAATAAATATTAAATTAATTTTGTGTGCCCCTCAGTCATTATTCTTCAACTGTACACGACAGGTGTATTAGATTTGGGAAGTGACCTAGCGAGGTCTGAGGATTTAAAGCAGAGAACAACCACATCACATGATCACGTCAATAAATTTATGGCACCACGGTGTTGATGCACAACCCATTATGGGAACATTACTGGTGAAATACGTAAAATTGAATTTAGTCAGTTTCATAAAACTCAATAAGTGTGCTGTGCACATATAAGTTAAAAGCCAATTTAATAAATCACCAGAAAACAGTAATGTCTGATAAAATGTTGTTAAAAGATTATAAATGACTGTTGTGTTTTTTTTTTAATTATTTATTGTAAGTGCACTTTTTTTACTAAAATAATATTATTATATTATATATATACGTAATAGAATTGATGATGAAATTATTTTTTTAACTGAATTTCTTAAAAAATTATTCACTTAATTAAATATCTTTTATTATTGTACTTGGGATTGGGATTAGGTGCCGAATTCCAATTTTAAATTTACCACTTTTTTTTTTAAATAAAAAAACTAAATAAAATATATAATTAAAAATAATAAAATTAATATTAAAAATAAAATTTTAATTTTAAAATTTAAATAATATTTATATAAAAAATAATAAAAATAATATATTATTTAAATATATATTAAATTATTTAAATATATTTAAATAATTATTAAAATATTAAATAATATTTTTTTATTATATTTTTTATATATTTTTTTATTTTTTAATAGAAAATTTAAAATTTATATATTTTTTTATTATATGAATTATTTAAGTTATAATTTTAGAAAAAAATAGAATAAATAAATGTGATAGTTTATCTAATATTATATAAATATTATATTATAAAAATTTATGTAATAGTTTTTATTTGATAAATTATAAATATTATATTAAAAAATTCATGCTAAAATTTTTTTAAATAATAAAGTAAAAATATTATTTAATTAGTTAAAAATTATTATTATTAATATAAAATAAACTTAAAAATAAAAAATAATAAAAATGGACAGAATTTAATGTATAATATTAAAAATAACATAATCATTGATAATAAAAATTGAAAAATAAAATTATTAAAAATAATGTTAAGAAAATTTTAATCTCAAAAGTGGTTTCCAGTTCCACAACGATAACGACGTCTATTACGTTTTGGATTTCGTGGTGTGGTTGTTCTTGAATTTTATGAGAAATATTTTGAGAGTTTTCTTCTTCATAAACCTCTATTATTTTCACTCTATAAAAATCTTTCTACCTTTATTATTTTTCTTTAATATCATGTTCTATAATTTTTATTTTGCTACTAATAAATTATTTTTAATTTTACTTTTATATTTTATATATTAAATTTATCAATTTTTTTCTAAATTATAACTTAAATAATTCATATAATAAAAAAATATATAAATTTTAAATTTCCTATTCAAAAATAAAAAAATATATAAAAAATATAATAAAAAATTATTATTTAATATTTTTAATAATTATTTAAATATATTTAAATAATTTAATATATACTTAAATAATATATTATTTTATTATTTTTTAAATATTATTTAAATTTTAAAATTAAAATTTTATTTTTAATATTAATTTTATTATTTTTAATTATATATTTTATTTAATTTTTTATTTAAAAAAAAGTGGTAAGTTTAAAGTTGGAATTTGGTTTACGAGAAAACAAATTTCAAGTACAACAATAAAAGAGGTTGAGTTAAGTAAATAATTTTATGAAAGGTTCAATTAAGTAAATAATTTTATTATTATTATTATTATTATATATATATATATATATATATATATAATATAATATAATAATATTATTTTAGTAAAAAAGTCCAGGAATGTATATGATGCAAAAAATTATTAAAATTTTCAAGCAAAATTTAAGAGTGTGCAAGCTTGGAATAAAGACCAAGTGAATAGAACCCATATATATTCGCAACGTGGTTTAATTTGATTTTATACTAAAATTATCACTTTAACTAAACATAAATTTTGGTTTGAATAGATTAAATCCAAACCAATATTCTATTATTTACTTTGGATAATTTTTACTATTTCTTATATAAAATTATTAAATATATTATAATAAAATAATTATTTAATAAATAAACATATTATAAATGGTAAAATAAGTTAATGTCATCTAAAAAAATAACACAACGAGATAATAGTTTTAGTCAATCAATTTGTTTTGGTATGTGTTGCATAACCTATCAACTCGGTGGACTAAGTATGGGACAAGATGGGCTAGCCCGCCAATCATTTTAAAAAATATTTATATATTAAAATTTAAATAAAAAATTATAATTAAAAATATTATATTTTTTATCATGTTATTAAAATATATAACTATACTATAATATTTTATAAATTAAATTCAAACAAATATTTTATTTTTTACTTTGGACAAATTTTACTAATTTTTTATTATAAAATTATTAAATATATTATAATAAAATCATTATTAAAAAATAAACATATTATAAATAAAAATGATAACAAATTACGTCCAACGAATCTGTACATTAATCTGGCTAAAAAATAACTGGACAAGTTAGTAGTTTTAGTTTGTATCAATTTGTTTTATTCTGTCCTGCATAGCCCGCCATTCCAGTGAGCCAAGGAGAGGCAAGATGGACTAGTCTATTGATCCACTTTAAAAAATATTCATATATTAAAATAAAAATAAAAAGAATTATAATTAAAAATATTATATTTTTTTGTCTTATTAAAATGTGTAAATATATTATAATATTATAATTTAAATTATAAATATTAACCAATTAAGTTTAAATTATTGATTATAATTACTTATTTTGATAAATAAATATAATAATTTTTTTAATTTATCTAATAAAAATATTAATTAATAAATAAATATTTAAAAACTATTCATGTAATTAAAGGAATATTTAAAAAAAAATAGATGTAAAAATTTGTATATAAACAAGTATGACGAACACACATTTTAGTAAGGTGGACTATGATCTATAATACATCTTGATTATGGTGGGTCAATCCGCCTTATCCTGTTTTTTGCATGCTAAAGGCAGGCTGAACTGACTTATTTGTCATCCCTAATTATAAAGACATCATACATAATTAATCATGAATATTGCAGACAAAATTTAAATTATGGCTGATATGATGAAGATTATAATTTCTATAAATTAATTGTGATTAATTACAGATATTGAAAACAAATTTATGACCAATAAATTGTGCAGATTATGATATATACAAATTAATTTGATTAATTCATAATTATTTGATATTTTAATTTATTTTAATAAATTAGGAGGATTGGTAGGAGATTCTTCTATTCATTTCTTAGGAGATTTAGGGTTCTAATTTGATAATAATTTTATACAATATTATGTACATTTAAGACATTTAGCCTAAAATTAAATAAATATTTCTCTCAAAATTATTATGGTACGAGAGTTTACTCTAACGATGTTGAGACATCTTCGATGTAAGAAGATATGACGAAAAATTTCTAATTAAGATGAGTGAAAAAAGCTCCTTCAAGGTGAGAGATTGTATGAAAAAACCCTCGTCAAGATTAGGAGGTATGATGAAAAAATCTCCTTTAAGATGAAAGAATGTGATGAAATCTCACATCGAGTAGAGATATAATAAATTATATTATATAATCATCATCATATCAAACCAATTTTGTAGAGTTAGGATGACGAAAAAGACTAGCCTGATAGGCCGATCTGGTAGCTTGCCTTAAAAATGGAGGAATGAGTTGGTATTTTTAGTCTATCAACCCATTTTGACCCGTCCCTGCCTAACCGGCTAACTCGACAGGTCAAGGGTGGGATTAGACGGTCTGACGACCCACTTTAAAAATATTTATATATTAAAATATAAAAAAAATATTATAATTAAAAATATTATATTTGTTGTGTTATGTTATGTTATTGAAATATATAAATATATTATAATATTATAATTTAAATTATAAAATTTAATCAATTATTTATTTTAACAAATAAGTATACTAATTTTTTCAATTTCTCTAATAAAAATATTAATTAATAAATAATTTCAAAATTATTCATATAATTAAAGATATATTTTTAAAAAATACTTATAAAAAAATTATGGAACCCACCTTTGGCAAGGTGAGCTGGGATCTGTAGCTTGTTCTGACTATAACAAGGTAGCCCACCCTATATTATTTTTGACAGGCAAGAGGCGGGACGAACCAAAACGACACGAACTAACCTGTTTTGTCATTCTTAAGTAGGATTGAGTTAAGCATATGATAAGTAAGGAAATCCTCTGAAAAAACTTAACAATGTATTATATATACCTAGACTACAATATAGTCTAATATTTATGTCTCAATTGTTGAATAAATAAAATTATATAACTTAATTCACCAAATTTATGTGTTATATAGGATCTCATTTTGAAGAAGTTGATTGGACTGAGTGAACAAAATAATGAAGTATACTATTTCAAAGGGGTTTGCATGCATTTACACTTGATAAAAGGTCTATAACCAAACTTTGACACAAGCGGATGAGACATTGACGACAACATTTTGGTCGTAAAAAATTTTGGTAAAAATAAAAATAAAGAAGTTGTTAAAATAATGTAGTGTAGCTAATCGTGTCGAATCTCGCAAGGATAAAATTATAAGAACATATCCATTACCATACAATTTTCTATAAAAATAATAAATAACACTAAATTAGGGGTTTGATGATAACAAAATGAAAGAATAAAAATAAATTAATGAAAAATAATAAAATTTAAAATCAAATTGTAGTAGAATAATAATGATAATTAAAATTAAATTGAAGTAAATTTTAAATAATTGGAATTTATATAAATTAAAATAGGGTGCTTTTAATTAAATTAAAAAATAAGAGTTGAATAAAAAATTATTTTAAAATATAAGAGTGCAATAATTAAATTTAAAATTTCTAAAAATGATAACTCTTAAACTAAATTAAAAATTATTATTGGAATCAGAACAAAAATGAATTGAAAATAAAAATTATGCATTATTGGAATAAAATAAAAATTCTAAACAATTAAATAGAAGAAATTAAAATAATCACTAAATGAATAAAGTAAATAGAACAATATAAACTGAAAATTTTAATAAAAATTACAAATTAAATAAAAGAGAAAAATTGACAGAGTAGTAGTAGATGAACTCGTCTAACTAAAAACTGATAACAAAAAAGAAAATAGTGATGAGACAAAACAGTAGTTCACCTAAAAGCAGGAGATTGTGATTGTATTTTATCGTACCTTTATTTATAGGGGACTAACCAAAAGAAAATAAACCTAGAATTAATTACAATAAAATCAAATGTTTCCTAAATTATAAATTGTAGCACCATATTATTGCGCAGTGAGAAATTTCTAGGACTGATTTGAAAAAAATAATATGCTTTTTTCCTATTTTGAGTTATCCAATACTGATTTGCATTTAATTCTTGATTCTCGTTGACCTTTAATTAAGCTAAATTGGATCCCCGTACCAGTTAATTTGCTTGATGAAAAATTTTCATTCGTAACATTCCGCAAGTGGGTTGCATAAACAAACTTGGATTTATGAGAAGAGTGAAGCTTGATTGTATCAATTTGGACATTTATTTCCATCAATTTAGCTCATTTCAAATTACCTTTATTTTACAAAAGAAAAAAATATGCACTATGGATGCATGTGTGTACATTATTTTTTTATGCTAAAACTATGCAAAATGCAACAAATTAAGAAAGATTAAATTATATTATGTTTTTTATGAAAAAATGTTAAATGCATGGTTTATGACGAAAATAATTAACTTAAAAATACTCTTAGATCAAGAAATAAAGAGTAAAATAACATACACCCGACATCTCTCTTTAAAGATCATGTAACTAGTCTCAAATGTTGACAACAAAAATAGTGAACTTGCAAATAAAGCTTATGATATATGTCAAATGGTAAAACAAAGTAGAGATAGTTTTCCTTTGAGTAATAATAAAACTACTAGCAGTTTTGAATGAATTCATTGTCATTTGTGGGGAGCTTATCAAACTCCATCATCTTACTGTATGTCTTATTTTTTAACTATAGTTAATGATTATTCATGTGTTGTTTGTGAGAAGAGAAGTCTCACATTAGGAAATATGTTGGTGCTTACTTTTCTTATTTTTAGGTTGAAGGTGGTGTCATATTCTCTTATATGGTTTACTCATGACCCATTTGTGAGAATCTCCCTACTGTTAGCCCCCTCAGAAATACCCAATAGTGGTATTAGAGTCGATGGTTTATCCGGTGATGGGCTCATATGAGTATGATTATAGTAGGTGAAAGGTCTTTGTGTCAAAAGTCTTTCTAATAAGGATTTCAAGCAAACAACTCTTGTTAAGTTGAACGACGGTACAAGTAAGGTCATTACTAGATACTTATGACTAAGAAATACTTCTGCTCGAGGGGAAGATATACCAATGTGAAAGGGAATTACACTTAAGGGGGAGATATTGAGAATTCAAGTGTGAGTTTGAAGTTCCACATTGGGTATAAATCGGAAAGTTTAATAACTTATAAGTGAGAAAGACCTATAACTTAATGCTTTAAGGTTTTGGGTTGAAGATGATGTTATATTCTCTTATATGGTTGGTTCATAACCCATTATTTGTCAAGATCCGATGGTTAATTTCTTATTTATGATATTATTCCGCTGGTTGATTTCTTATTTATGATATTATTCCACTACTATAGTAATTAAAATAGTGTTGGAGAAAATTATTAGTATGTTCAATTCTTAGTATGTTTTGTGGTTGTGGTTAATCTGATCTTCCATATCAGAAAAGAGTTATTCTAGTTACTAGATATAAAGTGTGGTAGTGTGACAATGTATGTCTAGGAAAAGTTTTGGCAAGGAAAGACTTGATATTTAAATGTGTCTATTAGTGATTCATCTCTCTTTCCTGTGAATAGTTTCTTATTGTGGAAACTGAAGATGAAGGTAATTTTGAGAAAAGGCAATTATGTAAAAGCAATTGGAGAAAGATTGTGGACATCACAGATCGAAGATGAGAAGAAATTTATAACAACGCTATAACAAATTTATGAAGAAGAGTACAATGAAGGATATTTAAGAGTCCTTTGTCAAATTGTATCAGGAGGAAACACATATTGGACTTGTTTATTTTGATGTGTTGGAATTGTCAGTATTATCCCTAGGAGGGGCCAAATATTTTGTGTCAGTGATGACAATGATTATTCCAGGAGATTATGGGTGTACCGTATCAAGAGGAAGTCTGTGTTTTCAAAGTTCGGAAAAGGAAAATTATTGGACTATACTAACAATATGAGGGGGTATTTCTTGTGGATCCCATTATCTACAAGGTTATTGTTAACGGTGATACAAATATTATTTTTCTTCAAGGTGAACTTAGAGAAAGGATTTGTGTACTCTAACCAGAAGACTTAAAGAAAAAAGAAACTTGGTTTACAGGTTGACAAAATCTCTGTACGATTTAAACCGGGTATCCAAGTGTTAGTACAAGATATTTGATTATTCATGATTAGCCTTGATTGCAACAGATTAAGTTTAGGCTATTGTACCTATTATAATAGATTTGATGAGAATGATTTTATCATTTTGTCATTATATGTGGATGACATGTTGGTAGTAGGCTCCAACAAAGTTTAAATCCAGGTTTTGAAGGCAGAGTTAGCTAGGAAGTCTGATATGAAGAACTAGGGACCAACAAACAAGATTTTAGGGATGCAAATTCACCGAGGCAGAAAATATAGGAAAGTATGACTTTATGAGAAGAATTACTTACTAAATGTCTTGCAGTGCTTCAACATGCAAGTGTGTAAGCAATTTTTTACCCCATTTTCTATCAAGTTATCCTCAAGTATGAGTCCTAACAATGAAATAGGGAGGATGAAAATGTCTTGAGTATTATATGCATTGATGGTGGGAAGTCTTATGAATACCATGATCGGTACAAGATCAGACATTGCACAAGTAATGAGAATGGTTAGTAGATCAATAAAAAATTGTGGTGGAGAGCATGAGTATTATCAAGAGAATTCTTATCAAAGGAACCTTGGATGATGTATTATGTTTCAGAGGATCAAAAGTAGTTGTTAGATGCTATGTTTGTTCAAGTTTTGGAGGTGATCTTGATGAGTTACCTTTGTTGGAGAGACAATAATTGGTTATCCAAGTTATAGGATGTTGTAGCTCTATTTCTCACATAAACTAAGTATATGGTAGTCACTCAGGCATGTAAGAAAACTATTTGAATTAAAAGGATAATAGAGGAACTAGGACATAAGTAACAACAAATTCTTGTGTATTGTGACAATCAGAGTATCTTGCACATTACAAGGAATCTTGTCTCGTATTTCAGGATAAAGCAAGAAGAACCTAACAGATGTTATGATAGTCGGTTAGCAGTAATAAGTTCACATAAAGGCGATCCTACTGAATGTCTATTGCAATAACAATATGGAAGACAATAATAATGTATTGTGAATATTTGATTAATTTAATCAAAATCTTCAAGTGAGAGATTGTGAGAATGTGAGAAGAGAAGTCTCATATAAGGGAAATTATATGTTGGTGCTTATTTTTCTTATTATAAAAAGAGCATAATGTTTACTTTGTAAATCACTCCAAATCTCTTATTTCTTCTTTCTACTAGTGCATTGCATAGTAGTTGAGTTCTCTTATTTCTGAGAGAGAATTTATTATTGTTTTCTCCTTAGATTTAAAGAGGGTATTATAAATTCTTTTGGTAGTAAAATTTTATTATTGCCTATTGTCTGTTTTGTTTCTCTTTTCTCATCTTTTATTTTAGTTGTGAGTTCTTATGCAGTTACCCTGATTTCTAACATTGTTTGGATTTATCTTTTACTTGATGAAAAAGAAGTTTCTAGAGTCTTGATGAATTTTGTTATTTTCACTACTAGAAAAAATCATTTTAGCGACCGAAATTAATATATTAAATTGGTCGCTAAATCGGTGGCAAAGTTAAAAAAATAGCGACTGATTTAAATCGGTCGCTAAATCAATGACAAAGTTAATTATTTTTATTTATTTAATATCTAACCCCTCCCATACCTCCTTTTATATTATATTTTTTAGAAGTTCGATTTATTACTAGATTATTGTCATTGTCAGGTTTCGAACCCAGTACCTTAGAATTGGAGGTGAAACTCCAACCACTAAGCTACTAGGATTTTTCAATAATAACTTACAAATAAATTGTATTTATATACAAACAAATGTATATATGTATAAATATATATAAATATAAAATATATAAATACAAATATATTTACATATTTTAATATATATTTAAATATTTATATATTTATATAGTTATATATTTATATAGTTAAATATTTATATATTTATATATTTATATATTTATATATTTATATATTTATATATTTATATATTTATACATTTATATATTTATGAAAAAATTAAAAATTAAAAAATTAAATTTTAAATGACAAGAAGACATTAAAATGTAAATGAAAATATAAGATTAAGTACAATTCAGATGAAATTATAAAACATTTTAAAGGAGTTGATTATAAAGATACATTTTCCCTAATAGAAAAAATAGTTATAGTTTGAATTTTATTATCCGTTATTGCAATAAAAAATTGAGAACTTCATCAAATGAATGCTTACAATGCTTTCTTATACGGTGATCTTGAAGACTAAGTGTACATGAAGTTGTCCTAGGCTTTATCTCTCATAATTCAAACAAGTGTGTCATCTTCAAAAGTCCCTATATGGTTTAAAACAAACCCCTAGATGTTAATTTGCCAAATTGGTCAGTGTCTCTTAGTTTATATTGATGATCTAATCATATATGAAAACAATCATGAAATTATCTAATAGTTCAAAGATTACATGAGCAAATATTTTCAAATAAAAGATTTGAGAAAATTAAAATACTTCTTAAGAGTAGAAATAGCTAGACCAATGCTGACATTTTTTTATGTCAAAGAAATATGCTTTAGACATAATTAGTGAAATTGAACTACTTGAAGCAAAGCCTATGTCTACACCAATGAAACAAAATCATCATCTTGGTCTTGTTAAAGACAAATTTCTTTCTAATCTCGATCAATACACACTTTTGGTTGATCAGTTGATTTATTTGTGTTCACTCGACTTGAATTGACAACATTATGTGCATGTTCTTTTGCAATTTATATAACAATCATGCATAGAATATATTGGTAAGTTGTCCTTTGTCTTGATTAGTCATCAATCATGAACAAACAATTATCTTAGATAGTTCCACGATATGAAACTTTATGGATGATATGATGCAAATTGAACAATGTATTCTCTTACTCGTAGGTCTCTCACAAGTTGAATTATTTTTCCCTAGTTGACAAGGTGAGCATTCAAAATCTTTATGCACCAACTTGAGACAAGATATTATAGATATTGTAGACAAAATTGACCAACAGATTATAAAGATTGTGATTTTTATAAATTAATTGTGATTAATTGTAGATATTGGAGACAAAATTATGACCAACAAATTGTGCAAATTATTATCTCTATGAAATGCATAGCTATTCGAGATTCTAATTTCTTGTAATAAATTAGGAGAATTTGTAGAAGATTCTTAAATTGATTTATTATAATAAATTAGGAATATTGGTAGGAGATTTGGGTTTTAATTTGAAAATTTTATGATACAATATTGTGTATATTTAAGATGTTTGCCTAGAAAGAAATACAAGAGAATGTATTTCTATAAGTTTCCGTATCCTTCTACGTTCAATTAAAAAAATAACAATACATGTCTTAAACCATAAAAAAAAAAAAAAAAAAAAAAACAATTAGCTCACTTACTATGATTTCAAGAGTGTATATTGTAATTTTGCTTTGGTTTGATTTGAATTGGTTCTTCACTCTTAAAACGAAAACTGACCAAACCTATCGATTTAAAAAAATAATAATTTAAAATAAAATTGGATTCTGATGAATTTTTTTTTATCAATTTTTTTTTAATTGATTCGGTTTTGAACACCCTGTATTTTCATATACGTATATTTTGAGACCAGAATTATATAATAACTAAATAATAATAAAAAAAAACAACAAATTTTATTTGCACCTCAAGCTTTCATGAAATGATATTCGATATTTTTGTTTTTTGACTTTAGATTATAATCGAGTTTTAAACAAAAAATATTTTATATGAACCAACTTTTGCCCATGAAAAAAAAAAAATTACGGTACAAGGGATATACTATATCACTAATAAATATGATTGTGGAGGGTAGAAGGCTTCGTAAGAACCTAAATTTATCAAGTTTGTGTATTTATCCTTCATATACTTTGTTTTAACTTAATTTAGTATGTCGTGAATACCTTGAAGAACCTTGATTTGTTAGGGAATAATAAAATAACTTACTGGTTGTCGTTTTCACTCTGGGATTCTTATAGTTGTTTTTTCATGTTATTGATAATAAACACGAATTAGAAAATTAAAATGTGTAAAATTAACAAGTTTGGGTAAATAGAACAAGGATTTTATTGTCGAGAGGTTTAGAAATCATTCGAAGGATAAATTTTAAATTGTTTTTTTTTTTCTAAATAAGGAAGGCAATTTATTAGTATGAGTCTTACTCTTGAAGCATTAGTGTGACAGATCTGAGAAGATTATTGTCTCTTCAAACTTTTATAATTTACGTTTATATTTATGATTTTGAAATCCTAATCCTCGTCCTTACACATTTCACTCAGCCTCTACATGACACACTTATCATTAGACACTGTTATAATATTAGTTTTCTATGTTAATTTGGAAGGTAAATTTAACCTCTTAATAATATCGAGATTTATATGAAACCTTTTAAAGTTCCATCTTTTTCTTTTTAACTTATTTGAAAGTTTATACAAGATAAATGATTTCAATTATTAAATTAAATGTGATATGATATATTTTTTCATTATTTGGTTAAGATTGTTTTACAAATAAGTTTTATATGAAGTATGCAAGTAACAATATATGATATAGAGGCATATTAACCTATGATTACGTAAAATGTTTCATATTATTATAAAATAGAAGAAGTAGCGTGGCTTAAGGCTTGGCTAAGTTTTGAAGCTTGATTTGGATAGCCGAGTGACGAATAAAGTAAATGCTTGAGTTATTTAATGTATGCAAGCTAACTAAATTGGCTCTTTAATTCTGTCTCTTTTGTTTACATATCAAAGTCAAAACCCTAAAATCCGACAACAAATACTTTACGTTTCACTTAATTCATCTTTTTTCTTTTTCTTTTTTTCTCATAATATAAATAAAATATTATACACTTGACAGCCACAATTTCCAAGAGTAGGATATCAACATCAACCAACTGTCACTTCCCTTCCATCTCTCCCTCCACCACAAGAAACCGTTAACTTTAAAACTTTTACATCCAAAAAGTGAGTTCGGAGAAACAAAATTGTAACATATTCGTCAAATAATAATGAGTTTTGAAATACCACAAAAAGAGTTTATATTAATAATTATTTAATAATCAATATAATATAATATATGATAATAATTTTGTAAACACTGAAAAAATAATATAGCTGTTTTATTCACACACACACGATTCAAACCAAACCTATTTTCCTATTTTCCATCACCCACCACTCCTCCTTTTATTCTTCTTCTTCACCAATTTATTCGGTTTCATTCATTCTCCAATCTCTTCATTCATTTGCACATAACTTCAACACCCACGTGTCACAATAATCGATAATATAAAATTATTTATTATCCCACCCCTTCACACCATACAAAACCCTAATATATTATTCATATTTATTTCAAGAGAAATAACTATCAAAAACTCATTCTCTCTCTCTCTCTCTCTCTCTCTCTCTCTCTCTCATATATATATATATATATATATATATATATATATATATATATATATATATATATATCTCAGAATCAAAGTTTATATTACAGTCAAACAAAAAGGTATTTGATAAACACATACCTGCATTTGCGGCAGTGCAATTAAACACATAATAAGACACTAAAAACGTCAACAGCACCTCATTAATTAGTCTTCAAAAGTGGATAAAAACTTAGGTACTGTTTTTCTAAATTATTTATTAAAATATGTTGTTTTGATAAATAATTTTATGTACATCAAATAGTTTATATATAATAAGTTTATTTCTTTATATAAATATATTTTAAACTGAAATTTTAATGTATGATTGCTAAAATTACACATTTTCCAATTTAAAAAAAATAATTAGAAAAACTATACTATTTTTTTAGATAATCATTAACTAAACAACCAATATATTAAGTACCTAGTATTTAAATTTTAAAATGTTTTATGACATTAAAAATATGTTTTAGAAAGAACTGTGTCTTTAATACTATTTCATTATTAATTTATGTCTTCTTAATAAATTGGACAATGACAAAAAAAAAAAGGTGCTACAGAAGAAAGACAAAGAGTATTGAAAACAATGAATTGAAGCAACCAAAGTATGCAACAATCTGATAATGACTTGTATTATTAATGAATAGAAGTTGTGGCTCTTAAATAGTCTTTATGCAATCCTAATAATATTCAGAAAGTGACCACGTTCATGCTCAGTGGAATCAACAAAATAAAAACAACCTACTTCCGTAATTAATAGGAATTATTCTAAAAGAAGATAAAATACTCATACGTGAAACTATTTTAAGTTTAATTATATGTTTTTAGTACTTAAAATGTTCCATCACATTTTAAATTGGTTACATTAAAAATTGATTTTCAAATGTTCATGGTTTCCCTTTTCCTCTTAGGTGGACCATCGTCACTCTCCAAAACCCTTCCCTCATTCTTCTCCTTCTCTGTTCTCTCAAAACCTAATTGTATTGCAATCTTTTCAACACACTCTTTAAACATTTTACAATAATTTATTATATATATATATATATATATATATATATATATATATATATATTATAGAAACACATTTCATAATACAACATACTATGTTTTATTGATTACAAGTTTATTAAAAATTACAAAATTTAATATATTTCTCTATTTATTTCATCACTTTCTCAATTTAACATTTTAATTATATGAAGATAAATATTTAGTATGTACATCCTAAAATTCTATTATAACAAATTTATGCTGCACAAATCTTAAAACAATGTAATTATATATATACATTGGACAAATTTTAGCATATCATGACTATACGTAACGTCTTTATATTATACATAACATGTACATGGAATTGAATAATCATACATCAAAGACGTGGATCATTTCATCTTCTTTATTTCATTCCATTTTTACCTATTAATTTTTTTAATCTTCTTTATTATTTTCCTATTCGTTCATACATTATTTTATTTTTATTTTCCCTATTAACTAATATATTAATTTAGTTTTGCATTTTTTCTAACTATTTATATAACATATACAGACTTTGTGCACTTAGCTAGACGAACTGAAAATTACAATGCAGCGTGAAGAGAAATTTCAAATTCAAATAGCCCAGCAAAACGTGGGCCATTGTTGTTGTCACCGATTTTCTACTAATAGCACCCCTCATTTTTAAGAAAAAAAAAAGGAAGAAGCTTTTTACTATTTTACCATTTCCCTCTCTCTTCCTCTGCTCCACCAGAAACACCACCGTGCACCACCAAGAAAGCTTTGGCAACCCTTTGGATTTTTGTTTTTCAAAGTTTATTCTTAAAATGGTAATGCGTTCTTTTTTAATTTATAAACAATGAAAATACTTTGTTTCAATTTTGTATTAGAAAATGTGCAAAACACGTTTCTGTTTTGTATTTTAAGAACAAATCTCCAATATTATGAAGTTCGAGAAAAAACCAAAGTAAAGGAAATACTAGCCAGAATAAGGGTCATGAGGCAATATACCTCAAAAGTTCAATATTGAGAATTTCCCAAGGGAATTAGGATAGATCATTTACAATTTTTAAGCTTATATGTAACAGATGATAGATCTTAACCATTAATCTTGGAGGAGCCAAATAATATATTATTAATAAATAATAAATAAATATAAAATGAAGTAAAAAGATGAAAGGGTGAAAGGATAAAATTGTAAATATATACTTAAATATATTAAATGATCATTAAGTTTGAGGAGACAAAATCATAAATTATATAAGAGTTACAAAACTCGAAGAGGGCTGAGAGGATAAAATTGTAAATATACAAGTAAATATATTAAATGTTCATTAAGTTTGGAGGGAGCCAAAATCATAAATTACATGAGAGTTACAAAACTTTGGGGGTCACGACCCCTCGACTCCCAAAAGATCCGCCACTGGTAACAGTGCAAATAAATTAGAAGAATGGTTAGGCAAGCTAATACGTTAGACATGAAACGCCACTCACTTAAAATCCTACTAGAACTAAAATGGCAACATATTAACCTACCTATTAAGGTAAAATCATCTTATTTAAAGATTAATCTATAAATATTTACATAAGATAAATCGTCTTATTTAAAAACCGATCTATGAATACCTGTGTAAGATGAATAGTTTTATTTAAATAAGATCGATCTATATGACATTCATTAAACTTTCCTATCCATGATATTAATATCATTTGAAACAAATTGTCTTACTAGAGACCAATTTATATGATAGACATTAAATGTCTTGCATTCATTAAAAATGTTGTACATACTATGGCAACATAAATCATGGTATAAACACATTCATAATTAGTAAAAGGTAATAAAATCTCTAACTCATTAAATAGACATTCATAAACAAACATAACATTTTTCCCCATCATCATGAGGCTTTATATGCATTCTATTATCATAAAAACAAGGGGCAAGCACCATAAGGTGAGCATAAGTAAGTTCACAAATATCAAATGACTTACAAAATTCCTCTATGAATAAGGAAAAGGTAAAATTGGAAGCATAATGATGTACATTGTTAAACACCCAATAAAACTCAGGATCATGAATATGGGAAAATTTATCCTTATGCATAAACTTAACTTTACTACTCGACCCCTCTAATTCCCCTTTTTTTTTCTTACTTTTACCTTTGTGTTTTCAATCCTTTCGAGCAACAACAATGACCCTCTATAAGGAAGAAGAGACACATTAGGAACCCTTAGAATTGGTGAAAGTAACATCAATAAAATGCACCTCACAAGAGGTGAGACGACACTCATGACCAGAAGAGCTCAGCAAGAAAAAATAAGACATTGTTTAAATGAGAAAATAAAGTAGAAATAACTCAATACCTAAAGAAGAAAGCATAGTGGACGAAAGTAACTTTACGATTGTATCAATATATCCTCGAGATGAAATGGGTCAAAGTGACGAAAGAATAATTTAAATATCAATCGAGGTATGGAGAGACGTTTGATATTCCTGAAAATTGTCAGAAAAATAATAGTTACAAGATTTTCCTAACTGTCACGAGGCCAAAAGATAAAGTTTTGAGCTTTAGTATCTTATCTTCGAGTTTAGGAGACTTGTGTATATATTAACCCCGAAAATTGGGAGATAACATAAATATCCAACTAACTCTAATCTTCTGAGATATCCAAAATATCTGAGTAAGTATCCAAGATACCCAGTTAAGTATCTCAAACCACCTTAGATATCCTAAATATTCGATAAAGAGTGAAAATATCCCTTAAATCTGAAATAGTTATGGTCACTATAACCCCATAAAAAGTTATGTATTCTTCTCCTTATCATTTATATATTGACATATCACTTTCCCACATACTGACTTAAGCTAAATCAAAATAATAACCTAATATATTTTTATCTTCTTCTCTTAAAAGACAATAAAACCTCTTAATATATCATTTAAATAAAATATAATAAAGTAATATTCTCAATATTTCTCTTTACTTTAATATTTATTTTTTTGAATTTGATATCTTGTCATTTTCTTTCTTATCCGTGATCATTACTTCATTCAATCTTGTTATTGCACTATCATGTTGTTCATTTGCAATCACTTGCAAACAAACATTTTTCTTAGGATAATATTTTTTCTTAGAGAGATTCTATTTTACATTGACAATCTTTCATTTAAGACCTAACATATTGAAATTTGTTTTTTTGATCTCCCATTGATCCTTTTTCCACAAAATGTAATGTAAAGAAGATATTTTCTTCTCAAAACACACATTTTGCTCGTTTTTCTTTATTTTATTGTCTTTCAATACACACAATTTCATGATAGGTTTAAGTCTCTTCAACTTTTACATTTTTTTCATCTCAACCTTAAACTTCTCAATTTCACAACTATGTTTTTTAAAGTTCTTTCTCTTTTTATTTGAAAATTTCATCCTTAACCTTTAAGATCTCTTCAACTTAATGAATATATTCTTTAATAAAATTACAAAAACACTAAATCTTCGAGATTCAGTAATCTATGACTATTCTTATAAATAATTTACACATGCATTTTTTTTCATATCCACGAATAACAAAATAAAAAAGTTCAATTTAAAAAAATGATATAAATAAAATTAAAATATTTTTTTACGAATGTGACTTAAATTAACTTAAGTTACAATGTAAGATTATGATTTATAAAATAATAATTATATTTTTAAGGTAAAATAATATTATTTTATTAATATATATTTTTTAGAATTATATATCAAATTATTATATTTAATATTAAATTAAAATTAATTTAATTAATATATTTTAAATTTTAAAAAAATATTATTTAAAAGTTCATTTAATTTAAAAAATTAAAATAGATAAAAATATCCATTAACAACGTTAGTCCAACCTAAGGTTAGAACAACCCATTTAATAATTCTATCCATAAATAACGTTACTCATCAGCAAAATAACTCTATAATATAACTATGAACTTCTCCTATTGTTCTCATCCTAAACAAATAATGTTAGGATACTATCCATCAAAAGAGAATGACATGATAAAGTTCTTGTCCTTAAATGCTCTAACCAAACACAAAGTGTGTGGAGTAATTTTTAACACAATTCTTTTTATAATTGTTTTTTTGTTAAGGTTGAAGATGACCGTATTATCTTAATGGATTAAAAATATTTTTAAAGTTTCTAAGTTTGTATAATATATTGAAAATAAGTTTTAATTAATTGGTTTTATTTAAATTTTAATCCAAAAAATAGTTATGTTTTAATCCACTAAAATGTAATTTATTAGACTAAATCAATTTTATTAAGATAAAATTTGATATATGATAAATAAGAATAATAAGATAAAAAAATATGACATAATAAAATCTAATAAATATAAATTATAAATAAAATAATATTAGTTACTACTAAGATTTATGTAAAATATTTAGAAAAAGATAAAGAATAAAAAAAATTAACTTTGTATTCATCAAATTGGTTGAAAAGATTGAAAAAAAAACAAATTGATGGGAGAGATTAAGGAAATGTGAAAAACTGAAAGGTAAGATAAAAAATAATGTAATAAATTAATTGATATAAAAAATTAAAAAAGATAAAAAAAATTAAAAAGTGGGTAGAAGAAAAAAAATTGGTAAAATATAAAAGAATGACCTTATATGTAATAGAAAAAGAAAAATAAATATTTTTAAAATATTAATATTTTAAAATTTAAATTTAAATATAAAGTCGGGCGGGGACGAGATCGGATTCGGGGTGAGGATTGCATTACCCATCTCGCCCCGTCCCGCCCCGATTTTTAAAGCGGGAAAACCCGAACTCGCCTCGTCCCAGGTCAACTCAGATTTTTCCGTTAAACTCGGGACGGAGACGGATTAATCCCCACGAATACTGATTTAATTGTCATCCTAATCCTTAAATGCTCTAACAAAACACATGGTGTGGAGTAAATTTTAACTCTAAACTTGAACATTTGATATTCTCAATTCTTTTTATAATTGTTTTTTGTTAAGGTTGAAAATGACCGTATTATCTTAATGGATTAAAAATATTTTTAAAGTTTCTAAGTTTGTATAATATATTGAAAATAAGTTTTAATTAATTGGTTTTATTAAAATTTTAATCCAAAAAATAATTATGTTTTAATCCACTAAAATGTAATTTATTAGACTAAATCAATTAAAACATTGTTTATTTTATTGGAAACACTTAATTTTTTTAGTGAATTTAATAGATTAACAACATAATTTAATAGATAAAAATGTGTCTAAATAACACATTACTCTATTTTAATGATTAAAATATATTTTAATTTATTAAAATTATAAGTCATATGTGCAAGATACCAACCACTTCAAAAAGGTTTTGAAAAGTTTTTTTAACCACTCCTTAAGATTGTGTTACTAATGAATGACTCCAACATCTTTATATCCTGTTTTGATATTTTTTATGTGATATTGCCTTTTTTTTTATGCTTTTATTCTTAATAATGGTGGTTAAGGGGTTGATTGTGACATTGTTTTACAAGTGGTATTTGGAGTTCTTGAATAATATATATATATATATATATATATATATATATATATATATATATATATTTTTTTATTGGGGTATAATAAATTGATTTAATTGAGATTATTAGATAAGCTATCTTGCAAATATAATTCAAGGTTAAGAATCATTAATATTGACATTTCTTGATTTACTGATTCTTGTTTTATAAATATTTCGGTAAAATGTAATATTTGATATCTTTTATGCTTTAAACAAGAATTTAGTTAAAAAAATTTTGATAATTAATATTATTATCATTTGTTCAAAAAATTACACATACTATCCTCAAATTATTATTTAAATTTATAAAAAAATAATTTCTATAGGAATGTTCTCTAATCTGTCATATTTAGATTTTATAGGGAACTACCTTTATGGACATATTCCTCACGAAATTGGGAATTTGTCAGAGTTTTTGTTTTTGTGGCTTGGAGGTAATAACTTACATGGTTCTATTCCTCAAGAAATAGGTAAGTTGCAGAACCTAGAGATTCTACATATGCAGCTAAACAATTTCTCTGGCAGCATTCCTGTCGAAATTGGGAAGTTGGTCAAGCTGGAAACGTTATGGCTTTCAAACAATAATCTTTCCGGTTCAATTCCTCAAGAAATTGGAATGATGACAAATTTGCTTCAACTGGATTTGTCCAATGACTCTTTGTCAGGTACAATCCCTCCTACAATTGGAAATCTGAGCAAGTTAACCCAGTTTTACAGGTATGACAACCATCTATATGGATCAATCCCTAATGAATTGGGAAGACTCCGATTTCTTCTGACGATCCAATTGTTGGACAATAATCTCTCTGGACCAATTCCATCTTCCATAGGTAACTTGGTCAATTTGGACTCTATTCGCCTTAATGGAAACAAACTCTCTGGAACAATTCCTTCGACTATTGGTAACTTGACAAAGCTCACCACACTTGTTTTATTCTCAAATAAGCTTAGTGGATTCATTCCAATATAAATGATTTATCAGGAAGCATTCCACCAGAACTAAGTCAGGCAACCAATTTACATGTATTTCCACTGTCTTCAAATCACCTCACAGGAGTCATTCCAAAAGATTTAGGTAATTTGACCTACTTGTTCAAACTCTCTCTCAATAATAACAATCTTTCTGGGAATGTTCCTATACAAATAGCATCATTGCAAGATCTTGACACCTTAGAGCTTGGAGCAAATAGTTTTTCCGGATTGATTCCAAATCAACTTGCCAATTTAGTTAAGTTATTACATTTGAATTTGAGCAAAAATAAAATTTAGAGAAAATATTCCATCTGAGTTTGGTAAATTAAAATATCTTCAAAGTCTTGATCTTAGCATGAATATTTTGAGTGAAAAAAATACCACCAATGCTAGGAGAGTTGAAAAGCTTAGAAACATTAAATCTCTCACGCAATCATCTTTTAGGTGATCTCTCCTGCCTTGATCAGATGGTAAGCTTGACATCTATTGATATATCATACAATCAGTTAGAGGGTTCACTTACAAACATTCCAGCCTTCAATATTGCTACAATTGAAGCATTGAGAAATAATAAAGGCTTGTGTTGCAATCTCTCTGGCTTGGAACCATGCATAACCTCACAAGACAGATATCAAAATCATAAGACTACGAAAGTCATATTGGTATTTTTGCCTATTGGTTTTGGGTACTTCAATGCTAGGATTATCTGTGTGTGGAGTCTCATATTATCTTTGTTGAGGCTCAAAGACAAAAGAAAATCGGGATGATGAATCACCAAGCCAAAATCTTTTTGCAATATGGAGTTTAGATGAAAAGATATGTTAGAAAATTTAAGTGAGATTCTAAGTCCCACATTTTATAAGAATGAGATAGTTAAGTAACACGTAAAGAAGTATGACACATAACTCAATACCTTAAGCTTTTGTGTTGAGAGTGGTTCCGATTCTTATGTGGGTTGGACTTATATCTCATTAGTATGTTTCTTCCCAGTTAATCTCTCTCAAAAGACTCAAGAATTGAAGCCACAGAAGAGTTTGACAATAAACATCTAATTGGAGTTGGAGGACAAGGAAGTGTTTACAAAGCAAAATTGAAAACAAATCAAATTGTTGTTGTGAAGAAACTCCACCCAGGACAAAGTGGACAAATATTTAAGGTTAAAGCTTTCGTAAGTGAAATTCAAGCTTTGCAAATATTCGACATCGTAACATTGTGAAGTTATATGAATTTTGTTCTCATTCCTGGTTCTCATTTTTGGTATATGAGTTCTTGGAAAAGGGAAGCATAGATAAGATTTTGAAAGATGATGAACAGACAGTTGCATTTTATTGGAATTGGAGGATTTATGCCATTAAAGATGTAGCAAATGCTTTATGCTATATGCATCATGATTGTTCACCCCCAATTGTTCATCGAGATATATCAAGCAAAAATGTTCTTTTGGATTTGGAGTATGTGGCTCGTGTCTCGGATTTCGGAACGGCCAAGCTTCTTAATCCTAATTCAACCAATTGAACTTCGTTTGTAGGCACTTTTGGATATGCTGCTCCAGGTTCATTCCTATTTTTTCTATTTTATAATGAGGATATAATGATTTTGTAGGTTTTCTTGGATAATCTTTTACTAGAAAATACAAATATCAACGTCTCATGTTTAATTCAGGAATGTTTTTTAATACATGATATTTCTTTGAATTTGATACAGAACTGGCATTCACAATGGAAGTAAATGAAAAATGCGATGTATATAGTTTTGGGGTATTAGCTCTGGAAATACCTTTTGGAGAGCACCCTCCAGATTTTATAACCTCATTGATGGCATCTTCATCGACTGTGATAGACAAATCAAAACTTGATATTCCTTCATTGATGGGTAAGTTAGACCAACGTCTCCCTTATCCTGCAAATTCTGTTGTTAAGGATATAGTTTTGGTAGTAAGAATAGAAAATACTTGCTTAACTGAAATTCCTCGATGGCGCCCTACCATGGAACAAGTTACCAAGGAGCTTGCAATGTTGTTGAAGACATCTTCAATCTATTAATTCCACACGTTCATGTATATATATTGTTCAAAATACCTAAAGTACCACATTGTATTTCTTTTCGCTTACTTTATATTGTAAGCCATTTAATTTTGTTATATTTCAACTTCAGATTCGTAGCATATCATAGGTTAAATATCAACTAATTATCATTTAAATGGAAGTGACCATTTACATTTTTTTTGTGACCATGATTCGAAGTATTATGCTATGAATATTCATATATGAATAAAATCAACTACTAGTAGAATTCAGATAGAGAACTACATTCTTTAGATGCTTTTCTAGAATAACAGAGCAGCTTCACACCTTCAAGGCTTCAACACAACAGTAAGTCAATGGCATGTAACTAGGATCAAAAGGGGTGATTTAGGTAAATAAGCTTCAATATATGACTAACACAAACTATACTCTTAAGGAAGTGTTGCGCTCCAATGTTTAATGTGATGAAGTGACAAAGTTTGAGTACTACCCTGCAAATCAACTTCCTTATCATCAATAGAAAGCTAAGTTGGCTATATTCCTTTCCCTTACCTTGAAGTACCAGTAAGTGCTAATTCAAGAAAAATCACAACTTGAATGTTGGTCTTTGAAAAGTCGATGAAAAGATTGTCATTTTGGTCAAGAAAAGTTGTATCCTTTGGGGGTCATTCTGTTTTCCTTAAAGTGAGGTTATAATGGAACACAATGTGGACAGAAACAATGTCTCTGAAGACCCCCTTTTCAAGTCTTTTTAGAATCGGTTAGTACCATAAAAAAGTTAATACATTCTCTTGGATGGCCTAAACATAGTTCCGTCTATGGAAAACTCGGGCAAAGTGGGATTCTGCATGCTACGAATATGATGTGACTGATATGGATTGAAAGAGAGAATACACAACACCATCTTTGAATATACTAGGAATGCACAATTATTTGGGCAAAGAATCTACAATGGATAGGAGCCTCTACTGCATAGTCCACCAATAGCTGGGACCATTTTCTTCAGTTCACAGGCATTTGTTAATTCCAACTTGGAAGAACAAAAGGTTTGGCAAATATAGAGACGGACTTTTGTATGGTCTGCATGTTGGTTAGAAAACATGTTCTCTTTAACTCAAGATCTTTGGATATGAAGGAAAAATCAGATTTAATGAAACTTAGGTCATGGCTCATACATGGTTTAGGTACTGTCTCAAATTGTTATCATCATCTTGCAACTTGAATCTGCTTTGGTTACCATATCTCAAGAAAAGGCTGGTCATAGATTTATATAAGCTGGTGTTTGTTTGGGTGTGGGATCATATTTTGATGCAAAGCTTTGGAACGTGATTCTGAAATTCGTACACATATAGTGTAAGAGCTTACTGCCATAGTAATCAATATATTTATTTGCTAATGGAATAAAAATAAAAATAAAAAATGGCAGCCCCCATGTATTGAAAATGCCATAATAGTCAAACATAGAGCTAATCTTCCTTCATGCATTGAACTAAAAGGACTCATTTGCTAATAGATATAGAGGGCATCAAAAAGTTTGATAGATACCATTGTATTCATGTAGAGAAAGTCTTAGTTGTTACTTGCTACATACTGCCTCTCGTGGAGTTAAGTTGACCAGTTATTAAAAGATTTATCAAATATCTATTAAGATTTTCCTTAAATTACGTTTAGGTGCAATTAAATTAATTGAAGTATACTTCAACTTTTGTTTCACTAAGATTCCAGGTAGACACAAGTATGTATCCTCAAGGCAAACACGATTCACAAAACAGACATGAAATTTTATTTTACAATATGCATACCATAGTTTATTTTAGTCTTTTTGCATGAGCCTTTTGATAGTTTATTGGTTTAACTAAATTATTGATAACTATTAGTCAGGTTATAAAAAATGTTCACTTATTTACATGTACATCAATTTTGTTGTAGATATTGGTGTTTATTATCTTTGTTCCAACTATAATTTGATTAACTAGTTTCCTTTCAAATGAAATCGTCAAGTTTTTGTTTGAAAAGATAAAAAATGATGCATTATCCAAATATATGGTCTTGAATGGAAATAACTTCATGCTTTTTCTGTTTCTTCGTTTGTTCTCTCAATCTCAGAAACATTTTGATGATTGAGAGATACATTACTCAAAACGATAGATAATAATTATTTAATACCATTGATAAAACATATTTTACAGTGTACTTACACGCGAGCAAATTTAACCCACAGTCTTTGATATGTGTTTAGAAGATAAATTATAGTAAGTAGAAATAAAATAAAGCAGATCAGCCACATTTTCCATAAGTTTGATTACATCTCCAACAACATATGTTTTGAACTGTAAAAATAATAAGATAGGTAGAGAATTCATAGTGACAGAAATATATTAGTACCCAGTTTTACCGGATACTACTTTAAAGGCTTGGCTTCCATTTTGCATCACTTTGATGTAAAAGGAATGGCCCTGAGCACTATCTGATGGTATAAAGCTGCAAGTGCTGCCCCAATAAAAGGACCAACCCAGAAGATCCACTGCACGAAAATAAAATCAGTTGCATGAGTTCACTAAAATCGTTTGACTTATTTGCTATACAATAGATAAAATAATTAACTTAATGAAATAAACAAAAGAAGAAAAATTCTAAACAAATTTAAGGCTGAATTTATCTCACGTGGTTATCCCAAGCTTGGTCCTCGTTGTATACAAGTGCTGTACCTAAACTTCTAGCAGGGTTGATCCCAGTTCCTGTGATAGGAATGGTAGCCATGTGCACCAGAAACACAGCACAACCGATCGGCAAAGGTGCCAAAATCTAACACATTCATATGTGAATGATTAGATTATCATAGAACATAATGATCAATACATTACGAAATTGATATAATTGAATAGAACAGATGCATTTTAGGAAAGTGTTTGCTCACAGGAACATGCGAGTCTCTAGCATTTCGCTTGGCATCTGTGGCAGAGAAAACAGTGTAAACTAGAATGAATGTGCCAACAATTTCTGCTCCAAGGCCATCCCCTTTGGAGTATCCTTTACTGAGAATGTTGGCACCACCACCAAGCCTCTCATATTGGTTTGATTGGAATCCCTTGACCACAGCAGCACCACATATAGCTCCCAAGCACTGCATGATCATGTAGAACACTGTCCTAGTGAGAGATAACTTGCGTGCCAAGAACAACCCAAATGTCACAGCTGGGTTAATGTGACCCCCTGCATTCACAAAAGTCACAAGAAAATTAGAGAGTTAGTGTAGTTCACAAGCATACCAATTTACTGAAAACCAAGGCCACATACTCATAGAAGTAATAAGTACTAAGCTTGCTTTCATTTCTAAATATTTTTTGTTTAATTAACACTCAACTATGAAACAGATATTCTAATTCTCTACTGTTTTGCATGATATATTAAGATAAAATTTTGTTGATAAAACAAATTTGTTTGTCATGGATTCATATCACCTGTTCTGTTTCCAAATTTTGATCCCACTTTTGTTTCACTAACAAAAATTTGGCACATTGTTTACAATATCCATACAAATGGATATTTTAAATGAAAAGTAACTTTTTTTATTGGTAGAACAAGAACGGAAATAATTAAGGGAGAAGTGATTTAGTGAGATGATCATATATACAAAATTTAAACATCTATTTTCTTTGGTTGATGCATAACATTCTTATCTTTTTATTGTGGTGAGTAGTTATCTAAAAATTTACAAAAAAAAAAAAAAAAAAATTGACTATGTTGCATTGTCCTAACCTGAGATACCAGCAGTGCAATAGACAAGGGCAAAGATCATTCCCCCAAATGACCAAGCAATGCCCTGGACGCCAACTGTGGAGCACTTGTTGGGAGATTTTGCCACACCCATCACAGTCAAAACAGTGACATAAAGAAACAAGAATGTGGCCACAAATTCTGCTATCCCTGCTCTGTAGAAAGACCATGATGTTAACTCTCTATGCTCTAACAATGGAGCTGGGGGTGCCTCTATGTAGTCTTTCCCATCTTGTGTCTGTGCACCTGTTCCTATTGGTTGCCTCTCTGCATACCTGTCTGCTCCTACTCTCACATCCTCATCTCCCTCCTCCATTTTCAATGCAAGTTTAACTACACTTTGGCTTTGTTGTAAGCTTAGGCTTGTGTTTGGTGAATAACCACTATCCAGTGAATGCTTAATATATAGTCACAAGGGTTATATGAAGCTATTAGGAATGGTGTTTGTGGTTGGTGACATGTCTTGATCGTTTCTTTTCTTGAGAGTATCACTTTGCTTCTTTTCCATTCCTTTTACTCTTCACTTTCAAAGCAAGTTCTCAAAACTTGCCAAAGAAATTATCATTACAGCAAATAGAGAGAACCACTGGCAGATTGCAATGTGCTTGTCAATTATAGTCTCTGGTACCATACTAGTTCCTCCACGCGTATGCTGTTATATATATATGGTTGGTTTAAGAAACTAATATCCATCACAGTGAAGGGTAGAATTAACTAGATTAAGCATTATTGGAGAGGAGTTTTAGCACTTACAAGGCTGCATACATGTTGATCATCTAATTATAAACCATCTTTTACTACGAGGTTGGTATTAATACCTTTCTTATCCATAATTGATTTCAGAACATAAAATTTGTTTTGCTAGCTTCCATTTTAATGATTTTACTTTTATTAAAAAAAAAATGGCTTCCTAGGGTATTCGTTTGAAAAAATAAATAAATAAATTAATGTCGATTTTTTATACCGTGTTCACAAAATTTTTATTTTAAATAAAATTATTTAACATTTTTTTAAAATATACATATCAATAATTTTTTTATCTTGAAATATAATTTAAATAAAATTCTATCGTAAAATTTTAATATAAATAAAATATTAATTTAAATAATATTTTTTTTTCAGAAACAATTTTAATTTTATAACTTTAGATAAAATATAATATAGTAAATAAATTTTTAGTTATTAATGTTTTTCTATCAATAATTTGATTCTACAACAATTAAATAAAAATTATTAATAAATAATTAACATTATGAATATTATAAAAAAATATCCACATATATATCATAATGCTTCTACCCAAGTTAATAAGTATATGATTAAAATATTCATATTTGTAATCTACGAATATTCCTTTAAAATGTATTGTATTCATGACTAATTTTATTGGTAGATATTCTTATGTATGAATTTATTTTTTTTATATTTTTGAGATGTGTTAATTTACTTTTTAAGATTTAGGTATTGATTTATGTTAATATATTTTCTCATAAAATAAATTATTTCATTTAAGAATTTGATCATAAAGATTATCTATCATTATCTGGCATGATTTACGAGTAAGATGGATTAAAAAAACTGACAAAAAGGCGTGATGGTTAAACCATAAAAAAAATAACAAATTATCTAAAGATAATCGAACAACTCATAATTAAATTCTATCATCATTTTATTATAAATGAAGCAAATAAAAACGAATTAAAATAAAAGAACAACCAAAAAATATATATAATGTTTTATAGGTGAAACCAAGATAAAGAAAGAGTGAAAGATATGTTTCAGAACTCCAATTCTTGTACCTTTATTACAGTTGAGTTATCTCCAGATCTAAAGAGTCCAAAACATATTCATGGAATTAATGAATGAAAAGTTAGAAGTACACAAAGTTTAACCTGTGATGAGTCATTCTAAGAGTGTGAGGTTTTGAAATCATTTTCACTCAGATTCTGATCGCCAACCCCAAACTTGGTACGAAGAAAATTTACTTTTTGGCCTCTGCTCCAAATTCCAGTAGTTTTGGATTATCTTTGGAACGAAAGAGTAACAACAGTTTCGTGAAACCTGGATCCCCAATCAATGAGTGATAGGATTTGTTGAGACACATGAATCGGACAAGACATTTAATGGGAAGCCATGAAAAAATTTCGATCATCAGATCCTCGCTCAAAAATGATGTTGCCATCTTGCTTCTTCTTCTGCCTCTTATTCTCAATGCTCACATTTCATACTTCATATAAACCTCACGTCATTCTGTTACCGTCAACCAAAAACTAACAAATTAACTATTTTTAACAAAACATTTTTAAAAATAATAAACAAATAAATTCTTAATATGACATGGATCCCTATTCATTCGAATGGTTTCACTTGAAAAAGTCCAAAATCCAATTTTTACATATTTAGGGAAATAAGCACGTATTTGGTTTTGACTCAATCTCAACATTAGCACGTATTTTTGGCGTCCAATATCTTCATAATTATTATTACTTTTTAATCACAAATTTCGTAATATTTATATATTAAACTTATCACTTATTTCATTTATCTGAGTCCTTTCTGATTCGACACTATCCATAGTTTACAATGGAAAATTGCATTTGAAGCCCAAACCAATGTTTGCTAAATCCAGGCTTAGGTTTGTTCCTTTTCTGGCCCAACGCAACATGGCCCAACACTTTTTCCCCATATTGGGCCTATACTTTACCAATAACATTTTATTTTATTCTAATGCTGAAAATAGTTGTACTATTTTCAGTATTCGGCTTTCATCTGCATTTTACAAAGTTTACATATTGCATGGTCATTATTTGAGATTCATTGCATATAAATTTCCACTGTTGAAACCCATGATTGAGATTAATTGAATAGAAGGTTTCTTTCTGATTTTTTCAGGCGAATAGATTGAAATTATTTTTTTTAATTTATATTTAAAGTCGTAAATTGTTAAGAGTTGTTAGGGGAAAAAGTGAGTTGAGCTGTCACTGATTTGAAATAAAATAGTCTCTAAATTTAATACATTTTTAATTATTACTAATATAACAAAAAAAAAAACTACTTTGAAATAAATACCCCTTTCCCTTTATAGTTTTTTTTTCTTTCCAAATTTTAAATTATATAGCTGCTTAATAAAATAGATGTTAGTGGGTTGCAATTACTATGTCAAGTCCAAGTCTCTGAGATCTTTGTATTTTGTGGAATGTTAGCAGAATATTCTTCCGAGATGATCTAAATATATATGACAAAAGAACAAGACATGCTTGAAAAAAATATAAAAAAGGACAAAAGATCATACCAACTTATTTCATAATTAAAGTTATTATTTTTTCGTTAATTTCTTCAAGCCCTCGTGTTTTCTGATGTGGTATATGACCTTTTTTCTGTTGAGGATTATAAAATTTAAGGACAATGAGAAAAAAAAAATGCATAGAAGATGCAAATCCTTCGAATCCAATAAAGTGCAGTGTTGACTTTAATATTTTGGAATCTCTTTAATTTGATGCAACGAAATTGGTTTTGGTTGCGGCTACTTGTCTGGTTGTTGATGTCTGCCACGATATCTGCAATCCACTCGTGCAATGGAAAGAGGAGAGGAGGCAAACCATGGTGGGAAGACATTGAGAGCGAAATTGGAAGAAGAAGGGAACAATCTCACTTCACCATTCACACAACTTCCAATCATCTTTCACAAAACCCTAAACTTTTCACAAAAGAGAAACATTGTGTAAATATTTGCAATCTTTAAATCCGGGAATTGATTTGATTTGAAACTCGTTAAAATTCATATTTGAGTAGACTTTAAAATCAAACAACGATCGTTAAAAATGAAACTAATATATGGGTATTCTTTTAAACCCTTTCCAAACATGAGAACCGTCAAAGTAGGATTTGTCTGCAATAAAGCCTTTCTCGTGAAGACAAACTTTAGTTGATTTGATATGATTTATACAAAATAATCAAACAAACTTATGATTTTAAAAAACTAAATCCGTTCCTAAATCTAACATTTTAAACACAGTTGTGATTATAAATCAAATCAAATGTTTAATGAAGACATGAAAAATCTATTTTTTTGACATTCCAGACACAAATGTTTTCTTTTTCTTTTCTCTGTCACTGTTTTCTACTCATGATCTATGCTTTATTGTCAAGTTGGATGGGCATCAGCTTTTAATTAAGTATCTTTGGAAAATGAAGGCAGCTTTGGCACTATTTTATAATGATTTCCCTTTTGTCCTTTTCTCTCATCTTGCTCCTGGTTTAGGGTTTGTGTATGAGACAAGAGAGTGCATGATTACCCACCAAAGGTTGACTGCAGGTGTGGAAAATTCACCAACCTTCCATTAGATGATGCTTTCATGTTGCCAAACACTTTGATTGCAACATTACATTGGTGTGCAATATATATGGGAGTTAGGAAAATGCAATGAGTTAATAGCTATTGCCACTAAGGTAGGTAGCATCTTTGGACACACCATCAGATAGTTCCCAGTCACACAAGCATAAAAGCAAACAACAACAACAACAAAAGTTTGAGATGATCAAATGAGTTTAAAGCCTGCTACCAAACGAGGTAAAATAAAAAGAACATATGAAATCATAGCCAAAGCGCATGGAAAAAGTAAAGCTAAGGTTAAACTGTTAAAGAGGAAATGAACATAGTGCTTTCAATTCTATATACTAACATGCACATAATTTTGTCTAACTTTAAGAAGCTCCAATGAATCAAAACTCAAACTAAGTTCAGTTGTGCAATATTGGGCTGATACGTCATAATGATGTGATCACTCATCAAATGTATATACAATCGAATATATGTATATTCTATTGCTTGTTGTATAGAAGCTGAACTTTCAAATATTTCAACAAAGTCTCAATTTTCTGTTGAAATAACAAGTCGATGACATCTCTTTCGATTGAATAGTCAACATGGAATTATAGTTAACAGTGTCTAATTCTTCACTTCAAGAACTTTGAGATATATGAGTTTATTTTTACTTTAAAAAGACTTTTGTAGAAAAATAAAATAAAATAAAATAAACGCCTTATAAATTAAATTAATTTATACAAATTCTTTTATATATATTTTTTTAATTTTATTTTCTAACTTATGAAAAAGTCAATATTTTTTCTTACTCTAATAGTTATCTAAACATATCCCAGATTAAACAGAAGTTGTTCTACCACTAGAGTAGCAACATGTTTTTCTAAGCAGGCAAAGAGAGAAGTTGTGAAAAACTTGTCTAACAACAATTGATTAAATTAGTGATCATGAGCTTCTCCTCATGCAAGAGAAGGTCATACCAAGATCCAATTCTTTAAAAAAACACCCTCTAAATAAAGGGCACGTGGGAGGGTGAAGCAGTGTGAGGCTGGAACAAGATAGAGTGGATGAGGACATTGAGGTGAGGGTGGAGCCAGGCGAAGAAGAAGAAGAGTGTAGTTTTGTTGAGAAGCTGGTTTTTTGTCTTTGGAATGGGTCATCTTCAATGTCAATTTTCGATCCATCCAAATAATTTTTCTTAGGAACTCTCAAGTTCTTTCTTCTATGAGCTTCTACTTGCACAAGTTGGTCCCTCAGTTTCTATATATAGATGTTTCACAAAGTCAAATTCACAACTGTTAACATGAACTTCTGTATAGCATATATAAAACTCTATCAGAATCAAACACTTATATGTTGTATGGCAATAACAATATGAATCAACAACAACGACAAATTAACAGATAGAGTGTATCTGGATTCATACACTCGAAAATAAACTAAGAACAATATCAGAAGAAAATAATAGTTATAGGTGCTTGTCAAAACCATAATGATAAATCCATAAAACAGTTGTTAATCACATCCAATTGTCATTGAAGTTAATAAATAACATTTACTTTTAAAATAAAATATAATCAAATCGATACAACTGAAATGCTTAGAAAAAATTCTTGAGATTGTAATAATTTATTCGTGTGTAATATTTAAAATGACAACAAGATATAAAAGAAGAAAAGTATCTTACAAAATTATAAATAATGCTAAAATATTTTATCTAAAGAGAAGGAATACACTTATCATCGCAATGAAAAATATTTAAAAAATATATGAAAAAGAAATAACAAGAAATGTTATACTTTTAATGATTATATTTCTAATATGATCATTTTTAAGAAAAGAAATGATAAACTAATAAAAAATTAATATTCTTTTTTACTTTTATAACTACATAACTCTATTAATTTAAAACTAGAAAATATGTCCCCTTTTATTTTTCATCAAAACCAACTCCCAAACATACCTTTAATAATTGATTCAATTTTAAACCTTTCTTTAAAATCTATATGTAGATGGCAATGGATCCTATGTGAAGGTTGGGGATGGAGGGTCGTCACATCTAAGCTTAGAGGACGAACTAGGTCGTTTTGAGTCAAGTAGTACTGTTAGTCTATTAGCAAGAACTTCTTCCTTCTCCATATTTCTGAGCAGAAACATTTCTTCCTCCTGAAACATATTAGCCATTAGATTGAAGGGAAAGAGCAAGTTATGTTCAGTTTAAGATGTTTTAAAAAAAAATTGAAAAATGATTTTATGTAAATATTTATTTGTTTATTTTTACTGTTGCCTGAGGTGTTGACGCATTATCTCAAAAATTGGCCTTATCATTCATATCAAAAGTGGCACCCACCTTGTATTCTCCCTCAAGTAAAAAGGGTTCTTGTAATCTTCTCCTTCATGCGTCAAAGACTATACTTTGACAAAGGCCCCTCTGCTTTGATCATAGAAAATTCTGATTTGGCTTCTGTGCCCTCCCAATAATTACACTCTTCTTTAAGGTAATGGACCTTTAACAGCCTATATAACCAGTACAATACTAAGAAAGGAAAAAATGAAGTGCTACACTTCACATGACTCATGCGCACATAGCCCCAAAAATATTCAAAGTGATCTCATTATTTACCATGACTAATCAAAATGATGTTTAAGCAGGTTGAAGCATTGAATAGACTGATGGAAAATGAAATTTGGGCATATTGTATCCATAAAATCTTTAGAATCCTTTGGTTCTCATCGTTGGGAATTATTTCACATGTACAGCAATATGCAATAAGTACTATCTTCAGCAAACAGATAGGGGGCAGACCCCATTGAAGCTGCAAGAAAAAGTAGGATAAGGATGAGAAGCACAATTTCTTAAAGATGCTGGAATATATTAATTTCGGATCTTGTTGATGGAGCATCTTTTAACATGCTTGTGTAAGTCTTACGACAGCATTGTGTGTGATTAACCATCATGGAGACCAAAACTATTGCATTTAGATTTTTCATCCATATTCTCATTGTCTACATGAAAAAAATACGATTCACTTTGCTTAAATTCATTCATAGTAAGGTTTTAAATTGCAATTAAGGTTTTTATTTTGTGCTGCAACAGGTAAAATAACTGATGAATCACAATTATAGTCGCAATGAAACCTTAAACTTTAATGTTACGGCCAAAATTTCTAGACCATTTTTTAAAACTCTGCTGTAGTAAACTTCAATAATATATCGGTCAATAGTCAAATTTTGGTTAAGTACACAAAAGTTCATAATCAACCAAATTAACAACCGGACAACAATATGTTGATAATCTCTAGCAACATATTGGGAAGAAAAGATACTTGTACCTGTGCATAGTATACCCACGGTAAGGGGGCTCCATGCATATGAAGAATGTCTTGTATAGACAAATCCACATGGCTAGCAACCTAGCCTATATCATTATCCTCCATAAATAAGCGCAGAAAGTATATATCAGTGAAACTATTCTTGCTGAGTAGCTTCAGGTGCAGGTATAGCAATTACACTGTTTAACCTCTTTTTTTATCTCATTTAACCTATGATTTTTCCAACTCTCAACAAACTCAGGAGGTCGTGATTTTCAAATTTTGTGATTGTTTCCACAAACGAATCAGATGATTAACCTCCACCAAGCTCAAGAAATCCAAACTATAACTCCATTTAAAACTTAATCAAGATTTTAATCTAGTACAAGTTGGTGACATTTCTAATAAAATTGTTAACGATGAGGTATAGTAATATATATGATTCTGCGGTGCTGCAACACTGTTGATTATAAACAAAATGGACCAATTGCTTCTTTGAGCAGATATATTCGATCTGACTCCTAACTATATGTTTGTGCACTTTGTGACCGGTTTCTGTTAACAATATGCAAGACATAATACGATTTTTTATGTTAGATCAATTACCATGTGCTCAATAAACTCCTTGGCCTCTTAGAACCTGCAAATATGCAACTAGAGAGAGAGAGAGAGAGTGATCAAAGTTCAACTCTTCACATTGTTATTAATTAAGGACATCGTTCTAATTCTATAGTTCATTTTAATATATGTTTTCTGATTAGAATTTTACTTCAATTTGTATAAAGGTATAATAGAAAACTTCAAATTTAGTTAAAGAAAATCAGAATCGCATAATGTACTTGCATACCAGTAGTGTATTCAAACTGCAAAATGAACACGT
Source organism: Sphenostylis stenocarpa (assembly GCA_963425845.1). Classification (NCBI taxonomy): domain Eukaryota; kingdom Viridiplantae; phylum Streptophyta; class Magnoliopsida; order Fabales; family Fabaceae; genus Sphenostylis; species Sphenostylis stenocarpa. The sequence continues at coordinate 9,198,009 of OY731398.1, forward strand.
TACAAGCAGTGTTAACTATACTGAGATTTGTTTAGAATAGACATGCTAACACCAAGTTATTGGGGAAGGTGTAATATATTAAAAGTAATCGTTCTCGGTGTATTAAAAAGGGTATATTATAAATTATTCTTAATCTCATTTCTTAATTTAATGTTTTAATCTTAACGTTGACATAGTTAAAGTTAGTGATTCTATGACAGTTTTTGTCTTGAGAAAAAAAAAAAAAAATCCTTTCAATGATTAAAGAAGATGTGAGAGTTTTGAATCAACAAAAACAAGTAGTGATATTGAAATGAGAGAAGACGTTACTGGCTATAGTGAGAGATTTGTTTGAGATATAGTATGTGTTACGGGCAATTATATTCTAAGGAATATACATAATTAATGATGGAATCATTGAACATGGTCAAACGAAGGTGGGAAGTGGGAACAGACGTCCTGGTCTGATATAACATATGGTGTAGAAAAGGGGACAGGTTAAGGGGCATGCACGCATTAATTATTTTGCACGTTAGTGGAGAAAACAAGGGAATTGAAGGGAAAGGTAGTGGGTAGGGATGACCCACATGGAAAGAACCTCTCTCTCTCTCTCTCTCTCTCTCTCTCTCTTTCTTTCTTTCTTTCTTTCTTTCTTTCACAGAGTCATATCATCAAACACGTTGTTGGTGTAAACGAGTTTGGCGAACCATGTCAAGCTTCTGGTTTGCCAAGATGTAGCAGCGCCTTTTTCGGCGTGCAGCGAGGGCTCAGCGTCTGGGTCTTTGTTTCCCTCGCGTCCCCATTTCAGTACCCTATTCAATTCAAACTCTCGCGTAGAAATATTTTCTGGGCATAGTTTGTTTATATGATTATATTGCGTGATTTAAGCTTCATGATAGATTTAATCACACTCAGAACCTCCATTCATACTTCGCGGTTTATTATAAATTTATTTGATGTAACGTAGTCCTAACATTTTCTCTTCGATCATTAGTTATACTTAGGTTTATTTCAACTCAACCCTAGCGTTAATTATCTTCTCATTTTATGTAACTGTTTCTTATCAATGATCGAGTTTGATTTCTTAGGTTCTGATCAAATTTCGATAAGGTAGATTCTTTTTATTTAGACTAGCGATAATTTTCGCGAATGAGAATCGAAAATCTCATAGTATCAAGAAACGCTAACGACGTAACCTAGCGTGCTGATTGACAATCGAAAGTACTATTTTTGATATTTTGTATTAAGAAAACTTGAAGTAAAGACAACAATAAAAAAGAAAATATCGAATCGAAGAAACAGTGCAGAATGTCAAATTGCAAAAAAAATATAAAAGTGCGGAAACCTCAAATTGCTTTAAATATGGCAAGGAATTGAAATTGTAGAAATGTAAATAACAGGAAATCGAAATTGCAAAAACAGTAAATGCAGGAGAATTTAAATACAGAATCTTATATTGCATCGAAGGTAAATGACAAAATTTAGAGTACAGGAACTTAGATTGATGAATGTAAATAAGTTACCAAGAAAAGTAAAGAAAGCGGTAAAAACAATCAATGAGAATGGAAATTAAGATCGCCAGAAACTTCATGATTCGTCGTTCTCCGGTAGACTTTTCACTTGTGCTTCTGTTGTCTCTGCCAATTTCCCCCCCTTTTTCAAGCTTCGTTCTATTTATAGGCATCCTTAAATATAACATCCTAAGAGCAGTTTAAAAAATTGTCACCACGTTCCATGTGCACGTTCCTCGACTTTTACCTTGGTTTACGGTTTAGAAAACCGCTTCCATGTTCCATGTGCATTATAACCGTTTCTCGATTTCTAACCTTAGCCGCGATGTGAAAAGTCACTCCTCATGTTCCATATGCATGATAATCGTTTCCCTCGATCTTGATTCCAGTTATCGAGTTCGATTTCCCTTAACCTTGACTTTACACTATACTTTATCATTACTTTCATCAATTTGTTTCTCGTTTTTCTGATTTTCGATTTCCACTATCTTGTGGTCACCGGGTGTCTTCTAGCCATCTTTCCGATTTATCAACTTTTAAACCAATCATATGATCTTCGATTTTCTCTTTTCTGTTTTTCGATCCTTGTATCGATTTTTCATTAACAAATGCCCTCTTGAAAGAATATAAATATTTATATCAATTTTATATTCTTTCAAAAATAACTCCCGCCCTTAAACGTTCTTGAAGCTCGAAATAACTTTTTAGGGTTTAGGGTTTCTGGGGTTTTTTAGGGTTTTTTCTGCTTTATGTCAAATATCAAATCACATCACCTCTACTGTCACAACGCGTACGCCACGTATTAATTACCCTCTTCACATTCGTCGTTTCAAATAACCTAGTCGGCCTCTTTAAATACTCTTATCAGTTTTTTACCCTTGTTTTTTACCACAAACCTCACCTTCTTCTTCTTTGTTGCACTTCTTCTTCGTCTTCAACCTTTCCACAAACTGTAATGACGACTTCCAAATCCTCCGACTTCTCCACCCCACCACTTTCCTTGGTAACTTCAACTCTGATAGAGATTAATGGAAAAAAGTTTGCTCCAGTCCCTTTGATGGAAGAGGCTTCGCAAAAGATTGCCGAGACTCAGGTACTTATTCCTTACGCCGTTGATAATATAGATTATGCGTTTGGTGGTCCCATCCGCTACTGTGGAGGGTCGTTTTCTTCTTCCCTTAGCCTTCCCTCAGAAAGTAAAGCCCTTATTCACAAATCTGAGGTCCGAATTGATTTCCTAAATGCTGTTTCAAAAGTATGTCAAACGGGCCCTCTCCACAAAAAGCATTTGTTCATTAGATGGTTCGATCGAGTAAAGACCAAATTTGGGAATCACTGGAGAGATGTAGGGATCTTCGATTTTCTACATCTATCTCGATGTGATCTATCGTTCTTGGATATGTCCATGCTTCTGTCCGCGGTCCATTTGTGGAATAAGGATCTACATGTCATGGAGCTTCCCTGCGGTCCCCTTTCTCCCACTCTTTTTGAAGTTGCTGCAATCACCGGACTAAAACCCACAGGGGAGAAATATTTTAAGGGTGTTTTCCCCTCAGATGACTCTCTAAGATCAAAAATCGATTGGGAATCGAAAGCTTATGGACATTTCATCGAAAAACATTTTGTCGATAATCAATCGGTAGCTGTTTCTGACGAGGAGCATGTGACTTTTCTGGTATATTGGCTCTGTACCCACGTATTTTGCCCCCGATCCATCCAAATCTCGTCCCACTTCTATAATCTTGCTTATCTCCTTCATACTGGTCAGTCCAGAGTTTGTTTGACAAAACTTTTATTGGCCCATGTTTATACTAATTTCGATGAGGCCGTCGACATCTTGAATACCCCAAGACCCTCAGGGAATTTCTCGGGTCCCATCTGGTTTGTTCAATTATGGCTTACTTCGATCTTTGACAGCATCCTTCCCCCAACATCCAAAATTTCCTGAAATTTTTGTTGACCCGATTTCATTTTGAGTCAAATTTGACCCCTTTTACCGTATATCATGGAAAAGTGAGTGACAGACTTCGAGGGCCAACTTGGTTTAAATCAAAATTCCCCGCTCTTACTCCAGGGTTGCAATCGGAATTAGTAGATGTGTGGAGTAATTACATGACCCAGGATGTTCTTGTATCGGGTTTTCAATCGAAGGATATCCAGCTCGTCATCTATTATCCCCAGCTTTTTTCACGGCAGTTTGGTTTAAGTCAGGTTTTACCTTTTTTCTCTCTCGATACTTCCCCAAGGTCAAAATTAAATGAATCGAATGATGGACGGGAACTTGCCAAACTGTTACCACAAAGCCCGATGCATTTCTATCCTTAAGCTTTTGAGTCAAATTATTTGTCTACTCTTGGTTTTTCTCAATGGTGGAACGATTGGTTTTCACGCATTCATTCTAATTTTGATATCGTCCAATCGAAATTGACTGCGCAACCTGCTCTCGTGTTGCAGGATAAATCGAAGGCAAAGAAAGGTACATACTCTCATTATCTCCAAATATCTCGATTCGAAAATTTTTATCGAGAATGCTACAACCCCGTCAAATTAGAAGAAACCTTTTACAATGTTGTTATCTCCCTAGTTAATAAAACAGACATCAACCGATCAAACCACAAAATAATCAATCCTCGAGGAAAAACTCCATTTAAAATGTATTGTCCCAACCACCTTCCCACTTTCCCTACAGCTCCCTTTGGAATCGCTAAACCTTTAACTCATCCTAAGTGGGTTCGAGAGTTGAGGTCCTTGAAAGAAACTATTTCACCCAAACCTAAGAACAAGGAAATTTCGATATCGAAACTGTCCTACTTCTCTTACCTAAACCTTCCTCAAAATCTTATTCCTCCCTTGCTTGTCCATATCGATCGAGTCAAGATTTTAACTCCATCACCTTTTGGTGAGATTTTACTGCCTCTTTTAGGAGTATTTTTAATTTTCTTCAAATTGTAATCTAACTGTTTTCCTTTCTCGACAATTTCGAAGCCTCATAAAGTTGCCACCTCTGAGAAAGACTGGGAGTCTTCGGATGAATCGGATTCATCTGCCCCCACTCAAAAGCAAAAGCATTCTGCCACAATCTCCTCATCTTCGAGAAAATCGAAGGTTTCTTTTTGATTCTCTATCATCTTATTTATTCGACTTCTTTTTCTATAGCTGATTCACTTCTCATTCAGAAACAAAAATAAATAAAGAGTCTTCGAGCCACTCGACCTGTCATAAATTCGTTATCGACGGACTCTAATATGATCAGCAAAGCAGGTCAAACGACACAGACCACTCATTCGAGTCACGTAAGAAATTTCCTTTTTCATATAAATTGTGTATCTAGAATTCGACAAGGCCAATAACATGATTCCAAATTTTGATATTTTCAGGATCATCCCTTAGCTACGGTATCGACAAATATCGAGTCTTTAATCCAATCAACAGTACCCATTTTTTAGGTACAGCTTAAAAAATTTTATTTTATTATTTTATATATATTTTTTTTCAACTCGTTTCACATATTTCCCTTCTCTAACCTATGTTTCGATCCACAACAACTCGAGTCTATACAAAATCCTTCTCTCGCACCAACGCACCTTGACCTACCTTCCCCTAGTAATATTTTTTTTTTCTTTGCCCAATTTTACTTTATTTCTATTAAGATTTTTCGATTCATTTCCTCGAATTCATTTTCTTTCCAGATAATGTTGTAAATATCCCTATAGTCCAAGTTCAAGATTCCCCTCCGCCATTTTTTGCAGAGCAACCAACTTGCCCACCTTTTGAGGTGCCATTTGTCGAGTTGATTTCGTCGACACTGCCTGAAATAAGCGATCCTACCCCAGAGGATTTGCCAGAATATCAAACTGCTATTGAAGAAGATCCTTTCTCAATCCTCGATATTCTGTTGTCTGAAGATGCCACACCTTCGAACCATTCATCCAAGCCGCCCGCGACATCGACTGAAGAAGCGCACCAACTGATACAACGATTTAGGTCTTTCTTCTACTCTTCACCCCTGGAAGTCTTGGTGGAATCGCGCAAAAAAAAAACAATTTTTCCAAGAAATTCTCACTTCTATCGAAGCATTCCCTGATGACGCTCTTCCGAAGAATTTCGACACTGAAGTTGAAGCGGCCACCGATTTATTCAACAGAGCTTATGCTGCAAGGAAGAAAAAGCAATCTATAGCGACCGAGTTAGCTAGCATTTCTTCTTTCTAGACTGAGAAATCGAATTTTCTGAAAACTCAAAAGCTCAATCTTGAAGAGGCGTTGAAGGCACAATCTTCGGTTAGGAGTGAGATCGAAGAATTAGAAAAAAGACTTTAGCAACTTAGATCACAAGATGAGTTCCTCACAGCAGAAGTAAATTCGATCAAATCCTCTGCAAAAGAAGTGACACTTTCTTTGGGGCAAAGTATGGAGCGCAAACGAAAAGTCATCGTCGAAGAAAATTCAACTTTCTCTTCTTGGATGCAATTGTTAATAAACTTCGATCAACTTAAGTCTCAATATTTAACTTTGTAGAACATATTATTTGAATTAATAATGAATATTTATTTCCCTTATTCGAGGTTTATAGTCTTTCAAGTATTTACCATTTATCGACAAGACTTTCTCTTTATTATATCAATCGACAATTGAATAAGTGTTACTCGATAATACTTTAACAACTTCAAAAGGTCCTTCCCAATTTGGCGACCATTTACCATAACTTTTACATTTCTTATCCATCGGCAAAATCGTTTTCCAAACTAAGTCACCTTCACTAAATGTTTTCTGTCGAACTCTCTTATTATAGACTCGAGCGATTTGATTCTTTTGTAGAATAATACTATTCAATGCTTGCAATCTTATTTCATCGAATTCATTTAATTCATCGTACATTAAGTTCCAATAATCACAGCTGGGTAAATCATTTTGTTTTTGTATTCGAATTGACTTAATATTTATTTCGATGGGTTAGACGACATCATGCCCATAGACTAACTTATATGGAGTATTCTGCAAAGAATCTTTCGGCGAATTTTGATAGGCCCACAGAATTTGTAATAATGTTTCGTGCCAAGTTTTTGGTTTATTACTGACATGTTTCTTGATTAAACCAATAATCACTTTATTAATTGCTTCGACCTGCCCATTAGCCTGAGCATAATATGGTGTTGATGCTAATAACTGAATATTTCTTGATTCGGCATATCTAACCATCTTTTTTCCAGTAAAAACTGTCCCTCTATCAGTGGTAATAGACTGTGGGATCCCGAATCGATAAACAATGTATTCTTTAATAAAATCAATTACATCTTGTTGATCTACATCTATTAATGGAATTGCTTCTACCCATTTTGAAAAATAATCGACAGCTACGATTATATATCTATGTCCCTTCGATGACTGTGGAAAAATCTGTCCGATTAAATCGATGGCCCAACCTCTGAAAGGCCATGGTTTGATAATCGAGTGTAGTTCGCTAGCAGGAACTTGTTGTATAGGACTAAATTTCTGACACTCTTCGCAGGACTGAGCATACTCGATACAATCTTTTAAAATCAAAGGTCAGTAATATCCTTGTCGAGTTAACATCCATCTCATCTTCTGGTCTGCCCTATGGGCACCACATATTCCATTATGTACTTCAACCATTGCTAAATAAGCATCGTCATTCCCTAAACATCTAAGTAATACTCCATCGATACCTCTTTTATATAATTCATCATTCATCACAACATATTTTACTACTCGATATTTAATTTTCTTATCGATTCTCCCATTTAGATTTTGCAAATAGCCTATAATCGATTTTCTCCAGTCTTGATCATCTAAGTCGCCAATATATAAAATTTCACTTTCTTGGGGTAATTTTTCTTTTACTTGAATCATTTTTTATAAATTTTTCAGAGATATCTTATACTTAGATGCGATTTGCACCAACTCATTGGCTTCCCGATTGAACTCTCGGGGGACATATTTGAATGTTATGTCATCGAACATTCTACTTAAAGTCATTACTCTTTCTAGATATCTGACCAAATTGGTGTTGATACACTTATACTCTTTTCGTACTTGTTTGATCACTAGTTGTGAATCACCTCTTATAATTACATGTCGGGCTTTTAACTTAATCAAAGTCTCGAGACATGTAATCAAAGCTTCGTACTCAGCTTCATTATTCGAACAAGTAGGCTTAATTTCAAATAATAACTTAGTCGAGATATTACTTGGTGAAATGATAAGAATTCTCACTCCTGATTTGTCCGATGTACTTGATCCATCGAAATACATTATCCATTTACTTATTTCAATAAATAAATTATCAATTGAGTCAACTGTATGGTCTTCCATGAAATCGGCGATAATTTGACATTTTACTAATTTCAAAGATTCGAACGACAATGAGAATTCTGTCAAAGCTAGCACCTATTTTCCTATTTGATTATGCATAATAGGTTTCGATAAGAGAAATTTTAAAATATTATTTCTGGAATAAACCATCACATCGTGAGGCTTCATTACATACTTGAGTTTCGTACAAGAGAAATACAAGCACAATCCTAACTTTTCGATATCGTTGTATCGAGTTTCATCATCATTTAAGATTCTACTTAGATAATAAACAGAACATTCCACACCATTCTTATCCTCCTGTGCTAGTAGACTGGCTATAGTTCGATTTGATGCTGATACATATAGTTTCAATGGCTTGTTCCTCATTACTGGTATCAAAATCAGAGGATTTGTCAACATCAATTTGATCTGCTCATAGGCTTCCTGATGTTCTTCCCTCCATTTGAAATCTGCTTCCTTTTTCAACTTTAACAAAGACGAAAAAACATAAGTCTTACTAGCCAAGTTAGAAATAAATCGTCTTAAATAATTTATTTTTCCCAAAAATGATTGCAATTGTTTTTTAGTCTTTGGAGAAGAAGTATCTAATATAGCTTTTGCTTTATTCTTATCGATCTCGATCCCTTTTCCGTGCATTATGAATCCTAAAAATTCACCAGCAGACACACCAAAAGCACATTTCAAGGGATTCATTTTTAATCCATATTTCCTCATTCTTTCAAAAGATTTTCTCAAATTACCCAAATGTTTATGCTTTTCTTTCGATACAACAACAATATCATCTATGTAAACTTGCATAAAATCATTGATCAAATCATGAAAAATTAAATTCATTGCTCTTTGATATGTTGCCCCAGCGTTTTTCAATCCAAATGGCATCACTATCCATTCATAAGTACCCAATGCCCCCAGGCATCGAAAAGCTGTTTTAGCTATATCATTCTGGAAAACAAAAATTTGATTATATCCTGAATAACCATCTAAAAGACTTAACATTTCATTACCAGCTACTGCATCTATTAGCATATCTGCTATTGGCATAGGATATTCATCTCTAGGAGTTGCTAAATTTAAATCTCGATAATCAATGCATACTCTCATTTTACCATTCTTTTTAATAATTGGAACAATATTAGAAATCCAATCAACATACCTGGCAGTCCTGATGAACTTTGCTTTCAGAAGTCTTTCGATCTCTTCTTTAATCTTACCCATCACCTCAGGTGCAAATCTCCTCGGAGCTTGTTTTACTGGCTTCCTGCCTTCTATGATAGGTAATCTATGTTCGACTAGACTTCAATCCAACCCAGGTATTTCTTCATAATCCCAAGCGAAACAGTCTTTATACTCTTCCAATAATGAAATCATATATTTTTTCATTTCTTTCTCTAGATACCTGCTAACATAAGTAGGTTTTCGGTCTCTATACTTCCCAAGTTGATTTCTTCTAATGGATCTTGATCTTCGACTTTTTTGTGATTCGATGTGATGGATATTTCAAAACCTAAAGGAGAATTATCATAAATGCAATCAAGTATGACTTGATCACTATTATTTGCTACTACTGTTGAGTGAATTGACTTATTTATTTCTATCTTAGTACTACTACTTTCTTGGCCCTCCTTCTTTTCATCTTCATATCTTCTTAATCGAGTCAAGAATTCCTCATAATCTTTATTCATTTTCATCGGCCACTTCGAGGCTGACCCCCTCTTTAATCATGACAAACCCTCTTTTCTCATTCATTTCCAAGAAATACTCCTCGTGCAATTTTGAATTAAAGTCTTCGACAGTCTCAAAGGTGAATGGTTGAGTGAGCGCCAAATTCTGCAATGACCAACCAGTCTGAGATACAAATGTCACAAACTCATGCTGGTCCCCTGGAATTATTTCGAGATGTCCATCTCGATTCCACATAAACAACTTCTGATGAACCATAGAAGGTACGACTCCAACTCCATGAATCCACTCCCTGCCAAACAACGCATTAAAGTCGGCATGTGATTGGACAACTACAAACACAGTGGGCCTCGAATAAGTACTCACTTTCACATCTAAGGCAATCATACCTTCTGAGCTCGATGATTTCCCACTGAAATCCGAAATCATGATATTATGTCTGACCAAGTCTTTCAATTCGATACCAAACCTCTTCAGCATAGTGATTGGCAATATGTTCACCGCTGCACCACCATCAATCAGGACCTTATTCACCTTCTGTCCTTGAATTTCGATGTTCAGTAATAAGGGTTTCAAATGAAACCTCATCTCCTCGGATAGGGGATCGATAAAAGCAACATCTCTATGGGGTACTTCACATGATGCTTGTGTTACCCATGTCACTTTCGGTCTCATGTCTTCGGAATAGAAATCGTCCTCTCGATCGACATTACTTTGCCCTTGATACTCCTCATACTCGCTAACATATTCCGCGGGCAGTATCGATATTACTCCAATTTGATGTCCATCCCAACTACCTTCATTTTTGTCATCGACAAAGTCTCTTACATATTGACCCCCAATTGGTATATTACTTTCTTCAAAGTTCCTATAATTATTGATCATTCCCCAGTAAGGGATCCTTCCTCCTCTCCTCTAAGGCCTTCCTCGAAATCTCCTTTGGAATGTAGGGAATCCAGTATTTGATCCTTCATCATATGAAAGTCTGTCAAAAACATCATTATTTTGAAGTCTGCCCCTTCCTTCCCGAGAAGAATACATTTCTTTCCTAACCCATTGTTTCTGATTTCTACTAGCGCCAGAACCAACAGATTTCTGCTGACTCTCCCCTACCGTGGCTTGGACTGTTTGATCTACTTTATCATTGCAACTTTTATGTTGATCCTCTATTTTCTTGATATGTCCTGCCCTCAAGGCTTTAGCAGCTGATCTGTCGAACACCATACTGCATCATGGACATAATGTCACACCTTCGTCCTTCTCTTTCTTTCTATTTAAAAAATTCGACGAGGGAATCTTCTGATCGAGGATAGACCTCTCTCTCGAATTCTTTCTCGAACTCGCTTAGGTCGAACTCTATGTCTTCTTCTGACATGTCCATTCTGACATGTCTGGGATCAATATCTTCAGTAACATCGACCATACCTATAAAGGTTGAATTTATCAATCGGACCTCTTCCGTCATGTCCGTCTCGGATTCGATATACCCTACTTGAACTTCAAATGGACTCATATCCACTTTCATTGACATCTCCTCAAACTTCAATCTTCCTTGGTCGATCGCATCTTGGATCGTGTTCCTGAAATATATACAATTATTAGTCCAGTGTCCATAGATATTATGAAATTTGCAATATTTTCGACCATTTCTTTGTTCTGCAGAAGGTAATTTATGATCATCACTCAACTTAATCTGTTTATCTTTCAATAAAATATAGAAGATTTTATCTACCTTTATTACATCAAAAGTATATGTGCGATTTGTCATTTTGTCTTTCACTTCATTTTTCTGTAGCAGTTTACAAATATATGGAGCTCCTACTTTGAGCTCTGCTATATTTACTTTCTCATCGACAGATTCTTTAATATCTCCTTCTATCCTGGGATTTTCCTCATATATGTCATTTATATACGCTACCCTATCTTTCTTCATAGGTTTCTCAAATTTCTTGTACCTTTGTTTTTCATATTCGACTTGTTCCACTCTCCTCACTTTATCAACTAGCTGAGCCATGTCATTCAACGGTAAATTAACTAACTTTTTCCTAATCGAGAATTCTAAGCCTGCAGAGGTCATTCTGACTAACTCAAATTCGGAAATTTGAGTAAAACATCTCGACTTCATTTGTCTAAATCTATTCAAATAATTATCTACGCTTTCATGATTATATCTCTTTATATTCATTAAGTCGATAAGACTTACTTGAGTCTCCCCCCTAAAGAATTGCTCATGAAAATTTCTTTCCAGCTGCAACCAATTATATATTGAATTAGGTGACAGTGACGTAAACCAAGTGAAAACATTCTTTATTAATGAACTAGGAAAGTATTTCATTTTTAATTCCTCACTCATCGCTAGGTCCCCACATTCGATTTGATATCGCGCCACATGCTCGATAGTGGATTCACCAATTTCTCCAGCAAATTTGGTGAATTTGGGTATTTTGTATCCTCGAGGTAATTCTGTCTCGAGAATCGTATTTGGAAAAGGAGAAACAAAGTACGGTTGATTGGGTGGTCTTAATTCCACTCCTTGAGGATTCATCCTTTGTCCCAGCATGTGATTGTACTACATGTTATTTTGATTATACATATTTTGAAATCCCTCATTTAAATTTTCATAAGTATCATTCCTCATATGCTGATATTCATTCCCCACATGCTAAGGTTGATCATTGTTTCGATTTCTCCTTAATAAATAAAGGGGATTGATATTAGCGTTTTGGTTAATATTCTGATTGGCAGTATTTTCGACCCTTCTTTGTCGAGGTATTGCCAATGCATCCCCGATACGTGTCATTTGGTCTGCTAATATCTCAAAACTAGTGGTAGTGTTTTGAACTAATGGGTTTAGTACTGTAGTCAACTGTTGTGATAACATGTTAACCATATCGAAATTGCTTTCATCCATTTGTTGTCGAAGTACTCCTAATGAATTACTGGAAATTCCAGTACTAGCGTTTTCGATAGTCTCAAAATTGGATCGATGATAATCTCTATCGAATGTATATCTCTCGTGATCCAGGTTTGCTCTGTGATCTAGGTTTGATATTGGAGGCGTCTATTGTGTTCCTAAATTCTGCGCATTCCTGAATTCTGGGGTGTTACTAAATTTTGAGACACCCCTAAATTTAGGGATACTCCAAAATTTTGAGGCATACCTAAGGTTTGACATGTTCCTAAGTTTTGGAGCATTCCTAGGTTAAATCTCGTATTTCGTTGTATTGAAGAAGTACCAGCCCCATTCATATTATTAAACGAAAAATCAGGCGGCCTTAGACTCATATGCGGACCTGCATATGTTGTTATGGGGTTCCCCGTAGTTTGTATATTGTTTGACATTACGGTACTAGACCCTAACTGAGTAATTGCTAATGTGTCTGAGCTTTGTTCAGTACTCACATGTATCGACGTACTTACAGTTGTCGATATTATGGACATATTCCTATTGTGAACTTGTCCCCCAGTGTTTGGTGAATGTGAACTATTTAGAATTTCACTATTATTCTGATTATTTGGTGGATTTTGACTCATTCTTATTACTCGTCCACTCCTTAATCTCATACACTTTCGAACTAGCCAATTGTTTGTGTTTTTCGACACAATACCCCTACCTGGCGCGCCAATTTGTTTCTGGTGAAAATTTGATCGATTTCGATTTCTTAGGTTCTGATCAAATTTCGACCACGTAGATTCTTTTTACTTAGACTAGCGATAATTTTCAATCAAAACGCGTATGAGAATCGAAAATCCCATAGTATCAAGAAACGCTAACGACGTAACTTAGCGTGCTGATTGACAATCGAAAGTACTATTTTTGATATTTTGTATTAAGAAAACTCGAAGTAAAGACAACAATAAAGAAGAAAATATCGAATCGAAGAAACACTGCAGAATGTCAAATTGCAGAAAAAATATAAAAATGCGGAAACCTCAAATTGCTTTAAATGTAAATGGCAAGGAATTGAAATTGCAGAAATATAAATAACAGGAAATCGAAATTGCAAAAACAGTAAATGCAGGAGAATTTAAGTATAGAATCTTATATTGCATCGAAGGTAAATGACAAAATTTAGAGTACAGGAACTTAGATTGATGAATGTAAATAAGTTACCAGGGAAAGTAAAGAAAGCGGTAAAAACAATCAATGAGAATAGAAATCCAGATCGCTAGAAACTTCATGATTCGTCGTTCTGCAGTAGACTTTTCACTTGTGCTTCTGTTGTCTCTGCCAATTTCCCCCCCTTCTTCAAGCTTCGTTCTATTTATAGGCATCCTTCAATATAACCTCCTAAGAGCAGTTTAAAAAATTGTCACCACGTTCCATGTGCACGTTCCTCGATTTTTGCCTTGGTTTACGATTTAGAAAACCGCTTTCATGTTCCATGTGCATTATAACCGTTTCTCGATTTCTAACCTTAGCCGCGATGTGAAAAGCCACTCCTCATGTTCCATATGCATGATAACCGTTTCCCTCGATCTCGATTCCAGTTATCGAGTTCGATTTCCCTTAACATTGACTTTACACTATACTTTATCATTACTTTCATCGATTTGTTTCTCTCTTTTCTGATTTTCGATTTCCACTATCTCATGGTCACCGGGTGTCTTCCAGCCATCTTTCCGATTTATCAACTTTTTAACCAATCATATGATCTTCGATTTTTTCTTTTCTACTTTTCGATCCTTGTATCGATTTTTCATTAACAGTAACATAATAAAACAACATCGATTTGGAATTAAAACATTATATATACATTGTTTTGTTCACATTATATCCTTATTAGTAGATATTCATCGGTTTGGATTAACCAAGAATCCAAACAATCCAATTAAATTAGTTTATACTTTCAACTTAATCGAATTGTACTCAAATGAAATCAATTCATGGTAATTGATTTTTTGTTTAAATAATATGCTAAAATATGATAAATTCATTTTAATAATCAAATTACAAGAAAATAAATAATAAATATCTACTTAATTATCAAAAAGAAATATATTAAAATTACATCCAAATTTTAGATTAAATAGATTTCTTATCTTTTTATACTTTTTATCATTATTATTATTTAATTTGTTTAAATCAATTATTGTAAAATAAAACATGTTTACCTCTTTCAGTAACATTCCAATTTTTTGACAAAATAATTTTTATTTATTTACATTTATTTGGGTCTGATAAATTTGAATGGAACCAGCTCATTCTTTATGATGTTAGTCTATTCAAAATATGAAAATAAAATACTGAGATTACTTTGAAGAAACAAAATAAAGGACCATTTTGAGACTTAAAAGAAAGTCAAAATGAAACTAATAAATATTATAAAATACTGAAAAAACAAAATCTTAATAATATAAAGTCTAAACTAAAAATCATATTCACGTTTGCGTGAACTGAATATTACGACTATGGTAATAAAAATGATAATATATATAGACGTTTGACTTATTAATTTGGTTCGTGGGTGAGTTCTTGGAAGATGGAAATCGTATTTGGGATGCAAGAATCGACGTTAAAACGATTCGATCTGTTGCATCAGATTGTAACACAAATAGTTGCGTAATTATCGAATCAACGTCTTAAGCATCCAAATCTTGTTATGCATAGGGATATTTAGAAAAACGAAGATCCTTTAGCACTAGTCAAAGATGGGAGCAATATTTGTATGTGTTAGATAGAGAAAAAGTTGTACTTGGGCAGGTGAACATATTTGACCACAAAATAGTACCTAACGAAAAAGGAAAACCTGAAACCATGACCATGGCTGCTATTCACATGCACTTTCAATTATTCATTCTTACCATTAATACTTTCTATCAGCTGTGTATGCCATTCTTTTATTTAATATAAATAACACTTCAACTTCACCACAACACTTGTGCATCTTTTTATATTCCTTCGACTATCCCAAAACACATGTTATATATATTAATCAGATATAAAGAGAATAAAGTGTTCATTTATTACTATATACAGTGGCGGATCTTGACTATTGATCTTGGGGGCCAAATAATATATTATTAATAAATATAAAGGAAGAAAGAAGATAAAAGGGTGAAAAGATAAAATTGTAGATATATACTTAAATATATTAAATGATCATTAAGTTTTAGGAGAACAAAATCATCAATTATATGAGAGTTATAAAACTGAGGAGGGGCTGAGAGAATAAAATTGTAAATATACAAGTAAATATATTAAATGTTCATTATATTTGGGGGGCCAAAATCATAAATTACATAGGAGTTACAAAACTTTAGGGAGGCAACGACCCATCTCAGCTCCCAAGAAGATCCGCCACTGAGTATATATATTTTCAATGTCACGCATGAGATCTTATACCACAAATGCGAGATAAATTATATGTTCACTATCACATGTCTGGTTTATAAGTTCAAATTGATATAAATGAACATTTTAACATTGATTGAATCTATAAAAGAGCTCCGTTGTATTTTATTTTATTTTATTTTCCACCCATTTATACTTATTTTATTGAAACGATAGGATCAGATATATATAAATTTTGAATCCAAACAACTTGTAGTATTCATTAAATACATATTAATTATTTAATATATTTTTATTTCTTTCTTTGCGTCTCTCCTACTATAACATAGTAATTAAATAAATTTAATGGAATCTCTCTCACACTTCAAATTTTTTTGGTCAACTGTTGCACACTAATTAGAAATTCGATCATCTGAATTTCAATAGACTTTAATGATTTTCACCCTTATCCAAATAACGTTCTCGGGATCAAACACACAGATTCTCAAATTTGTTCTAATTAATTAATTATATCAATTATCCAGATATATAACTATATATCTTTTTCGTTCTAAAATTATTATTATTATTATTATTATTCCATATTAAAAAAATGTCACATCACGTTATGACACTTTGATTCCACTTGAGGTTAGTATATAATTTCGTGTATCATAAAATGCTAAAGAAATTTCACGCATGGTAGACTATGATTTAATGTTTGGCCCATCTTCTTGGCAATGATTAACTCGTACAATTGAATTTGATTCCTCCTAATTATAATGGGACCACTTTTGCATGGGAATGCATGAATCTACCTTATTAATCCAGAATTTAGACCGAGAATTTAAGGAAAGAGACATATTATTGATGTAATGTTTTCAACAGTACTTTTGTTATATATTATTCTTATTTATTCTTTATCATATTATCTATGTCTTCTTTCTTTTCTATATAAAAAAAATATAGAGCCATTAAAAGGGATTAACTCATTTAAATTGTCAGCTTCATTTGTGTTAATTTGAATGAAACTGAACTCTTACTTTTTAAATAGAGTATTGGATTTGAATTTTATAAATAAAAATAGTAAAAATTAAAAGTTTTATTCTTAGTTATCAGTTAAATCTTTTGATAAAAATAATTATATAAGAAGAAATATCAAAATCTAACTTCCTTCTTTCTTCTTTCCAATATACTGTGTGTATTGGAGAATTAAAACAAAAAAAAAGGAAATTAATTATAAAAAATATTTTTTTCATATCTACCTTAAAATGAGGAAGGGATAGAAACATATTCAAAGTTTGAACCTTTGTGAGAGTTATCCATACGTTCACGTGGCAACTGATTCTAATATATAAAACCTAAGAAGGACCCTTGTGGGGATCTGAAAACCCTAAGTCCCACGTATGGTTCATCTTTCAATTCCTACTTTTCACTTTCATATGATATCTCCGATCGATCAGAGCCAAGTTATATATGTTCCTACAAAGGACCATGGCCTCTCGTGTTTTCTTTTAAAAAATAATTTTGATTTTTTCTTGTTCAAATTAATTGTGATTTACTTATCGACTATTCTTAACTCATGCGTTAAATATACCAACTATAACTCATAATCATAAGAATGTAATTACTTTCCTTAAGAATTTCTCAAACAGTTAAGGAATTGCATCCATTGGTTATCAAAATCTTTTAGATAAAGTTATAATATTGTTTCCCAGGTGGAACGCAATTTTTGAACTCGTAACTTTAATTTTCTCTTGTTATTGTTAAAAATCAAAAGCTTATTACTAAAGTCAAAAGTTATAATTGAGTCTAAGTGTGTAACTTTAGTTCTTTAAAAATTCTCACAGCCTCGTATCATGCGTCCTCGGGTGTTACCATCAAACAAATCCTCAGGGGTAACCCTAAGTAAACAAAGTCAACTCTTGGATATAAATTATTGTTATTGTCACTGTATATTTGCATGGAGACTTATTAAATGCGAAAATTAAAATGAATGAGTATTGTAACTAATTGTATTAAGTAATGTTGCTTAACTTGAAGCATTTTATAAACAATTCCATGGGGATGAACTTATATAAAGATTCAACAGAACTAAACTCTAACTAAAATAAATATTAATTTTTTCATAAATTAAAATTAGATAGTTCATTGGTGTGTTTCTTTTACATAAATGGTAGGTAGGAAGATCTAATTTTCTTCCCATGGTTTTTTCTTGCCTCGTTTCCACTAGTCTAATATGTGTGTCTTTTCAATTGGTTGTAGATGTTTACCCTTTCAACCAATTTTCCACAACCTAGTATTTTCCATCTACAGAGGGTACTTTCACAGGGTTCCAAGACAAAATAGCCATTTCATTGAACTCATAACTCGTCCCATCATTCTTGCAAGAAGAGGCACAAAATGATTGCTAATGAGTATTCTACCGAGGATGTTAGTGTCATTATCAAACATGTTGCTGTTAAATGTAGTTCACATGCTTTGATTAGTCCATGATCAACTCGATAAATACAAATTATTAGCGAAAATATAATTTAATGCATATAAAATTTAGTTAGATGAGTTTTTTTCGGAATTTTTGTGTGGATGTTTCAATAATTAAAACTAAAAAATCCTTAAGACACACTACAATATGCTTTGTTGTTCTACAAGTATGAAAGGTTAATTTAGAAAGAATCACGTGCACTTGAAATCTTTAACTAATGAAATAAAAAATAAATAAAAATAAAAGCAAATCATGTCTTTCCACCTCATGCCCGTGGGTCTTGAAAAGTTAAAAGACACGTATGAAAATGGGATTTTGAAGAGCGTGGTGAAAATGGAGAAGAAAGAGGACCCATTTGAAGGTCACAAGTGGAACATACTCCGAGTTTTGATCCTCCTGGAAAAGGACTTTAGTCGCGTCAAATCCATTATCTAATCATTGCTTCCCCCACTACTTAAGGTCCAATGCTTAAAAAGTGGATTAGTGAAAAACAGGTACTAATATTTTTTAGGTTTGACCAAATCTTGGGGCAAATTTGTCATTCGCCAAAATATAGAGGGATTTGATAGCAACTAATGCTTTTAAGAGAGAGAATGCATCACCAAATTGAGGTAAAACAAGGTTAATTAATCCCATTTCAAAGTAAGGGTACTAATTACATTTTCTTTCTATCAAGAGTATTACGTAATATGTTATATACACTTTTATTTCTTAATTACTAAGATATATTTTAAAGATAAAATTATAATAAATTAAAATTTAAAATAAATAATATTATATATATATATAATTGACATTAATAATATTATTATAATATTATAATATTTTTATTTTTAAACGAAATATTAATATGACTCATAATCGATAATAAAATTTTATTTCATTTATATAGATAATAGAATTTTATTGCAATCCTACATTTTAACTAAGACTTTAATCATAAAAAATTTATAATTATGGTGTCATTTAGATAAGTTATAACTTTCTAAAAAATCATATTTTTTTTAAATAATCCCTTTCAAAAGTTCTCCGTGAATTTGTCTCAATTTTCTTAAAATAATCAAAAGTTAAAAAAATCTAATTTTTTATTAAAAAGTTAAGCTATTTTGAATAATATATCATGAAATTAGCTGTTTTTAAAAGAGTTATTTTTATACTTGTAAACAAATGTAAATTTGTATTGTTATTTAGTTATTCTTATAATTTATCATTCAATTATTTTACAATTTTTAACTTATAACAAAAGCCATGAACGGTGACCGTTAAAATTTAATTGATTAAGGAGGTAAAAGTTTTAAGGCTTAAATAACTTATTGATTTTTTTTTATAAATTTATAATGACATCTATTAATAAATAATTGTTTATTAAGTGACACATCAACAATTAACTAAGACTACCACATTGTTTTTCTTTAGTTTCACTGTTAAATAGGAAAGACCGAAAAAATGTGGGATGCAAAATCCTAATTGAAAGGAAACAATATTGATTGCATGTTTTTATTGTAAATGACATTTATTTTCATTAAAAAAAATTGTTTTCAACATATAATTTAATGTATTGGTAAATTTGTAATTTTATTATTTTCCTATAAAAAAACATATTAAAACAACTTCAATATACATAATATGTTGTTATTTAATTTTTAATGTAAAATGCAAAATATAATAAGTAAGAGATTAAATTAAAAATATTATAGATTAAGATAAACTAAGAATATGACATATATGTAAATGAAACAAATTAAAAATGTGCTAAAAAAAATATAAGAACTACATGAACCAAACTTTTTACATTGTAAAAACTAATTTCATAAATTTTGACATAAAAAATTGATTATATGTATAACTTTTTAGAGTTTTAGTTTAGTTGAAGTTGGGTATTTCCGAAGGAAGGTTGAAAGCATAAATAAGGGGTTGAAAGTCCCTTAGACAATAGAAGATGGGGGAATTTGAAGATTTAGCAGTGGCATGAGCCAGCAGACAAATCCCAGCTTGAAGGGGACAGAGGAGAGTTGGTGCCATGGTGTCCATCAATTTACGTGTAACACACATTTCCCTTACTTCCTTATATTCTTCTCTGCCCTAGATACCACTATGCCTTTGCCTTTCCTCAAACTGTGCCTTGTGGGGTGGCTCCACCTTCACCACCACCACTACCACTTTTTCCTTTTCCATTCACCTACTTCTCCTACGATACAATTTATATCTTTCTTTAATTTCCATTAACCATCAAAATTACTTATTTTTGGAAAGAGAATAACACATTACCTATCTTAATTCTTCCAATACAATTTATATATCGATCAACTTATTTTAAATTAAAATCTAAAATAAGGAAATTTCTAACCATCAACATGCATATGTAATGCACAGACGCTTTCATACCCGTGTTTCTATCTACAGATATATATACCTAAATAGTTAGGTTAACGTTAATTTTAAATTATTTAAGAGCTGGTTGCAACCATTTCTATTTCTTGCTTCATAATTTATCTTGGGATCATGATTTCTTATTGTTGGTCCTTTGGTAGCAAACCTAAATTCTGGTCTTCATACTTTGTTTTTAGATTACAAAGTGTATTTCTGTTTATTTTTTTAAATCAAAACCTAATCTTGTATTCTAACCATAATCACCAATTTTACTAGTTCTTAAAGAGTCCAATTTTGAGGGTCATCCATATCAATTACTAGTTTCATTTGTTCTTCAATACTATAGCCATAATTATTCATTTGAAGAAAACAAATGTAAGCGTCTTATGCAGATGCTCGATGAATTTAATTATATCTCCATATAAAAATCTATGTTTTCTTAAAAGTAGGAGGATCAACATTACTATCAATACATTTTTTTTTTTAAGTTTTCTTTTTAGATTACTATCTATTTTTCTATTTCTTATATCGAAACAGTAGGTTTATTGGTTCTATGACTAAACATAGAAATGTAAATACAAATTCTAATTTATGAACTAATTCGATTTATTATTAGATTTTTTATTTATTTTATTAATTATAGATCAAAATAAATCTAATTTATAAATTTGGATAGATTGATCCGTTACCTATAATATATTTTAAATTTTAAAAAAATTATAATATTTTAATAAAATTTTAATTTCATTCTAAAATTATTTTTATTTAAGATTGTTATACTTGTTTCACTTGTTATCTCTTATGTTTATCCACGATTGCATTACTACATCATCGAGTCATCACATTCATCGTCTTATTTAAAATCACTAAGTTTCATTATATTCGTGATCATGTACTGTAAATATAAATTAGTTAATTAACCCACTTAATTTATTAGATTGAGTTGGATTGTAAAATCTTTAACTATATGTTGTGTTAAACTCTTTTACTTAACTAAATTCATTATGAAATAATCACTATTAGTCAAGTTGATTCTCTTCATATTGATGTTTAAGCATATATTTACTCTTTATAATTTATTTTAGTTTAATTTTGATTCTTACTTTTCAAAATTGTTGGTCTTATTTTTTAATTTTTACTTGATAAATTCGTGATATGTATTTCTTAAAAGCCAATATTATCCATTTATATCGTGTGGTGGTTACAGTGCATAAACTATTGTGAATTATTGTAGATGAAAGGTTTTAACAAATTGCAAAGTGTAAAATTGCTTTCTGAAACATAGATTGACATTATTGAATTAAAATCTACTGGCACAAAACCTATTTTGTCTCCTTCTAAAATCAGATGATATGAAAACTATGAATGTGCTCTTGTTTTGAACTTTTTTGAAAATAGTTTAGATGAGTAACATAACAATAAAAGTCTTACAATCACATCTCCTTTTAGGGGTTAGATAAAGATAGAGAAACATGTCCTATAAATAAATAAATTAACTTTGAGCCTTGGGAAGTGTAAACATGTGGTAGTAGCCTTGAACATTTGGATTTAACACTTTCACACAGATCTCAAATTTTAAGTAGACTTAGACCTTGCTTCTTCATCTATACGACTTTGTGACAAAAAAGGCAAATTTATGCTATTTTATTTTCTAATCATAATTTGGATATAACCCCTCTCACACGCACATAACTTAAATAGCATTACATTCCCATGATTCCTATGTAAACACTTTTATGAAATATAATTACTAAATCTAGTATCAACAATGTGAAATTGTCTCCCCTCTTTTTAAATAACATCAGAAAAATCAAATAAAAGATTAAATATTTTCATATTTAATTATTATTATTATTATTAGTTTTATTTAATTTTAAGTGAATTAATAATATCTTTTTATCAATACCATAATTTTATTAAATTATATAATAAAATAATACAAAATGATATACGTTACACAATACGTATAAGTTATATAAATATTATATTAATCTTAAATTATATTTTTTATTAAATAACTTAATATTTAATAAAGTTAAAAAATAATATTAATTTAAAAAACTAAAATAATACTATAAATAACTAATAAAAATATGTGATAAAGCGTCTATATATTTATATTTTTTGTATGATTATTTTTTTTAAAACATTTTTTAATTTAATTTAATTTTTTATTTCTACTTTAATTATTTTTTAATTATTTATCACATTTTTTCTGTATCTTATATTTTAATATTTTTTAATGTATAAATTAAAACAAATTTTTAAAATTATAATATTTGTATTTTTCTTTCTCATAACATTAAAAAATAATTAAAATAAAATATTATTTGTAATTATAAATAATAGTCTAATTGAAGTATTACATAATTAATTAAAAAATTCTTATTCAGAAACCGTGGGTAAATAGTCTCAATCCTTCCATCAAATACACTTTATAATTTTCTGGAATGATTAATTTTCATTTTTTCACACAAACAAAATATAACTATATATACATTGAAAATAAAAGATAATAATTTATGTCGTACTGAAACAGAGTTATAACAAACAGGTCAAAATCCAAACAACCATTGGACCGGATACTAAAGTCACCCTTTTTTTTTATGTTTTATCTTTTTAATAAAAAATTATTTAATTAAAACAATTTAAGAGTAAACAACAAAACTATCCTTCCAAAAATTGCTAGATGTCTTATTGTATAATATTTTAAAAGTAATTTTTTTATTCCGAAGAACACTCCTAGAAAAGAGATATACATAATTAAAAATTAGAAAGGTATTTATTCATAATTTAATGTGTATGGTTTAAATTGAAATATATGATTATTATAATTATATTGTTAAGGTTAATATTTATGTTTGAGATATTATATATTTTAGAATTTTCTTTTATCTATCACATATTATTAGGATCAATTTTTATAAGATATTGTCTATTTTTGAACTTAAAGGTGTATTAATAGATTAAAATGTATATAAATTATCTTTATCATTTATTCTTAAACTATATAGGAGTGTTAAGCGTACCAAAACAGAATATATTTTTAGATTATTAACAACAAAATCAAGATAATTTTATTAATTACAATTTTGGTTCTTATAATTTACAAAAATTATAGTTTTGTTTTTTAATTTAATTCTTATTTTTTAATTATCTATGTTGTATAATTTTTTATATTAAAAATATATTAAATCACTGTCTAACTATATTTAATCATCACAAATATATTTTAGTAGTGTAAAAATATCAAAAGTATTATGTATTTTCTTATATTTCATAGATCAAAATAAAATAATTATGAATATTTAAAAATAATGGATGAAAATGAATACAAAATTCAAAGGTTCTAATAATTAAAATAAAAAACTAATATATTGCAAAATATAGATCAAAATTAACCCATTTTTTTAAAAATAAAATTACTCTTGAATAACCTTAATTGAAAGTCAAACATTCCTTTATAACTAATTTTAACATAAAACTGTGTTTTTTAAGGAAGAAATTAGAAAAGTAGAAGAACAGTTGAGTCATTTGTATGATTGCTCTCAAAGTTTTGTATGTCCCTTTTTATTAGGTTTTTTTGGGTCCTATGTACTATGAGAGTGCCCTTGCCCCGTAGGAACCCTTTTCTTCTCCGTACACGTTTGTGGGTATCTGGTTCATTATTGTGCCAGGCTATATTACCTTCTTCCCTTGTTTTTTTTTTTATTTATTTATTTATTATTAATGAAAATTATTTATTTTATAAAAAATAAAAAATATATCTCTACTGATACTAATAATATATATATATATATTTTTTTATTTTATTTTTAATATTTTTCATACAATATTATAGTGTGTATTTTACAAAACAATATTTTATATAAAAATAAAATTAAAAAAATTTAAAACCTTAAAATAAATGAACATAAATTTATAATATAAGAAAAATAGAAAGAAAATAATATGGATTGAATTTCAATTATAGAACATGTAAAACGAACAATACGAGAATAACATTATATTAACTATTTCAATTTAGTATTTTAAGTATATAAAATGATATCAAGATTTGTCATGAAATGCTCTTTTAATATTTTTAGTTGCAAAATATCAATGTACTCTCATGTCATATTTCATGTTGGAAATAACCTTTTTTTTATTTTTATCTAATCAATTTTTAATTATATATTTATTTCTTAAAAATTGTCGTGTATTAATACTTTTTTATTGAGATTGTTGACTATGTTTTAAACTTTATTTTAGAAGTATTAAATGGCGTAATAAAATTTCGTAAATTTATATTAGTAATTTAATATATCACATTAAAAATAGTTTTATTATATAAACTATCAA
This sequence comes from Sphenostylis stenocarpa, assembly GCA_963425845.1. Lineage (NCBI taxonomy): Eukaryota > Viridiplantae > Streptophyta > Magnoliopsida > Fabales > Fabaceae > Sphenostylis > Sphenostylis stenocarpa. Next base: position 9,222,984 of record OY731398.1, read on the forward strand.
TCTATCATCATATATAATATTATCAATATAATGCAAGATGTTACTAAAAAACCAAGATTATACATTATTATAGTTTTTTTTTTCATCTTTAGTAGTAAAACAAAATCTTATGAACAAATATGATCTATGTTATCATAATTTTGATTGTGTTATAATTATAGACACTCCAATATGTTCATACATTGTAGTTATAATTGTAGGTTTTTTATGCCTATTTTTAAAGTTTTGATTTCTTAGAGAGAGAAAAATAAAATAATTTAAATATTTAGCCTTTTCTTTTGTGAGCGTATATTTTCCCGTTATTTTACATATTACAAATAAAATAGTAAGAGACAAGTTAAAGGGTGAACAAAGTTAAACCCGAGACCATGATGTTCAACGGGAATTTGGAGAACCAAATCTTAGGTTCAGTCTCTATACTAAAGTATAATCTTAAACGGTTGAAGGTTGAAACACCTTTTCGGCCTATAAAAGCAGAGCATTTTCATTCTTTTCACTCCTTACAAAACAAAACACAAAGTCTCTTCACTTTGATCTCCAAATTCTTCAGAGACCCAATAATCAAATCAAAACTGGGTTTCATCTCTCTCTTTCCTTTAATCACTCTAATAGGAGAACCTGCTACCTAGGCTTTATTACGACTTTCTTCCATTCGATCTCTCTGTCTCTCTCACTCTGCTTTTCTTTACTTTTGTCCACCTATTCTAACATTAAAAAAATGGTCCAAGTTCATTTATATATGCAATATCTGGTTCAGCAGTGAGTAAAAGAGTCTTTATTTTTATTTATATATAGTATCACCATTCACCAGTCTCTGAAGTCTGAACAAGAGAAAAACAAAGGCCAACTTGTTAAACCAAAACCGGAACCTCACTGTTGAGTGAGTGATTTTTTTTCCTTTTCCTTCTGTTCTTTCCTGCTTTTGCGGCTTCTCGCCGCCTTTGCCGTTCCGTTCTGCCTTTTCCTGCACCAATTGGTGGCGCGCATTAAAGCGTGCTCCATTTATTATAAAATTTTTGCTCAGTTCTCAATCTCCACTCAACACTACCATCACACCAAGAACAAAGTTGGTAACTTAACTTCATATGCTATATTTCATTGCATTTAAAGCTCATTTTTCAATTCCATGAATAGAGAATTCTTAGTCATTAACACATTTAACACATCTCTGCTACTTACTGTACTCAACAGCTGTCAGTGAAGGCATTCAATAACACAAAGACCGTTCTGGTTTTGGAAGATAGGTAGAGGGGTATAGGGGTTGCTTCAATTTTCATTCTTTTGGAGAAAGAGACATCACAAAGTAAGGTGAGTGGAAAGTGAGATAGGTATCTCTATTGGATTTTCTTCTGTAATTCTAAACACTATACTGCCACTTTTTTTTGTAATTTTCCTAGTCTCTCTTTTTGTGTGGTGGGATTCATGTTGTTGTTGTTGTTGTTTTTTGTGAAAAAGCTGCAAGAATTTTCAGTTATCTGGATCTGGGGTGGTGGTCTTTTTTTCTTTGGCTTTCGTTTTCTGGGGTAGTGGTTGATCTTTGTTTTTTGTCTCATTAAGTGTACTTTCTCTAGTTTCAGATCCATCATCAGAAGAAATGGAAACAATGTTGCCTCAGAAGCAAGCAGAAGAAGCAATAGTGGCAAGCCTTAACGAGACAGAGAGTGAAGTGGGTGGTGTAAAGGAAGAAGAGAAGGAGTTGCAAGATCACTCCATGTTCAGCATCAAGAGCTTCCTCTGGCATGGAGGTTCTGTTTGGGACGCATGGTTCAGCTGTGCTTCTAATCAAGTAAATTAATGTCCCCGTCACTAAAATAAAATCTTTCGAAACAATAATCACTTATGTTTTCATCTTCAATGTCTAATTAGGTGGCCCAAGTACTGTTGACACTGCCCTATTCTTTCTCTCAACTTGGCATGATATCAGGGATCTTGCTTCAAATTTTCTATGGAATCATGGGAAGTTGGACAGCGTATCTAATAAGTGTCCTCTACATGGAGTACCGTTCCAGAAAGGAAAAAGAAAATGTCAGCTTCAAAAACCATGTCATTCAGGTATTCTCATTCTCCCTCAACTTCTTCCTAGTCACAACGGTGGTTTCAAATGCTCTCGAACAATTTCCTTACAACTTAGGATAAAGTCTTTTTAGTATATAGTTATAATTATATATCACATTGTCTAAATCGAAACTCACTACCCTGGATTTCATTGTTTCAGTGGTTTGAAGTGCTTGACGGGTTGCTGGGTCCGTATTGGAAAGCTGTGGGGTTAGCCTTCAACTGTACTTTCCTTCTCTTTGGATCTGTGATTCAGCTTATAGCATGTGCAAGGTAAGATTCTTTCTTAATTTCTGCAAAAAAATTGGGGCAATCTGGTATGACTTTATTCTGATAACCAAAACATCTTTTACACCTTTTTTGGTTTCTGTTTGCTAAAACAGTAACATCTACTACATAAATGATCACTTGGACAAACGGACTTGGACTTACATCTTTGGAGCTTGCTGTGCCACCTCTGTGTTCATACCCTCCTTCCACAATTACCGTATTTGGTCTTTTCTTGGACTTGGAATGACCACTTACACTGCTTGGTATTTGGCTATAGCAGCTCTCATTCATGGCCAGGTAAATCAGTAATTCCGAGGCATAATTTTATAAGTTTATGTAAAATATTTTTAATAAATGTTAGTGTCCCATCACATCAATGAATAAGATAATCTAGGCTTTTTGCGCATACTTGATACCATGTGTATAAAATAAATTCTGATTTTATTGCTGTTTGAAACATCATTATATGCTAAGATAAGAATTTTATGTGTGAAAAAATTATGGCAGGCAGAAAATGTGATACACACGGGACCAACAAAGCTAGTGCTGTACTTTACTGGAGCCACCAACATACTGTACACGTTTGGTGGACATGCAGTTACTGTGTAAGTTACCCTTTGGAAAACAATTGTCTAATTAACACCTAGAGAGAGAAGTACAAGCACAAACTTAATAGATGATATAGATGATGGGATCTAACAGATAGAGATGTAGAAAAATAATAAATATTTTATATCTGTATAGTGTGTGAAAGTGTCTGAATATTAACACTGTAACCCTTTTGATCATTTACGAGAAAGCCTTGTTCATTCCTCTCGCTATATCTTGGAAGAAATATTATTAGATAGAAGATATACTTGCACTACTGATACTAGATTATATTATAAAATTTATTTAAAAAATGTGTGTTGTCAGCTACATGTGTCATAAGGTTCCAGGAATCTCTATATGGGTTCCAAGCTACATCTCATCATTGTCTTTCAATAATAACATTTGTTTCTTTATTTTTCTTTGACATATCAGTTAATCACAGTTGCTGAATGGATTATAAAAGACAATGATGACCTACTTAACTAAAGAGACAGAGTGTAAGAACATTATCATAATAAGATATAATTAAATAATGTCTCCACTAAGAAAATCCTACAGTTGAATCGTTTTTGCTTTGCTGCTTTTGTCCTTTCTCGAAACCAATTATCTAAAACCTTTAGCTTTGCAAAACGAAGAAATTACACCCCACCAAAAAAAAAAAAAAAAGTTAAAAAACTGGGATATATTATTATTTTTGGTATACATTTGTGAAAAAATATAATTTGTCAAAAAAATTATTAAATGGGTGGCTCCCATGTCTTTTTGTCTGCACAACACAGTCTAGTAAAACAAAGTGGCAATGGAGCCAAGAGAGCGATAACTACTTTTATTTATTTACCCGTTTTTAGAAATTCCAATGCCCCTATTATTGTGATTATTCCTTGATCTTTGAGTGTAAAGTGATGAAGGGTGACAAATGTTGCAGAGAGATTATGCACGCCATGTGGAAGCCACAGAAGTTCAAGTACATATACTTGCTGGCCACTTTGTACGTTTTCACGCTAACGATTCCTTCTGCTGCTGCCGTTTACTGGGCTTTTGGTGATGAACTTCTCAATCATTCCAATGCCTTCTCTCTCCTCCCAAAAAATAGATTTCGTGATGCTGCTGTAATCCTCATGCTCATTCACCAGGTAAACAAATTCTTCTGTTTTGGTACAAAATATAACCACTTCAATTCAAGAGTCTAAGTCATAATAAATATCAGTGACTTTGTTGTTTTTATTTAAAAGGGTAAAATACTGCACTAGTAAATAGTTCAATAAATAAGTCCTCAGATACTCTTTTACATTTTATCAATGGTTACGTATTAGAGAAATAATGTTAAATGCTTATTTGGATTATATTAATTAATAGATGCTTATATAACTCGTTATAAAAGATAACAAAAAACTTGTCAAAGTGTCTAACTCATAACTGCTTGTGGTTTTATTTAGAAGGATAAATTGATGCACTGGTATATAACTCTATTAATAAATAATCTGATACTGTTATACATTTGTATTAGTGGGGACGTATTAGTTACAGTAAATAATATATATATATATATATATATATATATATATGTAAAAAATGTAACCGTTTCAATAGTGGAAAGTCATGAGTATGGTATTTTTGCTGTTTTATGTAAAGGGTAAAATAATGCTCAAGTAAATGATGCTATAAATTGGTATACTGTTTGATTATTTATTAGTAGTTACGTACATTAAAAACTAGCATTCAATGCTTATTTTGGATTGTAATTATTAATAGAAAACAAAAAACTAGTCACCCTAAAGGCCTTGTGGCAATCAATGTTCATTTAAACGTAGTAAAAAAGTTTCTCTAGTTACGTAAACATGTCAGAACAAATAACTGGATCATAGACTTTTGGGGTAGGTAAACAATTCCATCACACAAAACGAATAAAAATAATGACAATCGTTTGTGTACCAGTCAAGTATAATTAAAATGTATTTAATAATCTATAAACTGTATAAGCTTGATCACAACAGTATGTTCTCAAAACAACCATTAGTTTCGTCTGTGGTTTAATTTTTGCACCAAGTCGAATCTTTCATTTTGCAGTATTTTTATGGGTAACAATGGAAAGATGATTTCCCTCTAACATTCAAAATCAATCTTATGTCGTGTACTTGAATATCTGTCAAATTATTTTATAGAATTCACATAAATTCAAATATCACTTTAGCATTAACTATGCTGTCTAAAATCACTAGTCAAAAGTGGCAAAACACAATTGCTGCAAGCCAGCAACTTGAACACAGCAAATAAATGCCTTTGTTAAATGGAGAAAAGAAAGAAACATTTGAGCATGGATGGAAAGAGAATTCTAACTCATAATATTTAATGGGGTGCATGTAGTTCATCACGTTCGGTTTCGCTAGTACTCCACTGTACTTTGTCTGGGAGAAGGTAATTGGGATGCATGACGCAAAAAGCATTTGTCTAAGGGCACTTGCAAGGTTGCCAGTGGTGATACCTATATGGTTTTTGGCCATAATCTTCCCTTTCTTTGGGCCCATAAACTCTGCAGTTGGAGCTCTTCTGGTTAGTTTTACTGTCTACATCATCCCCTCCACAGCACACATGCTTACTTACAGAAAAGCCTCTGCAAGACAGGTAACACTTCCATTCAATATTTTCTTACTCACTACATCATAAGATAACATTCTGTTTTGTTAATCTCGTGTTTTAGTTTTTCTGTTTTGGATTGGATGTGTTACGGTTACACTTAGTGAGACTAACAAAAATTATGATTTTCAATGAATTTTAATCAGTAAAAAAGAGTGTGTTAAAGTGAGTTCTCGGTGGATCTCTCTTCATTAATATGACGTGTTAATAAGATAAATTCTTATAAATATATGTAAACCAAGCTCTTTTGACATAATACAGAAAAGCAAAGTTTGTACATACTAGTGAATAAAACTACGGTAAGATAGGTGAAATATGTATTTGAAAAACCAATACTAGTATGTAATAAGTTATAGTGAATACTCATTAACCAGTATTAACTCTTCATTTATCATATTAGGGCTGAAGTTGAACTGAGATGTGGCATTGTTGTGAATATGTGAATGAAAGAGAGGGTAGGCGTGTCATTATGCATTTGTTGGACATCCGCGTTTGGATGGGGACTTCTTCCCGTATCCCACTATTTAATGTGCACGCCCAGTGAGAGAGAGAGAGAAAACATAAGGAAAGGGTGAGAGCAGAAAATGTACAACAGCATTTAAGGCTGGATTTAGATACATTAGGAGAAGATTGGAGGACTGGTGGAAGGTCGTTTTCGTTCAGTTATTTGCTACAGTCAATAATATCGTACTATGCGTCTCCTGAGCTGGCCAATTTCACTCATCTCTTTCCCCCAATAATTCAAATTAGGCCAATATTAGTGCACAAATATTTGAACAGAAACTTTAGATATGTTCATGATGAAGGTTCCTATATTGTTTAAGTACAATCATACATGTGAAGTTTAAGTACCAGAGACAACGAAAGAGCTATATATGAAATGCAAAATACAGTAATATATGATATGTTTCACCCTCGCAGATTCCCAACAAATTTCTATATATTATTTCATTTGGCATCATTATTGCTCCTGTTTTGGAAATTTTTGAAATAATGCAATGGGAGTGTGTAAGTAGGGGCCTCCCCTCCCTCCACAGTAGTCCTCAATTATGTGACTTAATTTGCTTTGTGTTGTGTAGAATGCTGCTGAGAAGCCTCCTTTCTTTATGCCAAGCTGGACTGCAATGTATGTGTTCAATGCATTCATTGTGGTGTGGGTTTTGGTGGTTGGGTTTGGGTTTGGAGGATGGGCCAGCATGTCCAACTTCATCAAGCAAATTGACACATTTGGGCTCTTTGCCAAGTGCTACCAATGCAAGTCCCCGACTCCACCACCACCCATGGCAGCAGCACCACCACCTCACCACCATCACTGAGTTCAACTCACTCACCACCTCATCAACATAATACAGAGTTCAGCTGAAATCATAGTCTCATCAATATTTTGTATCATACACGGGGAATCCTAGTAACACTCCCCTTAAATTTGATGTGTGTGCTGGTTGTGTTTTGTTACACTATAGGTTTTCCTTTTCCATTTGAGATTAGTTTATTAAGATTTAAAAATAGTGTGGCCAATGGGTATGATGATTCCTTTGCTATAAATGCATCGGCTAATTGATTTGCCTATGTTTTGGTTTCTGATTTTTGTTGATTTCTTTTTGTGTTTAGAGTCTATCTCATTATAATTATTACTTTGCATATGTGTATGGAAGTTGGAAGTTGGAACTTGGTTTGTTTAATCTCGTAGATTCGTTGGTGTTTATTGTTGATTGATAGTGAGGGAAATAGACACATGGGATGCATGTGCGATCTTATGCTTCTCTGTCTCTCATGTGCCACCGATAATTCATAATGCATGAACCTCTGCCATAACATCCCAACACCCATTTTTTCATAATTCTTATATTGTAAGTTTTGAAGGGAGATTTTGTTGATCTACCTGTTCTTAGGGTTGGAACTTTCTTTTAGACAATTCATTCATGTTTCCTAGTTTTATTACTGGAACATCTTGGTAATTAAAGGAATATAAATAATTTTCCAGTAAAATTTGATTTGTTAACATTCACAATATGAAAAGTTAAAGAATATAAATAAATAATACACTTTAATTTATAAATAATAATGATTGGGAAGGTTTAAAAAAATTTCAATTTTTTTGAATTGAAATAATTAAATTCTTTTAGATTTAATAAAAACATTTTAATTAATTTAAAATTATTATTAAAAGATGAAATCCATGTTCATTTTTTAATATGGATAGATAAAGAAAGTTGATAAACCAATTAAGATGGGTGAAGCCCGTGCGAATTTTTGTACCAGTTGGAATCTAACAGTCCAAGACTATTAGGATACACTGATTTCAGAAATGATGACCCAGATTAGGCCCAATCTAAAAGGTTATTGATGTGATATACTTGGTTATGATATTTTTTTGGGGTTTGTGGTGGTAGAAGACTATGGCAATTGCTTTTTACACTCTTTATTATTTTTTTTTTCTCTTTCTTGTATTTATCCAATCCTCCTTTCATATTTTGTGTAATGTTTTTTTAAAAACATTCTCTTTCCAAAATCTAGTATTTATTTTAGTAATAATAACATATTTTGAACATTATAATTTCTTTAATGTACTAAATATATTCCAAAACTAATGTTCAAAATCATTAAATTTTTAACACGTCTCAAACATTGTTTTCTAAAGCTTTGAAATTTTCACACTTTGATAGGGTGATCCTAATTATATCATGTGGCCTTTGAGATAAGAAAATTAATCCTAAAAGAGGACCTTGGTAATTAATTCTCTACTAAATGTTATGGGTGAATGCAACTATGCCAGAAGACTTCATCTCATAACAATTTCAGTAATAGTAAATGTATATTTGACAATGCATTTCAATTGACTATGCAAGTTCTAGCAACAGAAACTGATATGAGAACAGAACATGGCTTAGTCCATGCATATCCATATATTTTTTCAGAATGTAAAGAAAAAAGGTAGAAAAAAGAAAACCGAAAATATAACATTGGATTGGAGCAATACCATGCTTACTGCATTAACACAGTCAAATGAACACTGGCTAAGCTGAACTACTTGACTAAGCTTGAAAGCTAATATTAGAGCCTAGTGCGTAGCATAAATTGACCCTCAGCTACCATTCTCGTTTCAGTCAACACTGGTGCTACTCCTCCATCAGCTATGTTCCCTGCACGTTCGATTTCCGCATTGGTGTTTGAAGCACTTGTGACTTTCAATGTGTATACTGCATCAAAAGGAAAATTGCACTTTCAGTCACAAACTTACTATGAATATAGCTATTGAGAAATGGAAACTTCATGCTTGAATTCAAGGACACCAATGTGTCACAGACCAACAACCTAAATGCAGAAGCCTACTTACCTCATAAATGCTTTCATATTACTTTCATAACATCATGATTCATAACTAGGCTAGTCATGTGATCAATCATCAATTCATTGATACTCTCCAAGATCATAGATTGGCTTTTTTACTGCGTGATTCTCAAAAACATTAATTCATTTAGATGCAAACTGACCTGGTGGAGGGGAAGTGGAAGTGGATGCACTATAAGATTTGCTCACAAAGAGTTGAAATTTGATACCATCCGTGGTGTTTTCCTTAAAAGCTGAAGCCAATATATTGGGAAAGGGTAAGGCAGGGGCTTGTTGGTCTATAGTTGATAAAGGGGCTTCAGAATTGGGTTTAAGCTTCTTGGGGTCATGGTTATCTGCACCAGAAGATGGGTAACCAAGTGATTTATCCACGAACACACCAAAAACATTGTGTCTTTTCCTTAGGTTCTGTCCATGGTCTTCCATGCTTCAGGATGAAGACACAAATTTTCTACTGTGTATGGATTTAGAAGCCTTTTTGATAAAAGTGGTTGTAATAAGATGCCAAAGATTATGGTTCATATATGTAGAACTTCTTATGCGACTTTTCTTATGTAGTATTAAACATTTTCCATAAGCATAAACTACCATTATCTGTAAAGTTAAACTCTAGTAGTTGGGTTTCATCAACCATCAATCAAGGGACTTTATCAGTCCAAGTGCAAAAGTTGTCAATGTTCAACAACTTTATTAACTTTTTCTCGAGCCACACTTTTATTTTTTGTTATAGCCCTGCTTTTTCTTTCTGATCACAGTAGCACACATGTTGTTTCCAGAACATGGATTATTCACTAACAAATAATATATCTTATAATAGTGCGAGAATTTACTACTTGGTTGGTATTATGCTATGATCCAGGGGGCCTAATGTACTGGTCATGATCATGATGTCACACAAATGAAATCAAATAGAAATTCGGCAATCACTATCAATAGTACTTCAACACGTCTTCATTCTGACATCTAATACATGTACAATTTTACTCCCTAAATTATTGAACGGATGCTAAAGACAATCATCCATAAATAGCAAATGAAATTTATCTTTTTTTTTTCTTCGAAAAATACATCAAAAGAAAAGTCATAAAATGGTGCTCACCAACTATTCCCTTCTCCACTAGAAGAAGAATAGGTCCATGAGCAGTTTTAGTTGCAACGACCAGTCCCTTGTTTACATTACAGAGGCTAGTTCTGAGATGACAGGTTTAAAACTCAAATTATTAAATTTAAATTATATAAAATTTAATGAAAGTTGAGGTTAGCTACGTTTTTATAACAAGAAATTCATTCATTTTAAATAATAATTTACATGTCTAAAATATAACCTGATAAATCATGTCTGTACATTTTTTTTTCTCAAATCTAAAGTATCTTTATGACTTTAGGCTACAATACCAATAAAAAATATATTCTCTGACTATTCCTAGATCCTTTGGAGTTTGAATAAATGACGTTATGTTTCAGTCTTTTTACATTAAAGGGTAATCCAACTTTAGAAATTAGGCAGTGCCGAAGCAAGCTCAAACAGAATCTAAGACTCTCTTTTTTTTATTCTTCTTCTTATTCAGAACCACTCAATGGGATTTATCCTATATGAAATTTAGTTTTAGGTGGGAGTGTGGGACTGGTATCAGCATACGCATACCCTTATCTATCCTTCACTGGTTTGAGTTTGAGTTTTTTCCAAGTTGCATATTTGTTTCCATATTCACACCCTCCATTTCTTACCAATCATGGACCAAACTGAAAATGAGACTGGCTGGATGAATTCTATCAAAGTAACACTGGGGTCTCTAGATCACAGAGAGGTTAAGTCCTTCATCGGCAGCATTCCTAGTGTTTCAAGCAAGCTTAGGAAATCCAATGAGGAAGCTTACTCACCAAAGTTTGTCAGCATTGGACCCTTACATAGGGGAACCAGTAGCCACCTTCTGGCCATGGAAGAGCACAAATGGCGTTACATGCTGGCTCTTCTTCATAGAACTCAAAACCCAGTTTCAACCTTGGATGAATGTGGCACAGTCATTCTAGGCTTAGACGATGCAGTTCGTGCAAGCTATGGAGGTAACATCAAATACGAACCCCATGAGCTAGCCAAAATAATGTTACTTGATGGCTCCTTTTTGTTAGAACTCCTCCTTAGATGTGCACCACCAAACATGATACCTCAAATTCCAAAAGAAGATAACCATAATGGTTCTTCTTTAGATCCAATACTAGGACACAAAGAATCTATTCTCACTGATTTCACTCTTCTAGAGAACCAAGTGCCCTTTTTTGTTCTCAAGACATTGGCTAGGATACTTTTTCCCAATGTCTTCACAAGTGAAGCTGATCACCTCGTTGCTGATCTCACACTGTGTCTCTTCAGCTACCCTTTGATCCGTTGTCCTAGTGTGGCACATTTTCTTCATCTCATGCACTTGTCCTCCATCGACGAGGGGCAAAAGGTGAAAAAAGCTCAGCAAGAGCTAAAGCGTTGCGCCACGAGGCTTAGAGCTGCTGGTGTATCAATTAAGAAAGTCGAGAGGCACAGCAAACTGGTTCACTGGTTTGGCTTTGACATAAGATTTGCCAATGGGGTGCTCGAAATCCCTCCACTTCACGTAGTTGAAACAACTGAGGTCTATTTGAGGAATTTCATTGCATGGGAGCAAAGCAGAATTGGCATCAACAGGCAATTCACTTCTTATGCATTGCTTCTTAGAGGGTTGATGTGTTCTTTGCAAGATATTGAGCTGCTTGTGGAAAGTGGTATTTTGGTCAAAGATTCTACGATCAGCAACAGATATTTGCTTACTTTGTTTGGCACAATCACAAAGGGGGTGGACCAAATGGACTCTAGTTACAGTAAGCTTTGTGAGGACTTGAATGCTTACTCAGCAGTGAATCCCTTGAGGAAGTTCCCTATTCTGATGTGGCATTGTTGCAACCGTTGTGTGGAATGTATCAGATACTCTTGCAAACACAGCTATAAAATCTTGATTAGGGATCATATCCCAAATGTGTGGAAACTGATAGGAATTGTGGTAGCTGCGGTTCTGCTTGCTCTTACCATTATGCAAACCTACTATTCATCCCGTGGCTGAGTAAATTTTGTTAGTACGAGAACAATTTTATTGAAATCTTGTATGTCTATTTGTAGTATATGAAATATATGTGACGTGTATATATTTTGGTATTTATATATATGATAAAATATTAATAATATTTTAATTGTAATTATTTAAATTAAAATAATAATTTAACATTTAAAATAATAATAATAATAATTTTAATATTTATAATAAAATAATATTTTTAACGTTCTTTAACCAATGCTTAAAAAGTGAAAGCAAGCAAGACGGAAATTTCTTTTATTTATATATACCAGTACATTGAATTGTGAGTTAATTCAGGCCGATTGATTTTTATATGTATAATTTATTTCTATTATGGATTGATTCAGTTTGATTTTTTTTTCACATTCCTAGAGACTCATTCGTAGTGCATAATCTCCAATCCCATGGGTTAGAATCGTGGACCATATTAATCTTCAATCCCGTGAGTAACTCCTGTTATCCTCACCACGTTCAAGAATAGACAAGAAAATGGCTGGAAAAAACAATTGAAATAGCGTACACAGTTATAGCTAAGAAATTGTTTTCATAGATAATAAATATATAATTACCGATCTTGGTCTCTAGCAAAAGTGTTAGTGCAGTAGCAGTTGGATAGCACATGCATAAAGATAGACTAAAGACAGTGCCATCAAAAGTTTCAACCACAATACTTTGTTGGCCACATTAGCTAGTACTGTAATGCAGTAGACTGAGCAATTCTTTCGTATCAGCTCTCACACTCACTGTTGCTATTTTTGTGACGTGGCACTGGGTTAAGTTTCAATTATTGGAAAAAATTCAAGTACCGATGGACCCTATTCTTCAGTATATTTTAAATCCTTTCAATTTTGCCCAAATTGGTTATACATATTATTGTAACATTATTATTTTTCTTTATAAATTTTAAGAAAATCAATAAACATGACAGAATTGTGAAAGTCTTCAATATCCACTGGACACTGCAGAAAACCTTTGAAGGATCTTAATATCCTACAAATGCCACAAGTCACAATGCATCTTGGAGCAAGTTCTGGCACTCAGCAATGAGTTCCTGTCCCTTCTTGCGAAGGATCTCTGCTTGAAACAACAACATAGCTCCTTTGTGACCCTTTTGCCCTGCCATCTCGATCTTACTGCTTGAGAAGCTCATGAACTTCAAAAGATGTGTTGCATCAGCCATCTCAAGTCCAACATCTATCGTAGGCTCTTTGTTTGACAAATCTTTTAAACGTTTCACAGTGCACTCGCGTTGACACGCAATTGCTTTGTATATGCCCCCGGTTCTGGGCCTCCTTGATAGTTCCTCAGCTGCCATAGCCATCACTGATTCTAGTTCACTCTGATTCTGGTATTCTTTCCAATTACAGCTTGCACAATGCAAACACAAATTAATGATGGAGTGGTGGTATACGATATCTATTAAGACAAAATTTAGTTAAAGTTCCGAAGGCATTTTGGTATTCCTGTGTACAAAAAGGTTTCAACTTAGAACTAAATATAAATTACTCACTCACCATTAGAAAATCCACTTTAAAGGTATTTTTTGGTATTGTTTTTCAATTAAATTAGTATTTTAGCTCTATAACTCCAACAATAAAGGCTAACACTTACTACCCAAATGAAACTATAATTTTGATTTAAAGACAGCATTAGATGTATCTAAAATTTTTCTTGTAAAGAGAAAAATGGGGTGTAAACGACTTTATATGATATCTATTAATGTTTCATACATAGAGAAAAAAGTGGGTGTTAGAACTCACTATCAGAGGTTGTTATGCCAATTTTCCCATCATTTTCCACGTACTCAATGAGTGATGACTTGCTACCAATGGATTGTGGTGATGGTCCACTACCGGCTGAATGCTTAATAGAAGTTGATGGAGAGGAAAAGTCCAGTGTTTCCTTTGTGTCAATGTTTTGTTTTGGAAGATGAGACGATGGGGTTAAGTTCATGGTGGTGGTTTCCAACAAAGGAGCTTGAGAATTTGGTTTGAGTCTCTTGTGGTTATGGTGACCGCCAAATTTAGCCTCCTGTGATTCAGGGTCGTGTTCTAATGATGGAGAAAAAGGAAGAAATTTGGCGAAAGCATTGCTGTCACCGCTTCTTTTTCTTTCGTTGCGATGGCCAGCAGGGGTGGAATCCTCCATGATTTCTCCCAAACTTGCAGCCAAGACAACAAATGCATTTTGGAAGTTCTTTTCTTGTTTCTGAGGCAACAAAGTCCAAACACAAAAGTAAATAATTAATGGATTTATAAATATATAAATGAAGTAGAGAAGAAGGCATGTGATGTGAACCCACTGCAGTATCTTTTACTTCTCCAAATTTTTTCAGGAAAAAAAAAAAAAACCATTTGCAAAAACAACCAAACAAAAAACAATAATCACGTGAGCATTATTTACCCAACCCGACCCATTGACTGTGCAAGGCCAAAATTGGATTTTGGGAAAGTAGAGAAGATTACACCGTTGCAGTCACAAATACAGTGTTGCTGTCATCACCATTCCAAGTCAGAGACAACCATCATAATAAAATCGTTAGTTACATCTCTCCAACTTTCAAATTACACCCACAATATCATAGATAACCTCAATTCCAAACAATAACATTGAATTAAATGCTGAATGACAATTTAATTTCCTAATTCAAAATGGAAATTTTTGTTAAAATGAACTAATTTCAATTCTGATATAACAAATTGATTGTAAACCGAAACCTCAATACAATCAAGTTTCGAATGGATACCAAGGCATAAACTAAAAATACCACTAATTTTTCTATACTCATTCTCATTTCATCTTCTACAAATATATAAACTAAAAAACAAAAGAACAGTCCTCAGCCTCTCTACGTACCAACTGAAGCTTTTGGGTGAGTGGACAAGATGTTGGTCCATTCCCTTTGCATTATTCATAGCTAAATAAAACTTCCAACATATGGTGTAAAGTAGGCCAGCGAATTATCATGCTTAAGCTTTAAGAGCATTTGCGTCAACGAGTGTGCTAAGAAATAAAACCATTGTTGAGCCTCTACTTAAAACAACTAAAGCTTTCAAGAGTGTTTATCTAAAGAGTAACAGATCCCAGCATGTTTGAATTTAAATTTAAATTTAAACCATCACAGATAAGACTGCAAAATCAGAGGCTAAACAAACATCTGGTACACGTACAAACTTCCAGATGAAGATTGAGATTTGAGAGTTGATCTCAACCCAGTCAGGATTTCAGAATCATCTACTAGTCAAGTTCCTGACACTATTAAGGAAATTACAACAAAGCTGGAATCTTCAATATTGTTACAAAAGATTATTTAATGTAGAAAATTTGAGTAGCTGAACTCAAACACAGTAAATTAGTACGGGCCTCGGCATGCCTTGTGTTTCAGGCACGCACAACATACCAGATGAGATTTAGACAATAAGTTAGTTCTAAATCAACATATATTCATGAGCGTTCTGGTACTAGTTAGTGATTGATTATAGTTGGTTTAAAATGGGTTTAGCCAATTCATGTTATATTGATGTTTTCTGTTTTAGAATGGAAACTTGGAAAGTACCAATTGTGTTTAGTGCTGCCTTGAGCTGGCAGGCTGACTGATTTTAATTTTTTGGGTGAGCACCAAACTCTTAACCACATCACACAATCTAGTATCTATCCTTGCATAAAAATGAGAGGCAGAGACCCTTAAGCGTAACCAATTTGACATTTCTTGTTACTACTTCAAAAGCAGACATTTTATCTCAAAATAATAACGAAGTGTTGATATTGAATGTTTGACACCAAGTAAAACAGTTGCGTCAAAAAATAAACCTGGAAGAAGAAATTTTGCCGATTTCATTCATGGACTAGGTATTTATGAGAACACACAAACATACACCATTCACACGTGCATCTCATTAAAACAAAAAAAATTATCCAAATCACACCTTTGAATAATACTTCGTATATGGACATGACGTAAAAACATCTCCAAGATTTAACAGAAATATGAACTCTTCATATATTAGTGTAGTCAATGGAACACATTCTTCACTCTGAAAATGAAACCAAATGATCTTGATAGCTTCTACAATTTAACCTGAGATATAACAGTAGAAAAAGAATGCAACGTAGCTAATCTAATGAAAGACAACTAAAGAACTTACTTGAATACCCATGATATCATGCTTCTGAAAACAAACACTATTGTGCAACAAATAACTTTAGCTCTGGATGATCGTTATTCAGCTTAATCAGGAGCTCTTGGCATTTAATGGCTGTTCTTTTTGATGTATGCTCACTATGTTGTGAAAATTTTGGAAGAATCTTCTCTACATCAAGATCACTTGATATGTGACAAAGGCAAGCTAAAATGGTATATGTTAATTTTGTGTCCAGCCAGAACAACATCCTTATCCACCATTTGGTGAAGCAAAGAAATAATTTTATCCATCTCTTCCTTTAAACCATAGCCTGTTAGCAAAGAATCAAACACAGTAACATCCGGAACATGACCACATGAGACCATTCTCTCATAGAGCGACCAGGCCACATCCATGAGACCTAGTTTTGTGAAATTATAACTGCAGACTTAGAAGGCAAAATATGATGTGTAAACTACCATCAGAGTTCTGCTGCATGATGGATGCTGTTATGAAGTACTTGTGTGTGTAATAATAAAATACTATCAAAGAGCAAGTGCGCAGTTCTAAATGATACAGAAAACTACTCCAAGTGTTAATACTTTTCTTTTCCCCCTCACCGGGCTCCTAACAGTTATAGAATCACCATTTCACTACTTTATGATGCTCACAACGCATTCCTTCGTTCAAATCAAGTTTATATACAGAACAAGAAATTAATATGCAGTTTGTCTTTTTCTACAGCTCCAGCTCAAGGGTCGGACAACAAAACTTTCACAATAGGACTTGATTTAATTAACACCAAGGAGGGCTCCAAGACAAAAAATAAAAATCTCCAAATCACACTTTTGAATAAACTGTATATAGGCATGAGCTAACATCTCCATGATTATTAACAGAAATATCAACCACTACTGTATAATGTAGTCAATATCATAGAATAACAAATCTAGTAAGGCACAAAATAGATACCTGATCAAAATCCGAGACTGAGCAAGTTTCTCCTAGCGTAAACATACAACACTTTGAAAAGAAATCAAATGATCTTGATATTTTTGTGATTTAGCCGGAGATGTAAAGGTAGATAAATCATGGAAAATAATTACTTGAATGAAAAAGAACAAAGAATTTAATTATAGTACCATGACATCCTTTATTGAAAACAAACGCTACTTTGCAACAAATAATTTTAGTTCAGGATGAACATTATTCAGCTTCATCAAGAGCTCATGGCATTTAATGGTTGTTCCTTTTGATGTATGTTCACTATGTTCTGAAAATTCTGGAAGAATCTTCTCTACATCAAGATCTCTTGACATGTGACAAAGGCAAGCTAGGATGGTAGCCGTTAATTTTGAGTCCAGAACAACATCCTTATCAGCCATTTCATGAAGCAAGGAAATGATTTTTTCTGTCTCTCCCTTTAAACCATAGCCCTTTAGCAAAGAATCAAATACCACAACATCCGGTACATGTCCACACGAGACCATTTTCTCATAGAGGGACATGGCCTCTTCCAATAGTCCAAGTTTTGAGAACCTATTTATTAATATAGAAAAGGTTACAACATCAGGGAACAAATCCATGTTAAGCATCTCTGACAGCAATTCCTTGGCATGTTTAATATCTCCTGCTTTGAGAGTTCCATCAATTATTATATTAAAGGAGACAACATCAACATCATGATGCACATTTCTCATTTCTTGAAATAGACTCCTAGCCTGCTCTAAACTATCTTCCCTGCACAAGGATGCCATCAGTGCATTGTAATCAACTACTGTTGGTCTAATCCCAGAATTTTTCATTTTAATAAAAAGTCCTCTTGCAATACTCAACATCTGCATTTTGCACAAACCATTCATCAAAACTCTGTATGTCATTGAATTGGGAGAAATTCCAGAGTCTAGTGCACATTTCCAGAGTCCCAAAGCCTTAATAAGTTTCCGGGCACTTAGATAACCCTCAATCAAAACATTATAAGTTACTATGTTACCTAGGAACCCCATTTCAACCATGGTAGAATGGACCCTTACAGCATCATGAAGACGTCCTTCCTTGCAAAGTCCCTGAATTAAAAAATTAGACGTGAAGACATCAGGCTTCATATGGAACCTGTCGCTCACCAACAGCTTCCAAAGATCTATCGCCTCATCAACTTTGCCAGATCGACACAGCCCTTTCATCAACGTATTATACGTAACCACGTCAGGCTTCTTCCCCTTCTTCGCCATCATTTCCACAATCCTATACGCATCGTCCACCCGATCCTCCTTACAAAATCCATTCACAACAACATTGTAAGTAAAAGTATTTGGCTCCTCCCCCTTCTGCTCCATCAAATCTAACACCTTAATTGCATCCTCCGCCCTGCCATTATTGCAAAGCCCGTCAGCCAAAACTGTGTAAGTAACAACATCCGGCTGAACTCCTCGTGCCATCATGTCCTTCAACATATCAGACGCCTCTTTCCACCGACCAATCTTGCTAAGACCTTGCATCAAACAGCTATATGTAACCACATTGGGACTAACCTTCTTCCTCGACATCTCATCAAACAGTTCCTTCCCCCTCTCAACATGACCCTTGGCACAAAAGACACTAATTAGAGAACTATACAGAAACACATCAGCTTTCAACCCCTCTCTCTCCATCTCATCCAACAAAACCAACCCCTCACAAACTTCCCCATTCTTACAAAGACAATCAATCAAAACACTATATGTCACCAAATTGGGTTTGTTCTCCTCAACCTTCATTGCCTCAAACAAAGCCCTAGCTTCTACCAATCTCTTAGCTTTACACAATCCACTTATAAGGGTATTATAGGTAACACTATCAGGAACCACACAATCGTTATTTCTCTTCATTTGAGAAAACAAATCCATTGCCTTGTCGCATTGACCACTCTGGAAAAAACTCTTCAACACGAGGTTTAAGTTATAGACGTGAATCCGAAAACCGCGTTTTATAATTAGGCCAAGGACCCCAAAAGCGAAACTTGGGTGATGGGTCCTGATGAAGCTTTCGGTTAACGCGCAGAGAGAAGTGAACCAGGGCGAAATGCGCGCGAAAACCATATTGCGGTAGACCGACACGACGACATCGTAGTGCCGTGCCTTGCGTAGGTTGTCGATAAGGGAGTTGCATGCTGATTCGGAGGGAGGTGAATTGGGGTGGTGGATGGTACGGTGAAAGAGGGAAAAGGCTTCGGATAGTGAGTGAGGAGTGTGAGAGATTGAAGCAGAATGGAAGGGATTAAAGGAGGTGGAAGATGAAGGCAGGGGAAGAGGAGGGTTAAGGAGGCGTTTGGGCATCATTCTCGTCGGGTTTAAGGGCTTTGTACTTTGTTTTGGGTTTTGGAAATTTGAACGGGAGTCGGGGTGGTTTATGACTTTATTTCAATTTTTTTTTTTAATGTAGCACGATCAATTAATTAAAAATACGGTTAGTTTCTGAGATATTACGAAAATTAATAAATATAAGTTTTTTAACTTTGTTAATACATATATTATCTATTTTACTCTTTATATAAATTCTTATGACAAAAATACCACATGTATAAGTATTTAAGAAATAAGCAATTTAAAGAAAAATATCATTTTTTCAATAAGCAGATAATATCTGCTTCTTAAAAAAGCATAAACTTGATTGATTTTAAAATAATAATATAAATAAGCATATAAAAAAACAAAAGTTATAATTATTTTACGAAAAAAAAACTCTTCTTTTAAAAAATAATTTACAAAAGAATTTATGTAAAATCAAAATGTAAAAATTAAAAGAAAAAAAATAAAAATCATCTTGAATATATATTTTGTATAAACACAGAAGTGAAAATGTAAAAATTTTCCAAACCCATATATAAGTGTAATGGTTGTAAAAAGTTATTATTTTTTAACTTATACGTCAGTTAGTTTGAAGTTATAAAAAGTTCAATTTCATATTGTTAATATATAATTTTAATAAAAATGTCCAAATATGCATATAATCCAACTGTAATATTTGTAGGAAAATTATTTACAAATTTATAGAGGTTGGAGCTACTTTACCTTGTTAGCTAATGAACTCTGCTAAGTTGAAGTTTGCCTTGAATTGGGAAACCGAGAAACCTCTTCCTCTAATTTGTATTTTTAGGCTTTTGGAAGATTATGTAGCCAGTATATGTTTGGCACATAAATAGCAACTAAAAACTTTTATGCCATTTGTCCTCTTTAAATAAACCAATTTATGGTTACACTACGTTGTGGATGGACTTGGATAATATACTGCGGGAGCCTAAATTATCTTATATAATGTTTGGAAGCATTTGGGAAGATTTGCTCTACCTCCCTTCAAACATACATCATCCTTTCTAGCAACTTAATAGTCTCAAATAAAAGATTACGTTCAATGTTGTTTCATCGTATGTCCTTCTTCTGCGCACAAAATGTCAAGTTTAGCCGGCTTCATAATTCATTTCTAATGATTTATCCATGGTATAAAATAAAAAGAATTGTATCTTGGAAATATATATACATCACACATACCATTGGTATCCTTATAAATAACATGTTTGTTAAACATATGATATCTAGAGGGGTAAATAGATGTACAAATTTTAATAGATGTCAAATTAAAAATTTATTTGTGAGTCAATAATTTGTTTGAACACAGACAAAACGAAAACAATAATATAATCAGGAAAAGAGAAAAAGATAAGGAAAAGAGAAGAACACACAGTAATTTATACTGGTTCGGGTATAGCCAACCCTGCATCCAGTTCCCAGTCAACTCTTAACACAAGAGTGACTCCTAATTCAATATCTTTCAAATTCAGTTTACAAATTACAATCAACTCAGCAGAAGAACCAGTAAAAGGTAAACTAATTAAAAAGACAATCACCTCCTTAGAAACCTACTAAGGATGAACACCTTCCTAGAATCTCACTAGAGATGAACACCTCCTCTGAACAAATCAAAGGATGAAAAACACCTCCTTAGAATCCCACTAAGGATGAACACCACTTTAGAATCACAGTAGGGATGAAAACCTCCTTTGAACAAATCAAAAGATGAAAACACCTTCTTTGAATCTCACCAAGGATGAACACCTCCCTAGAATCATACTAGGGATGAAAAACACCTCATTTGTCACCAATACACAAATGATGAAGGTAATAAAAATAAGAACAGTCACACCTGGGTAATGGAGACAACAAATTATAGAAGTCTGTAGAATACAAATCTCCAAGAACAAGTGTGATTAACAATGAGAGCACAGAAGACATTAGAGAAGAGGATTTTCTCAGAAGGTGTAAAATATCTCTGTTGTCTTGCTCATAATTCTTTTCTCAAAACTGATTGAATATAAATTGCATTTTCGAATTCTATAATTGTGTGTTTTTTATTTTTCATCAAAACTTAATTAAATAGAAAAATAGCATCAGAAAATGGCCGGTGGACATTAATAATATCATAGAGAAAATCATGATGTATTAAAAAACATTTATTCTTTTAAACACATATATTTTTCAAATTTGAATTGCCATAATTGATTATGTTACCAGTATAATCAATTATGATAGAGAAAATCATTTTTCTATTATGCATCATAATTGATTATGACAGTGAAAAATATCATGTTATGAATTTTATCACACTTGTGCTTTGGAGGCTTATGCATAATATTACTTCACCAACTTGTACCTCCATATCCAGTATTCTAAGATTCTATCTAATCTTTAGGAATCATATTGGGCTTGCTTGAATCATCATCTTTATCAAAAACATATCATGGGCATGTAGGGAAATGTTTCACATTGTCACCAACGTCTTAAATTCACTTTGTCCTTAATTCATCTTGAATGATGTTGACTTGAATGCAGTTGACTTGAATCATCATCAAAATCATCTCTTAGGAATGTACGGACATTTCCATCAATCTCCCCCTCATTGCTTTTAATCTCCCTCTTTTTGATGATGATCAAGGAAACACCCAAAATGAATTAAAATGTTTGACTCTATATAGTCAGCTCAAGATTAGCACAATATAGTATCACGTGTCAGAGTCTCTTAATCTCCCCCTGGATATATTAATAACAAGACTCCCCCTAACTCATATGAGCAAAAACCTCTCTTAACTCCTTTTGTTTAATTTAGAGATAGGAATGAATTTCACATAGATTTTAATTCATCAAAAAATCTCCCCCTGTTTCATTAATAATCATAAAAAATATTATAAGAGAAAAAAAATCTCCCCCTGTTTCACACAAATTAATATCATTAAACTATTTCCCTATTTCATTGATAATTATGAAAAATATTGCAATAAAAATTGAGAACAAATGTGCACATATTAGTACATAAATCAAGGTAGAGAAAAACATCATATTAAGGAGACAATATCTAGGATACCAAGACAAATGAAGAGAGAGAAAGATAGGAGAATAAAATGATCGTAGAGATAATAGAATGAAATGCGGTAGTTTCTCCTAATTGCGATCTTCTTATTTAGGCAACTTTCAAATTTAAATTCACTCTTATTCTAGATTTCAAATTCAAATTGCAACAAATTTCAAATTTCAATTCCGATTCAAATTCAAAAATCTCAAACTCGCAAAAATTTCAAATTTCAAAATCTCAAACTGCAAAATTTAAAATTACAAAATTTCAAATTTCAAAAATCTCAAACTACAAAATTTCAAAAAAAATTCAAATTTCAAAAAAATTCAAATTTTCATAAATTCAGATTTTCAAAATTCAAACTTTCAAATTTCAAGCTTTAATAATTTCAAATTTTCATAAATTCATATTTTTAAAATTCAAACTATCAAAATTCAAACTTTAATAATTTCAAATTTTTATAAATTCGATTTTCAAAATTCAAACTTTCAAATTTCAAAGTTGGTCAACAATCGAATTTATGTGACGGATAAGTGCAGATATTCAATATAGAGGCTTGAGAGACAATCATAAACTTATCTTTGTAATATTTCGTTGTTCATCTAGCTTGTTCCTGTACACCCATTTAGCTTTAATAACCTGCATTAATTTCTTATCCTTGATAATTACCTGCAACATCAACATACAAATCTAGGTACCCTTTAATTATTTTTGGGTCCTTAAAAAGGTTAGTAGAATCACAAGTCTTTGCCAAAAGACTAAGGATTAAAAGAATATAATCATGATATAATAATCGATTATCACAACACCTTCAGAATCAACATAATTGATTATGACAATAAGAAAAAAATTTCCAATTCTGATAATCAATTAGATGCTCAAACTATCATCTAGACATGTATAAATGTTTTGTTTCTTTAGGCTCCCATTCATATTTGTCATTAGATATGCCAAAATGTTTTATGTAACATCTATTTGATGCATGACCTATTTTCATGCAATAAAAACATGTTGGTTTTCTTTGAAAAGGTCTAAATGAGTTTCTTAAAGTTTTTGAAACTGGTTTCACATCTGTTTTCCTTGACTCTTTCACAAAAATAGTTTTATGAGGTTCTAGACTTTCTTTGGATTTGTAACCGAGTCCAGTTTTGCTAGAATTCCCTCTTTGATAACCTAATATAGAATCAAGATTTTCAGAAGATTTTGAAAACTTGCCTATTATTTTCTCTAACTTGAAAATCTCATTTTCCAAATGATTACATTTTTCACATGGTTTAACAACTTCTTTATTTTTAAACAAAGTTTTAAATTTCTCAACATCTTTCTTTAAACACTCATTTTATTTTTCAAGAATACCAACAATATTTTCTAATGCATTAAACATTTGTCGAAGTGCATTGTATTTCTTAAATAACTTGGTAAAAGCTTCATACATATCTTGATATTATTTAAACAACTCATCATATTCATTTAAGGATTTTGTACTACTTACCTGTGATGAGACTTCATCATCACTTTTTGTCATCAAGCAAAGATTTGTTTCTTCTTCTTCATCACTGCTTTCGAAAGAACTCTTTTGTGTTGTAGAAGAATCATTATCCTCCCAAGCAATAAAAGTTTTACGTTTGTTCTTATAGATACTGTTTTTCCCTTTCTTCAGATCTTTCTTAAGTTCCGGACAGTCTGGTTTGATATGGTCAAGTTTTCCACATTCATAGCAATGATATTTATTTGTTTTCTCCTTTCTTTGCTGTCTTTTTTTCCTGTTCTTCATAAAGCGAGAAAATTGTTTAACAAAAAGAGACATATCGGAGTCCAAAAACTTACCTTTATTTTCGCTTTCGTCTTGTGAAGATTTTTATGCTTTCAGAGCTATCGTCTTGGTTTGATTTTGGTCATCGTTCTTTAACCTTTGTAGCTCTATCTCATGTTCTTGCAACTTTCCAAATAGAGTAGCAATATTCATTTCTGTGAGATCCTTTGATTCTGTAATAGTAGTGACATTTGTTGTCAGTTCCTATCTAAGGATTTCAAGATCTTTGTGTTCAACTACTCATTGTCAAAACTCTTTCTTTCCTAATGCTTTCAAGTGATTTACTATATGTGTGAAGCGTGTCTGGAAATCCGTGATGCTTTCATTTTGCTGCATTTGAAATAATTCATACTCCTGGATGAGTGTGTTCTTACGTGCTCGCTTTACTTCATTTGTTCCTTCATGTGTTACTTTAAGAGTGACTCATATTTCTTTTGCCGTCTTGCATTGTGAGACCCTGAAAAATTCATTACGAGTTAAGGCAGAAACAATAGTATTTCAGGCTCTTACATCATAATGGGCACACTTATTTTCATTCGGCGTCCATTGGTCAAAAGTCTTTGGAACAACTCCAGATTCTGTTGTTCTCATCGGAATGTAGGGACCATTGAGTACAACATCCCAAACACCATAATCTAGTGTTTGTAAAAATATTTCCATTCTTGCTTTCAAAAACTGATAATCTTCTCCTTCAAATAATGGTGGTCTGTTTATTGAGGCTCCTTCCTCGTAAACTTGATTCTGCATAGACATCTTGACAGATCGTTTAGAAATATCTTATTTAACCAAGCTATGATACCACTTGTTAGACAAATGACATATAGAGGGGGTGAATAGATGCACAAATTTTAATAGATGTCAAATTAAAAATTTATTTGTGAGTCAATAATTTGTTTGAACACACATAAAACAGAATTGATAATATAATCAGGAAAAGAGAAAGAGATAAGGGAAAGAGAAGAGCACACAGTAATTTATACTGGTTCGGGTATAACCAACCCTACATTCAGTTCTCAGTCAACTCTTAACACAAGAGTGACTCTCAATTCATTATCTTTCAAATTCAGTTTACAAATTACAATCAACTCAGCAGAAGAATCAGTAAAAAGTAAACTAATTAAAAAGACAACCACCTCCTTAGAAACCCACTAAGGATGAACACCTCCCTAGAATCTCACTAGGGATGAACACCTTCTCTGAACAAATCAAAGGATGAAAAACACCTCTTTAGAATCTCACTAAGAATGAATACTACTCTAGAATCACACTAGAAATGAAAACTTCCTTTGAACAAATCAAAGGATGAAAACACCTCCTTAAAATCTCACTAAGGATGAACACCTCCCTAGAATCACACTAGAGATGAAAAACACCTCCTTTGCCACCAATACACAAATGATGAAGGTAATAAAAATAAGAACAGTCACACCTAGGTAATGGAAACAACAAATTGTAGAAGTCTGTAGAATGCAAATCTCCAAGAACAAGTGTGATTAACAATGAGAGCACAGAAGGCAGTAGAGAAGAGGGTTTTCTCAGAAGGTGTAAAATATCTCTGTTGTCTTTCTCAGAATTCTTTTCTCAAAACTAATTAAATGTAAATTGTATTTTCGAATTATGTTATTGTCTGTTTTTGATTTTTCATCAAAACTTAATTAAATAGAAAAATAGCATCGAGAAAATGGTCGTTGGACATTAATAATATCATAGAGAAAATCGGGATATATTCAAAAATATTTATTCTTTAAAACAGATATATTTTTCAAATTTGAATTGGCATAATTGATTATGTTACCGGTATAATCAATTATGACAGAGAAAATCATTTTTTCATTTCTGATGCATCATAATTGATTATGACAGGAAAAATTATCACGTTATCAATTTTATCACACTTGTGTTTTGGAGGCTTATGCATAATATTACTTCATCAACTTATACATCCATATCCAGTATTCTAAGACTCTATCTAGTCTTTAAGAATCATCTTGGGCTTGCTTGAATCATCATCTTTATAAAAAATATATCTTGGGCATATAGGGAAATGTTTCACATTGTCACCAATGTTTAAATTCAGTTTGTCTTTAATTCATCTTGAATGGTGTTGACTTGAATGTAGTTGACTTGAATCATCATCAAAATCATCTTTAGGGAATGTACGGACATTTTCATCAATCTCCCTCTCATTGCTTTCAATGTTATATGAAATTACAGAGGAGCTACATGAAGATACACACTGGTTTATCAACACAGAAGAAAAAAAGGAAAAGATCAGGAAGATTATACAGTATAAAAAATCTCTGTATAGGTCATCAACATCATCTTCTTTTTCATCTTCAACTGGATCCTGATCTTCCTTTTCCTCACCCCATAAATCAGGCAGTTTGTTGAAGTTGATGAAAGGAGGAAGCACATCCATGAGGAGATTATTTGACATGGAGCACACAAGTTTGGCAACTCATTTTGACTTCTACAGTGGCTCACCAATAACCAAGCCAATAACTCTGTGGAAAAGTGATTCTGAACATGATTTCCAGGATCCTTGGGCCTTGATCAAGGAGGTTGGACCCACCCGTTTTGTTGGAACTGATAGAGAAAGTAAGTTAGCCTCAAAGGGTTGTTATGTGAATGGAGATTTTGGCTCCCCAATAGAAATCTCGAGTAGCAAGCGAAAATTGACAAGGAAAAAGTCTTTAGGAGGTTGCCAGGATTTGGTTTGTGGAGATGTGGAAGATTTAGATTCCCTTTGAGATTTAGAAGGCTTAAAGTTAGAATTTGGGGTAGACTAATCAGATAGAGCATCCAATTGTCGTTGAATTTTGAGCTTCATTGGAAATTTGGAATGGTCATGTGGATAAACTCTTGTCTTCAAATAGTTTTCCTTCAAAACTTGTTGAGCTACGTGATTTACATCAAGTGTTCAATGAGAAGAGTAATAAAGCACGTTGTGGAGAGAAACTCATAGCTTGGCCGGCGACACAAAACACTAATCAGAGTCCAGATACTTGCAAATGACAATGATCAGATAGAAGTCTAGCTATGACTTTTCCTTCTTCAATCTTTAGTTTCCTACTTTCTCTGTTCCATTGATGCACCCCATAAGTCTCATTACTAAAACCCATTTTGATTCACCTAGTTTTGGGCTTCCTAAATGACCCCCAATCTTTTTCCAATCTGCTGGATAAAAGGACAAAGGAGTCAAGCTAATAAAGTTGAAGTCTGACCTTGACTATTAATTTTGGGAAACTGTTAAGGTTCCAACATAAAACCAATTGACAATATGTGAAGTAATCTAACATGTATTTAAACCATACCAAATGACATGAGGTAGACGATGTGAGACTTTCAACACACTCCCTCCAACGAAGCCTGTCGGATCAGGCAAAGGGTACTTTTGACCCAACTAAAGGGCAACTTTTGGCCCATGACAATAACCGGAAAGATATTAGACTTTGGCTCTGATACCATGTTAAGGTTCCAACATAAAATCAATTGGTAATATGTGGAGTAACCTAACATGTATTTAAACCATATCAAATGACATAAGGTAGGCGATGTGAGACTTTCAACAGAAACAAAGTAATATATTATCAATAAATAATAAATAAATATAAATAAAATATGAGATGATAAAATTATAAATATACAAACAAAAATATTAAATAATCATTATGTTTGAAGGACCAAAATCATAGATATACATCAAAGTTACAAAATTTGTCACTGCATGTAAGGACCATTATGCCCCCATTTGTTCCCATTAAAAGCTAAAACAAGTTCATTACTGAATCTAAGAAGAAGTGGATGATTCATGTCAAATCTCAGGACTGCATTGTTTAGTCTAGTCCAATGCTTATTCCTAGAGGCCATGCTTTGTGCTGCAATAGAATTCCTCAACCCAGCTGAAGGTTTCAAGACTACAAAAGATGTGTCTAGGTACACACCACCATTTTTGTACAGATCTGCAAGTCTGATCAAGTCAGATAAGTTCTGAAACAGAGAAATCTCACCAGGGCTCTTCTTTCCTTTACTCAACTCATTCAACCACGCTTCAGCTGGAGTCCCTTTGGACAGAATTGGGAAGTCTGGGGTCACTGCCTAAATTCTGAACCTCCCATCAAGAAGTGGCTTCAGGATCTATAACCATGAACGGAGTCCAAAGTCCTTGACAGAATCACCAAACATGCCTTGGGATGCACCTTGAAAAGACTCTCTATAGACAACAATTCTCTTGCTTCATATGAGCCTGCATGGCACTCCCACGTCATGAAAAATGGAGACTCACATTCATGGCTGAAAAATCCCAGAACCCGAGCATGGAATTGCCTACTCAATTTATCTGCATGGAACTCGTGAAGCTTCCCTTTAAACCAAACATTTTTTTCTTCTTCAGTTGCATTAATTGGAGCAACTAGCACTACATGATTTTCTTTACCAACTCCTTCATTCTCTTCTTGCATGGAACGTAATGGGTAAGTGTTAGAAGAAGAGTTGCCTTTATGCCCTCTCCATTTCTGTGAGTCCGAGCTTCCAACATTTCTAGTGCTCCTTTGCTTGCAGAAAGGTGTAAGGAATCCTGGTAACTAAAATCATCACAAAGGATGAGAAAAATTATGGCTGACAAATATTAGATAGAAGATAGCTATCTTGGCACGTTTAAGAACTCAGTGATCAAATATTTTGTCGAAGTTAAAATTCTTTTGTGAGAATTGCAATCGGAAAGAACATATGCAGAAGAGCATGCACTAAGGTGCCTACCCTCACACTGGACATGGAAGACTTTGACTTCTACACGTGATGCACATAGGATGTTAAAAATGAATATCAAATAATAATATTCTTTGATGAAGTTTTGGGGAAGGTCTCCGCTGTTGGTTTTTCTTTGAAGCATTCAAAGTGTTTAGGTGGATGTCAAATTTCCACAACTCAACGCCATGACATAAAGTTTATGATTTATTATATGGTCAAATGTTTTTACCAGCTTCAAAATCTGACAGAATTGTATCTGAATGTCAACAACTTTTCAGATAGAATCCCATTCTCCAGGGGAAATTTGTCTGTATTAATAAAACTCTTTCTGAAGGAAAACAACTTTGAGGGAAGCATCCCTTCTAGTCATGGAAACTGCCAAAATTTATTGGTACTAAGCCTTTATAAAAACAAAACTAGTGGCACCATATCAGAAGAAGTTATTGGCGTTTCTTTACTAAAATAAAATTGGATGTATCTCATAATGCTCTCTCAAAGACTCTTTGAGCCCAAGTGATTAAGCCACATAATTAGAGAGTTGGTGCCATATGAGAACAACTTTTAGGGAGTCATACCATCTACGTGTGGTAGATTTATTACCTTGGAAAACCTGTATTTGGATGGAAATTCTTTTGAGGGAAACATCCCTCAAACGTGAAAGAATTTGAGAGGTTTATTTAACATAGATCTTACACGAAATAACTTGTTTGGTATGATTGCTGAGTTTTCTGGGGAGTTCACCGAGCTCAAGCATCTAAATCTGTCATACAATAATTTTGAATAATACTTGATTATAGACATGAGGTAAAAACATCTCACAAAATGACAGAAGTATGAACCCTTCAAACATCAATGTAGTCAATGGCACACATTCTTCACTCAGAAATGAAGCCAAATAATCTTGTTGTTTTTACAACAAAATCTTAGATATATATATATATATATATATATATATATATATATATATATATATATATATATATATGTATATATATATATATATATATAGATAAAGAATGCAAGGTAACTAATTTAATGATAGACAACTAATGAACTTACTTGAGTACCATGATATCATGCTGCTGAAAACAAACGCTATTGTGCAACAAATAATTTTAGTTCTGGATGATCGATATTCAGCTTCATCAGGAACTCCTGGCATCTGACTGTTGTTCCGCTTGATGTATGTTCACTATGTTGTGAAAATTTTGGAAGAACCTTCTCTACATCAAGATAACTTGGCATGAGACAAAGGCAAGCTAAGATGGTGTTTGTTATTTTAGAGTTCAGAACAACATCCTTATGCGCCATTTCATGAAGCAAGGAAATGATTTTTTCTGTCTCTCCCTTTAAACCATGGCCAGTTAGCAAAGAATCAAATACCACAACATTCGGTACATGTCCACACGAGACCATTTTCTCATAGAGGGACATGGCCTCATCCAACAGTCCAAGTTTTGAGAACCTTTTTATTAATATAGAAAAGGTTACAGCAGAAGGGGCCAAATCCATGTTAAGCATCTCCAACAGCAATTCCTTGGCATGTTTAAGATATCCGGCTTTGAGAGTTCCATCAATTATTATATTAAAGGAGACAACATTAACATCATGATTCACATTTCTCATTTCTTGAAATAGACTCCTAGCCTGCTCTAAACGATTTTCCCTGCACAAGGATGCCATTAGTGCATTGTAATCAACTACTGTTGGTCTAATCCCAGAATTTTTCATTTTAATAAAAAGTCCTCTTGCAAGACTCAGCATCTGCATCTTGCACAAACCAATCATCAAAACTCTGTATGTCATTGAATTGGGAGAAATTCCAGAGTCTAGTGCACATGTCCAGAGTTCCAAAGCCTTAATAAGTTCCCGGGCACTTAGATAACCCTCAATCAAAACATTATAAGTTACTATGTTACCTAGGCACCCCATTTCAACCATAGTGGAATGGACCCTTATAGCATCATGAAGACGTCCTTCCTTGCCAAGTCCCTGAATTAAATAATTATACGTGAAGACATTAGGCTTCATATGGAACCTGTCGCTCACCAACAGCTTCCAAAGATCCATCGCCTCATCAACTTTGCCAGATCCACACAGCCCTTTCATCAACGTACTATACGTAACCACGTCAGGCTTCTTCCCCTTCTTCGACATCATTTCCACAATCCTATACGCATCGTCCACCCGATCCTCCTTACAAAACCCATTGACAACAACATTGTAAGTAAAAGCATTTGGCTCCTCCCCCTTCTGCTCCATCAAATCCAACACCTTAATTGCATCCTCCGCCCTACCATTCTTGCAAAGCCCGTCAGCCAAAACTGTGTAAGTAACAACATCCGGCCGAACTCCTCGTGCCATCATGTCCTTCAACATATCAGACGCCTCTTTCCACCGACCAATCTTGCTAAGACCTTGCATCAAACAGTTATATGTAACCACGTTGGGACTAACCTTCTTCTTCGACATCTCATCAAACAGTTCCTTCCCCCTCTCAACATCACCCTTGGCACAAAAGACACTAATTAGAGAACTATACAGAAACACACCAGCTTTCAACCCCTCTCTCTCCATCTCCTCCAACAAAACCAACCCCTCACAAACTTCACCATTCTTACAAAGATAATCAATCAAAACACTATATGTCACCAAATTGGGTTTGTTCTCCCCAACCTTCATCGCCTCAAACAAAGCCCTAGCTTCTACGAATCTCTTAGCTTTACACAATCCACTTATAAGGGTATTATAGGTAAAACTATCAGGAACCACACAATCGTTATTTTTCTTCATCTGAGAAAACAAATCCATTGCCTTGTCGCATTGACCACTCTGGCAAAAACTCTTCAACACAAGGTTGAAATTATAGACTTCAACCACAAAACCGTGTTTTATAATTAGGCCAAGGACCCCAAAAGCGGAACTTGGGTAGTGGGTGTTGACGAAACTTTCCATTAACGCCCCGAGTGAACTGAAACTGGGAGAAATGCTCGTGGAGACCATCTTTCGGTATACCGACACGACAGCGCCGTAGCGTCGTGCCTTGAGGAGGTTGTAGATGAGGGAGTTGCAAGCTGATTGGGAGGGAGGTGAATTGGGGTGGTAGGTGGCGCTGTTAGAGAGGGAAACAACGTCGGATAGTGGGTGAGGAGTGTGGGAGATTGAAGCAGAATGGAAGGGATAAAATGAGATGGAAGATGAAGGCAGGGAAAGAGAAGGGTTAAGGAGGCGCTTGGGCGTCATTATTGGTTTCAAGGTTTGTAATTCGTTTTACAGGTAAAGGAGTTTACAGGTGACTTTTTTCATTATTTTTTAATGTGGCACGACTAATTTAATTAAGGTTTAAACATAATTTCAATATTTTTGTCTCTTCAACAGTACTAAAAACAGTTAAAAAACATCTTTTTACATGTTACTTAGATAATTATAAGTAAATATTATAAATTTTATGTTTATTTATATTTTTAGTCCTTAAAATTATAAGAAAAACTTATTTTCTCCTTTTAAATTTAATCTAATTTTAATTCTTAAACACAAAATTAAAAAAATTAAAAATAGTTTTAATTTTTTTTAATTCTTCAATTTATTATTTAAAGATTAAAATTATATTTTTCAATTTTAAAAAATTAAAATAATTTTAAAATTTTAAATATGGATGGTTCAAGATTTCAATAAGCTTAAGTTTTAACTTTGTAACCATATTATTTATTTTTTTATTACTAATCTTCTTAAAAAAATATCATACGAATATTTTAAAATATATACTATAAACCATCTAAATAATAATATGATTAGAGATGAAGAAAAATTAATAAAAATATAACGTGTAATAATTATAGAATGATAATATAATATGTTTATAATGTTATAATAATTATAAGAAGGTAAGTGTTGAACTTAAAATTAAAATTATCTAACCTAAAAATATGCTAACTAAAATAATTAAGATAATATGAGTAGAAAAAAAGTAAATTTACTTAATTTATATTTAAAAAGTTTTTTTACCTTTATATAAAACAAATGTCCTTATATAAAACAAATGTCCTTTAAAATAATAGCAAATTATACACTCAAGTCATATTTAATGTTTTATTTATTTATTTATGGGATTCAATTTTATATTGATAAATTTTGAAGTTTATATATCAATAAAAATATTTAAGAGAAGTTAAAGTGATGAAGATCTTATTGAATTACTTAAAAAAATCTTGTTGATTTGATGAAGTCAAAATGAAATCAAAGCTACTATGTTGCATGATCAAATATCACTTAGATAAAAGGGTAGAGTGATTTGTGAGTCTGCATCTTTACTTAGGTATAATCATTTTTATCTCTCTCATTTACATGAGGTTTCTTCATTTAAAAGATTTTGCAAATGTCTCTAAAACATGTTTAAACTGTTAAAAACAAAGTATTTTGTTAAAAGGTTTTTAAGTAACTATTTTAACTAAAATGTATGCTGTTAAAAGTATATGAGTTTTATCAACTAAAATGTTCTTAACACTTTTGTTACAGGTTTTTAACTGATATGTTTTCGAAATAATCGATTGTTTTCATTAGAAGGATTATTGAAAACCTTCGCCAAGTATTTTAACTAATATAGAACTGATATAATCGATTAAAATGATTTAGAATATTTTGAAAAGAGTTACGCAGAATTTTAATCGATACAAACTCGAAATAATCGATTAAAATAACTTAAAGTGTTTTGAAAGTTGTTACGTCGAGTATTTTAATCGATACAAATGCGAAATAATCAATTAAAACAACTAAGAGTTTTTTCCGAATGTTTTAATCGATTAAAACAAGTATGTTATCATTTAAAATAACTTAGAAAGTTTTATAAAATCTTTTGGCGTAATTCTAATCGATTAAAATGCGTTTCAATCGATTAAAATAACTAAGTGAACTTTTTCCAAAGTGTTTTAATCGATTAAAACATATTGTTATCGATTAAAATCACTTAGAAAGTTTTATGAAAACCTTTAGCATTATTTTAATCAATTAAAAGACGAAACAATCGATTAAAACAATTTTACAAAATGTTTTAATTGATATAAACGTTGTCGTATCGGTTAAAACAAATATGAAAAATAATCAAGAACATTTTAAAAGATTAAAAGAAGTTTTAACAGATTAAAACAAGACTTTTAACAGATTAAAAAATTATTTTAACATATTAAATAAACCAGCAGTTTGGAAAATCTTCTATATAAACAGAGTTGCTTGAACATTTTAAAAGACATCTTTTGGCAATCAATCAAGCAATCATAAGTGCTACTTTCAAGAGAGGATCACACTAGTTTTGTGAAGTTCTTAGAAGTTCTTTCTTGAGGCAAAATTTGCATTCTTTTGGAGAAGAAACTCATTCTGCAGAGCTACATAAACCTGGTTTGGGTGTTCTAGTTTCTTCTCTTTGTTTCTTTACTTTTCTTTTCTGTATTGTGGGTGCCTGGAAGTGTGGGCACTGGTTTCTGTGGCTGGAATTTGGCTGCAGGGTTGTTCAAGAACTGGAAATTGGTTCTTGGTGAAGGTTTAGGTGCAAGGACTGAAATTTTGGTTCTTGTGGTAGATTGAGTGTGTGATTGAAGTTGTAATCTGTAAAACGTTCAATCTAGTGGAACCTATTGGAATTTGACTCGAAACTGGACGTAGCCCTAGGATTGGGTGAACCAAGTATAAATCTTGGTTGTATCTTTCTAAACCTTTCTCTCTCTAATTTTGTCACTGCCTTTACTTTGATTGTATGCTGTGTTTGATTCAAGAATTGGTCAGAATTCTTAATCTTTGAAATAGATAATCAGTAAATTGCGAAAATCTTTCAAAGATCAATTCACTTCCCCTCTTGATCTCAGCCTACATTTCTAACAAAAAATATTTGATATATCATCTTTTCAGGATTAAAAATGTCTTCATGAAGAGACATCACCTTTTTTTTTTTTGGAGAGATTTAACTTTTAGTGATGGGAAATAACACCCCATTGTAACCTTTTTGTTAAAAAATGAATTTTAAACATACAAACATATAAGATATGGAATTAAAAAGAGTTCCTAATTGTAAAAAAAAAAATAGCGTAATAATGTGCTCCATTTAAATGTATAAGTAAAAAAGAGAAAAGATTGATTAAAACTTATCTAAAGAAATGTAAAAGAAAAAATAAATAAAAAAGTATCACAATGCAATCATAAAATTGAAAAGTTATGAAAGAAGAAAAAGTAGTTATTCAAAAAATTATACCATTAAAATCTTATTATAATTTTGACTGAATTATTATAACTATCATTTATCAAATATTTGTTAGACAAATGACATCTAGAGGGGAGAATAGATGCACAAATTAAAATAGATGTCAAATTAAAAATTTATTTGTGAGTCAATAATTTGTTTGAACACAAATAAAGCGGAAGTGATAATATAATCAGGAAAAGAGAAAGAGATAAGGGAAAGAGAAGAACACACAGTGATTTATACTAGTTCGGGTATAACCAACTCTACATTCAGTTCCTAGTCAACTCTTAACACAAGAGTGACTCCCAATTCACTATCTTTCAAATTCAGTTTAAAAATTTCAATCAACTCAGCAGAAGAACCAGTAAAAAGTAAACTAATTAAAAAAACAATCACCTCCTTAGAAACTCACTAAGGATGAACACCTCCCTAGAATCCCACTAGGGATAAACACTTCCTTTGAACAAATCAAAGGATGAAAAACACCTCTTTAGAATCCCACTAAGAATGAATACCACTCTAGAATCACACTAGGAATGAAAACTTCCTTTGAACAAATCAAATGATGAAAACACCTCCTTAGAATCTCACTAAGGATGAACACTTCCCTAGAATCACACTAGAGATGAAAAACACCTCATTTTCCACCAATACACAAATGATGAAGGTAATAAAAATAAGAACAATCACACCTAGGTAATGGAGACAACAAATTGTAGAAGCCTGTAGAATGCAAATCTCCAAGAACAAGTGTGATTAACAATGAGAGCACAGAAGGCAGTAGAGAAAAGGGTTTTCTCAGAAGGTGTAAAATATCTCTATTGCCTTACTCAAAATTATTTTCTCAAAATTGATTGAATGTAAATTGTATTTTTGAATTCTGTAATTATGTGTTTTTTATTTTTCATCAAAACTTAATTAAATAGAAAAATAGCATCAGAAATTGGCCGTTGGACATTAATATTTTTTGTGAATACAAATCAGGATATATTCAAAAATATTTATTCTTTAAAACAGATATATTTTTCAAATTTGAATTGCCATAATAGATTATGTTACCAGTATAATCAATTATGACAGAGAAAATCATTTTTCCATTTCTGATGCATCATAATTGATTATGACAGTGAAAAATATCACGTTATCAATTTTATCACACTTGTGCTTTGGAGGCTTATGCATAGTATTACTTCATCAACTTGTACCTCCATATCCAGTATTCTATGACTCTATCTAGTCTTCAAGAATCATCCCGGACTTGGTTGAATCATCATCTTTATCAAAAATATATATTGGGCATGTAGGGAAATGTTTCACATTGTCACCAACGTCTTAAATTCAGTTTGTCCTTAATTCATCTTGAATGGTGTTAACTTGAATGTAGTTGACTTAAATTATCATCAATATCATCTCTTGGGAATGTAGGGACATTTCCATCAATCTTCCCCTCATTGTTTTCAATCTCCCCCTTTTTTATGATGATCAAGGAAACACTTGAAATGAATTAAAATACTTGACTCTATATAGTCAGCTCAAGATTAGAACAATATAGTATCAAGTGTCAGAGTCTCTTAATCTCCCCCTGGATATATTAATAACAAGACTCCCCCTAACTCATATGAGCAAAGACTTCTCTTAACTCCCCTGGTTTAATTTAGAGATAGGAATGAATTTCACATAGATTTTAATTCATGAAAAAATCTTTCTCTGTTTCATTGATAATCATAAAAAATATTACAAAAAAAAATCTCCCCCTGTTTCACACAGATTAATATCATCAAAATATCTCTCTGTTTCATTGATAATTATGAAAAATATTGCAATAGAAATTGAGAACAAATTTGCACATATTAGAACATAAATCAAGGTAGAGAAGATAATGCATTACAAAGTGTCATAAAGAAGAACATCATATTAAGGAGACAATATCTAGGATACCCAAGACAAATGAAGAGAGAGAAAGAGAGGGGAATAAAATGATTGTAGAGATAATGGAATGAAATGCAGTAGTTTCCCCCAATTGCAGTCTTCTTATTTAGGCAGCTTTCAAATTCAAATTCACTCATATTCCAGATTTCAAATTTCAAATTGCAACAAATTTCAAATTTCAAATTTAAATTCCAACAAATTCCAAATTCCAAATTCAAATTTCTAATCCCAATTTTCAAATTCAAATTTCAAATTCCAATTCAAATTCAATTTCAAAAATCTCAAACTCGCAAAAATTTCAAATTTCAAAATCTCAAACTACAAAATTTCAAATTTCAAAAATCTCAAATTGCAAAATTTCAAATTTCAAAAATCTCATATTGCAAATTTTTAAAAAAATCTCAAACTGCAAAATTTCAAATTTCAAAAATCACAAACTGCAAAATTTCAAATTTCAAGAATCTCAAACTGTAAAATTTCAAACTTTAATAATTTCAAACTTTCATAAATTCAAACTTTCAAAATTCAAACTTTCAACATAATTGATTATGACAAGAAAAAAATGTCTGATTCGATAATCAATTAGATGCTCAAACTATCATCTAGACATGTATAAATGGTTTGTTCCTTTAGGAACCTATTCATATTTGCCATTAGATATTGCAAAATATTTTATGTAACATCTATTTGATGTATGACCTAATTTCATGCAATAAAAACATGTTGATTTTCTTTGAAAAGGTCTAAATGAGTTTCTTAAAGTATTTGAAATTGATTTCACATCTATTTTTCTTGACTCTTTCACAAAAATAGTTTTATGAGGTTCTACACTTTCTTTAGGTTTGTAACCAGCTTTGCTAGGATTCCCTCTTTGATAACCTAATATAGAATCAAGATTTTCAGAAGATTTTGAAAACTTGCTTATTATTTTCTCTAACTTGAAAATCTCATTTTCCAAAAGATTACAATTTTCACAAGGTTTAGCAACTTCTTTATTTTTAGACAAAGTTTTAAATTTCTCAACATCTTTCTTTAAGCACTCATTTTCTTTTTCAAGAATACCAACAGTATTTTCTAATGCATTAAACTTTTGCCTAAGTGCATTATATTTCTTAGATAACTTGGTAAAACCTTTATACATATCTTGATATTTTTTAAACAACTCATCATATTCATTTAAGGATTTTGTAATGCTTACCTATGATGAGGCTTCATCATCACTTTTTGTCATCAAGCAAAGATTTGCTTCTTTTTCTCCATCACTGCTTTCGGAAGAACTCTCTTGTGTTGTGGAAGAATCATTATCCTCCCAAGCAATATAAATTTTGCATTTGTTTTTATAGATACCGTTCTTCCTTTTCTTCACATCTTTCTTAAGTTTCAGACAGTCTGGTTTGATATGGCCAGGTTTTCCACATTCATAGCAATGATATTTATTTGTTTTCTCCTTTCTTTATTGTCTCTTTTTCTTGTTCTTCATAAAGTGGGAAAATTGTTTAACAAAAAGAGACATATCGGAATCCGAAAACTTACCTTCATTTTCGCTTTCGCCTTGTGAAGATTTTTCTGCTTTTAGAGCTATCGTCTTGGCTTGATTTTGTTCACCATTATTTAACCTTTGTAGCTCCATCTCATGTTCTCGCAGTTTTCCAAATGGAGTAACAATATTCATTTTTGTGAGATCATTTGATTCCTTAATAGCAGTGACCTTTGGTTGCCAATTCCTGTCTAAGGATTTCAAGATCTTTGTGTTCAACTCCTCATTGTCAAAAGTTTTTCCTAATGCTTTTAAGTGATTTACTATATGTGTGAAGCGTGTCTGGAAATCTGTGATACTTTCATTCTACTGCATTTGAAACAATTCATACTCCTGGATGAGTGTGTTCTTACGTGCTCGCTTTACTTCATTTGTTCCTTCATGTGTCACTTGAAGAGTATCTCATATTTCTTTTGTCGTCTTGTATTGTGAGACCCTGAAAAATTCATTAGGAGTTAAGGCAGAAACAATAGCATTTCGGGCTCTTACATCATATTGGGCACGCTTATTTTCATCTGGCATCCATTGATCAAAAGTCTTTGGAACAACTCCAGACTCTGTTGTTCTCATCGGAATGTAGGGACCGTTGAGTACAGCATTCCAAACACCGTAATCTAGTGTTTGTAAAAATATTTGCATTCTCGCCCTCCAAAACTGATAGTCTGCTCCTTCAAATAATGGTGGTCTGTTTATTGAGGCTCCTTCCATGTAAACCTAATTCTGCATAGACATCTTGACAGATCGTTTAAAAATATCTTATCTAACTAAGCTCTGATACCACTTGTTAGACAAATGACATCTAGAGGGGGGTGAATAGATGCATAAATTAAAATAGATGTCAAATTAAAAATTTATTTGTGAGTCAATAATTTGTTTGAACACAGATAAAGAAGAAGCGATAATATAATCAGGAAAAGAGAAAGAGATAAGGGAAAGAGAAAAACACACAATGATTTATACTGGTTCGGGTATAACCAACCCTACATCCAGTTCTCAGTCAACTCTTAACACAAGAGTAACTCCTAATTCACTATCTTTCAAATTCAGTTTACAAATTTTAATCAACTCAGCAGAAGAACCAGTAAAAAGTAAACTAATTAAAAAAACAATCATCTCCTTAGAAACCCACTAAGGATGAACACCTCCCTAGAATCCCACTAGGAATGAACACCTCCTCTGAACAAATCAAATGATGAAAAAACACCTCCTTAGAATCCCACTAAGGATGAACACCTCCCTAGAATCATACTAGGGATGAAAACCTCCTTTGAATAAATCAAAGGATGAAAACACCTCCTTAGAATCTTACTAAGGATGAACACCTCTCTAGAGTCACACTAGGGATGAAAAATACCTCCTTTGCCACAAATACACAAAGGATGAAGGTAATAAAAATAAGAACAGTCACACCTGGGTAATGGAGACAACAAATTGTATAAGCCTATAGAATGTCAATCTCCAAGAACAAGTGTGATTAACAATGAAAGCACAGAAGGCAATAGAGAAGAGGGTTTTCTCGGAAGGTGTAAAATATCTTTGTTGCCTTGCTCGGAATTATTTTCTCAAAATTGATTGAATATAAATTATATTTTCAAATTACTGTAATTGTGTGTTTTTTATTTTTCATCAAAACATAATTAAATAGAAAAATAACATCGAGAAAATGGTCGTTGGACATTAATATTTTTTGTGAATAAAAATTAGGATATATTTAAAAATATTTATTCTTTAAAACAAATATATTTTTCAAATTTGAATTGTCATAATTGATTATGTTACCGGTATAATCAATTATGACGAGAGAAAATCATTTTTCCATTTCGATGCATCATAATTAATTATGACGAGTGAAAAATATCACGTTATGAATTTTATCACACTTGTGCTTTGGAGGCTTATGCATAATATTACTTCATCAACTTGTACCTCCATATCTAGTATTCTAAGACTCTATCTAGTCTTCAGGAATCTTCTTGGGTTTGCTTGAATCATCATCTTTATCAAAAACATATCTTGGGCATGTAGGGAAATGTTTCACATTGTCACCAACGTCTTAAATTCAATTTGTCCTTAATTCATCTTGAATGTTGTTGACTTGAATGTAATTGACTTGAATCATCATCAAAATCATCTCTTCGGAATATAGGAACATTTCCATCAATCTCCCCCTCATTGGTTTCAATATTGTCAACAAATGCAAGTCCATAAAAGTGTAAGGTAACTTTTTAAAGTAAGTAAAAAAACATTGGAGGAAAAATGGGATTAAAACTAAAAAAAAAAATTATTCATATGTGATTAATTTAAAAATGTTAAAGATTGCTTACAAAAGATGTTTCAAACCAATGTCAATATTGTTTTCTAATTGAAGAAATTTATTTATACATGTGCACCTTAAAAAAAAGACTAATTGGAGTTCTTAAAATAATAGTTTCTTTCATTATTTTTCTCAAATTGTATAAAGCAGTTTGATTTTTTAGGGAAATTCTTTTTCATACTATAATATGCAACCATTCCATTCAATATATTTGAAGAAAACAAAATTTATACTAGATATTAAACTAAAGTAAATTTACATTAAATTAAATTTGAAATGATATTCATTGTTACCATGTTACATCAAAATAAAATTATTCTATAGAGTCTTTAGATTCATGATTCTCACATAAGAACATAAACCATTATAAGGAGACTAACCTTGTATCATGAGAGATATATAATGAAAATGCATTCTTTAATATCTTTGTTCTTTAACCTCATTTTCTCAATTTATCTTTTTATCTTTTTTTCTCTTCTCACACATTTATGATGATTTACTGTTAAAAGAACTTTATGACTTAGGACAAAACCATAATCCCTTTTATTAATTAACGTCTATCAAGTTGGTTATAGTAAGTTTCTATTTTATTTTATTTTGACTTCTCATAATAACCAATAGGTCATTATATTTTATTAAATCACATTTTGTCTAATCATTATATTTCACATGAGTCACATAATAGAATTAATTTAATTAAATTAATTCTAACAATACTTTCACCCTACACAGTACACCCTTATATCCCAAGTCAATTACCCAAAATACCTTTCTCCTAATTTTGTTTTTTACCCTACCTTCTTTTATTTCTTTACAATTTCTACATGTCCATCCCTTGATTTCTTTGTGCTATCACCTCATTAAAAACCTTTTCTAACAAGTAAAGGTAAGTAATCATTAATATTACAATGAATTACATATTCTGTATTCATATTTACAAACAAATCCAAATAACTCAATTTGGAACAGTATTGCGAGAATGAGGTTGAATTCCAAAACACTCAATTCGGAAACACATTCTGGATTGGTGAGTCATTTGAAATATATTTCTCAAAAATTAATTCCAAAAATATATTCCAAAAACACTTTCCAAGAAATCAATTCTAAAAATATATTTTGGAAAGTGCATTCTGAAATACATTTTTGGAATTGATTTTTCAGAAATGCAATGCATTCCGAAAAATACTTTTAGAAATTTAAAAAAAAAAAAAGGTTCAGCTTTCTCACTCCGAACAACATGTTTCCAAAAAAAAAAAATGATTGCATGATTATTGTACATGTAAAAATTTGATACAAACTAAAAAAAGTTAGACATTTTTACTTGTTTCTTGTAAAAAATGTTGTACTAGGACTTACAAATCAGCCATTGAAATGGAACAAAATGAGAAATAAATACACACCGATGAAAGATAAATATGGGGTTTAAATTAAATATGGGAGTACAAGGTGAAAGTATGGGGTGCAGGAAGCAAGAGCCCAAAATAAATGTATAACTTGTCTTCTTACCTAACATAACTCCAAATTATAAGTAGTTTATGGAAATTATTGTCAACAAAAAAAGTAAATGTGAAAGTGTCTAACCATGTTTTGGTATTAAATAGGAATCAACCATCTCCTACCTATTATTGTTGCAAATTGGCAATCTTAGTTACTTCTTTTTACCTTAAAACATAACCTATATCATTTCAGAATGAGCATCAAAATTTTGCACTTAAAATATGAACCATCCAAGAGCAAATTGGAAGAGCCTGTTGTTACAAATCCTGAATAGATGTCTTTTACTATGTATGATCTTAATGAAGGAATCAACAATTGCAGCAACCCTTGCATGAAATGAAACTGATTTGCAAGCTTTACTCGACTTCATGAGTAAGATAGTAGAAGATCTATTCAACATTATGAGTTCTTGGAATGAATCCATCCATCATTGCAATTGGATAGGAATCACATGCAACATATTCGTTGGGAAGGGTCGTGCACCTTAGCCTTGAGCAACTGAGAGTAGGAGGCACTCTTACACCATTCATAGGCAACCTCACATTCCTCAACACACTCAACTTGTTAAACAATAGCTTCCATGGTGAATTTCCTCATGAGGTGGGTCGTTTACTTTATCTGCAACATCTAAACTTCAGCTATAATAACTTTGGTGGGAGTCTTCCAAGTAAACTCAGTCACTGCACAAAACTAGAAGTACTAGCTACAGGTGCTAACAATCTTACAGGTGCTAAAAATCCCAACTTGGATAGGAAACCTTTCTTCTTTGTCTCGCATTAGCTTTGCCTTGAACAACTTCATCGGAAACATACCACATGAGGTAAACCGTTTATCAAGCTTGACATATCTTGTGCTATATGGGAATGACTTGTGGCACAGTTCCTTCTTCAAACTATAACATATCTTCCTTGTACTATTTCACTTTTACTCAAAACCATCTTCATGGAAACTTACTAGCTGATGTTGGATTCACTCTTCCTAACATTAAAGTATTTGCTGGTGTGGTCAACAATCTCATAGGTTCTGTCCCTGCATCGCTGTTGAATAATGCATCAAAACTAGAGATTCTTGACTTCTCCTTGAATGGTCTTACTGGAACACTGCCA
The DNA here is from genome assembly GCA_963425845.1 of Sphenostylis stenocarpa. Lineage (NCBI taxonomy): Eukaryota > Viridiplantae > Streptophyta > Magnoliopsida > Fabales > Fabaceae > Sphenostylis > Sphenostylis stenocarpa. The sequence continues at coordinate 9,266,662 of OY731398.1, forward strand.
AAGAACTTAAGGGTCTTGAATAGGTTAACTAGACTTAGCTTTGAGTACAACAGACTTGAAACTGGGAAAACAAATTATCTTAGCTTTCTTGATTCTTTGGTCAACTGCACAGTTTTACAAGTTTTACGTCTAGGAGTAAATAATTTTGGTGAGTGTTGCCTAAATCAATTTCTAATTTCTCAAGGCAATTGCTCACATTTACCCTTAGTTCCAATGGAATACATGGAAATATACCTGTTGGAATTGGCAATCTTGCTAACCTCACCCTCATAGCATTGGAAGGAAACCGGCTAACTGATAGTCTTCCTTATTCATTAGGTAAGCTGCAAAATCTGAGAGTATTGTATCTGAATGTCAACAAATTTTAAGGTAGAATCACATCCTCTTTGGGAAATTTGTCTATATTAATAAAACTCTTTCTAAAGGAGAACAACTTTAAGGGAAGCATCCCTTCTAGTCTTGGAAACTGCCAAAATTTATTGGTACTTAGCCTTTATAACAACAAGCTCAGTGACACCATACCAGCAGAAGTTATTGGACTTCCTTTACTAGCAATATCTACTTGGATGTATCTCATAATACTTTGTCAGGGACTCTTCCAGCTCAGGTGAGTAAGCTATATAGCCTTGGAGAGTTGGTGCTATCTGAGAACAACTTTTCTGGAGTTATTCCATCTTCTCTTGGCAGATGTATTAGCTTGGAAAAGCTGCATTTGGATGGAAATTCTTTTGAGGGAAACATCCCTCAAACTTTACAGAATTTGAGAGCTTTTCTTGATATAGACCGTTCACGAAATACTTGTCTCGTAAGATTCCTGAGTTTCTTGGGGAGTTCACTGAGCTCAAGCTTCTAAATCTTTCATACAATAATTTTGAAAGTGAAATACCAAAGAATGGAATATTCAAAAATGCAACTTCCCTTTTATTATATGGAAGAACAAGTTATGTGGGGGTGTCCCAGAACTAAATTTCCCTGTATGCACTGTCAGGAAAGCTTCTCTGGCAAGAAAACATCTTACTCCTAAGGTGGCTATCCTTGTAGCGTGTGCAGTTATATTACTTTTAATTCTATCATGTTTTCTTAAATTGTTCCTCATAGCTAAAAGATCAAAAAAGAAAACTACTACATCAACTACTGAAAGGATTTGGAAATGAAAATTTCTTATTCAGAAATTAGCAAGTGCACTGGCGGTTTTGGTTTTGTATACAAAGGAACTCTCTCAGGTGATCAATCAAGTGTTGCAGTTAAAGTATTAAATCGTCAACAGAGAGGAGCATTTAAGAGCTTCATCGATGAATGCCAAGTTCGGAGAAGTATAAGGCCATTAGACATGTACTCAAACATTAGAGCTTTGAAGTCATTGTCGTGATTATCAATTCCTGAGATGGCATTTATGATCTTGAGAAGGTTCCAATTAAGTCTAGAAGATTGGTTGCATCCTGTGAGTAATTTGCAATTTCAGAAAAAGACATTGAGATTCATTCAAAGACTGAACATAGCTATTGATGTTGCTTGTGCACTGAAATATCTCCACCACTTCTGTGAAACTCCAATTGTTCAGTGACATAAAGCCAAGCAATGTGCTTCTTGACAATGATATGGTTGCCCATGTTGGTGACTTTGGATTAGCTATATTTTTGTTTGAAGAATCAGGCAAGTTATTCACACAACAAGTTATGTCAGCTAACCTAAGGGGTTCTATTGGCTTCATCCCTCCAGGTATGTTATTATTCAAAATTCAAAGTGCTAAAATGTATTATATTTGTAAAAAATGACCCACTAATAATTGACATGCAGAGTATGGTATGGGTGGGAAGCCTTCTACAATTGGAGATATATATAGCTATGGGATTCTATTACTGGAGATTTTCACCGGAAAAAGACTAACAGATGAAGCATTTGAAGGTGGCATGGGAATTTAGCAGTTTGTAGCAATGGATCTACCTCACAATGTCATGGATATAGTTGATCCTTCATTAGTCTCTGAACAAGAATTGGATGGCGAAAATAAAGAATTTCAAAGTGAAGAGAAAGCTATAAGGAGGAACTATGAGATTGAAGTCACGGCTGCAAGTTTGATGAAGGATTGCTTTGTGTATCTGATGCAAATTGGAATGTCTTTTGCTGCAAATCCCCCTAGTGAACGAATGCGAATCACTGTGGTCATCAACAAACTACATACTATCAAGTACATTTATACAAATAAAGCATAGTGCTATATGAACAAAATTTTAGAAGAGGAAAATATTTAACTATATGTAAAACTACAAGATTTTATGTATATCTATTTATATGTAACATCTAACTATTCAATATTCCCGTATCAACAAGGTCAGTTTAACATTTTATAAATGATAATTGACTTGAAATACAAAACATTTATATTCACACTGAATACTTACAATATGGTGTAGTATTAACCACATTCACAGAACAAGCCACATATCAATTAAAGAGCAGTAAAGATAATGTCAAAATCAAAACGTGTTTCAGGTTGAAATATTTGTGTAAAAAAAAGAAGTGATGGTCTATGCATCTAGGCTCATCAGGCATAACGGGCAATGATAACAGCTGCCTGTTATCCCTCCACTGTTGAGAGAGAGGTATTCGCTGCTCTGTGAATCCAGCCTCACACAATGCCCTCTTTTCTAGGACCCAAGAGATCCATGCCTTCGTCTGAATCCCGTGGGTCAACTCTCAACTTGGAGTGGGCAGATCAATTTTTTGCAGTCAAAGCCCACCCAGCAAGCGACAAAAATATCCCATCACAGTAAAGCACTCATTAGAGTCACAAGCTAGCGTTACCAAGCTCGGGGAGCAGAAGACGTTGTCAAGAAAATTATAAAGATTTCATTAATTATTTTGTGCTCGGTGTGGGACTATAAAACTAGAGGGAGACTCAATGTTATGTCTGAGATACATTTATATCCCCTTCTATCATATCGAGATTCAAACAATAATTGAATTGATTAGAAGAAAAAGATTGTAAGTAATTTATAGTTTCTGATTATCGATAAAGTGGTTAGTTACAAGTTGCAGAAATTGATTGTCCCTTATGTTACTATACCATAAGAATCTCTCATTGAGAACTGCTCTGAATGTGAAAAAATATTAGAAAGTACACTTTCAAGGTAATTTTGGTTTGTGATCATTAAGGGATGGTTAATATAGGTTAGCTACGCAAAGGGATACCCATTATAATTTTTTTCTTATAATAAAATATCATACAAATATTTTATGTTTAACTGAATCAAATAATGTCATCTATGTTTCTAATCACACATTCAACAACAAATAATTGTAGCTAACCACACAATATCATGTTTAAGTAATGCAATTATGTGAATTTTGTTTTAATTGTATTAATTAGGTTGTGAGGTAATTATCATTCTAATTTATCATATTTTAGTTGTGTTTGTTGAATTCTTTTGATATCAAAATGATGCAATTTTAGCCCTCCATTATTTAGAATTTAATGATGTAAACTTAATTTATAAATTATTATATATTTGACGAACTAAAATCACGTAAATGTAATATATACAGACCTAATTCATATAATTTGGATTTCAGATAATTACATTGGGGCATGCGTGATACCTAGGAACCCAAAGAACATATTTGAACCCTAAAAAGAATATATAATTTCGGTACCTCATGAAGCAATTATAACCCTTTTTTGTGTGTTACTAATAAGACTTAAATTAAGCGAATTCAAACACTTTGGTCACTTGAATAAATAAATATTAACGTTTAGGTAAATAAATTTTAATTTTTATAGAGAAAGTCATTTTTTGTCTTTTCTAAGTCTTCAATAAAGAAATTTGTTCAAATAAATTTTATGTATATTAAATTAGGTGTTTGATGAAACTTGCATGAATATGTCACCATAATAATTATTGGATATGAGTAATAGAAATTGTAATAGAAATATAAAATGTTGATAAAACGAAGGTTTGGATGATGCCTTAAATAAAGGACAGCATAAAACCATTCACCATGATACAGAGGAGAAGTGAGAGAGTTGAGTGTAGCCACTCACTGAGACAAACCAATGATGAGTTTGTTGAGAATCTCACGGAACAAAGAGCAAAATGACCATGTCTAATTCGACTTGCATTTTATTTTTAGCATCCAAGGGTTGAAGTAGTGCACAAACTCTTCTAACAACAGCATAAAATGAACCCCACTTCCACTCTCAATAACACACTAATTTGCAACAAAACCCAGTTACTACAAAGGAAGAAGCCATGGCCATTAACAGCTCTTGCTCCAAGGCCATTCTAGGAACTCATGTTCCTATGTATGCTCCAAATGCTTCCAACACACCCAAGTTTTCCTTAACCCCCAATGGCCACAAGGGTTGCAGCTCTGGGTTCCCAAAACTTGTTCAAAACAAGGGCCTTTTCCCACTTCATGCTGTGCCATCCAAAACTATGGTCCTTTCCCACTTCTGTTTCTAATTCTTATGGAGGGGATCCTTTTTTTAGTGTTCAAATTTTTCGTTGGATCAAACTTACAAATTTTCATTCTCTTAATTGGAGAAACTTGTTATGAAATTAAACTTTCCATTAACGCCCCGAGTGAACTGAAACTGGGAGAAATGCTCGTGGAGACCATCTTTCGGTATATCGACACGACAACGCCGTATCGTCGTGCCTTGAGTAGATTGTAGATGAGGAGTTGCATGCTGATTGGGAGGGAGGTGAATTGGGGTGGTAGGTGGCGCTGTGAGAGAGGGAAACGACGTCGGATAGTGGGTGAGGAGTGTGGGAGATTGAAGCAGAAGGGAAGGGATTAAAGGAGGTGGAAGATGAAGGCAAGGGAAGAGGAGGGTTAAGGAGGCGTTTGGGCATCATTGTCGGGTTTAAGGGCTTTGTAGTTTGTTTTGGGTTTCGGAAATATTAAAAAGGATTTGCAAGTCAAGTTGAATGGGAGTTGGGGTGGTTTATGACTTTATCTCAATATTTTTTTTTAATGTAGCACGATCAATTAATTAAAAGTACGGTTAAAACAGAATAAAATAAAATAGTTTCTGAGATAAGTATTATGAAAATTAATAAATATAAGTTTTAACTTTGTTAATACATATATTATCTATTTTACTTTTTATATAAATTCTTATGACAAAAATACCACATGTATAAGTATTTAAGATATAAGCAATTTTAAAAAAATATATCATTTTTTCAATAAGCAGATAATATCTGCTTCTTAAAAAAGCATAAACTTATTCATTTTAAAATAATACTATAAATAAACATATAAAAAAACAAAAGTTATAATTATTTTATGAAAAAAAAACTCTTCTTTTAAAAAATAATTTACAAAAGAATTTATGTAAAATCAAAATGTAAAAATTAAAAGAAAAAAAATTAAAAATCATCATGAATATATATTTTGTATAAACACAGAAGTGAAAATGTAAAAATTTTCCAAACCCATATATAAGTGTAAAGGTTGTAAAAAGTTATTGTTTTTTAACTTATACGTCAGTTAGTTTGAGTTATAAAAAGTTCAATTTCATATTGTTAAATATAATTTTAATAAAAATGTCCAAATATGCATATAATCCAACTGTAATATTTGTAGGAAAATTATTTACAAATTTCTAGAGGTTGGAGCTACTTTACCTTGTGAGCTAATGAACTCTGCTAAGTTGAAGTTAGCCTTGAATTGGGAAACCGAGTAAACTCTTCCTCTTATTTGTATTTTTAGGCTTTTGGAAGATTATGTAGCCAGCATATGTTTGGCACATAAATAGCAACTAAAAACTTTTATGCCATTTGTCCTCTTTAAATAAACCAATTTATGGTTACACTACGTTGTGGATGGACTTGGATAATATATTGAGGGAGCCTAAATTATCTTATATAATGTTTGGAAGCATTTGGGAAGATGTGCTCTCCCTCCCTTCAAACATACATCATCCTTTCTAGCAACTTAATAGTCTCAAATAAAAGTTTATGTTCAATGTTGTTTTATAGTATGTCCTTCTTCTGCGCACAAAATGTCAAGTTTAGCCGGCTTCATAATTCATTTCTAATGATTTATCCATTTTATAAAATCAAAAGAACTGTATCTTGGAAATATATATACGTCACACATACCATTGGTATCCTTATAGACAACATGTTATCTGAAATTACAGAGGAGCTAGATGAAGATACACACTGGTTTATCAACACAGAAGAAAAAAAGGAAAAGATCAGGAAGATTATACAGTATCAAAAATCTCTGTATAGGTCAACAACATCATCTTCTTTTTCATCTTCAGCTGCATCCTCATCTTCCTTTTCCTCACCCCATAAATCAAGCAGTTTGTTGAAGTTGATGAAAGGAGGAAGCACATCCATGAGGAGATTATTTGACATGGAGCACACAAGTTTGGCAACCCATTTTGACTTCTACAGTGGCTCACCAATAACCAAGCCAATATCTCTGTGGGAAAGTGATTCTGAGCATGATTTCCAGGATCCTTGGGCCTTGATCAAGGAGGTTGGACCCACCCGTTTTGTTGGAACTGATAGAGAAAGTGAGTTAGCCTCAAAGGGTTGTTATGTGGATGGAGATTTTGGTTCCCAGAATAGAAATCTCAAGAGTAGCAAGCGAAAATTGACAAGGAAAAAGTCTTTTAGGAGGTTGCCAGGATTTGGTTTGTGGAGATGTGGAAGATTTAGATTCCCTTTGAGATTTAGAAGGCTTAAAGTTAGAATTTGGGGTAGACTAATCAGATAGAGCATCCAATTGTCGTTGAATTTTGAGCATCATTGGAAATTTGGAATGGTCATGTGGATAAACTCTTGTCTTCAAATAGTTTTCCTTCAAAACTTGCTGAGCTACGTGATTTACATCAAGTGTTCAATGAGAAGAGTAATAAAGCACGTTGTGGAGAGAAACTCATAGCTTGGCCGGCGACACAAAACACTAATCAGAGTCCAGATACTTGCAAATGACAATGATCAGATAGAAGTCTAGCTATGACTTTTCCTTCTTCAATCTTTAGTTTCCTACTTTCTCTGTTCCATTGATGCACCCCATAAGTCTCATTACTAAAACCCATTTTGATTCACCTAGTTTTGGGCTTCCTAAATGACCACCAATCTTTTTCCAATCTGCTGGATAAAAGGCCGAAGGAGTCAAGCTAATAAAGTTGAAGTCTGACCTTGCCTATTAATTTTGGAAAACAGTTAAGGTTCCAACATACAATCAATTGATAATATCTGGAGTAACCTAACATGTATTCAAACCATACCAAATGACATGCCGGACCAGGCAAAGGGTACTTTTGACCCTACCAAAAGGTAACTTTTGGCCCATGAAAATTACCAGAAAGATGTTAAGCTTTGACTCTGATACCATGTTAAGGTCCCAACATAAAACCAATTGGCAATATGTGGAGTAACCTAACATGTATTTAAACCATACCAAATGACATGAAGTAGGCGATGTGGGACTTTCAACAGAAACAAAGTAATATATTATCATTAAATAATAAATAAACATAAAAAAAAATGAGATGATAAAATTATAAATATACAAACAAAAATATTAAATAATCATTACGTTTGAAGGACCAAAATCGTAGATATACATCGAAGTTACAAAATCTGTCACTGCATGTAAGGACCATTATGCCCCCATTTGTTCCCATTAAAAGCTAAAACAAGTTCATTACTGAATCTAAGAAGAAGTGGATGATTCATGTCAAATCTCAGGACTGCATTGTTTAGTCTAGTCCAATGCTTATTCCTAGAGGCCATGCTTTGTGCTGCAATAGAATTCCTCAACCCAGCTGAAGGTTTCAAGACTACAAAAGATGTGTCTAGGTACACACCACCATTTTTGTACAGATCTGCAAGTCTGATCAAGTCAGATAAGTTCTGAAACAGAGAAATCTCACCAGGGCTCTTCTTTCCTTTACTCAACTCATTCAACCACGCTTCAGCTGGAGTCCCTTTGGACAGAATTGGGAAGTCTGGGGTCACTGCCTAAATTCTGAACCTCCCATCAAGAAGTGGCTTCAGGATCTATAACCATGAACGGAGTCCAAAGTCCTTGACAGAATCACCAAACATGCCTTGGGATGCACCTTGAAAAGACTCTCTATAGACAACAATTCTCTTGCTTCATATGAGCCTGCATGGCACTCCCACGTCATGAAAAATGGAGACTCACATTCATGGCTGAAAAATCCCAGAACCCGAGCATGGAATTGCCTAATCAATTTATCTGAATTGAGAATCTTGAACTCGTGAAGCTTCCCTTTAAACCAAACATTTTTTTCTTCTTCAGTTGCATTAATTGGAGCAACTGGCACTACATGATTTTCTTTACCAACTCCTTCATTCTCTTCTTGCATGGAACGTAATGGGTAAGTGTTAGAAGAAGAGTTGCCTTTATGCCCTCTCCATTTCTGTGAGTCCGAGCTTCCAACATTTCTAGTGCTCCTTTGCTTGCAGAAAGGTGTAAGGAATCCTGGTAACTAAAATCATCACAAAGGATGAGAAAAATTATGGCTGACAAATATTAGATAGAAGATAGCTATCTTGGCACGTTTAAGAACTCAGTGATCAAATATTTTGTCGAAGTTAAAATTCTTTTGTGAGAATTGCAATCGGAAAGAACATATGCAGAAGAGCATGCACTTAGGTGCCTACCCTCACACTGGACATGGAAGACTTTGACTTCTACACGTATTGCAGATAGGATGTTAAAAATGAATATCAAATAATAATATTCTTTGATGAAGTTTTGGGGAAGGTCTCCGCTGTTGGTTTTTCTTTGAAGCATTCAAAGTGTTTAGGTGGATGTCAAATTTCCACAACTCAACGCCATGACATAAAGTTTATCATTTATTATCTGGTCAAATGTTTTTACCAGCTTCAAAATCTGACAGAATTGTATCTGAATGTCAACAACTTTTCAGATAGAATCCCATGCTCCAGGGGAAATTTGTCTGTATTAATAAAACTCTTTCTGAAGGAAAACAACTTTGAGGGAAGCATCCCTTCTAGTCATGGAAACTGCCAAAATTTATTGGTACTCAGCCTTTATAAAAACAAAACTAGTGGCACCATATCAGAAGAAGTTATTGGCGTTTCTTTACTAAAATAAAATTGGATGTATCTCATAATGCTCTCTCAAAGACTCTTTGAGCCGAAGTGATAAAGCCACATAATTAGAGAGTTGGTGCCATATGAGAACAACTTTTACGGAGTCATACCATCTACGTGTGGTAGATTTATTACCTTGGAAAACCTGTATTTGGATGGAAATTCTTTTGAGGGAAACATCCCTCAAACTTTAAAGAATTTGAGAGGTTTATTTAACATAGATCTTACACGAAATAACTTGTTTGGTATGATTGCTGAGTTTTCCGGGAGTTCACTGAGCTCAAGCATCTAAATCTGTCATACAAAAATTTTGAATAACACTTGATTATAGACATGAGGTAAAAACATCTCACAAAATGACAGAAGTATGAACCCTTCAAACATCAATGTAGTCAATGGCACACATTCTTCACTCAGAAATGAAGCCAAATAATCTTGTAGTTTTTACAACAAAATCTTAGATATATATATATATATATATATATATATATATATATATATATATATATATATATATATATATATATATATATATATATATATATATTAGATAAAGAATGCAAGGTAACTAATTTAATGATAGACAACTAAAGAACTTACTTGAGTACCATGATATCATGCTGCTGAAAACAAACGCTATTGTGCAACAAATAATTTTAGTTCGGGATGATCGATATTCAGATTCATCAGGAACTCCCGGCATCTGACTGTTGTTCCGCTTGATGTATGTTCACTATGTTGTGAAAATTTTGGAAGAACCTTCTCTACATCAAGATAACTTGGCATGAGACAAAGGCAAGCTAAGATGGTGTTTGTTCTTTTAGAGTTCAGAACAACATCCTTATCCGCCATTTCATGAAGCAAGGAAATGATTTTTTCTGTCTCTCCCTTTAAACCATAGCCAGTTAGCAAAGGATCAAATACCACAACATTCGGTACATGTCCACACGAGACCATTTTCTCATAGAGGGACATGGCCTCATCCAACAGTCCAAGTTTTGAGAACCTTTTTATTAATATAGAAAAGGTTACAGCAGAAGGGACCAAATCCATGTTAAGCATCTCCAACAGCAATTCCTTGGCATGTTTAAGATATCCGGCTTTGAGAGTTCCATCAATTATTATATTAAAGGAGACAACATTAACATCATGATTCACATTTCTCATTTCTTGAAATAGACTCCTAGCCTGCTCTAAACGATTTTCCCTGCACAAGGATGCCATTAGTGCATTGTAATCAACTACTGTTGGTCTAAGCCCAGAATTTTTCATTTTAATAAAAAGTCCTCTTGCAAGACTCAGCATCTGCATCTTGCACAAACCAATCATCAAAACTCTGTATGTTATTGAATTGGGAGAAATTCCAGAGTCTAGTGCACATTTCCAGAGTTCCAAAGCCTTAATAAGTTCCCGGGCACTTAGATAACCCTCAATCAAAAAATTATAAGTTACTATGTTACCTAGGCACCCCATTTCAACCATAGTGGAATGGACCCTTATAGCATCATGAAGACGTCCTTCCTTGCCAAGTCCCTGAATTAAACAACTATACGTGAAGACATTAGGCTTCATATGGAACCTGTCGCTCACCAACAGCTTCCAAAGATCCATCGCCTCATCAACTTTGCCAGATCCACACAGCCCTTTCATCAACGTACTATACGTAACCACGTCAGGCTTCTTCCCCTTCTTCGCCATCATTTCCACAATCCTATACGCATCGTCCACCCGATCCTCCTTACAAAACCCATTGACAACAACATTGTAAGTAAAAGCATTTGGCTCCTCCCCCTTCTGCTCCATCAAATCCAACACCTTAATTGCATCCTCCGCCCTACCATTCTTGCAAAGCCCGTCAGCCAAAACTGTGTAAATAACAACATTCGGCCGAACTCCTCGCGCCATCATGTCCTTCAACATATCAGACGCCTCTTTCCACCGACCAATCTTGCTAAGACCTTGCATCAAACAGTTATATGTAACCACGTTGGGACTAACCTTCTTCCTCGACATCTCATCAAACAGTTCCTTCCCCCTCTCAACATCACCCTTGGCACAAAAGACACTAATTAGAGAACTATACAGAAACACACCAGCTTTCAACCCCTCTCTCTCCATCTCCTCCAACAAAACCAACCCCTCACAAACTTCACCATTCTTACAAAGATAATCAATCAAAACACTATATGTCACCAAATCGGGTTTGTTCTCCCCAACCTTCATCGCCTCAAACAAAGCCCTAGCTTCTACGAATCTCTTAGCTTTACACAATCCACTTATAAGGGTATTATAGGTAAAACTATCAGGAACCACACAATCGTTATTTTTCTTCATCTGAGAAAACAAATCCATTGCCTTGTCGCATTGACCACTCTGGCAAAAACTCTTCAACACAAGGTTGAAATGATAGACTTCAAACAGAAAACCGTGTTTTATAATTAGGCTAAGGACCCCAAAAGCGGAACTTGGGTAATGGGTGTTGACGAAACTTTCCATTAACGCCCCGATTGAAATGAAATTGGGAGAAATGCTCGTGGAGACCATCTTTCGGTATACCGACACGACAACGCCGTAGCGTCGTGCCTTGAGGAGGTTGTAGATGAGGGAGTAGCAAGCTGATTGGGAGGGAGGTGAATTGGGGTGGTAGGTGGCGCTGTGAGAGAGGGAAACGACGTCGGATAGTGGGTGAGGAGTGTGGGAGATTGAAGCAGAATGGAAGGGATAAAATGAGATGGAAGATGAAGGCAGGGAAAGAGAAGGGTTAAGGAGGCGCTTGGGCGTCATTATTGGTTTCAAGGTTTGTAATTCGTTTTGCAGGTAAAGGAGTTTACAGGTGACTTTTTTCATTATTTTTTAATGTGGCACGACTAATTTAATTAAGGTTTAAACATAATTTCAATATTTTGTCTCTTCAACAGTACTAAAAACAGTTAAAAAAACATCTTTTTACATGTTATTTAGATAATTATAATAAAATATTATAAATTTTATGTTTAATTATATTTTTAGTCCTTAAAATTATAAGAAAAACTTATTTTCTCCTTTTAAATTTAATCTAATTTTAATTCTTAAACACAAAATTTAAAAAATAAAAAATAGTTTTAATTTTTTTTAATTCTTCAATTTATTATTTAAAGATTAAAATTATATTTTTCAATTTTAAAAAATTAAAATAATTTTAAAATTTTAAATATGGATGGTTCAAGATTTCAATAAGCTGAAGTTTTAACTTTGTAACCATATTATTTATTTTTTGATTACTAATCTTCTTAAAAAAATATCATACGAATATTTTAAAATATATACTATAAACCATCTAAATAATAATATGATTAGAGATGAAGAAAAATTAATAAAAATATAACGTGTAATAATTATAGAATGATAATATAATATGTTTATACTGTTATAATAATTATAAGAAGGTAAGTGTTGAACTTAAAATTAAAATTATCTAACCTAAAAATATGCTAACTAAAAAAATTAAGATAATATGAGTAGAAAAAAAAGTAAATTTACTTAATTTATATTTAAAAAGCTTTTTTACCTTTTTATAAAAAAAATGTCCTTTAAAATAATAGCAAATTATACACTCAAGTCATATTCAATGTTTTATTTATTTATTGGATTCAAGTTTATATTGATAAATTTTGAAAATTATATATCAATAAAATATTTAAGAGAAGTTAAAAATATTTGATATATCATCTTTTCAGGATTAAAAATGTCTTCATGAAGAGACATTACTTTTTTATTTTGGGAGAGATTTAACTTTTGGTGATGGGAAATAACACCCCGTTGCAACCTTTTTGTTAAAAAAATAATTTTAAACATACGAACATATAAGATATAGAATTAAAAAGAGTTACTCATTGTAAAAAAAAAGACGTAATGATCAGAAATATTAAAATTATCCACAGCTTAAAATTAGTCGATAATAACAAAAATTTGTCAATAAATAAATATTACTCGACAAAATTTTGACGATCAAAAAGAAAAAATAAATTATTTTCTTACCATGTGCTCCATTTAAATGTATAAGTAAAAAAAGAGAAAAGTTTGATTAAAACTTATCTAAAGAAATGTAAAAGAAAACATAAACAAAAAAGTATCAAAATGCAATCATAAAATTAAAAAGTAAGGAAAGAAGAAAAAGTAGTTATTCAAAAAATTATACCATTAAAATCTTTAAACTTATAATATAATTTTGACTGAATTATTATAACTACCATTTATAAATATTGTCAACAAATGCAAGTCCATAAAAGTGTAAGGTAACTTTATAAAGTAAGTAAAAAAACATTGGAGGAAAAATGGGATTAAAACTAAAAAAAAATTATTCATATGTAATTAATTTAAAAATGTTAAAGATTGCTTACAAAAGATGTTTCAAACCAACGTCAATATTGTTTTCCAATTAAAGAAATTTATTTATACATATGCACCTAAAAAAAGACTAATGGAAGTTCTTAAAAATAATAATTTCTTTCATTATTTTTCCCAGATTGGTATAAAGCGAGTTTGATTTTTTAGTGAAATTCTTTTTCATACTATAATATGCAACCATTCCATTCAATATATTTGAAGAAAACAAAATTTATACTAGATATTAAACTCAAGTAAATTTACATTAAATTAAATTTGAAATGATATTCACTGTCACCATGTTACATCAAAATAAACTTATTTTACGAGATCTTTAGATTCTTGATTCTCACATAAGAACATAAACTACAATAAGGAGACTAACCTTGTATCATGAGAGATATCTAATGAAAATGTGTTCTTTAATATCTTTGTTCTTTAACCTCCTTTTCTCAACTTATCTTTTTATCTTTCTTTCTTTTCTCTAACATTTCTGATGATTTACTGTGAAAAGAACTTTATGACTTAGGACAAAACCCTAATCCATTTTATTAACTAACGTCCATCAAGTTGATTACAGTAAGTTTCTATTTTATTTTATTTTTATTTTATTTTGACTTCTTATATTAATCAATAGGTCATTATATTTTATTAAATCACATTTTATCTCATCGTTATATTTCACATGAGTCACATAATAGAATTAATTTAATTAAATTAATTTTAACAATACTTTCACCTTACACATTACACCCTTATCTCCCAAGTCAATTACCCAAAATACATTTCTCCTAATTTTGTTTTTACCCTACCTTCTTCTATTTCTTTACAATTTCTACATGTCCATCCTTTGATTTCTTTACGCTATCACCTCATTAAAAACCTTTTCTAACAAGTAAAAGTAAGTAATCATTAATATTACATATGAATTACATGTTCTATACTCAAATTATACAAACAAATCCAAATAACTCAATTTGGAACATTATTGCGAGAATGAGATTGAATTCCACAACACTTAATTCGGAAACACATTCTAGATTGGTGAGTCATTTGAAATGTATTTCTAGAAAATTAATTCCGAAAATATATTCTAAAAACACTTTCCAAGAAATCAATTCTGAAAATATATTTTGGAAAGTGCGTTCTGAAATACATTTTTGGAATTGATTTTTCAGAAATGCAATGCATTCCGAAAAATACTTTTAGGAATAAAATAAGAAAATGTTCAGCTTTCTCACTCCCTGCAACATGTTTCAAAAAAAAAAAATGGTTGCATGATTATTGGACATGTAAAAATTTGATACAAACTAAAAAAAGTTGGACATTTTTACTTGTTTCTTGTAAAAAATGTTGTACTAGGACTTACAAATCAGCAATTGAAATGGAACAAAATGAGAAATAAATACACACCAATGAAAGAAAGATAAAAGACAAGGGTAAGGGTAAAATGGGGTTTAAATTAAATATGGGAGTGCAAGGTGAAAATATGGGGTGCAGGAAGCAAGAGCCCAAAATAAATGTAGAACTTGTCTTCTTACCTAACACAACTCCAAATTATAAGTAGTTTATGAAAATTATTGTCAACAAAAAAGTAAATGTGAAAGTGTCTAACCATGTTTTGGTATTAAATAGGAATCAACCATCTCCTACCTATTATTGTTGCAAATTGGCAATCTTAGTTACTTCTTTTTACCTTAAAACATAACCTATATCATTTCAGAGTTAGCATCAAAATTTTGCACTTAAAATATGAACCATCCAAGAGCAAATTGGAAGAGCCTGTTGTTACAAATCCTGAATAGATGTCTTTTACTATGTATGATCTTAATGAAGGAATCAACAATTGCAGCAACCCTTGCATGAAATGAAACTGATTTGCAAGCTTTACTCGACTTCATGAGTAAGATAGTAGAAGATCTATTCAACATTATGAGTTCTTGGAATGAATCCATCCATCATTGCAATTGGATAGGAATCACATGCAACATCTTCGTTGGAAGGGTCGTGCACCTTAGCCTTGAGCAACTAGGAGTAGGAGGCACTCTTACACCATTCATAAGCAATCTCACATTCCTCAACACACTCAACTTGTTAAACAATAGCTTCCATGGTGAATTTCCTCATGAGGTGGGTCGTTTATTTTATCTGCAACATCTAAACTTCAGCTATAATAACTTTGGTGGGAGTCTTCCAAGTAATCTCAGTCACTGCACAAAACTAGAAGTACTAGCTACAGGTGCTAACAATCTTACAGGTGCTAAAAATCCCAACTTGGATAGGAAACCTTTCTTCTTTGTCTCGCATTAGCTTTGCCTTGAACAACTTCATCGGAAACATACCACATGAGGTAGACCGTTTATCAAGCTTGACATATCTTGTGCTATATGGGAATGACTTGTGGCACAGTTCCTTCTTCAATCTATAACATATCTTCCTTGTACTATTTCACTTTTACTCAAAACCATCTTCATGGGAACTTACCAGCTGATGTTGGATTCACTCTTCCTAACATTAAAGTATTTGCTGGTGCGGTTAACAATCTCATAGGTTTTGTCCCTGCATCGCTGTTGAATAATGCATCAAAACTAGAGATTCTTGACTTCTCCTTGAATGGTCTTACTGGAACACTGCCAAAGAACTTAAGGGTCTTGAATAGGTTAACTAGACTTAGCTCTGAGTACAACAGACTTGAAACTGGGAAAACAAATGATCTTAGCTTTCTTGATTCTTTGGTCAACTGCACAGTTTTACAAGTTTTACGTCTAGGAGTAAATAATTTTGGTGAGTGTTGCCTAAATCAATTTCTAATTTCCCAAGGCAATTGCACACATTTACCCTTAGTTCCAATGGAATACATGGAAATATACCTGTTGGAATTGGCAATCTTGCTAACCTCACCCTCATAGCATTGGAAGGAAACCGGCTAACCGATAGTCTTCCTTATTCATTAGGTAAGCTGCAAAATCTGAGAGTATTGTATCTGAATGTCAACAAATTTTAAGGTAGAATCACATCCTCTTTGGGAAATTTGTCTATATTAATAAAACTCTTTCTAAAGGAGAACAACTTTAAGGGAAGCATCCCTTCTAGTCTTGGAAACTGCCAAAATTTATTGGTACTTAGCCTTTATAACAACAAGCTCAGTGACACCATACCAGCAGAAGTTATTGGACTTTCTTCACTAGCAATATCTACTTGGATGTATCTCATAATACTTTGTCAGGGACTCTTCCAGCTCAGGTGAGTAAGCTACATAGCCTTGGAGAGTTGATGCTATCTGAGAACAACTTTTCTGGAGTTATTCCATCTTCTCTTGGCAGATGTATTAGCTTGGAAAAGCTGCATTTGGATGGAAATTCTTTTGAGGGAAACATCCCTCAAACTTTACAGAATTTGAGAGCTTTTCTTGATATAGACCGTTCACGAAATACTTGTCTAGTAAGATTCCTGAGTTTCTTGGGGAGTTCACTGAGCTCAAGCTTCTAAATCTTTCATACAATAATTTTGAAAGTGAAATACCAAAGAATGGAATATTCAAAAATGCAACTTCCCTTTTATTATATGGAAGAACAAGTTATGTGGGGGTGTCCCAGAACTAAATTTCCCTGTATGCACTGTCAGGAAAGCTTCTCTGGCAAGAAAACATCTTACTCCTAAGGTGGCTATCCTTGTAGCGTGTGCATTTATATTACTTTTAATTCTATCATGTTTTCTTAAATTGTTCCTCATAGCTAAAAGATCAAAAAAGAAAACTACTACATCAACTACTGAAAGGATTTGGAAATGAAAATTTCTTATTCAGAAATTAGCAAGTGCACTGGCGGGTTCTCCCAAGATAACCTGATTGGTTCATGAAGTTTTGGTTCTGTATACAAAGGAACTCTCTCAGGTGATCAATCAAGTGTTGCAGTTAAAGTATTAAATCTTCAACAGAGAGGAGCATTTAAGAGCTTCATCGATGAATGGCAAGTTCTGAGAAGTATAAGGTCATTAGACATGTACTCAAACATTAGAGCTTTGAAGTCATTGTTGTGATGATCAATTCCTGAGATGGCATTTATGATCTTGAGAAGGTTCCAATGAAGTCTAGAAGATTGGTTGCATCCCGTGAGTAATTTGCAATTTCAGAAAAAGACATTGAGATTCATTCAAAGACTGAACATAGCTATTGATGTTGCTTGTGCACTGAAATATCTCCACCACTTCTGTGAAACTCCAATTGTTCATTGTGACATAAAGCCAAGCAATGTGCTTCTTGACAATTATATGGTTGCCCATGTTGGTGACTTTGGATTAGCTATATTTTTGTTTGAAGAATCAGGCAAGTTATTCACACAACAAGTTATGTAAGCTAACCTAAGGGGTTCTATTGGCTTCATCCCTCCAGGTATGTTATTATTCAAAATTCAAAGTGCTAAAATGTATTATATTTGTAAAAAATGACCCACTAATAATTGACATGTTGAGTATGGTATGGGTGGGAAGCCTTCTACAATTGGAGATATATACAGCTATGGGATTCTATTACTAGAGATTTTCACCGGAAAAAGACCAACAGATGAAGCATTTGAAGGTGGCATGGGAATTCAGCATTTTGTAGCAATGGATCTACCTCACAATGTCAAGGATATAGTTGATCCTTCATTAGTCTCTGACCAATAATTGGATGGCGAAAATAAAGAATTTCAAAGTGAAGAGAAAGCTATAAGGGGGAACTATGAGATTGAAGTCACGACTGCAAGTTTGATGGAGGATTGCTTTGTGTATCTGATGCAAATTGGAATGTCTTGTGCTGCAAATCCACCTAGTGAACGAATGCCAATCACTGTGGTCATCAACAAACTACATACTATCAAGAACATTTATACAAATAAAGCATAGTGCTATATGAACAAAATTTTAGAAGAGGAAAATATTTAACTATATGTAAAACTACAAGATTTTATGTATATCTATTTATATGTAACATCTAACTATTCAATATTCTCGTATTAACAAAGTCAGTTTAACATTATATAAATGATAATTGACTTGAAATACAAAACATTTATATTCACACTGAATACTTACAATATGGTGTAGTATTAACCACATTCACAGAACAAGCCACATATCAATTAAAGAGTAGTAAAAATAATGTCAAAATCCAAACGTGTTTCAGGTTGAAATATTTGTGTAAAAAAAAAAAAGAAGAAGTGATGGTCTATGCATCTAGGCTCACCAGGCATAGCGGGCAATGATAACAGCTGCCTGTTATCCCTCCACTGTTAAGAGAGAGGTATTCTCTGCTCTGTGAATCCAGCCTCACGCAATGCCCTCTTTTCTAGGACCCAAGAGATTCAGGCCTTCGGGCCTTCGTCTGAATCCCGTGGGACTTGGAGTGGGTAGATCAGTTTTTTGCAGTCAAAGACCGCCCAGCAAGCGACAAAAATATCCCATCACAGTAAAGCACTCATTATAGTCACAAGCTAGCGTTACCGAGCTCGGCGATTAGATGACATTGTCAAGAAGAATATAAAGATTTGGTTAATTATTTTGTGCTCGATGTGGGACTATAAAATTAGAGGGAGACACAATGTTATGTCTGAGATACATTTATGTCCCCTTTTATCATATCGAGATTCAAACAATAATTGAATTGATTAGAAGAAAAAGATTGTAAGTAATTTATAGTTTCTGATTACCGATAAAGGGGTTAGTTTCAAGTTGCAGAAATTGATTGTCCCATATGTTACTATGCCATAAGAATCTCTCACTGAGAACTGCTCTGAATATGAAAAAGCATAAGAAAATACATTTTCAAGGTAATTTTGGTTTGTGATCATTAAGTGATGGTTAATATAGATTAGCTACGCAAAGGGATACCCATTATACCTTTTTCTTATAATAAAATATCATACAAATATTTTATGTTTAACTGAATCAAATAATGTCATCTATGTTTCTAATCTCACATTCAAAAACAAATAATTGTAGCTAACCACACAATATCATGTTTAAGTAATGCAATTATGTGAATTTTGTTTTAATTGTGTTAATTAAGTTGTGAGGTAATTATCATTCTAATTTATCATATTTTAGTTGTGTTTGTTGAATTCTTTTGATATCAAAATGATGCAATTTTAGCCCTCCATTATTTAGAATTTAATGACGTAAAATTAATTTATAAATTATTATATATTTGACGAACTAAAATCACGTGAATGTAATATATACAAACCTAATTGATATAATTAGGATTTCAGATAATTACATTGGGGCATACGTGATACCTTAGGGACCCAAAGAACATAATTGAAACCTAAAAAGAATATATAACTTCGGTACCTCGTGAAACAATTATAAAGTCATTTTTTGTCTTTTATAAGTCTTCAATAAAGAAATTTGTTCAAATAAATTTTATGTATATTAAATTAGGTGTACTATCTTTAATGAAAATTGCATGAATATGTCAGCATAATAATTATTGGATATGAGTAATAGAAATTGTAATAAAAATATAAAATGTTGATAAAACAAAGGTTTTGATGCCTTAAATAAAGGACAACATAGAACCATTCACCACGGTACAGTGGAGAAGTGAGAGAGTTGAGTGTAGCCACTCACTGAGACAAACCAATGATGAGTTTGTTGAGAATCTCACGGAACAAAGAGCAAAATGACCATGTCTAATTCGACTTGCATTTTATTTTTAGCATCCAAGGGTTGAAGTAGTGCACAAACTCTTCTAACAACAGCATAAAATGAACCCCACTTCCACTCTCAATAACACACTAATTTGCAACAAAACCCAGTTACTACAAAGGAAGAAGCCATGGCCATTAACAGCTCTTGCTCCAAGGCCATTCTAGGAACTCATGTTCCTATGTATGCTCCAAATGCTTCCAACACACCCAAGTTTTCCTTAACCCCCAATGGCCACAAGGGTTGCAGCTCTGGGTTCCCAAAACTTGTTCAAAACAAGGGCCTTTTCCCACTTCATGCTGTGCCATCCAAAACTATGGTCCTTTCCCACTTCTGTTTCTAATTCTTACGGAGGGGATCTTTTTTTTTAGTGTTCAAATTTTCCATTGGATCAAACTTACAAATTTTCATTCTCTTATTTGGAGAAACTTGTTATGAAATTAAACTTTCTGAATTAGTCTTTCTGTAGTGGGTTAGAAAAACATGGGACAGTGAAATAAAAAAAAACTGATGTTAGTTAGAGGTCATGAGTTTTGCTTTTGAAATTTAATCTTGGTTTGCATAACATGATGCAGATGGATTTGGACAGTTTGGTGGTTCAAACTCAAGAACAACCAAGTGAGTTCTAAGTCTTAGCAAACACCCAATAGGATCTTTCTACTGAATATATATTCTGTGTAAGTAGCTCTCTAAAAATGAAAATTTGGGTCATGCAGAGGAGGAAGCAAAGATGATTAATGTCAAATTTCAGTTACACCGCAATTGTAAATATGGTGAACAATTTCTAGTAGTTGGTAATGATCCAATGTTTGGATCATGGAACCCTGAAAATGCAGTACCAATGAGCTGGTCAGAAGGGCATGTGTGGACTGCAGAGATGGTGAGTCTTACTATTGTTATTGTAATCTTTTCAAAATATGGAAAATGTTGTGTGATAGAACAGTTTATGGATGTTCCTGCCACATTTGATGCAATCAGGGTGTACCTGTTGGAAAATTTCAATTCAAAATCATTTTGAAAAGAAGAGAAGGTGACATTGTGTGGCAGCCAGGGCCAGATAGATTTGTTCAGACTTGGGAGGCTATGAACAGAATCACTGTTTCTGAGGATTGGGAAAATGCTCAACTCCAGAAAGTAACAGATGATGATGAAGAACAAGTTTCCAAGACATCAGAGGAAGACCAACTTGCTCAGACAAATAAAGATTCCCAGATTGAGTCAGAAATTTCCAATTTGACTGAGAATCTTGATCGTCCAAAAGAGACACAGAAATGGAGTGCTTCTGCGGTGATGAAGAGCACACGTTGAGTTTTGTTTCCTTGGAGAATCAACGCTCAAGTTATTTTCATTCTCATAGAATAATTATTTCTTTTTAGTATAAATAAGTGTCTTGCACCTATTCTATGCTCATTTGTCTTCATTAATGATTTTTTTTTTTTTTTCATCTCTGTCTTGCCTCATGGATGATTTACTCTTCACTGTATTTGAAAAGTCTTCCACTACATAGATTTACTGATTTATTATTAATTCTAAAGGATTTAAATTTTTTAAGTCAACAATGTGATTAGTTAATATTTTATTTAAAATTTTAGAAGTGGACCTACTTCTTTTATATATATTTCTTTTAAAGTATGATTAGAGATTGTCAAGTTCTGAGTGACGTAATATTTTAGCATCTTTAATGTGAAATTCCCACTTGCTACAAGATTTTATATCTTAAGACTCATTTAAAAAAAAAGCCCTGTATAGGCAAATCTAAAGAAAATATAACAGAATACTTTGCATCGATTTCACTGTAACTTCATTTTCTTAACATCGATGCTGAGGAAATACTAAAACTAAAACTTACCCCTCATATTTGTCTATTAAAACACTGTTAACTAGTTATGTGAGTGGACCTTTCTCTTCCCAGTTTGAAGAGATTTGTATGGAAAACAAGTGGAATTTTTATGGAGAGAAATTTACATGTATTTATTCCTATGTTGTCAATTAACATCTTCAGTTGATGTCGGACATTTAGAGCAGAGATTCACATATAAATATTAATTATTCTATAAAAATAAATATATTATATATTATTTATTAAATTTAAATATTAGAAAATAAAATTTATTTATTTATTTTAAAAATTGAATCTATAATTTTATTTTTAAATATTCAAGTTTTAACATCAAACTAAAATATCATAAAATATTAAAATAATAATTAATTTATAATAAATAAATTATATTATATTAATATTTTATATTTTTATGTTACATTACACAGATTAATTTATTATAATAAAAAAAATTGTTTGCTTGTTTTTACTTTTAAAAAAATTATTAAGAGATATTTTATTTATTTTTGTAATTTTTTGTCTTATATTTTCTTGAACAAAAAATATAAAAAATTATAAAATAAAAAATAATAATTTTTATATTATAGAAATAAAATTATAAAAAATTAAAATTAAAGAAAAAATTTATAATTTTTATTTTAACCGTAAAAGAGAATAATATAAAAATTAATAAGTGATAAAAAAATATAAAAAGTATGAAAAGATAAAATTAGTGTTAAAATGAAAAAATGGAGGAAAAAAATAAAAATCTAAAAAATATTATAAGTAAAAAATTACGTAAAAATGATATTTATTCAATAAAAATTAAAAAGAAAAAATATCTATATATATTTATAAAATATTTTTGTTTAATTTAAAAAAAAAATATATATATATATATATATATATATATATATATATATATATATATATATATATATATATATATAAAAACTCCGGCGGTTTGATGACCTGCTGGCTGCGTAAATTTGACTCTGAATTCACCCCAAAAACTTTAAAACATAAAAAAATAAATCAACCAAAAATCTAATGACCGCGTTGTTCTCAAGATAATGTGTAACAAAGTATCCGTTAAAAAAAATTCAATATTCAACACTATTTTAGTTTCTCGTGAGGATGAAAATGATATTTTAATTTTTTGAAAATTTATTTTGACAACAAAAATCCTGACATTATAACTAGGATGTTACACCCGGAAATCTTAGAAAAAAAATATAAATCATAAATTTATGGGCTAAATTTAATTACATCAAATTTAACTCATTTTATTTTATTAATTAATAATATATTTAAATAAAAAAATATTTATTAATATATATATATTAAATTAATGTTTCAAATTAAAATTAATATATAACTTATATTTAAAAACATTTTTATTTAATATTTGTAATATTTTAATTAGTTTTCTAGATAAATTATTTTATATTCTGTTTTTGGTAAATTATAATTTAAATTTTTCATCAGGCTTAACCCAAAGGATAAAAAAAAAACAACTCATTAACTTATAAATAAAAACTTTATTTTATTTAACCCATTAAAACAACCAAAAACAAGTCACTAACTTATAAAACCGTCTTAACAACCTATATATAGATAAAGTCACCTAATTTAGCCACAGAAAAACTCACTTCTTTTCAAGCCCCATCTTTACATAATACTATCATAATTTTAAAATTACTTTATGCCTTAAGTAAATCATATATCCACAACTTTTTAATTTGTAAATGAAAAATAAAAAAAATTTAAGACAGTTTACGGAAAGAGGAAATTCAAGCATAAAATTCAAAGGGCCTCAAAAAGTAGTTAAAATTATATGTTAAATTTTCTTTAAATTTCACCAATTTTTTTTTACATAATTTAGCTATCCGTTAACTTTATTTGAGAAATTTCAAATTTTCTTCTCTTCCGGTCATAAATATAACCACATCCACTAAAACTCCTTCAAATTGATTAATTTTTCATTGCTCTTACTTCTTCTAAACTAATATATTTTATATCCCAAATTCATTATAAATTTGCCAAATATGCAGACAAATATTACATTTACAATATTTTTAGATAGAAAAAGTTTCACGGACAACAAAAATTAACAAAATTTACTTGATTATTGGCCCATAAAACACTTGTAGACCAAAATAGAATACAATCAAAACTAAGGAATTGTAAGCCGAAGTTATTAATCAAATAACCTAATGTAGGTCGCTTAGCAACAAATTCAGCTTGTGAAACAAGACCTATGTTTGAGTCTGACAAAACATATACTTGAGACCATGTGCTTTAAAATCAACTATCCAAAAGATCAAAAGATTAGAAGAATATCTCAGGACACTAATTACAGTGATTACTAATAAATACCAATCAGACAAATCTGAAGACACCAAAGAGTAAGAAAAGCCGATTAGTAAACAAAGGCGATATGATTTTCTTGTGTAATTAGTAATTAATATTGAAAAGGAGGCTACACAAGCATTCTATAAATGAGGAAAATAGTAGGGCAAGACAAAAAAAATGCCCTTCTCTATAACAGAATTTAGCCAAGGAAATTTACCTCAGCATCTACATCCGCTATGGCAGAGATATTACAAGCGCAAATTACATCAAAACCTTTTTGCGTACAAAATGATAAGTCATGAGAATTCATTTTCCAGTTGCTTCACTGACGGTAAATATTGTTAAGTTGTTCATCTTCCAACTTTTTCATTCCTTCAATCGTTTATTGGAAATAGAATGAGGCATTCTGAAAGTAAACAAAGAGAACTAAGCATGGAGAACCGTTATCATAATATACTCACCCTTAAAATAAATTGCTGGTGTAACAAATCATTAAATTTATACATCCTAAAATATTGTTTGCATGCCGGTCATAAAGACACCATTATATATTCCGGAGGAAGAAAATAAACAGGATCATTGAGAAGAAAAACATAACAGAGACGTTAGAGTTCAAAGCGGAAAATTCATGCTTTCACACTTCCAGATAAAATCCTATTTTAAGTTACCTCGGGGAGCTGATACGCTTTTCCATTTGTTGATTAATGGCATTAGGTGTACATACCCTAGTCTCAGCATCCGAAGCCTGAAAATCACAGTGAATTGATACAAAATATTTAAATCCACGTGAGAAGTTAGGATATTCGAAGATAACCAAGTATATAAATTTTCCCCCCTAAAGGTATTACAGCAAACCCCACCAAAAAATTTCCATAAAACAACCTAGTTCATGTACTGTCAAACAGTACCAATTATTTGAGTCTGTACAAATTCCATGCATCAACCCTTAGACCAACTGTTATGAAAATAATTAAACCAATAACATAAACTAAGGGAAAAGGTAATTGATTACTTGTATTCCAACAGAACTGTAGCAAAAACAACGTAACTGAGAGACATGCAATAGCAACAATAGGGTTGAAATGATAAGGGAGTACTTGGATAATGGGTAGATACCAGGGACCAACCACCAAGCCATTACCTTTTAAGCCAGAATTAAAGAAGCCTGTCTAAGACAGCAGTAGCAGACGTGAAGCAAGTTCACTCCCCATTCAGTGATTTAGCCTTCACACTGATGCCACACAATTCCATAAACGAGGTGATTTCTCTTAACAACCACTTTCATCTGGAATTTCTAGTCCACATACCCTTATCCAAGCATCACCTAAACAAGTCAAATCACTACCAAAAACTTTAAGAAAACCCACCTCAGAAGCATTTTCTCTAGGCACTCCATCTTCTGTTTGCAGTTCATTGAATTCTGGATTGACCACATCCCACACGAAACCATTATCACGTCCAAGAGAAAGCTTGTCAAACTCTCTATCAACAGCTCGACACTGAGGCTCCACATGTGCCACATACTTCTCTGTAATTCCATAACCAAAAATAATAAATACCTAAGTACTCACTATAGTTCCAATAAAGGGCCAAAAATTTAGTTACGCTTACAACAATGAATTATCACGAGCAAACTTTGTTAATCAACCATCATGTTTCCACCAGTGTCATGCAGAGAAGCAAATTCCTAGATTCCAGAAAATAAAGTACAAAAGAATATTTACCTATTGAACCAATTATGCCGATAATTTCTAGCTTACCAGTTATCATACACCGGAACATTGGGTACCAATAGATATTATTGAACTCACTCTTTATTGTTCCACTTGCTTCAATAATCAATGGGTACAATTTCAGAAACCATAAAAAAAAATCTCAAAACTATTCTACACGCATGCATAGTGTTGGAATAGAAGGGTAGATTCAGATATTTGTTGTCAAGCAACAAGTAAATGCTATCACTAACCAAAAAGCAAAGAAAATCTCCATATATCCACTAAACATGACAACCAACCATGTCACCAGATGCAGCAACAATATCCTATCCATCAGCCTGTATCATGTTATTAACTGAATGTTCATATCCCTATATTCCAAGAAGTTTTTCAACATAAACTACAAAAAAAAAAAAAAAAATCAGAATATATTTTTTGAATTAACTTGAATTGTGGTACCTGCTAAGCTGCGAAGGGCATTCTCAGCAGCTTGTTGTTGAGCATCCTTCCTTGTCCTGCCCATACCAACACCTATTTTCTCACCAGTAAACAGTACCTAAACCCAGGCACACGACAAATTTACAACAGAGGTTACCAATTAATTTAAAAAGAGAAGACCATAACTATTTCAGATCCAAGGGTAACAAAATTTTAGTTTAGAAACACTGATCAACTACTGCATATAGTAGTATAACACAACTCATACTACATAAGCAAAGAGTACTACTGCAATTAAAAATATTATATATATATATATATATATATATATATATATATATATATATATATATATATATATATTGTTCACGAAACATGCATACACAGGTGTAGAATACCAAAAAGAGGATATGAAATAACATTCACTGACCTCGACCGAAAACTGCAAGTCTTTGCTGGTGCTTAGAATGGACTTAAACTCAACCTAAAATGGGAAAACACAAAAATGAAGCTCAAGAAAAACAGAAAAAATTATCAGTTAGGTGCAGAAACCATGTATACCTTTGAGTTACACCGCCTCCCAATTTCCTGCAGCACTTGAATAGATAGAGGGGGTAATAAGTTCAATTTTCCAGCTTCATTTTGAAGATCCTTACCATTAGAAGATGCATGATTCTGAGATATCCCATCCTCTGCAGAATGTTTGGTCAATAACACAACACAAAAAGCAGCAATTATTATAGGCAAATAAAATGCAAATGAGAAGTTCAGAAACTAGCTTGTCAATAGCACCTGATCTATTTTCACACACTATTCATCGTACATAATAAGAGTATCAAATTCGATTCAAAGGCTTAAATTCAGAATATATTAAGGAAATAAGCTTTACCTGATAGCAGAGACTTAGATGGAGCATTCTGCCTCTGCAAATCAGAAACAGAAGTTGCCTGCATATACATAATATTTCAAAACAGAAAATTTTACGGTATTCCAAAGAAAATTTAAGTTAATGAAAAATGGGATGCAACAAAAAGTTCTTGACCAACCTCTTCAGCCTTAAGTTGCGATGCTTGTTGGGGCACAACGTTGGGGGGTGAACCTATGACACTATGAGAAAATGGTTTCAGTTGAGCCTGATGCTTATCGTACTTTACTACATTAGATTCTTTAACAGATGCTAAAGGCCAAACATTTGTCTGAGTTCTGCTGGTTAGATCATCTTCTACCAACCCACCGCCAAATGGCTTTGGCATTATTAAAGATGTTGATGCTTGATTAGGTGGCCTTGATATAAGAGGAGGTTCAGCCAAAATTTGACCTCTTATATCTGGACCATGCCTCATGCTTAGAAGACCTTTTCGTGTGTCATATTCCCGATCAACAGAGCTGCCTTCATGCTTGACTGGAGGTCCAAGCAAACCAGGTTCTGAAACAAGGTTGGGAAAGATAACATCAAAAGAAAGCATAGATTTTCAAATGTAAAATGTAGAAATCCTAATAGCATAAGTTGTTCCATACTCTGTGATGGAATCAGCGTTCTTGAAGATCCAGGGCCAGTGACATTTGAAATAATACCACCAGTTGGCTGAGAGGGTTCATGCCTGAACTCAACACTGTTTGCCATGGGTTGGGTAACTATGTCAACAGGAAATTTATCACCCTGAAATGAATAATACAATAAATAAAGGGACAATTAGTGTAGTATCTACAAATGTTCCATTCTGTGGACATCAATACCAAAACTCATCACACGGACAAGAAATTCCCTACCAAGGTTCACTAGAAAGTTTGAGAATAACAGAGATCAGAAAAAACACATTGAAAACCAAGGAAACTTACAGGTTGGCTTAACCTCCGTTCAACTTCTGCACCATTGATTCCTTCACTGAGAGGGGCGTTACCATTTGGCACATCCTTGTCAACCAGTGAACATGGTGATATTAGAGCAACAAACAAGCATCTTCAACAGCAATGTAATAGAAGATCGTCATAGATGGCTGATTATCATCAATAAGCTACAAAATACTGAGTTTCCAGTGTAATACCTCAGACATCAAGTAGTTGCTCACATCTGGAGGGTGAGGTAAAATTCCAATATCATCTTCAAAGAAGATTTCAGCAATTCTTTGTAATAAACTCTCATCAAACTCTCTGAGAGTATGGCGAAGTAATTATTATAGTCCCAGTGGGAAGTAAATTAGAGCCAATGAAACAAAATGTTGTATAACTTACTTGAAAAAACAACCTCTGACATTGCATGCAACATTTCTCGCTACACATAGGACTGGTACAGCATTGGCCGTCTAATAAAATAATAATAAAGTTATGAGTCTTTATCATGGATACTAAGAAAAAAATACTTTATCCAATAATATACATAAACCTGCACCTCTGCTTGAGGAGCATAATAAGGAGTAAAGGCAGGAACAACATGAACCCTAGGCTGATCCTTATCTTCCCAGACCTTTGACCGGTCATCAATAACCATTGCCATTTTGGGATGGCATATACCATCTTGGAAAACATTTAGCAAGGATTTCCGGGAGCCTGAAAATTGCACAATATGAAAATAAAATGCAGCAAAGAAGAAATTAATCACAACAAGAACCAACAATAGGACATAATAAAGCAAAATCAATGCTGTGCAATTTCTATTGGTTACATAACCAAAAAATACCCAATAGAACAATTTGTTTTTAACATGTTTCATTTGAAAATTGTGTGAAAAATGTATGATGTTAAAGAAAGAATATTCACAGGAAGTTCAAATAATTAGGAAAAAATAGGAATTATACCTGATTTGACACAAATCACACGTTCAATGATTTGCTTTGGACCTATAAGATGTGCCTCAGGATCAAGAAGCCTCCACATTTCCAAAGCATAATCCCTTTCAGCCATAGTACACACATATACTTCAAACCGCTTGCGTCCTTTTGCAGTTAAATAGCATCTTAGATCCTCCCATGCTGGCCGTAATCTCACTAATACACTAGTATCACGAATCTGGAAAAAAAAAAGACTCAAAATCCCTACATATCAAAGGGCTTCAAAACACAAATACACTAATTAGGTGTAACTGCTAACTCCACCACATGCATACAAATTCATAGGAAAAAATTTACAAGTTTGTATTTTGTTTATTTTCTAGTGGAAGAGATGGGATGGAGATCACTTAGAATGCATAACTACAACAAAACTAAAAAAATTGATCCATTAAGAAAACCAAAAGCCTGGTTAAGTAAATTGATAGCATACATATTCATAACAAGAATAAAAATATGCAGGAATTAGTAGCCACCAAGCAAATTAATCAATAATAGAAATATATAATTATGACTTAGTTCCTTAGAGCCTTTGCCATTCAGCAATGTATTTAGCTCATAACTTATTTTTGTAACTCAACTCATAATTTCAAGGTACACTTACACACGCAAACAAACAAACAAATAGGCAAAATGAAACTGTAAATAAGAAAGAATCAACACAAAATATTAAAACAGAACAACTCTTAAATGGCCAATCATCCAAAATCCAAGATGAAAGAAAGCAGAATACAACACATATCAATAAAACACAAATTAATGTCATGCTTTGTCTCTACCCTATGTTGGTAATAAAAAATTACTAATTCAGCCAAAATCTACTGGGCAAAACCCTACTCTTCTAAACCCAAAGCATTCATATATATGAGTAAAGTAGTAATGAAGTAGATGACTATACAAACCAGTTGAAAACCTGTGCTTCTCCAAGCCAGAGCTGTTTATCTTGCCAATATATACCGCATTCAATTTCATGTGTGACTCAGAATCAAGTATAAGGACGGGTTTGCAAAGAATGATTCGAGAAGATTTACTCTCTCTCCAGCTCCACTTTCATCCTTCATTACACAATCTGATTTCCCACCCATTTAAAGGATTTGAAATCGCAGTTGCATTGTGCTCTGACGCACCCAATACAGTTGAAGTGTAAACGTCACAACCAAGAGCACCCACATCACACAATCCGTTTCACCATTTCAATCCCATCAAACAATTTTAACAAAACAGGTACATCACCACACTACACATCCCACAAACTTCACCTCTCATTAAATTTCACTGATTCCCGAAACCCCAAACTTAAACCCTAAAATTCCCATCATGCAATCTCCAACCACCACTCAACTCTCCATAAAAAAACCCCAAAATCCAAACACCACAAAAACAAACCAACAATTAAAATCAAACACAAACACACAAACAAAGTTCTGACTGAGCGACTATAGTCAAAGTCAATTAATAAACATAAAGACACATACCTCAGGATTGATGCGAGTAAGTACAATATTCCTATCTTGCAGCCTAACAACCGGACGAACCAGTTTCTCGTGGCTACCAGAAAGCGGCGACACCTCCTCCATCTGAACCTTATACACCTTTCCGTTATCCACCACGCAATCGTTCTCTGCAAACTGCTTCAGCAGCAATCGGTCCTCCATGTAGCGCTTAAGCTCTGCGGACATCCCCTGCACCCGCAAAGGGTCGATCTCGCGCAATAGCCAACCCCTCAAGGCCTCAATCCTATCTTCAAACGACTTCATCGTGTTCGCCACGATGAGAGTCTCGTCCAAATCGAACACAATCGCCAGACAGCGCAGGTTCAGCATCCCCAAACACGCGTCGTAGAGTCCTAAAGGAACCACGAAGCACCAGAAGCACGGAAACTTCTTCCTTTTGCTCGGCATCGAAACGAGGTGAATCTCCTCTTCGTTTACGACCACCACCGCCGTCTAAAACGCACCGCTTGGTCAGAAACACTAATATTGCAGAAAATAAAATCTTTATTTACTCATTTCGCTTATTTAATTTATTGATTTGAACCTTCATTTCGTAGAAGCAACTGGCGTGGATGGAGATTAGTTCCTTTTGCTCTACAGCGACTGAGGAATCGAGCTTGCAGCGGACGTTGAATGCCGCAATGGTTTGAAGGATCGAGAGAGGAGGGCAGCGCTCGCTCTTGGCGCTGAAATGGTGGATGCGAATCTCGTTGTTGGGGAAGCGGAAGTTGTGAAACGGTGTCGTCGGGAAAACGTCGAGTTCGCCGACATGCTTGTCGCCGTCGTAGACCTCGTGTTTGAACCCTAAATGACTCATCACTCGCGCGCGCGGCACGCTTCCGAGTGTCCGGAAACGAAAACGACAACGGTTGAGACAACACGCAAAGCGAAGAGGAGAATGCTCAGGAGACGAGAGTTTCGCGCAGATTCGTGAATGCCGTTTTCTTCTTTCGGTGTTTGGTTCTTCTAATCATCGAAGATTCTCTCGCAGAGTCACACACACACCCTCTCTCTCTCTATTACAGTCTCTGAAACTCATAGCATTCTCTCACTCTCTCTTGTTTCTCTCTCTAGCCTGCGATTTTCAAACTCTCACAGCTCTTTGATATCTATATTTATAGACCCCGAAGGAGGGGGTTCGGTTGAACAGGGGACGTGGATGTTGTGTGATTACGGATGTACCCCCATTGGCTTGCCGTAAGGTTACACAGGTGGGGACCAATGATGAGACCTATGGGACACGTTGCAGTAGAATCCACCGTTGATCGCACAATTAAATTTTCATCTCATCCTATTTATAACCTCATTATCTTCTTGAATAATGATTTTATATAATCCTATACCTTATTTATAATAATATAATAATAAATTTTTATATTTACATTTTTATTATTATTAAATTGAATTATAGATTGATTGTTTGGTTGAAAGCGGTATATATATCATTATTTTTATTTTTATTTTTTAATCTGTGTCTTCTCTACTAATACACTATTTGAAAGCATAAATTTTTGTCTAAAATATATGTTAGCATTATCATTTAAATAACACTTTAAATATACAATTGGATTGGATTACTGGAACACTATTGTAAAATTTCCTTATTTTCAAACATTAATATGATAGTGTCAAAATTTTATATAGGGGCTAAAATGCTTTTTGATCTAACTTTTTTGTCTTGTTTTATTTTTTTTACTTTTATGCATGTTTATATTTATGTACAATGTAATATTTTTAACATTTTTTATGCGTGTATAAAATAATTAAAATTTTGTAAACTTCTATTATACGACTACATGCAAAACAAAAAATAATATATTATATTATAATATTATTGTAATTGACAAAGAAATTTACTTAGGTAGGAAAAAAATTAGAGAATGAAATGTGATTAGAATAAGAAAATAAGAAAATATTCTATGACAAGAAAATTAATAAAAAATATCATTTTCTATTTTAATATTTCTAGTTATATACAAGTAAAAAATTGTAAGGAAAACATTATTTAATAAAATTATCCCACTTAAATAAATAATTTTTTTATATTCATAATTTCAAAAAATATATATAAACTTTTAATAAATTATGATAAATACAAAAGTATTATAAAAATTAAATTAATAATTTAATATTATTTTATTAATTTAAACTTAAATATTTTAAAAAATATATAATTTTATGATAAAAATACGTTATAATTATATATACCAAAGTATATATTATTAAAAAAATAAAATATTAATTTAAATGTGTTAATTTAGAAAATAGTTTCATTCATAAAAATCAATTAATAATTATATAAAAAATTTAATTAAAATAAAATTTTAATTTATTTATTTATTTTTAAAATAAATATTTTCTATTTTTCATACTATTTTTCTTTTAAATATTTTTTACTATATTGCATCTCGACTTCCTTTTCTTTTCCTCACTATTTTTTTTTCCTTTTTATCCAACAAACCCTAAAAAAGTGAAATATTGGACAAGAATTTATCCAGAGAAACCTTTTAAACTGCAATCAATATGCACCTCAATGTATAATTGGAGAATTTATCACACTAAAATATGATAGCAATAATTAATTTTGTCGTTGTATGTGTAATGGATTTTTTATTTTTAATATGATGGTAGTGATTAATTGTCACACTATGATCAACGCTAATTAATGTTTTGTTAAATATAATAATCCTTAATTTAGCAATTTTAATATGATAGCAATAATTAATTGCCATAATACGCTACAACTAATGTCTAGTTAAATATAATTTAGTTGTAATGAGTTTTTAATTGCAAGCAAATTTTTATTGGTTTTTTTTTTCTCATTTACTAGTACTACTAATAATCATGCTAACTAGTTAAGCAAATATGATTTCATTAAATTGATTATTATACTAACTATCACCATTAAGTTTTATACATTTTTAATTCACCCTTAAAACACTTTTTTTTTGGTAGTTGTTTTTAGTTTGATTCATGTAAGTTACAAACTAAGTTTAGTCCAGAGAGAGACCCTAAACTACATACACTTGCATCCCAAATCAATTACATCAAAGATCAGATCAAACATGTTTTATATAATATTGTATTAAACGTTTGCTGTACTTGTTAAGACCATGTGCATAGTCTCTTTGAAGACTTAAATATAAGCAACAATAGTTAATAAGTTATTGATTGCCATAATTTTATTAAAAAGACCTCATAATAAATTATGTTTTTAAATAGATTTTCAAATCAAATTAGACTTTTGAACTGGTCAAGCCTTAAGGTTAAAATTAAGACTTCGATTTTTTTTTTTTAAAAGGTCAAACTCATAACAAGCTTATTTTGGTTGAATCTGTTTCCACCTCTAGTTCATACCAAAGTTTACCTGATTAAAAGTTGTACAGAAAAATGTATAACAATATTTCAAAAGAAACTATTAAAATATATCTTCGAACAATTTTACTGAATATTTTAACTTTTGTTAAACTCCAAGGGTGTGTATTGATCACTAAGACCTGACCACATTCTATGCAAAATGAAAAATATTAAAATATCAGAAACAAGATTATTATCACACTACTATTAACAGCAGAAAAAATAAATAGCAGAATGAAAAAATGTATATGCATACACACAAATATACATGCTGAAGAAATAAGGCCTTTCTTCCCATGATCTTATATTTCCCTTTGGAAACACATGGATCTTATTCCTAAAAACTACAATGATAAATATTATACATTCCACTATTATGTACGTAACACCAGGTGCACATGTAATCATCATCATCATCTTGGAAACATCTCAGTCACAACATCTGTACCACTAAAGTGGGTTGACGTTGCTTCATGTGGATTTTCAGTAGTTTTGTACTTGATTGGCTGAGATGATGTCTCATTCAAAGAACGACCCCTTTCTCCATTGTTGTGCCATCTGTATACTCCAGGCTCAGTCAACGCCTTCTCATTAAGATGAACTTCCTTGGAAAGCATTTTCAATACTTGTTTCATGTTTGGCCTATGTTGAGCACCTGATTGGGTGCAAAATAGAGCCACCACAAGGAACCGATACACCTCACTCTCATCATAGTCACTTAGTTCTGAATCAACAAGGTCTAGAAGCCTATTTTCTTCTTTCAGCTTCCAAGCCTGCATGCATGAAAGATGAGTCAGGAGAAATGAATGTATTTCTGCAACTTTTATATGATCAACAATAATGAAAAAGGATGCATCAATATTGTTTTATTTTTTCTGTTATGCTTTTTAGTTCCGTTAGGAGACTTTAGTGCCCGAAGTGTATTCCTATGAAAAGGGAGGGAGAAGAAAGACATTGCAGGAAGCTGTTAAGAGAGATCTCATCATAAATAGTTTATTTGAAAATCTGATCTTTAAGTAACTGAATGGTGTTGCGCCATCCATATAACCAACCTCATTAAGTGGGAAAAGGCTTTTGTTGTGGTTTTTTTGTGTTATGCATTTTGCTTTTTGGCTACACAGGATACAGGCAATGTTTAATGACACAATGTAAATATATTTTCTTATCTTTTATTAATTAGTCTCACATATACCTGCACAACAATTTAATCAACTGATTATAGGAAGCATTGAGCATCTGTAAATGCATTAAAATACATTTTGGAAGAGGTTCTATTATGCATGAGAAGCCTCAAATTTCAACTTCACAATGAGAGTCCTATAGGCTAGGAAAACAAGATGTGATAGTAAACCTTCTACAATCAACTTCTGATAATTTAGTGTTAGTTCAAGAACCCCCTCACTTGACCTTGCCTAACTTAGCAATGATAAAATACAATGTCCTTAATGACTGCGATAACTATGCTTATTGATACATGAATGCTATTTCGAGAAATAATATTAAAGTTAACTACATGATCCAGAATGCATTATGTCAACGTATGAAGTGATTTGAAGATTCCTTAAGAAGTTCAATTTATATATATTGGAATGCTTAATGTATAAATTAAATGATTTTGGAAAGCAAGCCATTAATGAGCTGCTGAGGAAGCCTAAAATAAGCACTCGAATTACTGAACAAGTTGATGCTTGAAATGAATCTGAGACAAAACAGCTAACAAGAATGTTAGTCATATGAAATCTATCAGAAGAAATTCCTGATGCAAAATATCTAGTTATAATGTTCCAGAATCTTCTAGAAGTTTGTTACCCCAAAGTCTGTGCTGCAAGGTTTCATATAATGATTGGGTGGCTAGCCAACTGGAAATGATTCAAGGACAATCTCCATCTTTCTAGAGGACAAAATCTTCAATTGAAAAGTGTTCTGTCGCCAGGTGGACCAGCCTCAAAGCCACAGATCCTCAAATATATTTAAAAGTCCAGTATCTTATGAAAGAACAAATAGCACAGAACTGTGTGCTGCTCTGCCCATTCAAAATACTCTAGTATGCTTCTTGTGAGAAAACATCTTAGAGTCTAAAGCCTTTATTTCACTTGTGTTGTAAGAGCTAGGGGCATAGTTATCAAAATGCTAAAGCAGTATAGCACATAGCAAGATGGCCACTATTACAAGTATACAAACAAATGCTCACAATTAAAAAATAAAAAAATAAAAAACAACAACAAAACAAAAAAAAAGGCTCAATTTGTGACATATTCATAATAAAAATAAATAAAATGTCATAGGTTTTACACAAAAAGTACAAGTAAATAACAATAAAAAAGTTGGGAAATCAACAAAAATCAAAAGACATAAAAGTGAGGCTGGGTGTTGCAATGAGAAAAGAACAAAGGAAGTAGAGAGTTTAGAGTTCACTTTAGACAAATAAAATGGAAAGTGGGTGTTGCCAGAAATAATGTTGGAGATGGGTAGGTGTTAGTCAAACTATGGATATCAAGCAAGGAAAACCACAGACAATTCAGTTATAAATTTTTGAAAGGGGTAGGTAAATCTCAACCTTGTCCCTAAAAATCCCCCTAAAACAATGTTGTTGAATGGAAAAAATAAAGGTTTTCCGAAAAAGCCTCTCTCAAGCAACAGTTCACAAACTTTATAGCATCTCATGACTGTTACACCCTGCTACCTTGAGCTATTGATACTTAAGCTGTTAGGCTGAAATTTCTATCTTCTGTTCTTGATTGAAAGTTAGTAAGCAACCAATGTGCTCTGAGTGTGTGAACATATTGTATCTAGGCAGAAGAGGCCAAAATTCAAAGAATACTTGCTGCTGAGTAGTGACAATCTCACCTCTTGTTGGGAACTGGATGTAAGTTCCAACCTGGCCAAACCAGTATAAAACCAGCAGCACAAGCTACTTCTCTTTCTATCCTCTTTATTTTAATTGATTTTGCCAGTCCTCTCATTTTCTGGGTTTATCATTTACCTGTCTGCTAAAAGTTTTATCAGCACTCTATTCTTTGTCAAGTTTCATTTTTAAGTTTGTCATACACTCGATTAAACCCCCTTCTCAAGCATCCTACTAGTATTTTTGACTTTATTCATCTTCATGTTCTCCTATATCTCTTGAAATTAAAGAAGCTAAGTGAAAATCCTAGCATGTATTGTATCAAATCAATAATAATCACACTCAAGAATCAAGAAAAATACCCATTCCACCAAAACCAAATAATCAGCTTCAAATGCAGCTCTGCTACTACTTTTCCCACTGATTATTTCAAGCATGAGAATCCCAAAACTGTAAACGTCTGCCTTCTTTGTAAGTTGTCCCAGAAGTGCATATTCTGGGGCAAGATACCCCCTGCCACAGAAGAGGTAAACTGAGTTTATATATTATGGCCAAGTCTTATATAAAGAATTATCAAAATGTACCTATACTGATAAAGTGTTGAGATAAGGATCAAATGTCTTTGGTTTCCAAACGACAAAGATGCTAATTTAGCCCAACAAACATAAGAAATTACAGACAGTTACTTCCAGTTTTTCTTTTGCACGCAACAGTTTAGTTTTAGTTTAAATTTCTTTTCATTGTCTATTCTTTTTGTTAACATACTTTGTGCCAAACATTACAGCTCAGTACAAAATATTATTGCTAAATAAATTATAGAAATCACATGACCTTTTCTGCAATGTTTCAAAAATTTATCCGAATTAATGTTATAATTATATGTTTATTAATGATATAAAAATATGAGAAATTAACAGTGCAAGTCAATATTAGAAAACTACTCTGTATGCTTAAGTAATTTGAACCAGATTACTATTTTAGGGAAGATTGAAGTCTAAAGTGATTTCATTACATCACATGGATGAGAAACAGAAGTGCTTAGTTAATGCTTGATAGAATACTGAAAGATTGATAAACTAGTTGAACATAAATCACACTCAATATAGAAGTACAAATTGCTGTCCTAGGCAAAAGTCTCCTATAGAGAATATTCTCTATTCACAAATTGAAAATAATAATACACCTATTTTCACACTACATACATATTCAATAGTACAAAGACAGTTATTTATTATACATATTATGATAATATACAATCACTAATAACTCTTCTACTCATAACTGCAACCATCATTGATATCCACTTTTAGACAATAACAGTGAAAGTCAAGGGTGCTCCAAACTTGCGGTTCCCATTATTAATCTTGGTTCAATAGTACTCATATTTGTCTACAGATATTCATAAAAAACTATAGAGGTTAAGAATACTGATAATTTTTCCTTCAAAAATCTGTCTTAAGATTTATATTGGATTTCCAATGAGTACAGAAGGCTAAATAACTGACAAGAATTTATCGAAAGGAATAATTCTGGCACCAGTTAGACAGATGGAAATATTAATAGATATGTTTGTGCTTACACAGTTCCTGCAACTCGAGTACTAACATGGGTGACATTGTCAGGAAAAAGTTTTGCAAGACCAAAATCCCCAATTTTCGGATTAAAGTTACCGTCCAACAATATGTTGCTGGCCTTGATATCCCTGTGAACAATGCTTGGTTGAGCCTCTTCGTGAAGGAAACATAGACCAGAAGCTGTGCCACAACAAATAGCAGCCCTCTTTGGCCAATCCAGAGCAACATATTTACTTTTTGAACCTGTAAAATTTGTTCTCCTTGCATTAGCATAAACCAATTAAAAAATAACCCCTCAATTTGTTGATTTACAACGTATTATACTGCATTTATCAAACCCTGTATTCCCCATAACCAAATAGAGAAGTCACCCTAAAAATTTTCAAACTAATCAAATTTATAAAGAGTCACATCCAAATAAATATTTAAATTGTACTAGTACTTACCAAGCAAAGAGCTGGCAAGGCTATTGTTCTCCATAAATTCATAAACCAGTATTCGATGACTACCCTCAATACAGCAGCCAATCAGTCCCACAAGATTTGGATGTCGTATGTTTGCTATTATATCAATTTCTGTCATAAATTCACGAGTTCCTTGTTTAGACTCAACAGAAAGAGACTTGATAGCAACCTGAGTACCATCCCTTAAAACTCCCTGCAAAGATTAATGACAACCAGCAGATAAGCATCAGAACAACAAAAAACAGGAAAATAAAAATTGAGAGTCATTACTTTCACCTTGTAGACAACTCCATAACCTCCTCCACCAATTTTACTAGAAGGATGAAAATCTTCCGTTGCTGATCTCAATGAGTTATAGCTAAATTTTTTAGTTGCAACCACTGTCCGATCACAAACATAAACTTAAATAAATCACAGGATTCAAAATTTTCAAAGAGACAGTACAAAGAAATCAAGAATTCAATTTTGAGAAAATATGTCCAGTCAAGTTGTCTCACTAGATCTGGACAAGTTTCACCTGAAATAGAGATATATGCATCTTTTGCTTATACGATTCGCAATATAGGTACATAACCAAAACAGAATGTAACCACACGATGGCCAAGAGCCTCCGCTAGCATCTTCAGTAGTAGAATTTCAATATTAATATTAACCATTTTAAATAGGATATCAGGGGTTTAAAAAATATACATCTCATTAAGTTAGGACTTGGGGATACTAAGGTGGTTTAAGAGAGATAAATGATAATTCTTCTGGTAGACCTCAGAGTTGACCTGCAATTAATTATTTTCAGCAATAGATAGATCCTGGCATTATAAACATGGAATCTATCTACTAATTGTGAGTATTAAAAGAAAAGAACTGTATCAATAATTATGCCACCAAATAACATATCCTAAATCTTATTTTTTTTAATTCCACACTATTATCAAGCACAATAATAAAATAATTCAAAACATCATCAACCAAGATTCTCTCTTCATTAAGCAATCATCCCTTCGTTCCTACCAATAAATAGGCAATTGCAACCTTCGTAACACGCGTATCTAGCTTTCAGCAGGAAAAAATATAGAGATGTACAAGAGATAGAATGACGAACCAACAGGTATGAATCATGACAATCACTACGTCAACAACCTATTCAATTCGACACAAACAATTGATCCATGCTGCAATTCAAAGCTATATCCTTTTTTAGTACCTTGTTCATGCGGCTGGTCCGCAGGATCATCACTTCTTCCACACCAATTCAAAGCACCAAACCAATTAGAAAACATAGCTATGGCCCCAGCTCCAGTCTCCTAAGCCCCCATTAAACCTTCTAACAACATTTGTCCTTCAAATTTACCACACACACCAACCACCTCCAAGGATGAAAACAAGACACTCCAGCCAACTAACTTGGAAAACAACGAAGCAAGTTGGAAGCTTGAATACACTGCAGGGGCAAAAGAATTAACAGGATGGTTTGAATCACTGTGAGACCCAAAATCCTACCCTGAATTTTCCAACTGATGGGGGTGTAAAAAGATTGAAAAGCTAAGGTTTTCTTACTCTTACACAGAGAAAGGTCGCCAAAGCGTTGTTAGTTTATGAGAGGTAGCAGTATTGCAGGGTTGGAAGGAACGTGTGAATCCATAAATAGTTAGGAAATGGAAAATGAATGAAGGTCAAAGAAGCTATCAACAGTAAGGAGGGACAACAAAGATCTAAAGCGGGGGGTTAAACCATGAAAGGGACATGTAACCGTCTCTTTTTCTATTTGCTCTTTCTTTCTTATTCCTTGTTTCGTACTTATACATCTGCTTTGACAATGAATAAAATAATGGATTATAATATATGACAGGACGAGAGTCATGTTGCGAATAGACCAAGAATATAAAGACAAGAAATAACTAAGTCAGAAATCAGAGAACATAAGCAAAAACAGAGAAGAGAAAATCAGAGAGAAAAACACAAAGACTCTGTTTCTTAATTTTCACACTGGCGATGTTGATTTTTAGTGGCACTCGTCCTACTGATGATAAATTCTATTCCAGCCCAAAATCAAACTTACGTTCTTCTTAGCAAAAATATTTTTTATTAACTTTTCCTAAAACAAAATAATTATTACTTTAAAACTAAAAGACTAAAATTAGCAAAGTAATGAAAATACCAAAATTAAGTCAAAGGTGGTATTTTATTTTTATGAATATTATATTCTTTTTTATTTGAACTTTAATATATGATATTTTATTATTTTAATAAACTTATTTTTTATTTTTCTTTATAATTATATGTATTATTATTAAGTAATTTAATAATAATTAAAAAAATATATTTGTATAAAAAAATATTTTATAAACAAATAATACTTCGTATATTATATCGTTAAAATTCATTATTATAATATTTTTTTATTTTAAAATTCTATTATCACGATTTTATTTTTAAAAAAATACGTAAATAATTACCTTAAACTCCTACTCTCAAATAAGTAACATTCGAAAACCCTAAACCTAAATCTTAAGTACACCAAAGAATAATTTCTCTAAAATCCTTATATCCTCTCTCTTTTAATCGCATTAGAAATTATGCCGTTTATTTTTTTAAGTATGTTTTCGGAGGTTTCCAAATTATTTTAATTGAATTGCACCAATTATATTGATTTTGTATGACGTCATGTAACCAGGGATCCATCATAAAAAAAAAATCCAATTTTTTCTTCGATTATCCATTGGGTGTCCAACAATACTATTAATTTGATTTTTAGTTTGACAAATAACAATTATTATTTTTCACAAACTGAAAAGTAACTATTATTACTATTAGTATCGTATTAAATCAAAAGCTTGAAGATGCATTCTAACGGACCTGGGAACCATGACACGGTCAAAAGCAAAGACAAGTACAAGTGCAGAGAAAAGCAATCAAGAAGTCAATAAATTCTTATCATAGCCGCATTTAGAAGGAGAAACATTCAAGATGGTCCAAGTGGTCAAATTTAGGAAATGATCACTGTGAGGCCATGACTAGGCATGGCAACGGGCGGGCGGGCGGGTTTTGCCTCTCCCGTCCCCGCCCGACTTTTTTAACCATCTCCGTCCCCGCCTCCGATCCTCGCGGGTTAGAATTAAGTCCCCATCCTCGTCCCCGCTGGGTTCGGCTTCCGCCTCGCCCGTCCCCAATTTATATTATTTTTAAAAAGATAATTATATTTATAATAAATTAATTTTACTATGTATTTTTATATATAAATAAATATTTATAATTTATAGTTATTATTAATTAAATATACATTTTAATTTATTATATTTATATTAAAATATATATGTAAAAGAAATATTTAATTATTTTTTATTTATATATATATATATATATAATATTTATAACATTATTATTATTATTATTATAACACTGTATTCAAATATTTGAATATTTATAACATTATTATTATAATACTTGTATTCAAATATTTAATTATACATATAAGTTAATTCATTTTTAAGTTGTCAATATATAGTTTATAAGAAAATATTTAATAAGTTAATTCTTATTTAATTAGTTTGAAGTAATAAAAGTTTAAATTATTAATTTCTTTTAATCCTTTAAAATGTAATTATTTTATTAAGATAAAATTTGATATATGATAAATAAGCATAATAAGATAAAAAAATATGGCATAATAAATATAAATTATAAATAAACTAATATTAGTTACTACTAAGATTGATGTAAAATATTTAGAAAAAGATAAAGAAAAAGATTAACTTTGTGTTCATCAAATTGGTTGAAAAGATTGAAAAAAAAAACAAATTGATGGGAGAGACTAAGAAAATGTGAAAAACTCGAAAGATAAGGGAGAGAATAATATAATAAATTAATTGATATAAAAGATTGAGAAAGATAAAAAAATTAAAAAGTGGGTAGAAGAAAAATAAAAATTGGTGAAATATAAAAAAATAACCTTATATGTAATAGAAAAAGAAAATGAAATACTTTTAAAATATTAATATTTTAAAATTTAAATTTAAATATAAAGTCGGGCGGGGATGGGGCGGGGTCGGGGTGGGGATTGCATTACCCATCCCCGCCCGCCTCGACTTTTTAAAGCGGGAAAACCCGAACCCGACCCCGCCCGGTCAACTCGGGGTTTCCCGTCAAACTCGGGGCGGGACGGGTCGGTCCCCACGGTACGGGTTTAATTGCCATCCCTAGCCATGACTTATTTCTTAATTTTGTCTTTTTTTTTATTAATAATTTATAATTAAGCTCTGTTATTTTGGACTAAAAATATACACAAAGACATCAATGATTAGGTTTGGTAGTTTTTATTTTTAAGTTTTTTTATTGGATTTCGTAATTAAAATAAATCTTATTTTACTTTTATATTTTTCTTTTTTTTAAGTGTTTTTTTTAAATGCCTGATTTTTAAACCAAAATATTTTTTTTTCTATTATTGTAAGAATTGCAAGAAACATGTAAGAATTTCAAACTATTTTAAATTTATATCAATTTTTTATCACATAAAATATATTGTGAAACAATATTTTTGACTAGAAACTCATTTTAGAATGGGGATTGGGAATACATTTCTAAAACATATTTTCTAGAAATACAAATCGAAAAGGTAGATTTAAATACATTTATAAAATTGAT
This sequence comes from Sphenostylis stenocarpa, assembly GCA_963425845.1. Lineage (NCBI taxonomy): Eukaryota > Viridiplantae > Streptophyta > Magnoliopsida > Fabales > Fabaceae > Sphenostylis > Sphenostylis stenocarpa. Next base: position 9,310,353 of record OY731398.1, read on the forward strand.
TTTAATGAAACACATTTCAGATTGTTGGTCTATAATACACTTTTGGAATCTTTAACCTTTAAGTGAATTCCGGACCCACCAATCTGGAATATATTTTCAGAAAATTAATTCCAAAAATATATTATGAATCCACTTTTCTGAAACGTGTTTCCGTAAAAACTATTCTCGAAATCTTGTTCAAGATTCACCTTTCTAGAATGTGTTTCTAGAAAATCAAATCTGAAAATTATATTTTGTATCCCTCACCCCGTAGTTGTGTTATGAAAATAATGCACTATTGAATTTATAATTTTTGAACTTCTTATTTACGGATGCAATGGAGAAAATTTTTGTAAATAATAATATGACAGATGAAGTTGAGATGTTAATGAGTTTAGATAATATAATGAAACACATGCATGATAATTTAGTTGATTGTATTGACGTATTTATAATGAATGAGATAAAAATTTAGTTATATATTAATGTCATAACTTATAATTTTCATATGTAATGATATCATATTTATTATTATAGATATTTGCTACATGGGATGATTTGCTGAAATAGGTTCGAGAGGTTGCGTTTAGCTTTAGATTTGTAGTTGTTATACTAAGGTCGGATAAACAAATGATTATCAAAGAAGGAAGACATATATATTGTTAGATTGTGAAGAAGGTGGTAAATCTAGGAAATCTAAAAAAGATTTGTAATCAAACCGTTACAGGAAGTAGAAATTGTGAATGTCTCTTTAAACTACGAGGAAAACCTATAAGAAATGGTAAAGAATGAAGTCTGAAGTTAGTTTGTGGAAGTCATAATCATTATTTAGTTGATAGATTAGTAAGTCATCCATATCCTAGTAGATTAATAAATAATAAAAAGTTTATGTTAGTCAATATGACAAAGAATTTGGTGAAACCTAAAAATATTCTACTCACCTTGAAAGATAACGATGAAAAGAATGTTATGAGTATAAAACAAATGTATAATGCAAAATACATATATCGAAAAAGTGTAAGAGGTCATAAAACTGAATGCAACAACTAATGAAGTTATTGAATCATGACAAGTATTTTCATTAGCATTTGTTTGATGAGATTACAAATATTTTGTTAACACACCTTGATTTTATCAAATTATTGAATACATTTAACTTAGTATTGATAATGAATAATACTTATGAAACTAATAAGTATATGTTGTCCTTACATGATATTATTAGTGTAACATACACAGGAATTATGTTATTTTTGTATTATTAGGTGTTAAACATGAAAAGAACTTTGTTTGGACTCTTAAAAGACTTAGATGATTGTGTTTTAAGAATTGATTTGCTCCCTTAAGTATTGGTTTGTGACAGTGGTTTGACGTTAATGAATGCAATTGTAATTGTGTTTTATCATACAATCAATTTTTTATGTCGCTTTCATATAGTATAAAATGTTAAAGCAAAATAAATAATGTTAATGCATCTAGTAAATGCATGGGACCAAGTGATGGATACTTATAGAAATGTTATGGATTGTAATAAAGTAGATGATTCAACATTGCATTACAACCTTTGAAGTTATTTGTTCACCGTGGTAAATTCCACAAAATAAAATTTTTGTTAAGGCATTAACTGATAAAGTTATGCACTTAGGAAAGACTACAAGTCAAAGTATATTTAATATATTTTACTAATTATAAATTCATATGTAAAGTTGAAATTGTACATTAGACCCTAAAAAGAATGCTACAAAGTAGTGTAGGAGACTTATGTTATTATTGGAATTCAATGGATAATATGATAATATTACAATATAATGACATTAAAACTTCATTTCAAAATAATCTTCATGTGGTGGGTCATATGTTTAATACCACTAGGTGTAAAAATTTGCAAGGTTTTGTCTCAAAGTATGCATTAAGTCATATTGTTAAAGAATTGTTGAAGAATATAATCATATACTTAGGTCTATTTAATTCAAAAAATCAATAAAAGATTATTCCATGTTAAGCTAACATATTAAAGGAATCAAATTATAATACTATACATTAAATAAAGCCGCATATCTAACTAATTATTTTGTATTAACATACAATACATTATCAAATTGTTCATACATATGAGTGAGTGCAACTGCTCCTTAAGAATATCCATCACAAGTTGTAAGATCTCGAAATAGACCAAAATATGATACATTAATGGAAGTCTCACTTTTGTCAGCAAAAAATATTACCACTCACAAGATGCATCAAATATGCTTGAGTTGCAATTTTTTATCGTCTGTGTGTATAAGTATCATCATACACTTATCGCAACCAACTAAGACAGATATGTCCATTTTTACATTATCTCATCTTTATAGAAGTCATTGCAAAATCAACTCCTAAGAGCTTTGTCAGCATATCAACACCTTTGTGTGCTTCCAAACAAATATAATCATAGAATTGACCAACAATTGACATGTGCGATAATGATAATACATCATCTAGTGTGATGATCATCGCACTTATGGGTAGACGGAAGTTGTTAGTCTCACTATGTTATTTCTCAGCAAAGACAGATAATATTTATTGTGTCATAATTAACATTCGCAAGTGCTTCCAACCAAAATAACTGAATTGCAGTCGCAATCTGCATGTGTGGAACCTCTGACTTATTCATTTTCCTATCATGAAAAAACACATTTTAACTCGCCATGATGCTAACAAAAATTATGTTTAAAATTTATAACATTAATTTTTATAAACACGAACTTATATGAACTGAAAGACTCTTATCACTCCCTCCCACATACTATGGTCACATGATCTTCATACTTGATAATAAAGAAGTATTTATAGCCTTCCTAGAAAATATTGATCATTTGTTGGATGATTTTCATATTATTCATCTACAACATTCTCCTCCGCATTATGTATGTACTCATTAACAACACTTGATTCCCCACGAGCCCTACGCCTAATAAAAGTAGTTGGGCGAACATGATCTGTGAGTTGAAAATCACCTCCTCTAATCTTGACCGTAATGAAAATTAGACTACACATCTTATTATTTTCGAATTGACTTTTTCGGAAATGCATTTTCAGATTTGGTGTTTAAAAATTTGGTCCTTATATACAATTTCAATGCAAGAACACATGTAATAGATACATAATATTAACAATTATTTACCTTTAAGTATTGAAAAACGATCTTAAATGGAGATGATAACACCAGATATTGAATATGCATATTTATAGAGGTGTAGAGGTGCATAAGATAAACAGGGGAATAAAAAAAGTGGGTTTGAAACAAAAATTATTAAAAGGATATTTTGGTTATTTTACCTGGGTTATGGAGGTGTAGAAAGATATTATGGAGATATAGGAAAAAAGTGCCTTAAGTTTTGCTTTCTTATTGGGCTTGGGCCAAGTTGTCCTAAGTTAAGAGCAAGTTACTCTAGGCACATTCTTTTATACCACCATTTTTTTTTTGCTACACCCTTATATTTATGTGAAAAAACAATAAGTCCTTGTTAATTTTACGAAACTAGTGATCCAAGTCATATTTTGAAAGATTCAGAATTGAAAACCAGGAAATTTTTTGGATAATAAGTTTGAAAATTTATAATTTTTTTAAGTTTCGGATTATGAAATCCGAAACATAATTTTACCATTCCAAAAATTTAATTTAAATTTTTTTCAGAATGTTAAATCCATAAATGATTTTTTACAAAACATAATTTCATTATTCTGAAAAAGTTGATTCCCAAATATTTATTAAAAAAAATTGAAAAGACCAATTCAAAATATTTCTAGAAGTTTATTCCAAAATATTTATGAAAAAAAGCAATCTAAAATATTTTAAAAAAATTATTCTAAAAAGTTAAAAAAATCAATCTAAAATATTTTAAAAAAATTAATCTCAAAAGTTCAAAAAGACAATATTGTTTTTTTTATGAATATGAGATGTAGAAAGAACGAGTCATATTCTAACTAACCCTAGCTGGTAACTTATTTTAGACGAAGAATGATGCCACTTCTTCTATAGGATATAATTCTTTGCTTTGTATAATTAAATAATTTTTTTCACTCCCAACAGTTCTGAGTTTTTTTAATGAACCATTCTTGATTTTAGCAAATTTGTGACAAATATTTGTTGGATATATTACTTTCCATAGAGTGTGGCGTCTTTCCCTGCACTTTTGTTTTCTCCATCCTTTCATTTTGATTTTTTATTTCTTCATACAAAAATTCATTTGTTTATATATTCACGGCGTATTCATAAAATTTAAAGTTTTATTTTGATTGAATGTTGCATTGTTATAAGGATAAAGGAAACTTGTTCCAGTTCCAGATTCCTACATTCTTTCTTTTTCAATTGTGGTTCCATTTAAAAATATGCGTAAAAATAAATAACTTGCCATGAGAATCATATCACTATAATAAGGTCCTTAGTCTCTCTCATATTAATAGTTACTTCTCTTTTATAAAAAAAAAACACTTTTATTAAGGATGTAATATGGTTCACTTTAAAGTAAGCTGTAAGGTTTTTTCTTCTTCAAACAAGTGTTCTTGAAATCCTATGTCAAGTTAAATTGAGAATAAAATTAAAATTAAAACTACTTCTTCTTTTTTCTACTTTGACAATTCAAAACAAAACAAAATAGTTTTATTGGAGTGGGTGAACTACAGTTAGGAGGGTATAGAAAGTAATTTTATTGGATTTACATTCTTGTTATTTAGTTTTTCAATTTTTTTTAATTGGTAATTTTAATGATGGAAGCCCGTGTGAGTGTGAGTGTGAGAGATATTATTTTCAACTCTATAGATACATCATCAGCAGTTTGTTTTAACTTAAATAAAAAATATTTTGGAAATAAATAATTTTTAAGAAAATTATTTATTCAAAAAACAGATAAAAGTTGTTTATTAAAATAACTCAAACATGAATTTTTTAAATAATTAAATTAGATAATCACATAAAAATAAAAATATAAAAAATAAATAAATAGAAACAATCCAATGCATTGTACTATCCGAATCCGTTCTACTAATAAAAAGTAATGGCCATAATTATATTATTCAAACAAAAATTAATTAATTAGGTTACTAAATACTAGTGGAAAGAAAGGTGTTTAGGTTAGGTCAACAAGATTAATTTTAATTTGACAGAAAATTAAAATAAATTATTAATATTTCTATATCAAAATAATAAAATGTTTAAATAAAAATAAAAAATATAAATTATATTTTAAAAATTAAATTAAATTAATAAAATTAAAATTTATTTTATGTATAATAAATTAATGAATAAATTATAAAATAACAAATTTATTTAATCTCAAAATAAAAATTAAAAATTAAATTATTATTATTATTTTTAATAATTTATTAATTTAAAATATTAAATTATCTTAATTATTAGATTTCCAAATTAAAAATATTAAAATAATATTTTATATTTATTTTTATAATAAATAAATCCTTCTTAAATTAATTTATTATATTTATATAATTTTTAAATAAAATAGTGCATAATTAAATGGTTAAATCAAAATAAGTACGATACAATATTGATCAAATTTAGTATAACCTATCTGCTAGTTGACCTTTTTCATAATTTTTTAAGAAAAAAATAATTTTACTTTTTTATAGCCAAAGATAAATTATGTATTTTAAAAAAAGCTTTTATAAATTAATTTATATATAAACTAATTTTAATTTTTGTTTTTTAATTTTTTCTTCAGCTAATTTTAATTTTTTTCTATTAATTTTATAAAATTTAGGAAAAAATTAATTCACATATACTTATATAAATTATCATTCACATTAGCATTATTAAATTAGAAGGTGTACAGTTGCATACTGGCTACATAAAATAGTTTGAATCTCTTAATTATTCATAGTAAGTCCAAGATTTAGTTTAAGTTTTCTATGTCATTATAAAATAGTTTTTAAAAGACATTGACTAAATATTCAAATCCAAGATGATTTAAATATTAAAAATTAAAATCACTATGCAAATTATTATTCACATTTGCATTATTTTAGTGAGAGATGTATGCTTCGTATAAGTAACGTCTTTTCTATTTTTTATTTTATTATTATTATTACGTACTATTTAGATTATTTGTCTGTCCATTTATCACTTTGATATCTTGTAATTTTTTTAATAACAAATATAATGGTTATAACTTCATTATAGACATTATCTTATGTATTGTCCTTAAAAACATTTCTACATGTTATTAATATTGTATTTAATATTTTATTTTCTCGATAGAAATATCCTTAAAAACATAATTATATATTATTAATATCGTATCTACTTTTTGAAATAAATTTTATGTACTGAAAATATAAAATAATATTTTTAATTAGTTTATAAAATTATATACATTATATGAACAATTATTACAAAAATAGTTTGTGATTTGTTTATTATAATACATTGTCATTTATGTCGTGAGACAAAGGTTCCTTATTGTAAATTATTACCGCTGGAAGATGCTAGAAGAGAAGGACATCAAGATCCAGATGAATGAGTACCATAAACTGCTTGAAGATATTAAAGCCGAAAACACAGTTCTACGTGATAAATTCGTTTCGGAACTTCTAATCGAAAAACTTCTGAAATCCTGGACAGACTACAAACAACAACAACAACAGAAGCATAGACATAAACAAATGTTACTAACAAATCTGATCACGTCCATCATCATCAAAGATATCAATCAGGAGTGTGTTGCTGCAATGGCTAAGACATTATCGGCTAAGGTAAATATGGTAGAAGAAAAATTAACTCCAAAAAGGTACGAGAAAAAACCTAATTATAAGAAAAAAAATTTAAAAAAATTATCTTCCCAATGAATCTAAACCCCACCTTCAAGAAGAAGGGGAATTGCTTTATATGTGAAAAGTCAGGTCATCATGCACCTCAGTGCAGGCATAGAATGAGAAACGACAATCCTCCTAAGACAAATTTAACCGAAGGAGAAAATACAATTGTTGCGGTCATTTCCCAAATAAATATTGTGACAAATGTGAGCATATGGGTGGTAGACTCTGGTGCTACCAGACACATAGGTGCAAACATAATTGTTTTTACCTCCTACACTAGTGTGGGAATGGAGAAAAACATGTTTATCTCAGTGATTCCAGAACAACTCTTGTCTTAGAAAAAGGAAAAGTTCTTCTAAAGCTTACATCTGGGAAGACTCTGGTCTTGAGTGATGTACTACATGTGCCATTAATCAGAGCTAATCTAATCTTTGTAGCATTACTGGGAAAAGTTAGGGTTAAAGTGTCATTCGAATCTGATAATATTGTTATGCAAAAAAATAATGTGTTTGTAGAGAAGAGATATTGTGATCAAGGTCTTTTTGTACTTAACATCATTGAGGTTGTTAATGAATCTTGTTCTTCTGCTTATATTATTGATTCATATGATCTGCAGCAGTTAAAGAAAGACTTGGTAGTGGGTCTGCAACATGTGGGAGTGAATTCCTTGTTTTTCTGCAATACAGTTTCATAATAGTGTTTTCAGTCAAAACAAGTAACAGTAAGTGCAATCAAATAATTTCATATTGATGAAGGATACAGGTTTTTTGTCGTTGAGTCTAAAGCTGACAAATATATTGTTTGTTGTATACATTATGGCAACAGGTGTCAATGGAGAGTTTGTGCTTCATTAAGTAAAATTCGTAGAAGATAAAGAAAATTGAAGCGTCTCATATATGTTTGAGTACAATACTAAATTCAAATCATCAAAACTTAGACTCATCCGTCATTATAACACTTTTTTTTAATTTGTCAAAATAGATCTCTCTATTCCTATTAAAACTTTGATTACAAAAGTCAAAGACAAACATGGTTATATAGTGACTTACAAAAAAGCATGGACAGTGAAACAAAAGGCGCTTATCGTGGCATTTGGAGACTGAGACGAGTCATATAATGATCTTCCAAGGTGATTGCAAGTTGTTGAACATAGTAATTCAAGTACAACTGTTCAATACGTTAGTTCTTCTCATTCAGTGCATGGTGTCCATAGTCCATCATTTATATTAGAGTGTATCTTCTAGTCATTTAACCCATGTATAAAAGGCTTCAAATATTGCAAGTCAATTATTCAAGTTGACGATACATTCCTAACAGAAAAATATTATGCTACATTATTGATTGCAACTTCACAAGGTGGCAATAAAAGCATATTTCCACTTGCATTTGCAATTGCGGGAGGTGAAATGAAAGAGGCATTGATATGGTTATTGCAACTTCTAAGACATTACGTTACGCCTCAAAATAATTTATGCATGATAATGGATAGAGGCAAATGAATATTGTCAGCTTTACAATCAGAAAATCTTGATTGGAATGATCTCACATCAGTATACTATATTCGCCATATTGCTTCAAATTCCAACATAAAGTTTAAAAATATTGATTTTAAAAGACAAATAATTAATCTAGGTAACATCTTATAGCCTACACAATGTCCTGGTTAGATGACATTCCATTGAAGAAATAGACTCAAGTTTATGATGGAGGAAATATATTTATTTATATATTTATAATTTTATTCTCTCACACTTTCATTTTCTTTTAACCTTTTATATTTATTTATTATGTATTAATAATATATTATTTATCCTCTCAATATCAATGGTCAAAATCCGTCACTGGACATGTGACAACAAATCTTATTGAGTCCATGAATTTTGTTCTCAAAGGAGCACGGGTTTTACCTATATCTTCCTTAGTAAAAATAACTTTTGAAAGAACTAAATTTTGATTTATGGAAAAAGGCATGAAAGTAGAATACATGTTACGAGCTGGACATGAGTATCTAGATCATATTACTACATTGCTTAACGAGAACGAACAACGTGCTCGAATGTGTCATGTTCAAAGGTACAATCGAGATAATTCTAAGTTTGACGTACAAGACCAATCCAATCCCCATCATCGTCAAAAATCAATAAGCTAGACAATTCGATTAAATCAATGGTGGTGTGGTTGTGGGGAACTCCAAGCCCTTTGACTCCCTTGTTCTCATGTTTTTGTTGTTTGTTCCTCTTGCCATTTACAGCTGGTTGCATTTATTGATTCGGTTTACAAGTTACAAAGTAATCATAAGGCGTATGAATTTCAATTTCATCTGGTTCGAAATGAAGATTATTAGTTTACTTATATAAGTCTAAATTTTTGTCTTGATCCTAATATGTATCAAGACACATAAGAAAGACATATAACTAATCAGATTCAAAATGAAATGAATACAGTAAATTAAAGATAAAAAAAATGTTCTTTTTGTCTAGATGAATGACATAATTGTATAAACTGATCATTTTAACAATAAATTTATACTTTTTTTTAAGTGTAATATTTTAATATAATGTATTGGATTAAATTTATCCATGTTTCACTAAATATTTTTATTTTCTATTAATTTAATAATTAAATCAAAATTAATTATTTAATAAATAATATATTTTAAAAAAATAATTAAAAAAAAACATAGAACTCGTGCTAAGTAGCACACACGAGTTTAGTATAAAATAAACTATACACAACTCATGTTACCAAACACATTTTAAAAAAAGATACTAGTGACACGATTAACCAAAGTCAAAACCGTCTTAACTAATACGATTTGTCCAATTTCAGTCAAATTTTAAAATTTTGACCCTTTTGCTAAAAAAAAAACCGTTAATAATTCTATCATACTTTAAAACAAATCTAAATTTTAGAAAATTTTAATCTAAACTAGTTCTCAATTCAATAATTTGAACCGTCCAACCCATCTAATCTAATCTTGATTAATTTAATACAACGTATATAAGGACGAAATTTTAAAAAAATATTTTTTATATTTTTACTTTTTTTTAATTATTTAATAAATTCTTGGTTAAAATTATTTTTAGGAATACTTTTTATTTTTCTAACTTATAAAATTAAAAAAAAAACTAATAAAATGATTTTTTATATTTTTATGTGCATTTTATATTATATCATTAATAGTTATATTATACCCCCGCCACTTTATCATAATTAAATGTCATTTCTTCTATCTAATATAGTTTTTAAATTTGAATTATCAAACACATTTTTCTTAATTTATTTTCACAAATTTTAAAATTGATTTCTAAAACTAAATCAAACAGTATTTAAGCTACTATTGTTATGCTTTAATGATTTCTATATGCATTTGATTGAAATAATTTATATATATATATATAATCCTATATATATATATAGGTTTTTTTTTTACTCTTAGGTTTTAAGGATGTTAAAAAATCAATAAATTGAATAAAATAATATGAAATAATTATAAATAAATGTTGTTTTGTCTATATCACTTATAATTGATTTCCAAATTTGACGATCTCATGTTTTTGTATTTTCAAAACTGTCAATGAACAAAAGAGAGTTTAGAAGAGTGATTTTGTTTTAAATATGCTTGACCAAAAAATCACAAACAAATTTAAAGAATATAAAAATAACAAAAACTATAAAAATTAAAATTAAATTACAAAATTTTTAAATATATTTAAACCTAAAGAATTTGGTGGGTAAAAAATTGAACGAGATTGTCAATTGGCAGTTCAAGGTTCGGTACAAACAATCCTGGTGACACGAGCGAAGATGCTTAAGTGCTTTCCTATAATAAAAGCTCATAAAATCTCTCGATGCAGACTTGTATAGTATGAGAACTCTACTAGGCACAGAGATAATGTCTACTATACTACAAACTTTCTTCACTAGCACATCTATTTGGAAACATGGTATCACATGAATATCTGTGTTGTTTGTTGTACCACATACAAATAAAGTGGCCAATGATCATTCCTATCCCATCATGGATTGATCATATCTGCTTTAGATAGGGGAAGAGTTGTCTCTCTCACTTCCAAAATCATTTTCTTCAATCTCACTTCCATCATAAGGCATGGAATTGTTATTTACACTTGGTTCAGAGCTGCTACTGCTGCTTGTGGCAAGTGGAGAATCAGAAACACTCATTGTTCTGCTCTTTGAAGAACTACCTGATCTCACACTGTACATAGAAGAAGCTGGAATGCTTGTCACAAGAGGACGCAGATTGCCCTGGATGCTTCGCCTTATGTCCTGTGGAAGAGAATCAAGCACACACTTTTAATTTGAATAATATGTAACACAAGCGAATTTTACAAGTTTATGTTAAATCACTGTATACATTATTTATTGCAGCATAATGTATATTGCACATTCGAATTCAGATACCCTTGTGCTGTTTAAATCTGTAAACTAATTTAGTTACTCAGCAATCTTTCTCTTTGTCAACATTTTATTGCTATATATATATATATAAGTTTAATATTAATATCTATCTACTGAAGCAATAAAATATAATACTTTATATTCATTCTGTTACTTAATATAATATCGTGCATGAATAAATTTGCCTTAAAACTATCCAAACTTTTAGTCATAATCTTACAAGGACGAGTACATAAATATATAACCAAAATGGTAAGTTAATTGATTATGTTGATTACTCATATTCTATATTATGCCAGTATATTATAGTAACACATGGGAATATGGACGTGCCAAATGCTATTGACATATAAAGAAATAACCAGTTACTAGCTTTAACTTCAAGGCATACACCAAGGTTATGCATATGAAAGCATTCATATCTTTCTCGTGATATTGGATTCGTTAATTAAAACTTCATAATCTAATTGATTTCAGATCATACATGAGTAATGGAATAAATGGACATACCATATGTCTCATTGCCATATCCAAAGACTTCTTTGAAAGTGTAGTTCCAAATCCAGAGCCACCAGAAGAAGATTTTCCATAAGAATTGTCACGGGAAAAATGACTATCTTCATGTTTTGGGGGAGCCAGCTTCCTCATGTTCACTACTCTTTCAACCATCTTTGTCCCAATCACAACTGGGCTTTCATCATCACCATCAGTGAAACGAGTTCTACTCAAAACTTGCATAGAGGTGTGATTATTATGAACCAACCCTGTTGAAGTTCTTCCTTTGGAAGGGGTACTTGCTTGTCTTCTAGATTTTCCATTGGTACTGGCGTCAACAGTAGATGATCTAGAATTCGGTGCTGCAGGCCTAGTCCTTGTGGCTGAAGCTGGTCTATCTGTCAATGATGTCTTCAAATTTGGAGGAGCATCAAGAGAGAAGCCAGGCATTTGTGAGGGTTCCCAGGGCCTAGATCTCACCGATGGAGAGCTGCCACGTGATTGCACCGGATTCTTAGCAACTGGAGGGCCAGGGCGTGTCTTTGATGCTGATGAAGGCCTAGTAGGAGGAGCAGATACTCCAAATGCCTTTGATGGAGTTGATGATCTAAGCGTTGGTGTTGCTGATCTTTGCGATGTCTTGGAGGTTGCCAAGGAAGGCCTTGTAGTAGTAGGTGTTGAGGACCTGGCAGTGGATCTTGTAGGAGTGGAAGATCTCACTGGTGGAACTGATGACTTTGCAGATGTTAAGGTAGCCCTGGAGGTAGGTGTAGAGGGCCTAGAGGATTTGGCTGTTGAAGGTAATGTCGGCCTTCCAGAGGGGGTTGAAGATCTTGAAGTTGCTGGGGTTGGAGCTCCAGATGCTGAAGGTCTCCTACTAGATGTGAAAGAACCTAGTCCTGGCATTGATGCATGATGCTTAGAAACTATATTGCTTCTTGAAGCAGGTTCTGCTTGGATATTAGCCACCTGTGAGACAGGATACAACATAAGAAGCAAGCGGCTAGTATCTATCAATTAAACCTACCGGAAAATGAAAATATATTACTAATAGTTGAAAGAAAAATACCAGAAGCATACTCTAACAGTATTTCGAACAAATGCTTTATTATTAGTTCAAATTTATAAGAAATAACAAAAAATAATGAGTCTCACTTCTTATTTAATGACATTCACACATGATTTCGTAACTTCAAAATAAATTTTAACTAGTAATAGAGAGAACAATAAAGAAAAAGTCTATGCTATGTGTATGTGAATGCAACCAGTTGACATGGTTCAACAACATCTAAAAATCATATACAATGGTGCTTACCCTAGGTTTCAAAGCTGTTGGGCGAGCATTATGAGTCTCCTGATCACTTTTCACTGACATTTGTGAATCTTTCTCTAAAGTAGGAAAAATAGGTGTATCTGGTGGTGCAAGAAGCCTGATAACAGAAAACTTCAAGTCAATACTATGTAATTATGATGGACCAAAATGGTAATGTAATCTAGATGCAGAAACTAAGAATTTGGTAAAATATAAACGGTATGACTATTGTTTATGTATGTATTATGCAATTTGGTTATTTTCAGTATGTAGGAAATTGCTGTTAGAATAACATAACATAGAAACGAAAGGATCAATATACTGCGCAAAAATATATTGATTCACTTTTTATTTCTCCACTAAAGGTTTGCATATGAAATCATGAAAGATTAAGATTAAGGGGGTCATAGATTTTCTTTTCTGCAAGTGAACAGTATAGTTTGATTTTAATAATTTGTTTCTTTGGAGAAACATTCAGCACCATATTCAAGCATGCCACTAAAAATTGGAAACTACAAAGCACCATTGATTGCAAGGAGGGTGTGATTAACAGATAAAATATTTGAGAAACAAATTAGTTATTTTATGAATTATTTATCCTGGATCATTGACAAAAAGAGGAACAACAAGGGCGGGAGCTGCAGTTAGATATGCGACCAGAAATTGTCATTGACAAAATTGGAGAGGATAAAAAAACTTTCAGTTTCAAATGGGGACCGCTGAAAAACTCAATCATGCAGTTTAATCATTCTAAAAAGCTCACTCATCATGGAGTTTTACTTCACTATTGTGACTGCTTCCATCTAGATTACAAGAATTTCTATATATCAGATTATACAAAAAAACAAATGCCCAACAAAACCTTAGTTCAATTAATTAGAATATTCAAGATCTATAAACTCGCAGTTCCAAACCACGCACCCCGCAAGCAATCTCAAGTTTTAGTCGAAAATTACCATTCATAGTCAGACTTGTCATTCTCTGAATTCAAAAACTCTTCAACTCCATTCTTCCTTGGTGGTACCGACGACACGATCTTAGAATTCATGGAGCCCCCGTGATTGGATTCTGTAGTCAAATAACATGACAAAGTAAGGCATCATTAATGGATTATATAACATAACAAGTTCCACAAAAAACATGATTAGAGGAAAACATACCCAGATTGGACAAATCAAGTTCCTCAGAGTTTTGAAGGAGAAGAAGGTTGTTTTTCTCGTTCTCTTTCTCTCTCCTCCTCAGCTCGAGGAACAAAGAGAGCTCTTCATCTCTCCCCTTCATCACCATGAGCTCAGCTTCTCTTATCTCTAGATGTTATAAAAAAAATCTCAGTTTGATTATCCCTTCAAGCAAGAACCAAGTGTAAATCACCAAATCTCAGTCTTTCAACCAAAACTTCATGATTGAAAGCCTAAAAATGGACAAAGACAAAAGATGATTCAAAAGGGTGTAGTAAAAAGGCTCTCACCAATGGTTTAATTACCGTTATATGGTGAAGATTCAAGGAAATAAATATTGGGTCAGCACAAAATAATTTCTCCAGTAAGCTAGAGAGCAGAGCTAGTGTTGGATGAAGGGAGAGTCACGTGGACAAGGTTGATTGATTGAGTGGTGTTTGTTTGTGTTGGAAGAGGAAGAACCTATTTTTGTTCGAAAACGTTCGATTTGGTGATTGATGAAGTGCCTTGACAAGGTTGGACGTTGCAGTTGCAGTTGCTGTGCAACTTTGTCTGGTTGGCATTCAGATGTTTGAAAACGGAAGACAAGTAATATTAAAAACAAAAGATTTGAATTCAATTTCTGAAAGATTTATTTATTTGTTTCGCTGACACAATTAATGCCTTTTATTAAAATATTTTGCTTTAATTCAATATTGCTTTATTAGTAAAGTTTGTCCACTGGTTTTGATGTTAATGACGATGCTGCCATTCTGAGACAATTTGTTTGAAATGGTAGAAAGTTAAACACAACAACATTTGTTTATAAAATGGTAGAAAATTAAACCCAATGAACAATGTAAAGGAACCAGAATGTCTTAAAAGAAGAGTAATGTTACCTCTAAAAACTATTCTTGATCGAAGTAATGTTGCCAAACAAAAACAATGGTGTTTGCATCTCATACGCGTTTTAAATAATCCTCTCCTTCTAATCTATTTATTTAATATAAATGCAAAGATTAAAATATAATCGATATATTTAATTACATTAAAAATATTTCTAAAAGAATAATAACCGAGTAAAAAGATTATAGAGAATAATAAAATTTATTAATAATATTTTTATCATTTTGTTATTTTTTCCATTGAAAATTATTTAAAATAACTTATTATTTTATCTTTCTATAATAAATATAACTAATAAAAGATAACTAACATAATCTTAAATTTTATAAATAAGGTATAAATACTTAAAAAAAGCTAACAATTAAGAAGAAATAAGAGAGTAAATTATAAAATTAACAAGTATACATATTACATACGAAATTGGAAAAAAAAAGGTGATATTGACTAAATAATTAAGAATAAGGATCTCCATTGTTAAGTATACATTTTCTATAATTAAGGTACCAAAGTTGGTTAATAAAAGCTAGTGTCCAATTAATCTGTTAATGTATCGTATTCCTTTTTCTTAGTGGTTGCATAACGTGCGAATAACTACGTTGATTAATGGATGAGTCTTTTATGTTTATTCGACAGCGATGAGTCATTTAATTTGAAACTTGTACGGCATTATGATTCCAAGATAAAAGACGAGATCGGAGAAAGAAGAAATGGTGATGCACGCACCTACGAAACAAAAAGTGAAAGAAAATAAAAGAAGAGAAGAAAAACATAAATTCTGTGCTGTTTGTAATGGCATAAAAAAGTGTGAATCACAATTACTGCTGTCCTTGTTGCCATTTCTTCACTAAGCATTAGACAATAAGTTGGCATTTGGCTATAAATGTGGTAAGTGGCCTGGCCACAACACATTGTTCCATTTTAGACCATGTAGCCCTTCAAATCAAACTGCATGTCAATTTAATGGCTCTATTCTTTTTTGGTGAAAAATAACAAGAAAGTTGAATGGGAGAGGTCTCCAACTCCTATTAATTAGTATTATTGTGGAAAATAATTAATTTATAATAAGGGGAATGATGAAATAGGGTTAATATATTGTATTGGATATAAGGTGTAGAAAATGGAGAAAGACATTCTCCAAAGCACATCACCAACAACAAATATATACAAAAAGTGGTGCATCAATAATTGAATCTTGGTCTGACGTGAATCGTTGAAAAATGAAAAAGATTAATTGTGTGGAAATTCAAAGCTGGGGGGTAAGAAGGGAAGATGGAGAGGGAGAAGAGAATGGGATATTTAAAAAACGGTGATGGGTCAAACATGAAACGTGGGCTGTTGGATTCCTCGAGATGTAGGAAAGAAGGATCGGAGGGTGGAGAGAGGAGAGAGAAGAGGGGTCCTCGTAAATCGTGCGGTTCAAAATTTGTATTGGAGGTAGACGCTCCTCTTCTGATTGTGAGGGTCCCAACTGCATTTATGATTGGCTCTCAACTCCTCAACCATCATCACTGAATCACTGCCCCCACACACTGCCACCAGGTTTCACCATCCATCATAATTTTTATTTTTATTTTAACTAAAAAAATATCAATTTCTTTAGCAAAAAATTAACAATTTTTTCAATTCTATTATTTAAACCTAATGCTAATTAATATATGTACCTCATGTGTTTTCAAGCCTTTGATTTACCACAAACAAAGTTAGTAATATTTTGTGACTTTTTGTAACTCCTCAAGGAGAAAAGCAATTGATTTAACAAGCAATGTGTTAAAGTGGGTAAAGCATAACTTGGTAAGCTAAAAATATTTTAAAAAATAAATTTTAATTATTTTATTTTATTTCAAATATTTTGAAGAATAGATATATTCTTATCAATGTAACTTAATTGAATTAAACTATATATTTTGACATAAAAGCGAATATAATATAATTGTGATTTATTTTAAGAGTCATAACTAAATTGGTTGTTTTCACATCACGTAAATTGTTGTGTACACTTATATTGATCTAGGAACAATAATGTAATTTACTATCTTTAAAAAAAAAGTTAAATAAATTTTATATTCAATTGACAAATTTCATAAAGTAGATCCATTAAAAATTTAATATTTTTTAGTTCAATTTGTTTCATAAAATCACATAAAAATTAAAATAATATTAATAACATATTTCAATTAAAAGTTATATGTCTGCTTTTATAGTATGAAATGAAAGAAGGGGATAAATAAGGATGAAAAGAGTAAAAATGTCTGTGAATAAAATTTTCCGCTCTTAATTTGTAATTGAATCAAAACACAATTTTACAAACTAATACTTATTTTATAAACTTAAAATTTTTCCTGGTTACTTATTATTTTTAAGATATACTTTCTTTAAATTCTTTAAATTATTTTTTATTTTTAAATTAAATTTCTTGGTTTTAATGAGTGAAATCTTTTTCAATTTATCAATTAAATTATATTATGACATTTTTATGTCTTTCAATTTTTTTAATATCTTCATAGTTTGGTTAATTTTATAAAATATATGTATACCAGCATACTTTCATTCTAATCATGCTTAGATGATGAACATATATTTAATTTTTTTATTGAAAGTTAGAAAAAAAGGGATTCTAAGGAAACTATGATGCTTAAATTAGTATAAAAAAAGGAAAATAGTAATAATAAAAAATTTCCGAATAACAATTACATGTAGATAATAGAATATAGTATTTATAGGGATATTTGTTTAATATTGATTATATCTTAATAATTAGATAGATTAATTATGTATTATTCCTATAATAGGCATAGGAATAATTTGTTATATAATAAATGTCATCAATCTGAAAATCTAAATTGTTTGAAAAATATCATTTTCAAATAATTTTTTAAGATTTATGTACTTGTAGATCACAATATTGATATTAATTCTTGATTTAGCCCATCATTTCTAATTTCATTACCTATTAAGCTTGATTAAGGGATTATGTACCGTTAGCTTACCACATTAACCTTGATCGGAGTTATTATTTTTGCCTTATTATTAGGTTTGATAGATGCATGATTTAGGTCTTTGAACAAATTCCACCTTAGACATAGGTTAAATTACTTTGATACATCAATATTTAACCTACGATATGTCTTGATTTGGGGTGGATTGAAATGTCTTCCTTGTTATACATTCTTAGCTAGGTTTGATAATTATGGATATGTGAAAATAGTTAATCTTATAATATACCGAGATAAATAGGAATCCTTGAACTCCAATGACATAAGTCTAAATCTCACTACCTAATGTATCATGAAAGGCAAAGTTCAATATAAAAAAAGAAAGGAGGTGAAATTAATTATTTTTTAAGTTTATAAATAGATTCTAACACAAATTTTTGTGCTTGTTAGATATTGTTTAGATATTATTTGATATTGTTAAGATATTGTTAGATATTGGTAACCACAATATCAAACAATATCTTCTGTCTATTCTGTTACTTTCAGTTACTCTTTTAGTTGTATCTCTCTACTATAAATAGATCACCTTATGTGTGATTTATACACAAGGGAAATTAATTTCAAACCCTATTTTCTCTATATTCAACATGGTATCTAGAGCTTAAGGTTATCTTGAATTTTTTTTTCCGCCTTTTATCCACTGTTGGAGCCGCCCCACCGCTGCTGGTAAACTGATCCTCCACATCAGAAAAGAATTATCTTTGTCACTGAATTTTATTTAGTTGTGTGAAAGTGCATGTTTAAGAAAGTTCTGGCAAAGAAAGACTTGGTATTTAAGTGTGTCCATTAGTGACCCACCTCTCTTTCCTGGGAACTTACCTGATATACTAGTTCACGTTACTGTCACCGCTGCCGCTGGAGCAGTCACTGGATCCGCCGCTGTCGGAGAATTCGCCGGAGTTTCATTTTTTTTTTTGACCGGTGACATATGATTTTGCTTGTCTCGGTCAGGTGACCACCATGCCATTGAGATCACCACTATCAGAGTTGGTCGTCCCATTGTCTCCTGCGCCGTTAAGTCTTGACGAACTTATTTTTAGTATTCTCATTTTAGATTTGTGTTTCGTGGGTTAATTGAATTACTTTGGATTGTTTTAGGGTTTGTTGTCCCGCTCTTCATGACTTCTTCCACTTCTTCCACTATTTCCAATTTTGTTAACGATTCTTTTGTGTTGACATCCCATCGTGATGACCGGGCTCGCCCTCGCAAACAAGAAAAAGGGCGTCCTAAGTGTGAACATTGTGGCAAACTAGGTCACAAGATTAACAAGTGTTATACATTACATGGTCGTCCTCCTCAATCTGCTGTAGTTGTTCAGACCAATCTTTCCCCACCTTTATCTGCAGAAGATCTTCCTTCTTCTGTTGCATCTGACATGTCTGCTATGTTCAACAAATTTCTCGAATGGTATAAGGATCAACAGTCTTCTAGTTCCACTATATCTGTCATACATACAAATACATATTTTGTTGGTCTGACCCAATCATTTTCTCCTGGTCCTTGGGTTTTTGATTCGGGAGGCACTGATCATATTACTGGTAACAAATCTTTGTTCTCCTCTTTATCCTCTCCTAATCATTTACCTTATGTTACACTGGCTGATGGCTCTAGAGTATCATCTCATGGTGTTGGAACGGTTAAACTTTTTCCTTCTTTAACCATTGATAATGTTTTTTATGTCCCATAGGTCTCCTTTTAACCTGTTGTCCATCAGTCGTTTAACTCGTTCTCTTGATTGTGTTGTTACTTTTACCAACAATTTTGTATGTTTACAGGACCGTAGTTCGAAATAGGTGATTGACACAGGATGTGAGTCTTATGGTCTTTATTATCTTCGTCCCTCTACACATGTTAGTATAGTTATGGAGTCTCCTTCTCTTCTTCATGCTCAATTAGGTCATCCAAGTCTTGCCAAGTTACAGAAACTTGTCCCTGCCTTGTCCAACTTATCTAGTTTGGCGTGTGAGTCATGTCAATTAGGCAAGCATAGTCGTACTGCCTCTTCAGATTTATAGTTCTCGAAACCAATCACAACCACCACCATGTGACTCTACTCAAGTGTCAACTACTCTGTCTCCTCTGGATCTGACACATGAGTCTGACCTTCCCATTGTCCTCCGAAAAGGTATTCGTTCTACACGTAATCCCTCTCCCCATTATATTGTTTTGAATTATCATCAATTGTCATTACCTTTTTATACATGTCTTTCCTCTATTTCTTTTGTGACCATTCCAAAAACTGTCCATGAAGCTTTAGCTCATCCTGGTTGGCGTCAGGCCATGTTAGATGAACTAAGTACTCTTCATAATAGTGAAACTTGGGAATTGGTCCCGTTACCGTCTGGGAAATCTGTTGTTGGTTGCAGGTGGGTGTTTGCTATCAAAGTTGGACCTGATGGTACTATTGATCGCCTCAAAGCTCGTCTTGTGGCCAAAGGTTATACTCAAATTTTTGGGTTGGATTATGGAGATACCTTTTTCCCTGTGGCAAAGATGGCTTCTGTTCGTTTATTTATCGTCATGGCTGCTCTTCAACAATGACCTCTTTATCAACTAGATGTTAAAAATGCTTTCCTCAATGGTGATTTGCAAGAAGAAATATATATAGAGCAACCTCCTGGGTTTGTTGCTCAGGGGGAGTCTTCTGGGATGGTATGTCGTCTTCGCAAATCCCTATATGACCTAAAACAGTCTCCTAGGACTTGGTTTGGAAAGTTTAGCAAGGTTGTTCAACAATTTGGTATGACTCGGTGTGAATCAGATCATTCTGTCTTTTATCGACACTCAAGTGCTGGATGTGTTTACTTGATAGTATATGTTGATGACATCGTTCTTACAGGTAGTGACAACCATGACATCTCTCAGTTGAAACAACATCTCTATCACCATTTTCAGATCAAAGATCTTGGCAAACTTAGATATTTCTTGGGTATTGAGGTGACGCAGTCCAATGATGGTATTGTTATATCTCAGAGGAAGTATGTCATAGATATTTTGGAGGAAACTGGGTTGATGAGTTCAAAGTCTGTTGATACACCCATGGATCTCAATACTAAACTTCTACCAAATCAGGGGGAGCCTATATCTGATCTTGAACAGTATAGAAGATTGGTTGAAAAATTGAATTATCTTACAGTTATTCGTCCTGACATTTCCTTTGCAGTCAGTGTGGTAAGTCAATTTCTTAATTCACCATGTGAAGATTATTGGAATGCAGTCATTCGTATCTTGAAGTATATTAAAGGATCTCTTGGAAAAGGATTGTTATATGGTTCTAATAACCATACAAGAGTTGTTTGCTACTCAGATGCTGATTGGGCAGGATCTCTTTCGGATAGAAGATCTACATCTGGATATTGTGTCTCCATTGGTGGTAACTTGATCTCATGGAAAAGTAAGAAACAAAGTGTTGTGGCAAGATCCAGTGCAGAAGCAGAATATAGAGCTATGACCTCAGCTTCCTGTGAACTTATTTGGCTCAAACAATTGCTTAGAGAGTTACAATTTGGAGATGTCACTCACTTGTGTGTGACAATCAGGCTGCTCTTCATATTAGTTCTAATCCTGTCTTTCATGAGAGGACCAAACACATTGAGATTGACTGTCATTTTATTCGAGAAAAGATTATGTTTGGAGATATCAAGACTGAGTTTGTTAACTCAAGTGATCAGTTAGCAGATATTTTTACTAAATCTTTACGGGGTCCTAGAATTGATTATATTTGTAACAAGCTTGACACATACGATTTGTATGCTCCAGCTTGAGGGGGAGTGCTAGATATTGTTTAGATATTATTTGATATTGTTAAGATATTGTTAGATATTGGTAACCACAATATCAAACAATATCTTCTGTTTATTCTGTTACTTTCAGTTACTCTTTTAGTTGTATTTCTCTATTATAAATAGATCACCCTATGTGTGAGTTATACACAAGAGAAATTCATTCCAAACCCTATTTTCTCTATATTCAACAGTGCTAAATAACAAATTTACTATTTTAACTTTGAATATTTCTTAACTTTTTATTAATACAAAATATTATACAAACTTTATATTCTCACCAATGTTATCTTGTATAATAAATCCATAACCATGATCTTATTTTAACAATATCATCTTAGAGCAACACAAATATCATGAAACTATGACAATGTTTTCATGAAGATGTTCAATATTGGAAAGAGAATGTTATTGAATTCATTTTTCACATATGAAATAACCTAATAAATTGTGTGAAGTTGTTCATCCTTGGTCAAGGATAATGAAAGAATGAGATATAAAGTTATCATACTTGGTCCAATTTGATAAATTTTCCTAATAATTCAAATAGGTATGATATGAACAAAGTTTGACCTATTTAACAAGTTTGATTTTTCACCTTTGGACCATTGCATTAGTCAATTTGACAATTATAATGGGTAAATCCATGAAGAGAAAGGATGCTAACAATGTCATAAGTACTTTTACACGTTGATGAATTAATGATATTGTGCTTAACCTTTATACTGGCACATGAGAAAGTATGCATGGGAAATCACCATTATCTTGTTAAAAACCTCATATCAATTTTAGAAGTATGTTGGAAATTAGTCATATATAAAAGTGAGGTTATAAGTCAATTTTGTTAGGTTAAATTTTTTTCTCAATATTTTTACTTTTAGTTATCATGTCACATGTTTTATTATTAGCTTGTGTAACTAATTACATTCTTAAAATTTGAATAATTTATCTTTAATAATCTCATTTCTCTTTTCTATCTTTTTTTATTTATTTGCAAGTGTCACATACTTTAATAATGGGGATGTACAATACTTTTTCATAGTTTAGTTGAAGTTAATCGAACCATTATTTTCATTTGAAAAATTAAATTTCTTCCTTTCATGGGTTATTATCACTAATACATAATAAACATTATATATATATATATATATTTTTTTTTTTTATTTTACACTTTTTATGTTTGACTAAACTCCAATATCAATATAAGAAATATAAATTTATGTTGAAGTAACTAACTGTAATTTTATGTCAAACGATGTCATAATCAACGGAAGTTTATCATAAGATGACATAGAAAAGTAAATGCACATGCATCAAAAGACATTGAAAAAAAAGAAACAAGAGATATGCACTAAGCACAACCTCTCAGTCTTATCGTCTTTATTTTTTAGCATCAAGTAAAAGTGGTCACAAAGAAGACCACCAATAGGATTAAGTAACACAAGTCAATCTTACAACAAATATTAAAAGTGTTTTATTTTGTACTTCAAATATTAAAGTCAATTACTAAACCCTAAATATATTCTAAATAATTTTAGTCGGACCAACAAATCCACAACATTGCTCTCACTTTGATGATGTCATCTTATAACAAATAGAAACATTATGAAGTTATGACAATGTTTGCATTAATATATTCACCATTGGAAAGGAAATGTTAGTTATTGGGAAATTGTTTAACAAATCATGTGAAGGTGATTAACCTTGTCATAACATAATGAAAGAACAATATAAAATTATCAAAGAGTTTAATAATTTTTTCTAATGACTCTAAAACTTATTTAGTGATAAGAATTTGATTCAACAAGTCTAATTTTTCAAGAAGCATAATTTTTCACCTTTGGTTAATTGGACTAATTAGAAAGATTAAAATAGGTGGGTCACCTAGTCAAACTTGGACCAACCCTACACGTCAAATAAAAAAGATTGATGACCTAGTTTAATATAAATTATAAAATAGATTATAATTTTTTTACCTAATATGATCTACGTACAGCTAACGAACTAATTTTCACTTCATTAAAAATTTAACAAATTATGAATCGGTCTATATCAAAATAATTAACTAAAAAAATATTTAAATAAAAATATATATTATTTTAAAATTTAAATTATATTAATAAAATTAATTTCATTTCAAATATAATAATTTAATTATAAATTTTTAGAGTATATATCCATCCACTTTGAAAATAAAAACTAAAAATTTATTGTCTAAATTGAATCAGACTTATTTTAATTCGACTTATTTACACTATGGTCTTAAGCTAGATTAGTTGGTATATTCATGAGTTGTCACATTTTATAAAATAATAATAATTTTTTAAATAAAAATAAGAATAATATTATTTTAGTATATATATTATAAATTATTTTTTTACTAAAAGAATTAAACGATGATAATGAAAAGTAATTTTTTAACTCTTATTTTAGAATTAATAAATATCTTCTTTTATAATTTATATATTAAATAATTATATTTTAAATAAAAATTAATTTTATTAATATAATTTATATTTTTAAAATATATTTTAATTTTTTATTTAAACTTTTTCTAATAATTATTTTATACAAACATGTTAATAATTTATTTAAATTTTAATCCAAAATATTAATTCGTTAGCCTGCTAACTTAAAATAAGGTCAAGCTAAATAAAAGATTATGATCCGTTTAAAATTATAAATTATATTGAATGATCAAATTTTTTCCCCTTATCAGACCATATTGGACTAAACAGCTCATTTTGAAAACTCTAATTAAAATTCTAAATTTTATATTTACTTAGAGGATAAATAGATATTTTATTAAAATAATTTATACTACATATATTTTTTAATAAAATAATATTATTTTTATTTTTATTTAAAAAAATTATTATTATTATTCTATAAAATAGATTACTTAAGAGTAATATCACCTAATTCCATTTTAATTATAACGTATTTATTGGAATTTATTAATGTTATAAGTAAATGTACATATTGATAACTCATTTAAGAGAGTATTTATTAAAAATAATTATTATATTTAATACGAGATGTGTTTTGAAGATTTTTTAAAGAAATGTGATTAAATTATAATATATAATTTTTTCCATTATCCCTAATTATGGTAGTATACAGTGTCCAAATATAATTGCATCTATAACATTTAAATAATTTGTCTATCATAATCCTATTTAATTGAAATTAATCAAATCATTCCCTATTAAAAAAAAGTGAAAATTTTTGTAATATATTTATCTTGCTAAAATGGTTAAGATACTTTCATTAATTGATTTTATAAAGCTTGAAAAGTTCTAATTTATTATTACCGTTAAATACAACCATTATGCAATTTTGCTTACGTTGAAAGTTTTATAATATTATAATATATATATATATATATATATATATATATATATATATATTTGGATTATTCCTAATTACAATTAAAATTTAAAATGATCCGAGACGTCTTTTAACCCTATTTATTTTATTATTATATTATTTTTATCAAAAGTTAAATCTAAATTAATAACATTATTAGATATTGAGTGAAATTCTTAAATTTGTAACGTTTTGCAAAAATTTTAGATTGACTTAGAAAGGTCATTTATACTCCAAATATTAAACTCGGTAAATAAATATATTACAATTCATACATTGAAATTGTTAATAAAACTCTAAATTACAACGATATGTCTGTATTTTCCTAATACTTTAAAAATAAGACTGCATTTATATATTATTGGCATGAGTTGATGGTAATTACTCACCTAGAACTGAGAAAGATGATCTTGGACAACAATCACGTAGAATATGATTAAGATGTTTAGACCATGATAGACTACGATTGAAATATTTCATGACCTCTGAACTTGTGGTTGCTGTGCATAGCATAACACATACCAAAGTTTATGTTTTATTACCAATCATTGTTAATTTATGTAAATTCAATTAATCATTAATTTTATAAGCATGATTTTTTATGAATAAAAAATGTGTAAGATGTCATATGCAAATAAAAGGCACTTTTTTTTAATATATTTTCATATAGTTAACCGTAGCATGTTATGTACTAACAGAATATTACTAGAAGTGACTTAACTACATGAATCATGTGTGACAAATTGAACCCAATGAAATAATGATTACATACGCTAGTTCCATCATTTTTCATCCATATATCATATCATCATTTGACAAAAACGTATGAGTAGCCCAATGTAAATCCCTTTTATTATACCAATATCTAATTTAAGTTATTTTTATATTTGTTTAATATGAATAATTTCAACTATCATAATATGATGGTTCTTTTAAACAAAAAAAGTGTGTAAAGAAAATGAAGTCGCTAAAAGCGTTTATAAACATATTCAATGATAATCTTAAATAAATAAAAAAACAAATAAACCCAATATCAAGACAACCAAAGTTATTTGAATTCCGATTCCGAATGCAATTTTTCTAAACCGATAAACCATGATAATTTATAAAACTAAATATTTGGAAAATTGGTATATGAATTTGCGCTAATATTTTTTATATAGTCTTATTATTTAAATTATACATGCAAGAAAAGTAACAATTAAGTAAATATATTGTTGAATTTATGTAAGAATATTCGTATGTTGTTGTCTTTTGTATTGTAAAAGAGGAAACATGATGAGGTTTTTGACCCCTCCTTTCCTGCAAAGCTGACAGCATATTCACATCCTCATGGTGTGCTTCACTTCAACAAACATTTTGTTTCAACTTGGAAACACTTGGTACATCACATAGTACTTAGTAATCATCACAGCTTTATTGTTTTTTCCACTACCATCATTTGGTAGTTTTGAAATAACAATTCTTAATTTCAGCATTCCAGGTTGAGTGGAGTAAGAAGTTCAATTTGATACTTTCATGATTTACAACAAATGACGTTTTCCTTAGGAATTAAATCACAGAAATGATTTAGTGGTTGGATTAAGGTGAAAAATAAAGTGGAACTTTACTTTAAACAGCTCTAAGATGTGTATTGCAAATATACTATTTCTAAGATGAGAAAGGAGGCATGGAGAATATACAATTTAAACAATGTGAAAAGTTTCAAACATCATCAGCATCACTTCCTGGAGCATGAGCGTCTTGAGGCCCCATGTAGAGGCTTCCATCAGGTCCCAACACCTTAAACCTACCCAATAATAAAGCACTTCTCACCAAAATGTGAACTAAGGAGTTCTTTCTCCCCTCTCATTGGAATCATTTTTCAAAAGGACGAATTTTAGATGTGTTTTCATGCTGTTCCTCAATCAGAATTAGAAAATCAAAGTTGTATAGTGTGCCTAAATATAGATTAACTAACTGGTTATTACCTTTCAAGGATAAACCTTCCTTCTTTGTATTTCTGAGCCTTCTCATGAGCAGCCTCCTAAAATGAAACAAAGTAAAACATGTTGAGAACAAAAGTTTCCCAATGCCAATGGCGTTTTGATAAGTAGACAAGTAAATTACAAAAACATGAGCTTTAAAAACTAGTTCTTACATATTTCCATCCAACAATGGACCCACAGACAACACAGAATATGTCAACAACAGTGTGCAATCCGGTGATCATCATCCGTTCTTCCTTCTCGCCAACAGTGACATTCACACTGTCATAACATAGATTCACATGTTACTCATATACAACAACTTCTAATAGTGATCTAAATTTTTCAATTTTCATCCGACGGCAATTGCAGTATTGGGGCATTCAAGATGTGGAAAGAAAGATAGAAGTACAATTTTTGGTAAAAAATAATGCAAATTCCACAACAAAGAAACTTTCAATTTTTAATAGCAAAGAAAATTTTATTGGCAGTAAAACAGGGGTATGCAACTAGAGCCACCATGCATAAGTATATTGGGTATATACATAATGGCACAACAATCCGAAAGGAATAAAGGTTCTACATCCACACCTACTAATGCTTATGCTAATTTTGTAGTGAGGAAGTCAAATAACACTTACACTTTATCAAAAAGATAAGCTTTCCCATGTCTGCAATGGAAAGACTAAGAGAAAAGCCGGGTTAGATTGTACACAAGTTCCAAAATTTTAGTCATAAATTTAGTTTGCAAAATGCATGTACAATCAAGGATTCAAATACATATTGGCCAAACTATGCAGAGAAACCCGATCCTAAGTGAAATAAATACTACCACTTTGATCTTTTTCATAAATCAACATGCAGTAAATCAACAAAACTTAAAGTGATTTATCTTTTCCCTCAAGCTTACCTACTATGGTACCAAAGTAGTCTAAGAAGAAAACCTTAGCACACTGGTGGTGGACTAAGTCTATAGACAAAATATAAAATACATATTGGTAACAAGGGGAAGTTAGACCAGCAACTATTCTAATCTTTCCCAATATCTATCTCATTTAACAAAATGATTTTGCAAAAAGTATAACAGAATCAGGGAGAGAATAGTCATAATGCTCTAGAAGTTTCATGTAAAGGCCTCATATACCAAATCTCAGACAGATTCAAATAAAAACATAGTAGGCATATAACTTCTTGATTTATGAAATTTGAATGTATTGATAGAGACAAAATCCATAGTTTAAACAAGTTCAGATAGGGATGTTAATAGACAAACAGAGTTTAACAAGTCCCCTGGGACTAGGAGCAGAATCATTCAACTATAATTGCAAAGTTTTGCAAAGATAAATTAGGTAATTCCATCAAAAGGTCAACTTAAGAAGTCTTAAAGATATATTTGGAAAGATCTTTCAAACACTTGGTCATTGTGGTTTCTGATTCATTTATTTATTGCCATGCCCTGTATGAAAATTAACAAAACTATACCACCCATTTACATGGCTGCACCAGTTACAATCGTCGACATGAAAGAGTAAAACTATATCATCATAGAATCAAGATATTCATCTATGCAAGAAAACCTGTTGCTAAGTATCATCAGCATTTGGTCTGGATAAAAACAACACAATCACCATGCCATTACATGTTCGAACTAATACATTCCCACGCGAAATGAAAAACTAAAAGTGGATACTTTATCACTGTCCAAACATATTTACAATTAGTCCATATAGCACATCCTTCTACAGCCAAAGCAAGGATAACCTATCAATGCAACAGCAGAGTATAACATATCGACCCAACACAACCAAAAAACAAAAGGCATTGTTACATGAAATGACACGTGACACCACAGACACACCAAAACAAAAAAATTAAAAAATGTAACATGTTATGGACGTATATATAAGAAACACTGATGAACTAGTACTGCTGATGGTTAAAAATAGAACATCAACAAATATCTCGAAATTGGAACCATATATAAACATGGTATGTCATTGAAAATGTTGAAAAAGCGATGCTTAAAATGTGCTCTGTCTGTATTCCTAATAGCACTGTTTACATGTGCCATTCTGAGTGTTAGCATTGAAAATGTTTGACACGGACGCTGTTCAGAACATAAACTCAACAAGATAAAATATATTAACTAGTGGAATATCTCATTTGATATTTTTTTATCCCCCCTTGAGTTTATCACGTCCTATGTTCTTCAATTGTCAACCCTTGTCTCGGGTGAATCACTACATCCCTCTCATTATGATCAACCAGTAAGGAACATCGTACATAAACCTTACATATATATCAACTAGTTATCTAGCAAAAACCCAGAATTATAGTTAAAAATATGTACATTCAGACACCAAGAAATCAAATTAAAGTTCAAAGGAAGGAAAAACAGGGAGAAAAAAATTTAAAAACCTTGGAGATAATGTCATCATCAAGAGCAAAATGTGTTTGGCAGTGTTTGCAGCTGTAGAAGTTTCCTTCCAGATTGATCAAGAATAATCTTCCCATGTCTCCCTTTACACCAATCTATCAACTTGGGACCATCCACAAAACAGTTAACCCAAACACTACTCAAAAAACCACCGAACAAGAGAGAATAAAAAAATAATAATAAAATACAAACTCGCCAACCCAAAAAGATAAAAATAAAAAACAAAGAGAACCCAGATAGAGTAAAGGCCAGAAACTTAGTAAAATATGAAATTTAAATTGAAAGCATGCAATGTAACCGACCATGAAGGCAAAAAATCAATAAAAAGTTTAAATAAGAAAGACGTGATTGTGAATGAGAAAATGGGTTTTGATGGAAGGTTACCCAGAAAGAGGAAGAGAGAGAGCAGAGAGGGTATTGTGAAGGAGAGAAGAGTGGTAGTGCAATTCAATTAATGGGTCTCTGAAATTTGAAGGTTGTTAATTACAATGTAAAATGAAAGGACGTTGGCCCTGAGAATCACGACAATCGTTACAAACTTTGTGTGCCTTCTTCCTCTATGCATGTCTTAAATAAAATTAAAATTAAAATGAAGGTGTTTTTTTATAAAGAACTTTTCAGAATGTATATTTTACATTATAAAATACCCACTTCAAATAGAATTAATGAAATAAAATAAAATTAAAAAACTCGTCATCTTATTAATTATATTTTCAACTTAACTAAGATATATTACGTCGTGATTATGATTTAATATTATTATATCAATAAGAGTAATTTACTTTTACAACTATTACTTTAAATATCTAAATGACTTTTATAATTACTAAACAATATCGAACTTTTTACTAATGTATCAAAATCAAATTATTTGAGTATTATTCACATAATTTTTTTCATAAATATGCATTTATATAAAATTGCATTGGCGTTGTCTTCTATGTTTATTTTCTTATGCTAAATTTGTTTTAAAATTCAATCCTGATATGATTTTTTTTATTACATTTTAGCTCCCCAAAGTTACATTTTTTTTATTACATTTCAATCCTGATATGAGTTTTCCTTGTAACTTATTGAAACGTTTATTCACACTCTAGCTGCAAGGATAGCCGGTGCTCTTCAAATTCCAATAATTTTAAGAGGCATTTAAATTACAGCTTAAATAAATACTTAAGATAAAAGCTTTTATTAAAAAGTCGAAAAAAATATGAAACACAAAGGGAAATTGAATTGTCTTTTTATTTTTTATATCTTTTAGAAAAAGATTGAAGAAATGGTTTGAAAAAAAAACCATTTGATGAAGACTTAGAGAGAGACAAGTTATTCTAAAAATAATTTTATTGGAAATTTTCTTCTATGACTTTTTTTTATATATATATTACTTAAACATAGTTATAAAAACTTTATATGACATGTAGATATTATAAGAACAATATTTAAATGAAGTGTTGTAAATAATATTGGTATTATTAATCAATCAAATTTGGGGTTTTATTTTAGAAATAAACAATATTTAATGATATTTTATTATACAAATTTCAAATTTCCAATTTTAATGGAATAACATCACTTTCCATGTTTTATTATAATTAAATCATACTACAAATTATAAATTAAAATAAAAGTTCAGTATTATAGTATATTTTAACCATCTCTTGATTTAGTAATTTAATTGGTAGAGGTAATAAAACATGTAAACTTGTTCAATAAAAAAACAATATAAAAATATAAAATAGGATCAAGTTATAGATTTTGATCGCTCCAAGGACAAGCCCACCAATTTTTTTATATATAGTCTTTTATATATTTGTAAAACACATTCTTAATTATATAAATTCTAAATTTTTACTCATTCATTAATATTTTTTATTGAATAAATTGAGAAAATTATTATATTTTTATATTAAAATATTCAATTATAATTAATAATTTAAACTTATTTTGTTAATATTTATAATTTAAATTATGATATTATAATATATTTATATAATTTAACCATAACAAAAAATATAATATTTTAAATTATAATTTTTTTAATTTTATTTTAATATATGAATATATTTTTAAAAGTGATCACCAAATCAATTCACTTGTTTCATCAAGTTGACATGCCAGAGACAAACCAGCTAGACAAAATAAATCAAAATAAACTCGTGTTATAACTATAACTAATTTTAGATAAAATGACAAGTTAAACTATTTTGTTATCTTAGGAAGTTCATATATCTTAGATTAAGAATTAATTTTAAGTTTTAAAAATTCAAATTTAACCCTTTAACAATATTTATACAACAGCAGTAAAACCGGTTTTTAATATGTAATCAGTTTTTTTTTAATATTAAAATTGATTTCCGAAAACAAAACATGTTATGATTTTGTTTTCCCTTTAAATGGTTGTAGTTTGCCTATTTAACCTATCCTACTGCATATCTCAGAAGAGAGCGGTCGGTTATCACATTTGAACTAGCATCCATAGAAACATAGTGTATGTTGAGTGTTAAACCTTTTCTGCTTAAGAAGGAGCAATTAAGATATCATTCCTAATGATTCAAAGTTTATACTAAACAAATCCGGTCATATTTTGGCAACCTTAAAAGCAAACAACCTCCTATATAATCCACTTTTATTAATATAATAATCATTAACATTAAAAGGTTTAATGAAAATAAATAAAAAATTAAAATTATTATTATAATATAAAATGCAATTGTTGATGGGTTGTTTGGGTGAATAGTAGTGTCAAAATAGTTTTTTCAATCAACAATAGGTTAGTAAGTCTCCTTTCCACTTACACAACTTCTGGTTTAGTTCTTTCACACTTTCCTTCAGGACACCAAACAACAGAGTTGGAATCCAATTATGCAACAACGAGAGTAGCCTTATTCCAACACAGAAGATAATCCTTGCGGTGGAGTTTTCTTCTCGACAGCTCCTATTCTATGAGGAGGCCACACAACGTGGGTAACACTTCCCCGAATTAGGCCCAAAGGAATCTGCAAATTTATCAGGTCACATCAAAATTATAAGAAAAACCATTAGAAAATAATTTCTGGCAAGGCTAACATTGTAACTTCCAAACTACTTAACAAACATTTTGGTAATTTGACTGATACATTGGCCTAATGTCAAGGTTTGCCTAGGTGCACCAAAAGACAGCCACTAGACGAGTTGAAACATGCGGAATGTAATTATTAGCATGATCTGGCGGTGAAACTACAGTAAATAGCATTTTTCTTGAAAACATTAAGCAATGCTATCTAATCTAATGATGCTGACTTAATCAGAAAAATTCCTAGGCTCTACTGCTTCATAATAAGTCAACACAAATGCAAATTGACAGATAAAATACGTTCTTTCTTTTTCTAGCAATAGAAGCCTAGTTGGTCAAGTTTTGCCAGGTAATTATTACGAACCATGATTTCTTCTACTCGTGTAAATATTGAGGTTTTTCTCACAATGTAATACTAAACTAAAGTATGATTCAGAAGTCCTCTTCAATTTTGTATTCTCTCATTTGAAGCATTCGCCCTGTACACGAGACCTGTTTTTCTTGCTTTATTTTGCATATCACAACAGTATCCTGCTGGAAACTCACTGATAATAACAACTTACTGGTCCAAATAACCTTGAATCCATGCTAGAATCTGCGTTGTCTCCCTCGACCCAACAGTGTCCTGGTGGAATCTGAATCACATCATGGTTATAATGATCGCCACACCATTCACCAGGTAATGCAACTATTCTCTTTATGAGTGTCTCCTTGTGATTCATTGGTGAGCTACAGTAGTATCAGAATGCCAATTAAAACTTCCAAAAACAGTAAAATAGGTCTCAAATGTAAAATATAATAAAACATTAATTATCTTAATAGTATATTTCAAGATCTTAAATTAGCATCATTTTGAGCAAGAGCCAACCAATGAATACAAGAATCCATTAATGTTTATAAGCCAGATAGTATACATTCACAAAATGAAGCACCCGCTGCAATAATTTCTACTGCGATGCAATATTAATCCAAAGACATGATAGTTCAACATGCTCTACAGTCACCTGGTAAATTATCTTGCGGACATCATGTATAACAAAGGAAGATATGGCATATAAATGCCAATATAATTTTAAGCAAACAATACTTGGAAAAGGATGGACAAAAATATTACCGGAAGACCACCACATCGCCATTTGAAAATTTGTACGTCCCGAGGCAAAATTTCTCAACCAAGACATAGTCATCTGCAGTATAATTAATGGTCAAACAAAAATCTGCAATTGTAAAGGTAATTCTTTCTTATGAACCCCTTCAGTAAGAAAAATACCAAAAAAATCTCCCATTTGAGAACCGGATTTAGGATTTAATGTGGGAGACATAGAGCCACCTCGAACAGGAACAACACTCGCAAAACGATCAGACACAGTCACAGTGATGACAGCAGCTGTGGCGAATTTTTTAGTACAGTTCCATAGAAAACTGCTGAGCCCCATGTGTTTAGATGCGCATCTATGTCAAATATCCACACTCCGCATCCAGATTTGCACGGCACAGCTATAGGAAAAGGGCAACTGAAAATAAACACATTAAAAAAATTACAAACTACAAGAAAATATTTTGGTCAGTCTCAAATCTCAAAAAAAGAATCAAACTAACATTAACGAGAAAAGTAGCGCAGAAAAATCAAGCAAGCAGGCCACCAATTTACATACACAATCAGAAAACCTAAGTTCAACTATATCAGAAGAAGAGAATAATTATCAGTTGAACATATTAATGCTAAACCAATCCACCAGAATGACAAGTTGCCAAGTACTAAAGTTTAGAGGTGCGCATCTCCTGGCTTCTGCATGCAGCTAGTTCGTATCATTGTTAATCCAGTGAAATGTGATCCAATGGACCCCCTATAGTGTTGGAAGAAAATGGCACATGTTCATCAACTGGGCAATCTGAAAATGCCAAATTGCAAGGTTCACATTGAAGAGACAGTGAAACTGGCAATATTTATAATTCGTACACTTGAAAAATAAAATAAAAAACCCAACACTGAATTAGGCATTTAATCAAACACCTTACAAGCACATTAGACAAAAAGGGTATAAAAGTACAACCAAAATTTCCGTTGAAATTAGTGAAAGACCTTACATATGAAGGTATGGGCAAACTTAGAGGAGAAGGGGGAGAATTAATTACCAGGCAACGAAGAGACGAATGATGGGTGTAAGGGTAACTCTGTTATTAACTGGAAATGGTGTTGTGAGCTAAACTTGCGTAAGAATGAAACTCTAGATTCGGAGGGGTTTTCATTTATATAAACATTTGAAATTAAAATTTAAAAAATGTAAAAACAAAATTGTTATTTGACATTTTCTGAAAAAAAAATAATGATTTTCTTTTTGAAAATTAATTAGAAATTCATTTCTCTCCATTTTTCTTATAAATTTTTTCATTATTTTTTTATTTTAATATTTTAAAATATAATTATCTTAATGCATGTCTTACCAATTAAATTTAATTATATATGAGATTTTTTTAATAATACAATATTTATCCTGTACACAAAATTAATCATAATTTATATATTTTTCTCTTTTAAATAATTTAAAAATTTTAAAACTATAATGATATTTAAAAATCCCTTATAAATTTTAATTAATCTTAATTATATTATAACCGATATTAGTCTCACATCCTATTTTCTCAAAAATATTTTATTAAAACATAAACATAAGGCCTTTATTATGAAAACGAAACACCATGAAGTAATAATTTTAAAATATGGAGTATACATTTTTTAGATATTTTTTAGATATTATTTGATATTGTTAAGATATTGTAACCACAATAACAAACAATATCTTCTGTTTATTCTGTTACTTTCAGTTACTTTTTTAGTTGTATCTCTCTACTATAAATAGACCACCCTATGTGTGATTTATACACAAGGGAAATTAATTCCAAACCCTATTTTCTCTATATTCAATATGGTATCTAGAGCTTAAAATTATCTTGAAATTTTTTTTTCCGCCTTTTATCCACTGTTGGAGCCGCCCCACCGCTGCTGGTAAACTGATCCTCCACATCAGAAAAGAATTATCTTTGTTACTGAATTTTATTTGGTAGTGTGAAAGTGCATGTTTAGGAAAGTTCTGGCAAGGAAAGACTTGGTATTTAAGTGTGTCCATTAGTGACTCACCTCTCTTTCCTGAGAACTTACCTGGTGTACTAATTCACGTTGTTGTCACCGCTGCCGCTGGAGCAGTCACCGGATCCGTCGCTGCCAGAGAATTCGCCGGAGTTTCATTTTTTTTTGACCGGTGACATATGATTTTGCTTGTCTCGGTCAGGTGACCACCTTGCCATTGAGATCACCACTATCGGAGTTGGTCGTCCTATTGTCTCCTGCGCCATTTAGTATTGGTGAACTTATTTTTAGTATTCTCATTTTGGATTTGTGCTTCGTGGGTTAATTGGATTACTTTGGATTGTTTTAGGGTTTGTTCTCCCGCTCTTCATGACTTCTTCCACTTCTTCCACTTCTTCCACTATTTCCAATTTTGTTAACGATTCTTTTGTGTTGACATCCCATCGTGATGACCGGACTCGCCCTCGCAAACAGGAAAAAGGGCGTCCTAAGTGTGAACATTGTGGCAAGCTAGGTCACAAGATTAACAAGTGTTATACATTACATGGTCGTCCTCCTCAATCTACTGTAGTTGTTCACACCAATCTTTCTCCACCTTTATCTGCAGGGGATCTTCCTTCTTCTATTGCATCCGACATGCCTGCTATATTCAACAAATATCTCGAATGGTATAAGGATCAACAGTCTTCTAGTTCTATTATATCTGTCACACATACAAATACATATTTTGCTGGTCTGACCCAATCATTTTTTCCTGGTCCTTGGGTTTTTGATTCGGGAGCCACTGATCATATTACTGGTAAAAAATCTTTGTTCTCCTCTTTATCCTCTCCTAATCATTTACCTTCTGTTACACTGGCTGATGGCTCTAGAGTATCATCTCATGGTGTTGGAACGGTTAAACTTTTTCCTTCTTTAACCATTGATAATGTTCTTTATGTCCCTGAGTCTCCTTTTAACCTGTTGTCCATCAGTCGTCTAACTCGTTCTCTTGATTGTGTTATTACTTTTACCAATAATTCTGTGTGTTTACAGGATCGGAGTTCGAAACAGGTGATTGACACAGGATGTGAGTCTCATGGTTTTTATTATCTCCGTCCCTCTACACATGTTAATATAGTTATGGAGTCTCCCTCTCTTCTTCATGCTCAGTTAGGTCATCCAAGTCTTTCCAAGTTACAGAAATTTGTCCCTGCCTTGTCCAACTTATCTAGTTTGGCGTGTGAGTCATGTCAATTAGACAAGTATAGTTGTACTTCCTTTCTTCTTAGTTTCACACGTGGTGCTTCGTCCCCTTTTGCTGTGGTTCACTCTGACATTTGGGGACCTAGCCGCGTTAAGTCTACTTTAGGTTTTCAATACTTTGTTACTTTCATTGATAATTATTCTAGATGCACTTGGTTATTTTTGATGAAAAATTGTTCTGAATTATTTCATATCTTTCAAACTTTTTTTAATGAAATTCAAACTCAGTTTGGTGTTTCTATTAGAGTTTTGCATAGTGATAATGGCCGTGAATATCTTTCTCATTCTTTTAAACAATTCATGGCTTCTCACGGTATTTTGCATCAAACTTCTTGTGCTTATACACCTCAACAAAATGGTGTAGCTGAACGTAAAAATAGACATCTTATTGAAACAACTCGCACATTTTTAATTCATGGAGATGTTCCTCAACATTTTTTGGGTGATGCTCTTCTTACTGCATATTAT
Organism: Sphenostylis stenocarpa; assembly: GCA_963425845.1. Lineage (NCBI taxonomy): Eukaryota > Viridiplantae > Streptophyta > Magnoliopsida > Fabales > Fabaceae > Sphenostylis > Sphenostylis stenocarpa. Next base: position 9,347,836 of record OY731398.1, read on the forward strand.
CTCATTAATCGCATGCCTTCTTCGATTTTAGATAATAAAATACCTCATTCCATTTTATTCCCTCATGAACCACTTCATCCTTTACCTCTGAAAATTTTCGGGTCTACATGTTTTGTTCATAATTTCAGTTCTGGTCTTGACAAGATTTCTCCTAGATCACATAAATGTATTTTCTTAGGGTTTACAAGATCACAAAAAGGATACAAATGTTTTTCTCCTTCTCTTAACCGTTATTTTGTGTCAAAAGATGTCACATTTGATGAGTTGTCTCTTTATTTTAAAAGTCAATCTTCACCTCTGTCTCCATCCAATCTTATCAACACTCCTAATACATTTAATGTTCCTATTATTTGTGACCCTCTAACTGTGTCTTCTTCACCATTAGTTCCTGCTCCGCAGTCAGCTTCTTCTCCACTGCCTCTTCAGATTTATAGTTCTCGAAACCAATCACAACCACCACCATGTGACTCTACTCAAGTGTCAACTACTCTGTCTCCTCCAGATCTGACACATGAGTCTGACCTTCCCATTGCCCTCCAAAAAGGTATCCGTTCTACACGTAATCCCTCTCCCCATTATATTGTTTTGAGTTATCATCGACTGTCATTACCTTTTTATACATGTCTTTCCTCTATTTCTTCTGTGACCATTTCAAAAACTGTCCGTGAAGCTTTAGCCCATCCTGGTTGGCGTCAGACCATGTTAGATGAACTAAGTGTTCTTCATAATAGTGGAACTTGGGAATTGGTCCCGTTACCGTCTGGGAAATCTGTTGTTGGTTGCAGGTGGGTGTTTACTATCAAAGTTAACCCTGATGGTACTATTGATCGCCTCAATGCTCGTCTTGTGGCCAAAGGTTATACTCAAATTTTTGGGTTGGATTATGGAAATACCTTTTCCCCTGTGGCAAATATGGCTTATGTTCGTTTATTTATCGTCATGGCTGCTCTTCAACAATGGTCTCTTTATCAACTGGATGTTAAAAATGTTTTCCTCAATGGTGATTTGCAAGAAGAAATATATATGGAGCAACCTCTTGGGTTTGTTGCTCAGGGGGAGTCTTCTGGGATGGTATGTTGTCTTCGCAAATCCCTATATGGCCTAAAATAGTCTCCTAGGGCTTGGTTTGGAAAGTTTAGCAAGGTTGTTCAACAATTTGGTATGACTCGATGTGAATCAGATCATTCTGTCTTTTATCGACACTCGAGTGCTGGATGTGTTTACTTGATAGTATATGTTGATGGCATCGTTCTTACAGGTAGTGACAACCATGACATCTCTCAGTTGAAACAACATCTCTGTCACCATTTTCAGACCAAAGATCTTGGCAAACTTAGATATTTCTTGGGTATTGAGGTGACACAGTCCAATGATGGTATTGTTATATCTCAGAGGAAGTATGCCATAGATATTTTGGAGGAAACTGGGTTGATGAGTTCAAAGTCTGTTGATACACCCATGGATCCCAATACTAAACTTCTACCAAATCAGGGGGAGCCTATATCTGATCCTGAGCAGTATAGAAGATTGATTGGAAAATTGAATTATCTTACAGTTACTCGTCCTGACATTTCCTTTGCAGTCAGTGTGGTAAGTCAATTTCTTAATTCACCATGTGAAGATCATTGGAATGCAGTCATTCGTATCTTGAAGTATATTAAAGGATCTCTTGGAAAAGGATTGTTATATGGTTCTAATAACCATACAAGAGTTGTTTGCTACTCAGATGCTGATTGGGCAGGATCTCTTTCGGATAGAAGATCTACATCTGGATATTGTGTCTCCATTGGTGGTAACTTGATCTCATGGAAAAGTAAGAAACAAAGTGTTGTGGAAAGATCTAGTGCAGAAACATAATATAGAGCTATGACCTCAGCTTCCTGTGAACTTGTTTGGCTCAAGCAATTGCTTAGAGAGTTACAATTTGGAGATGTCACTCAAATGACACTTGTGTGTGACAATCAGACTGCTCTTCATATTAGTTCTAATCCTGTCTTTCATGAGAGGACCAAACATATTGAGATTGACTGTCATTCTATTCGAGAAAAGATTATGTCTGGAGATATCAAGACTGAGTTTGTTAACTCAAGTGATCAGTTAGCAGATATTTTTACTAAATCTTTACGGGGTCCTAGAATTGATTATATTTGTAACAAGTTTGATACATACAATTTGTATGCTCCAGCTTGAGGAGGAATGTTAGATATTGTTTAGATATTATTTGATATTGTTAAGATATTGTTAGATATTGGTAACCACAATATCGAACAATATCTTCTGTTTATTCTGTTACTTTCAGTTACTCTTTTAGTTGTATCTCTCTACTATAAATAGATCATCCTATGTGTGATTTATACACAAGGGAAATTAATTTCAAACCCTATTTACTCTATATTCAACAACATTAAAGCAGATTTTTCAATGCAGAGGAGTATATTTTTGTGATGAAGACATAAGTTATAATAATTTTGAAAAATTAATCAATAAGGATTAAAGTTTATTAACAGATCATTAACTTATTAACTTATATTAATAGAATCATGAATGTTATAGTCAGCAATCCTATTAAAACATAATTGTTTTGTCAAAAATATTTTTATACAATATTTTCAAGATTTAGAATTTAACACAATATTTTATCATAAATCTTAATTATGTTCACATTTTATAGGAGTAATGTGTTGTTTTTATATAATAAAATAACTTTTAAGTGAACGTTAAATTCGTACTTCTTTTTTTCTTCTTAATAAACGATTTTATAAGAAACATAATTAAAAATATTTCTGAAAAAAGACGTTGCAGGAAATATACTGTTTTAAAACATAAAAAGAATATTCTCAAATGCCTAAATTTGTTACTAATCTTTTAAAAATACCGAAAGGAAAAAACAAAGTAACAATTTAGAAGTTATTCTGAAAGCATAAATTTTTACAAGTATATTTCATTTGAGAATATATTTTCTTTTACTTTCAATTTTAATGTGCAATTATAACAAATTTTCAATACTTTTATACACAGTTATAAAAATACAGTTTATATTTTCCAAACAAATCTTTTAAAACAAAAAAATAAATGACATTTTTATATTAAAAAAAAAAGTAAGAAACCTGAAAGATACATTTATCCAAGTAACCAAGTCATTGTATTTAGATTAGTAAACCCTTTAATTAGTTGGAATGAAATGGGTATATAATATGAACTGTGATCACAAGGTAAAATGTATTTACAAATGGAGAAATTCCCTTAGAATCATAAAAAGCAGAAATTTATAGGCTTGAGTGAGCTTTCTGCTAATTGGCAATCACTAGTGGTGAGGATATGACATGATGAATATAGGGTCTGGCAATTAGAGGCAAACTTTCTATGTACATAAATAATCTTTTCAAATTCTCCTTGTTGATTGAAGCCAAGTCATTAATCTCATTGCTGCCGATGTAGATCCAAAGATCATCTGAGTTTACTCTTTTGAGATTGTCTCGGCAGAAAGGACAAGATTGAGATCTTGCGTGCCTAAACCAATAGAAAAAACAAGATCCTTAGAAGTGAAAAAAATGCCATCAAATAATTACATATATGATGACATATTTACAAGCTGACACACACTTTGGCTTTTGGCAGAAATTATGCACATTTTACACAAGAAAAAATTAGTAACCTGATATTTCCGATCACTTAAAGTCAAAGTGTTTCAGGAAAAGTATAGTAATTATTTGACAGCAGAATGCTATATTGTACCAAAACTAGAAACATTAGTCAAGGCCTCCAAATTCATGTTAACCACAAGGACTACAATAATTTGTCAACACATTGGATGAAAATTTGAATATGACCCACATCTGCCCTACAGAGACGATTCTTTCTTCAATATTCACTTCTATTCTAGGTCTGGAAAAATTAATAGATTTACTTCTATTCTCCAAGACCAAAAAGGTTCCTTGATATCAATCATATTGAGTTTTGATGAGTCAGTATGATTCATTCATTTAGCCTCAATATCAATCAATCAGAAGTCACTACTGCTATGAATCACTGACGTTTAAGATGGCTATCAGAAATCTGTACTAAAATGCTGTCTCAATTCACTCACCAGTCTTGGTAGCATTTCATACACATTGAATGATTGCAGTTGGGCAATACAACCATGCTATTCACCTCCAAGCAAATACCACACTCTACTTCTCTCTCCATGTCAATTTCAGAAATCTTTCCTTTGCTTGTCAAATCTTTAAGCTTATACTTAGTAGAACATAGATGTTTTTGTTTTCTGTCTTCAACATCAGTGATTCCTCTGTGGAGTTGTAATAAAGAGGGAAACACCACCCCTGTTATTATAGTAAGAGTGTAAAAGTAATCATATTTGGATTGTGAAGCACTTTTCCAAAAAAAAGTTAGGTAAAGATAATAATGCTTATCAATGTTGCACATATGGCATGATTTCAATGTTGCTATTCACTTACCATAGAACTCCTTAAGACTGGCTTTTCTTTCATAGTTGGATATGGTTGTCTTCCCATCTTCATATGCCTGAGATAAATCCAATATGTATTAGAGTTTAATGAATATGCTCTGTCAGAGATATCACTATTAATATGACTTTTAAGATAGTTATTGTGATTTGTGATTGGATAATAATGTGAAATTGCTTTCTACTGTTAGTACATAGCCTATTTTCTGTGTGTATTATTCACGAGCATGACAACAAAACAGTAACATTGATTATGGTTACATTTTGCACTATCATATCTGATATGTAAAGTATGCTTTAAAATGGTATACTTAAAGGAAAGGGTGTGCATTATCATATTAATAAAGCAAGAAAACACCTTGTATATTAGAATTCTGAGCAATCCTAAGACTCCAGCAATGTGACAATCAGTCCATTGAACCAAAAAAAGGAAGAACTGAGCAGCTGGGCTATAGGACAATCTCATTTGGAAGCAGGCACCGCCACTTGGGTACTCAGAAGCTCTGATTGAAACCATATTTAGCTCAAAGAATAAGTTAAAAACCTTAGATAATGAACTTTTTTCAATTTTTTGGAAGAGAAAAATTCAAGATTGAATGAAAGAATGAAGAAAATGGGCAGTTATGTTGCATTTAAAGCCGGCACATAAAAGCTTCTATATCTCATTTGTTGTCTAATAGTAGAAGTCTACACTACAATAAAATTGACAAACAATTTGAAAAGGATGGATCATCTCACAGCTTTAAAATGCACATAAAATTGGAAACTAACAAGACAAATCCAAACATGTTTCATTGTCCTGTAGCCCAGTAATCTGCTATGCTTTTAAACGGCCCAATTCAAAAATTGAAAACTTTATTTGCTAAAAATAAAGTGAAAATTTTGCAGGGTATTTGAACTTTGAACAAGAAGTACCACCATTGCACTAAAAGAGGAGGTGACAATGCCACAAACTGAGGCATCCTTGCCACCCAATGCGAAAACACCAGAAGAATTGAATTGCCCATTATCCAATCTCCTTCAAAATGAAAACTTTATTCAAAAGTTCATTAAAAAAAAGCATACAAAATCAGCCCTTGTGTATTTAGTATCTTAATCCGTACCCTCTTTTCCTTTCCTTCAACTTAATTTCCTATTTTGTCTTCTCCACCCCAAAAGTGCAATTCACTGGTCTTTTACACCAGTTTAAGCATAGGAGGAAATTGTTATTATAAAAGAAGAACAAAACCATTACATGGTAAGATGCGAGGATGAACAGAACCCAACTATAATGGAAAGAAATTGCAGCCATTGTAAGCTACAACCCACAATTTAGAATCCAAAAAGATAGCATCTTCTCCAAAAAGGCAGATATTTGGGAAAAGGAAGCATTCAAAGTAACTAATGATAATCCAACACAAACATAAGTGAAAAGGTAAGAAAAACCTTGGTTGAGTTGAGATTGAAAAGAGAAAAAGGAAGAATTAAATTTACAGTGTGTTGGCAAAGTGGATGTCAGCTTCAAGAGCTTTGACTGAATCCTTGAAAGACTTGCGCATCCTTCCTTCTTCTTCTGCTTCTCCTCTCTTCTTCCTCCTTTTCAGACCAAACCCCATTCATAAAGTCTCACAACAAAACAACTAACATGATAAAAACAAAGCCCGTGACCCTTCTTCCTAGCATTAGTTCTGTGGCAAATACTATTTGAAACCCAACAAAGTACCTCGTTTTACCCCTCGTACCAAACTAACCACAAAAGTGAGCAGTGTCAGATGGATATAGAGAGAGAGTAAAAAGGTGTTGGGAAGTTTTGCTGGGTTTTCGCTTGAGCTACACGTAACTCGTTTGAGTTGTATTTGTACATACATAAGCATAAGTAGATGTATCTCACATCATGGTGATGAATTTGTTTAAATTATTACCCAAACAACACTTACCCCTTTTTTTCTCTTTCTTCTTGAGATTCATGCAAGATTCATTTTGTTCGTTTCCCGTGACAAACGTTTCCACCAGAATTTCTTTTTTGCTTTTTAGCTATTGCAAAGGAGTTATAATTCTACCACTTTGCTTAATATATCATCTTCATCTCTTAAAACTTTTCATACAATTTGTACGTACTCACAGTTATTGTAACAATTTATGTATTTTCAGAATTTTTATAACAGTTTATATGGTTTTTTTTTTCTTTCAATAAACTACCATAATTAGCGAAGTCGTTGTTAGTTCAAGCTTGATTACCAAAATGATTCATTAACCATTTTTTAAATATATTTTACATTGCTACTTATTTTATTAAGTATTGTTTTCTATTTCTCTTACATAAAAATCATGATTTGTATTTTAATGTGTTATGGTTAAAAAATATTAAATATGTTTTTTTTATCGAAATACTTTATTTAATTTTGTTTTTAAAATTTTGTTATTTTTAATATTTTTATAAGTAAGGTTTACATATTAAAACAATTTGTACGCATCAGAAAATAACATACAACGTGGATCAGTTCCTTAACACATGATAAACAAATTATAAAATATAATTTCTAAAAACTTCATCCTAGATATTTCTCTTACACAAAATATAAAAGATACGATATTTACCACATGTTAATCTCACATTAACATTAATTTATAAATCTTCCATAAAAAAATAAACTATCCTAATGAAATTGAATTGAAATATTTTAAATAAAATTTGAATTTCGAATCTTATCATCCATTGTATCATTTGATAAAAATTAATATACTTTCGTGTACATAAAAAATAAATTTAAAATACTTGTACTATTCATTTCAATTATTAAGTAATTAATATGATAAGATATTTCTTAGTTACTTTCGTGTACTTTAACATATTTGTAATAGTACAAATGAAATGATAGGACATATTAGTGTTACAAGAAAGATTTTCCTTGCTCCCAAAGCTTAACAAATTGAAATGAAAAGACTTGTAAAATCTATCGACTAAGTTAACAATTGAAATTTTAATTTTACATTATTCTAGGGAGAATTAATGAATTTCAACACATTATTATAAATTATTTATATTCAAATTCAATTTTTATGAATAATTTTTTCAATCATTATTAGTTGTATAAATAATTTTTCCAATCATTATTTCGGGTACAAAATTTAATTAGTCATAGCAAGTAATTTTTTTTTAATCATGTTTTTTCAATTATCCTATGAAATGATTTGGGTCCACACTGAACGTAGAGAGAGACCCCACATGATGCACCTAATGCTGAAATATGTCGAAGAAAGTATGAATAAAAAAGTGTTTGTAAGAATGGTGTTATCCATATTTGTTGTGTCGGATTTGCTTTCACGTTGAAAGCGAACCAAGAAATTGGAGTGTTGGATAGTTTAATTATTCACATCAAATTGAAGAGGATGCAATATCTTTTGTTCAATCATTTTTGTTGGATAAAATTGAGTTAGTTAATGTTCACGCCACGACGGAATCTAATTCTGATGCAACTTTTGTTTTGTCGAGAACAATTTTGGATTGATGGATTCCTTGCCAAAACAAAAGATGAATTTTGGAGTATACTTGCAAGTTACGTGATGAATCAATTGTTGAAGAAGCTACGTTTCTTAACCCCTTGGATCTTTAAAATGATTGTTTATTGCCCATCAAATGTTTCCAATTTTTGTTCTTGTGGTATATTATGTGTTTGCATGTGAATGATTCGTACATGTTTCATTTTCACCACATGTAAAAACATGTCAAACTAGTAAAAATGATAATATTACTAGGAAAATTAGTTTTTAATATAATAATTTAGATAAATTCATAATTGATAAAAAAAAAAATCTAAAACATAGGAATTTAGAATGAAGTACTTTCTTGTTATCAATCTAACATGATCATTAATTGAAGAAGTGACCATAGAAACAATTTTTATTTGTTGATGATGACATGCCAACCCCGTCATAATCATACATTGGCAAAATAAATAATAAGAAAATAAAAATAAAAAGATGTAACATATAAGGTGGCAACAAGACAAGCAGAAGTTATATGTAAACTGGTGGAACCCTAGAACATACTAACTCGGTGTGTCAATGCAGAAGATGGAAACAAAAATTGACATTTTTCTTTGTCCACATTTTTTCTTGCATATACATTTCTTTTACACGTGTATACATGACAAACATGAATTGAAAATTTATCTAAAGTTCAAACTTTTAATGAATTTTTTAATAATGTTTCTATCTATAGTAAACAAAAGCGGTGTATTTATTAAAAATGATAGGTATATTTTAGTAAAAAATAATAATAAATGAAATTTTATTGTTAAAAAACCTACAATATATTCGCTCCACTAAAAAAAAAAAAGCAGGGAAGAAGGTAATAATAATTAGAATATATTCCCTACACCCAATATAGCACCTTACTTCCAAAGAGTAAAAGATGATAGTTGAATATTCAATAAGTCTAAGCAGAAATTTGGCATGTTTGGAATGGAGTAGCACAAACCTAAGTAACTATCCTCATTACTACAAATAAGGTTTTTCTCTAAAGTATTTTGGCTATGCCTAAGGGAGAGGAATAGCATTTCTCTATTCGGAGTTTGACTCTGGTACTTTAGAGGGTTTTTCTCTAAAGTAGTTTTCTTTTTTTATAATCAATACAAAGTTACCTTCTTTTTTTTTTATCATTTGTTTTCGCTTATTTACTCTTGAAATTTGTTTCTGTATTATTGGTCCGACTTGCCGGATTACGTTAGACCGATAAATGCCACAAACAAGGAAGCAGGAAAGCCACAAACTAGCGGAAGAGGATTTTGGAATGGAGAATCGTGTAGCATCGTTGGAGAGTGAGCTATCGAAGATTAAAGCCTCCGTTGAGGTTTTGAGGGAACAATCGGAGAAACAGACCACGAAACAAGACACCATTGTTGCAAATCAAGAGAAATTGTTTGAGTTGTTCACGAAGAGTTTGGGCAAGAATCATCAAGAAGATGGTGAGAATTCCATGAGAAACGAATCACGAGGGAAGAAATCAAAGGAGGGACCAGAGAAGTCGAGTATTGCAGGGAAGTCACTCGAAGGAGAGGCTCTGGAAGAATTTCGACAATCGATGAAGAAAATCGAGCTTCCTGCATTTATAGGAGAGGATCCAGTAGGATGAATTTCTCGAGCAAAAATCTACTTCCAAGTCCAAAATACGATTGAGGCGGTGAAGACATCCCAAAGACAGCGTTTAGAACACACGAAGGGCATTATGAGTACTTAGTCATGCCCTTCGGTTTAATGAACGCTCCTGCTATATTCCAATCTCTTATGAATGAGGTATTTCGTGGTTTATTAAGGCGTGGAGTGTTAGTATTTTTTTATGATATACTTGTATATAATGAAAGTTGGGAGGAGCATATGAGAGAACTAAAAGTTGTTTTGGAAATTTTGAGGCAACAACAGCTTTATGCAAATATGGAAAAGTGTAGTTTTGGTCATGAGAGCATTGGTTATCTAGGACATGTTATAACACAGCAAGGGGTGGAGGTGGATTCAGACAAGGTCAAGAGTATTGTTGAATGGCCTATTCCATCAAATGTAAAAGGTGTCCGTGGTTTCTTGGGAATAACAGGTTACTATAGGAAATTTATTAAAGATTATGGAAAGGTGGCGAAACCTTTGACAGAATTAACGAAGAAAGAAGGATTTGGGTGGAATGAAAAGGCTCAGGTAGCATTTGAGGAGTTAAAAAAGAGAATTACAACAGCACCTGTTTTGACCTTACCTAATTTTGACAAGGAGTTTGAGTTGGAGTGTGACGCATCAGGTATGGGAATTGGAGCTATGTTGATGCAGAATCGTAAACCAATAGCTTACTATAGTAAGGCATTGGGGAGTAAAAATTTAGTTAAGTCTGCCTATGAAAAAGAGCTGATGGCAGTAGTTTTAACTATTCAACATTGGCGACCATACCTTTTAGGAAGGAAGTTTGTAGTTTATTCAGATAAAAAGAGTCTGAAACAGTTGTTACAACAGAGGGTAACTACTGGAAGTCAACAGAACTGGTTGGCCAAATTATTAGGGTACAATTTTAAAATTATATATAAACCTGAGTTGGAAAATAAAGGGACAGATGCACTGTCAAGGAGTATGGGAGAATTGTCTTCAATGGTTTACATGTCTATCTGGTTAGATTGACAAGAGATAGTTGTTGAAGTTCACGGAGATGAATTGTGGAAGAAAAAAAATAGAGGAATTACAATAGAGACAGTGTGAGAAAAGTGGATTTACTTATAAGAACAGGTTAGTGGTCCCTAACAAGTCTGATTGGATTCCTAGATTAATCCAAGAGTTCCATGCAACCCCACAGGGTGGGCATTCTGGGTTCTTTCGAACGTATAGACGTGTAGCTGCAAACTTGTTTTGGGTAGGAATGAGAAAAGATATAATGAAATTTGTTCAGGATTGTGATGTGTGTCAACATCAAAAATATCTTACTTCTTCCCCAAGGGGATTGTTGCAACCACTTCCTATTCCTGAGCGGATATGGGAAGATATATCCCTTGATTTCATTATTGGCCTGCCCAGATCCAAAGGCTACGAAGCTATTTTGGTAGTAGTTGACAGATTATCTAAGTACAGTCATTTCATTCCGTTGAAGCATCCATATACAGCCAGGTCCCTAGCTGAAATCTTTGTGAGGGAAGTGGTGCGTTTGCATGGAATTCCTATGTGTGTTGTCAGTGATAGAGATCCATTATTTATGAGTGTATTTTGGAAAGAGTTTTTCAGGATGCAAGGCACAATGTTAAGATGAGTACGGCTTACCATCCACAAACGGATGGTCAAACCGAGGTGACTAACCATTGTTTAGAAACATACCTCAGATGCTTCATTTCTGACCAGCCTAAGAGTTGGGTTATGTGGTTACCTTGGGTAGAATATTGGTTCTGTTAGATATTGTTTAGATATTATTTGATATTGTTAAGATATTGTTAGATATTGGTAACCACAATATCAAACAATATCTTCTGTTTATTCTGTTACTTTCAGTTACTCTTTTAGTTGTATCTCTTTACTATAAATAGACCAACCTATGTGTGATTTATACACAAGGAAAATTAATTTCAAACCCTATTTTCTCTATATTCAACATGGTATCAGAGCTTAAGGTTATCTTGAATTTTTTTCCGCCTTTTGTCCACTATTGGAGCGCCCCACCGCTACTAGAGCCGCCCCACTGCTGCTGGTAAACTGATCCTCCACATCAGAAAAGAATTATCTTTGTCATTGAATTTTATTTGGTAGTGTGAAAGTGCATGTTTAGGAAAGTTCTGGCAAGGAAAGACTTGGTATTTAAGTGTGTCCATTAGTGACCCACCTCTCTTTCCTGGGAACTTACCTGGTGTACTAGTTCACGTTACCGTCACCGCTGCCACTGGAGCGATCATCGGTCCGCCATTGTCGGAGAATTCGCCGGAGTTTCATTTTTTTTTTACCGGTGACATATGATTTTGTTTGTCTCGGTCAGGTGACCACCGTGCCATTGAGATCACCACTATCGGAGTTGGGTTTGTTCTCCCGCTCTTCATGACTTCTTCCACTATTTCCAATTTTGTTAACGATTCTTTTGTGTTGACATCCCATCGTGATGACCGGGATCGCCCTCGCAAACAGGAAAAAGGGCGTCCTAAGTGTGAACATTGTGGCAAGTTAGGTCACAAGATTAACAAGTGTTATACATTACATGGTCGTCCTCCTCGATCCATCGTAGTTGTTCGGACAAATCTTTCCCCACCTTTATCCGCAGGGATCTTCCTTCTTCGTTGCATCCGACATGTCCGCTATGTTCAACAAATTTCTCGAATGGTATAAGGATCAACAGTCTTCTAGTTCCACTATATCTCGTCACACATACAAATACATATTTTCATTGGTCCGACCCAATCATTTTCTCCTGGTCCTTGGGTTTTTGATTCGGGAGCCACTCGATCATATTACCGGTAACAAATCTTTGTTCTCCTCTTTATCCTCTCCTAACCATTTACCTTACGTTACACTCTGGCTGATGGCTCTAGAGTATCATCTCATGGTGTTGGAACGGTTAAACTTTTTCCTTCTTTAACCATTGATAATGTTCTTTATGTCCCTGGGTCTCCTTTTAACCTGTTGTCCATCAGTCGTCTAACTCGTTCTCTTGATTGTGTTGTTACTTTTACCAACAATTCCGTGTGTTTACAGGACCGGAGTTCGAAACAGTGTGATTGACACAGGATGTGAGTCTCATGGTCTTTATTATCTCCGTCCCTCTACACATGTTAGTACAGCTTATGGAGTCTCCCTCTCTTCTTCATGCTCAGCTAGGTCATCCAAGTCTTGCTAAGTTACGTAAACTTGTCCCCGCCTTGTCCAACTTATCTAGTTTGGCGTGTGAGTCATGTCAATTAGGCAAGCATAGTCGTACTTCCTTTCCTCGTAGTTTCACACGTGGTGCTTCGTCCCCTTTTGCCGTGGTTCACTCGACATTTGGGGACCTAGCCGCGTTAAGTCTACTTTAGGTTTTCAATACTTTGTTACTTTCATTGATGATTATTCCAGATGCACTTGGTTATTTTTGATGAAAAATCGTTCGAATTATTTCATATCTTTCAAACTTTTTTTAATGAAATTCAAACTCGGTTCGGTGTTTCTATTAGAGTTTTGCGTAGTGATAATGGCCGTGAATATCTTTCTCATTCTTTTAAACAATTCATGGCTTCTCACGGTATTTTGCATCAAACTTCTTGTGCTTATACACCTCAACAAAATGGTGTAGCTGAACGTAAAAATAGACATCTTATTGAAACAACTCGCACACTTTTAATTCATGGAGATGTTCCTCAACATTTTTGGGGTGATGCTCTTCTTACTGCATGTTATCTCATTAATCGCATGCCTTCTTCGATTTTAGATAATAAAATACCTCATTCCATTTTATTCCCTCATGAACCACTTCATCCTTTACCTCTAAAAGTTTTCGGGTCTACATGTTTTGTTCATAATTTCAGTTCTGGTTTGGACAAACTTTCTCCTAAATCACATAAATGTGTTTTCTTAGGGTTTACAAGATCACAAAAAGGATACAAATGTTTTTCTCCTTCTCTTAACCGTTATTTTGTGTCAAAAGATGTCACCTTTGATGAGTTGTCTCTTTATTTTAAAAGTCAAACTTCACCTCTGTCTCCATCCAATCTTGTCAACACTCCTAATACATTTAATGTTCCTGTTGTTTGTGACCCTCTAACTGTGTCTTCTTCACCATTAGTTCCTGCTCCGCAGTCAGCTTCTTCTTCACCATTAGTTCCTGCCTCTTCTTCTCCACTGCCTCTTCAGATTTATAGTTCTCGAAACCAATCACAACCACCACCATGTGACTCTACTCAAGTGCCAACTACTCTGTCTCCTCCGGATCTGACACATGAGTCTGACCTTCCCATTGCCCTTCGAAAAGGTATCCGTTCTACACGTAATCCCTCTCCCCATTATATTGCTATGAGTTATCATCGACTGTCATTACCTTTTTATACATGTCTTTCCTCTCTTTCTTCTGTGACCATTCCAAAAACTGTCCGTGAAGCTTTAGCCCATCCTGGTTGGCGTCAGGCCACGTTACCGTCTCCGGGAAATCTGTTGTTGGTTGCAGGTGGGTGTTTGCTATCAAAGTTGGACCCGATGGTACTATTGATCGCCTCAAAGCACGTCTTGTGGCCAAAGGTTATACTCAAATTTTTGGGTTGGATTATGGAGATACCTTTTCCCCTGTGGCAAAGATGACTTCTGTTCGTTTATTTATCGCCATGGCCGCTCTTCAACAATGGCCTCTTTATCAACTAGATGTTAAAAATGCTTTCCTCAATGGTGATTTGCAAGAAGAAATCTATATGGAGCAACCTCCTGGGTTTGTTGCTCAGGGGGAGTCTTCTGGGATGGTATGTCGTCTTCGCAAATCCCTATATGGCCTAAAACAGTCTCCTAGGGCCTGGTTTGGAAAGTTTAGCAAGGTTGTTCAACAATTTGGTATGACTCGGTGTGAAGCAGATCACTCTGTCTTTTATCGACACTCGAGTGCTGGATGTGTTTACTTGATAGTATATGTTGATGACATTGTTCTTACAGGTTGTGACAACCATGGCATCTCTCGGTTGAAACAACATCTCTGTCACCATTTTCGGACCAAAGATCTTGGCAAACTTAGATATTTCTTGGGTATTGAGGTGGCACAGTCCAATGATGGTATTGTTATATCTCGGAGGAAGTATGCCATAGATATTTTGGAGGAAACTGGGTTGATGAGTTCAAAGTCTGTTGATACACCCATGGATCCCAATACTAAACTTCTACCAAATCGGGGGAGCCTATATCTGATCCCGAGCAATATAGAAGATTGGTTGGAAAATTGAATTATCTTACGGTTACTCGTCCCGACATTTCCTTTGCGAGTCAGTGTGGTAAGTCAATTTCTTAACTCACCATGTGAAGATCATTGGAATGCAGTCATTCGTATCTTGAAGTATATTAAAGGATCTCCTGGAAAAGGATTGTTATATGGTTCTAATAACCATACAAGAGTTGTTTGCTACTCGGATGTCGATTGGGCAGGATCTCCTTCGGATAGAAGATCTACATCTGGATATTGTGTCTCCATTGGTGGTAACTTGATCTCATGGAAAAGTAAGAAACAAAGTGTTGTGGCAAGATCCAGTGCAGAAGCGGAATATAGAGCTATGGCCTCAGCTTCCTGTGAACTTGTTTGGCTCAAGCAATTGCTTAGAGAGTTACAATTTGGAGATGTCACTCAAATGACACTTGTGTGTGATAATCAGGTCGCTCTTCATATTAGTTCTAATCCTGTCTTTCATGAGAGGACCAAACACATTGAGATTGATCTGTCATTTTATTCGAGAAAAGATTATGTCTGGAGATATCAAGACTGAGTTTGTTAACTCAAGTGATCAGTTAGCAGATATTTTTACTAAATCTTTACGGGGTCCTAGAATTGATTATATTTGTAACAAGCTTGGCACATATGATTTGTATGCTCCAGCTTGAGGGGGAGTGTTAGATATTGTTTAGATATTATTTGATATTGTTAAGATATTGTTAGATATTGGTAACCACAATATCAAACAATATCTTCTGTTTATTCTGTTACTTTCAGTTACTCTTTTAGTTGTATCTCTTTACTATAAATAGACCAACCTATATGTGATTTATACACAAGGAAAATTAATTTCAAACCCTATTTTCTCTATATTCAACAGGTTCAATACCACTTACCATAAGTCAATTGGTTCTACACCATTTGAAGCGGTTTATGGACGTAAGCCACCAATGTTGGTGCAGAGTGTTCCTGGTGAAATAAGGGTGGAAGTTGTGCAAGAGGATTTACGGGATCGTGATGAAGCAATTAAACAACTAAAGTACCATTTGGAGAGGGCAAGGGATCGGATGAAGAACCAAGCTAATAAGCACAGGAAAGAAAGGAGTTTTGAAGTAGGAGACATGGTCTTTCTCAAACTAAGACCTCACAGGCAGTCATCAGTAGTTGCTAGAATCAACCCTAAGCTTTGTGCCCGTTATTATGGTCCATTTGAGATCTTAGAAAAGATTGGGGAGGTTGCATATCGTTTGAAGTTGCCATCATCATCAAGGATTCACCCAGTTTTTCATGTGTCACTATTGAAGAAGGCACATGGAACTCACTCAGTAGAAGTTGAATTACCTCTCAATTTGGAGGTAGGAGATGGGGAGATAACTAAACCAGAGTCTGTGCTAGCTGTGAGGAAGACCTCTAAGGGAGGAAGGAGGGTGACGGAATGGTTGGTGAGTTGGAAGGGAAAATCAAGTGAAGAAGCTACCTGGGAGGATGAGTTGATTTTGAGAAGCCAATTCCCAGAACTGAAGCTTGAGGACAAACAATTTCTTATAGGGAATGGCATTGATAAGGTTCAGGAGAACATTGGGCCGTAAGAGTTTTTAGCAGATATATCAGCAAAAGGCCCAAAGGAATTGATTGTCTATACTCGAAGGAAGAAGATGGCAAATTAGAAAGAATGGATATTGAGAGTTTGTTGGAGGAGAGAGAATGAATGTTTCTTTCTATTATTACCTTTTTGTTTATATCATCATGAATCAATTTTTGTTTATATCATCATGAATCAATGGGGGGAGAGGGGAGAGTATTTTGACTATGCCTAAGGGAGAAGAATAGCATTTCTCTATTCAGAGTTTGGCTCTGGAACTTTAGAGGGTTTTTCTCTAAAGTAGTTTTCTTTTTTTATAATCAATACAAAGTTACCCTGTTTTTTTTTTTTATCATTTGTTTGCACTTATTTACTCTTGAAATTTGTTTCTGTATTATGAAGGTACCAACTTAGGAATCTTTCCACAATCTATAGGAGAAGATGAATTTTATACTTCATCAGTCAAGAAAAGTACATAATATCAATTTTGTTTGATGCTACTGATAGTGAAGGACCACAAGGTAGAAAAGTTGTAAACTACAAGGATTTGGCTTTGAAAGGAAGGAATTAATTAATATGAAGATCAGTTGTTGACATATAATAACTTAAAACATTGAAAACATGTTAAAGTACAACAACTCCACAAGTACCTACACGGTTAAAGGTATCGCATATTTGGTAAAATGGTTACCACAAGACAACCATGAAGCTGGACTTTAACACCCTATACCCTCGTTTTCCATATCATCTTTATACAGGGCAATTAGTTTGCTTAAAACGTCATTAATAGGTCACTGAAACGGTCAACCAATGCACTTTTTTAAGAAGGTAGAATAATTTACTATTTTAAGACTACAGATAGCAGGATTAACCTAACTGGTACATCCACATAAGTCCTGAATACGAAACATGAATGAACTCTCTCCAAAAAAAAGAGCATACCAGAAAGATTTCAAACAAAATTGAGAACAAATGTTTTACAACAGCAGCCTTCCTAATGTAGTATCAAAGCCAGTATTTGGTATTCAATGAGTTAAGACTATAAGACAATTGGCCAACATAAATACTGACTCCCTTTGTTGAATATCTGCATGTGAAAATAGATATCTTGATCTGAATGCTTGCAAAGCTACTTACAGAATTTACAATTTGATTTATCACATTTTATGCCTCCACTCTCAAGAAGGAGTTCATGATGATCATATCATTTTGCACTATAAAACATCCTCAGCTTCATCACTTTAGAATTTAGAGAGGATTGGTATTATCATCAATAAAGAGGTTTCGGGGAACCTTCAAATTTAATTGTTGGGTATCCCATTCTGCATCTGTCAACTTTTGAATGAAATCCTCAAACCTTTCTTCCAATTCCATTAGGCTGTTAGCGATTTTATCACAAATATTAACATTGCTATCCCAGTTCTCACTTAGCCAGAAAGTCTGCCATACACTTCGTAATACTGAAACACTTGTGGCTCCAACCTGCAGTGTCATTATCAATGAGAAGGTACAGTAAACCTATCCAGCTTAAAAATTAGGCACTCCTAAATTTCATAAATAATCCTAAAAGCCACATCTCAAAGACGCCTTATCATGTGTTGTTTTGTAAGAAAGTCTTTCCTCAGATTGCTGTTTTGTGTTTGATTCCTCAAGTTGCTGCTTCTTGGAACTTTTTCTTCATGACATTAAATGCTTTTTTCCTTGTTTCTTTAAAACCTCACTAATGCTGTCAAGTTGGTCCTTGAGGTGGCAGATATATATATATATATATATATATATATATATATATATATATATATATATATATATATATATATGTATATATATGTATATATATATGTATATATATTTTAAATAGTTCTATCCTCTATGGAAATTTGGAGAAGTAGAAGTATTAACTTGAGTAAACAAAGACAATGCAGCAAATACACGTCCCCTCATACAATAGCCCTTATGGGCTAGAAGTATGGAACAATGAAGAAGACCACTTACCGTGTGCAAAAATCCAACTTTTAATTAAGGAATGGTGGTAACAAGGATTAAATTTCTAGGAATTTGGTCAAAGAGTATATAAATACTATCCAACTATCCCCAAAGTGGCTTATGTTTTTGGATGAAAGATCATGAATAACAATAAAATTTATGTCCAATGAGGATTGTTTTTAAGTTAATTCTCACAAGGGAATTTGAAGCGTACCTTGAAAGAAACATAAAACCTCAGATCTTCTTGCTCCTGATTCACCATAAGAATATATTTCTCACTTGCATATAATTTTAGAAGTGCTTCCACCTGTTCTATTATAACATAATTATACGATTCCAACAAGGCTTTATTTGAACAAAAGAGAAAATAATTATGAACCTCTTGGTTTCCTTCATAAAATTGTGACAATAGCAGCAATAGATCCTATACCATAAAGTGAGATCTCTCCACACCATCCATTTTCTCCAAGGGCAAGCCAAAAATTATTTTTGGCTTCATGAATTGCGACCAAGCTAATATATTCTCTTCTCTGTTGCAATCTGTGCATCCTGACATAAAACCATTCGGCAAATTGAACATCTGAGAAGGGAAATAACTGATACAGCATAGTATCCAGTTTGTCAGATTGTAACCTGGAACAGTAGAATGTAATACATATGATTTTACCAGTATGCGAGCACGCTTTAGATTTATCTGCAAATAGTTACACAAAAGATAAATAACTGAACATATCATTAGGATAAATATTGGTGGATTTTCTCCCCTACTGTTCAGATGAAATTGAAGGGATGCAGCTGTAAAATATTCTTTATGTTCTAAGTAATGAACCTCATACATGAAAAATATTTGGTGCCCACCTATGTTAGAGAAGAAAAAAAGAACAGCATCCCTTTTGAGCAGCATGGTTACAAATTCATTTGTTATCTTTCCCATAATTTTTTCTTTCTTGCTATTGGTACATAAATAAGCCACCACACAAGGAAAACCGGAAACAGAATGCTTATTGTTACTAATACTGTAATTCAATATCTTTACTTATAAGTCTGACATGAAAGCTCCTTCTACCAGCTTGCATGCATACAGATTTATATGCATTAGATTCCATATTAGAGTACACCCTACATGCTTACTGTGTTAAACTGGAGAACTGAAAGTGACTCATAGCGTAGCCAAAGGTGCAGACATCGCATACTCAACCAAGTCAATGAAAGTATGCCATATGATTTTACAAGGCCTGGTGTATCCTGCAATAAGAAAATTGAGAATAGAATGTGTCAACTAACAGTGTCTTGGTGCCAAGAACTAAAGCTCTCCTGAAAATTTATGTATTTTACCAGAATCAATATGCCTAAAGCAAGGCCAACCAGTTGAGCAACCACTTCCCAAACTTCTTCCTGAGAAATTTTGATGAAACAATTATATGAGAAAAACCCTTTACATTTTCCAAACTGTGGTATATTGACAACCGGTGAATCAAATCACAAAACTGTTCAGTGAATAACATTTGCATACTAAAGGCGTTCACTCTAGGTCCAACATCTTGATTTGGCTTTCTGGCTTAACTATTTGTCTAAGAACATATTAAAAGCGTTGTCACAACCTGGTCTGGTATATGTAACTAAGAAAAAAAATAAAAAAAGTAATTGTTTTGTCATGAAGATTAGGTATTAAGACTTTACTTAAGGCATCTGGCTCTTAGTATAATATCAGCCTCATTGGGTCAATAACTGATTCTCAGTATATATGACTGAGTAGCTCAGTGAGTCAATCCCTACCCAAGAGCCTCATTAAAGTTGTTTGATAGAGATAAGAAGGTGAATATAAATTAAGAAATTAAATCAGCCTCCATCATTGCTCTAAATAAAGGGACCAACACAAAACTTTTCTTCGCATGAGAAACATATATTCAAGAGGGAGAATTTAAAACTTAAATTAATGCTTGAAAGCATGAAAATAACAAATACCAACGCAAATTTCATACAACTCTAGGTACTGATTTCTATTCTATGTTTACAATGTGAGAGTATACCTTTGCTGCTACTTCTCCCAGATTTCCTGAAATTGCAAAGTGATTTTGAATCACACGAAAAGAAGGATCTTTTAGTCCTCTTGCTACAGCCTGTTTGAATGCCCCCACAGAAAATTACAAAATCATATATAAATTGGCTATAAACAATCCATCTGTATACATTTAAGTATGGAATTACAACTGCTTTTAAATCATTATTTTCAGGTATTATGTTAAAAAAATAATTTGTCATAACTACTCATTTTCAACATGTGGTAATCCTCCTTTACAAGGACTCGGCGGTGAACATTTTGGCATTAAAAGTTAGTTGCTAGGATTTTGTTTGGGATGATACTCAGAAAAGCGAAAACAAACAAAATTGTTCGCCAATATTCATTTGGAATGTGAAGAGAAAGGCATAGAAAGGGTATAATGAAAGGTCAAACTCTCAGTGTAAAAAAGTATAAAAACGGCAGGGAACCTACCACCCCTCTCCAAAAGATAAAATCCAGTAACAACCAATTTCAAATGTTCTGAACATAGCTACATATCTTCTAAATATTAACTAATAATAGTGGTTCTTCTAATAGAGTAAAGATGCATAATAAAGTACCTTGGTAAGATTTCCAAGAGATGCCAAAGGAAGGAAATAGCCAGGATATAGTTGGGTTGTCAGATCAAATATGCTGCATGAGATGTCAGTAGTGTAAGACTCTCTCTCTCTCTCTCTAGAGCCAGATTTCGTTTTGCATTTTTCCATAAGAAAACAAGGCAAACTGCACAGACCTTCCAGCACTGCCAATGAAGTCCGCATACATTCTCCATTGCTTGGGATCATCATCAAAAAGACTTCCAAACCTCCCGCCTGAAAGAAAACCCAGCAACATTTAGCTAAAAATAAAAAATCACCTTCTCCTTCCTTCGGCTTACTTTGTAATTTGAAAATGCCATACCGATGAATAAGCGTCCAACAGCTCCAATGCCATCCTTTGAGACCCACCTAATAATGTTATAGAGCAAGAGCATACAATTAACCAAAAAAATTAAATTAACAAAATAATGACAGCATGAAAGTATTTAAGATATTAGTACATGCATATAAATGTTGTACTTGTATACAAAAGCATAGGCTCTAAAATTTGAGTCACCTGATGGCAGCAGCAGAAGCAGCTGCTGTGCTTCCAGAGAAAGAGCCAACACCAACAGCCTGTAGTTAAGTAGAAATTTTGACACGCCAGACAGAAAGCCAAGTCATCATTCCTTGCATTTATGTGAAACAGAAATAATTTTAAGCAAAAGAAGACATTGTTATGGAGGAAATAAAAATGCACAAAACTTTGCTGCCCAAACACAGAAACAAGAACCAAAACCTTTATAACATAATTTAAAGGACAAGAAACAACATTTTAAAAGGATATGACTTCCTAACATACATCGGGAAACTTTAACCACTATCAGAAAATGTACTCAAGTAGCAAGTACATGCCAGAACTATCTCTAATGATTTTCAAGATTTGACTTTAAGCTTCACTTACATGAACAACAGAGCTTTGTGAAGTGTACTAATTATCAGTTTCAATGGTAAGCACGCCAAATGCACAAAAAGAACCATATAACTACACCAAATATTCCCATAAAAACATCCTTGAGAAAAAATCAGTAGTTTGACCAAGATTGACATGCCTTTAGGAGACTCGAAGTGACTAGGGTGTTACAGATCCATCCAGTCACATTGGTAGGGAACTGCAGTAACATGTAACGTAAGTAATCATCTGAAACTGATCCTGCATCATGACTGAGAAAGTTAAGTAAACAAATGGTTTGTCCCCAACGGTACAGAATCACTGAAGCTAAAACTCCAGAATCTATCTGAAACATCCACTAAAGTGTTTAATGTTAATCACCAGGAAAGCCCACTGGTAGGATAAAATCTTTGATTATGTCTGGAAGCCAGGATAGGCTTTCATCAACGGAATGTGGATCCTTGTTTGACGTAGTAGACCTTTCCTCTTCAACAAGAAAGGTTTGCAACTGCGAATTATCACCTAACACATATCTGCTCATAAGAGGGGGGAAAGTCATAGTTGAAGCCTGGTTTATTGAAGACAGCCAATGTAAAATTTATGTATTTGAGGAAATGACGATGATAATAAAAACCACATGAGGTTGCTAGAATATTCCCAGGCAAAGCAAACACAGACCAATATTTCCTTTTTGTTCATAGTTGATGCATGCAGACATTGTAGTTGTATCTAAAAAGCAATTAGTATTTCATTCAGTTCTTCTAACGAAGTAGAATGTGTATTAGCATTCCATGATCCCCCGACTTCATATAACAAGTAATGCTAGTATGGTACTAACACAGAAACCTTCATGAATGTACATTTACAGAATTTAAAAAGTAACCGAAGGAAAGAGACAAAATTTCGGGTATAGTTGAGCAAAAACCTCTTAGAAGTACCATTGCTATATCTCTCCACCAAAATCACCCGTGATGAAACCTGACCTCTGAAAAATAAAAATACTGAAGCAGTTTGTTGGAACTGTGAAGAAGAGCAAATTCAGAAGTTTGGTTTGATTAAGAAAGCTAACCCCTAAAAAATTTCTCCAAAATCATTTTTTTTTATTCTGTCACAGATAACTTATCCAAATTTTGTTGACTGAAATTGGCCTCTGGAATCAAATATGTTATCAACTTGCAAAAGTTATATTTCCTCAAGGAAATTTCAGTATTTTCCTCTCTATAATAGATAATTTATCCACATTCCCTAATCCTCCATAAACTACTGTACTTTTTTTGTGAAGAAAAAAATTCAATACTTTCCCCACAAAAAATCTACCCTTTAAAGTTTTGTTAGCAAAACAAAACAACCAAAGAAAAAAGTATCAGACCTCCCATTATCAGCATCATCTTCGAAGCTAGAACGCTCAGAAGAGCATAGAACTTGAAAGCAACGAGTTCTAACTCTCTTTATCTTCATCTTCTCCACATTCATTGAAGAATTGAATGCACTTGAAGAGAATGAAAATTGTAAGGTGTGAGACATTGAAAGAAAGAACAAACAAACTCCGAATTATATTGAATTGTTAAACAGTCAAAAAAATTGAAGAGTTTGGTTCCCTGCTTCTTCTTGTATGTGTCCAAGGCTCAAGCTAACGTAGTTAACACTATCCACGAAACTGGAAGAGAGTTACAGATATGCCCCGTATATAGTTTTAGGCCTAATGGATACGCGTGTGTATTTAGTTTTGGGCTTGATGGATAGGCCTGTATTTAGTTTTGGGCCTAAAGGATTTTATCTTCCGTTTAATTTAAGAATTTTATTGACTGCTACTTTAGAAGTTGTGAAATATTTCTTTTTGGTCTTCAACATTAAATTAAAAGAAAATATGAAGTATGTTATGTGATTTCCATTTCTAATTTTTAACAGTTAAGTTTAAGTATGTTTTTATATCTTGTAAATACGAATTTATTCCGTTTTAATTTAGGTTAAAAAATAATTAAAATTTCTGAACACTTTTTTAAAAAAAATTGCTATTCTTTTATTAATTATATTTTTATCACAATTATTAATTACAGTAAATTCAACACTAAAAAAAATATATTAATTAAGATGGTTAAAATAACAATGAAATATTTAATGGGGGGAATGCTTGAATTTAGAATAACAAATGGAAATGCTTGTGACATATTGAGTCTGTTTTTTATGCTATGGTATTTTGGAAAGAGATTAACACGTAATGCTTAGTTAGAAGGAGGAAAAAAAGATTAATAGATAATTTTGATTAATGGGTATGACGTGAAGCTGGCTGGAAGAACATGTTCTTACTTTATTATTTTAAATATCACTTGGTCTATTATGAAACATGTATAATATATTATATAATTTAAAATATCACAATCTTTTTCATTAAAATCATCTGATATTTGTATTTCAACGTTGAACTACCTGTTACTCGTGAAAAGTCACATTCAAACCTATAAAATAAAAGAGGAAAAAAATAACTTATTTTAACAGTTATTTAATAGAGAAACTGATTAGTTGTAAACATTTTATTTTCACTAACTTCAAAACAACAAGTTTGGATTAAAAAAAATAGTCTGAAGGATTCATAATCTATATCAATAATCTAAAAATTATAGCAATTGTTTAATTTTTTTTTTTGTTCCTTATTTTTCGCTAAAACCTGTACTTTACATTCTATATATATAGCTATACCTTGTTAGCATTTTTTTTATGTCTCTTGCTACAATAACTGATTTTTATTTTTTATATATTTACATGTAGTATGTGAGTAGGAAAATGTTTAGGTTGACTTCAAGCTATATTCAATGAATTTTGAATGCCTTATTATAAAATTAGTATTAATAAATTTATACTAAATGTTAATACAAGTAATATGTAAGTTGCAAGTTACAAACTAATACAGCTTTCTCCTTTTCTTACTTGGTCAACCTCATTTATTGACAACTTCAAAAGTCAAACTTAAAAAAAAAAAAAAAAAGTGGTCAAGTTTAGACGGTGAGGAATAAATAAACAAATAAATGCTTTGTAATTGGGTGGGGACATGTCAATTTGATGAAATATGTTATTCTAGTAGCACTACTCTCTCTTATATTAAACATATATAAAATATAAAAAACCATTAATATTTTAAATAAAAATATATTCTTTTTTTCTCAATTTTTTTATATCTTTAAATTGATACAAATAATTTTTAATTAATAATTTATATATTATAATATTATTAAGGTTAATATTATTTATTTTAGAATTTTAATTTATTATATTTTTATATTTTAATATTATAAATTTACGAATGTATAATAATATAATATTTTAATCGGTAATTAATCAGATAAAAGAACTAAATCTACCCTGGATCTCATCATAAATATTAATATACCTATGAAGAAGAGTTTATTTTAAAATTCTACTTTATAATAATTTTATTTTTAAAATATCACATAAATAAATTAAAAAATATTTATAATTTGGTCTCTTTATTATTATTATCATATAAATGATAACGTCATATATTATGGAAAGAAGACATATTTAAAAAATAATAATTTTATATTTAAAAATATAAAAAAAATATTAATTAAAGATACAACCACCAAAGCTCCAAGATTTTCCTATTTTGGACCTAGCGGGTTGGCCACTCTTAAATGTGCTGCCAGCTGCTATTACCAAACATGAATCATTAATAATATTATTATAAAAATAAACGCTTTATTCTATTCACGAAAATTTTAATAATTTACGAATTATTTCAAACCCACAACCTATAAATATCTTAACTTTTACTCTACAATGTGTTAATTTGATGTATAAAATTATTAATAATAAAAATGTCATAATCAAATAAGTTAAAAAGTAACTTTATTGTCTCAATGAAACCAACCAGGAACTAATTTAGCCACTATAAAAACTGGAAAGTTGTTGTCACTTTTTATAACTTTTTGTTACAAGCATAAAAACACAGCAAGTTCTAAAGATCAGTTTTATAAATTTTAAAAAAATTGATATAAAAATTACAATTTTTATATCTGTTTAAGAAAATTAAAGTTTTATAAAAAAAACATGCATTTTATAAAAAGGAAATATATTAATTAGTTATTTATATTTATAGTGTCCTAAATAGGCAACTTTGTTTTAAGGTCCCCGGGCCCGCCTATTTATAAAATTTAACCGCTATCATAATGTGTGTTCACATGCTGCAACTTGAGAAGGGTATTTAAGTCATTTATCAATTGATGACCTGTCTTTCTCTGCTATCCTCTCAAATCCTCGCATAAATTAGAGGAGGCGTGGATGCACTGTTTCCTCCCCTCTCCCTCAAATCTGCGCCTGCAAATCCTCTCATATCAGTTGCAACAAACGCATAACATCCCGCTTTTCTATTCTTTGAAACAGTAAATCACTTGCAACAAACAGAGGCTTAAGGCTCTGAAAAGGTTTTTGTTTTTATTTATTTTACCAATTTTAATTATTTGTGATGATTTTACACATTTATTTGGATATTTAGGAATGAATGGCTGATTCTTCTGTACACATATAGATTATATACTTATTATACAAAAAAAATTTAAATTTATATAAAATTATTATTTATTATTAATGAAAGCATTCCAATCTTATGTTATTATGAGGTAAATTTTCACATAGAAATATTATTAATTCTTAAAAGATTTCTTAATAAACTAAGAGAATAATATATATAAATTATTTTTAATCTAAATCTTAAATTATTCACAAATACATTTTATAATATTTGAATTGCAAATGAAATTCATTATAAAGTGAAAAATAAATAAAATATATGATATTATGTATTACAGCATCTCAGAAAAAAAAATGGGCCACTCATTTCAATATTAGTACTCTCAGTTTTTTCTTTAATATTATGAAATATATTTTATTATTAATAGTTCCAGTTAACAAAAGAATCCATTGCAAGCGATGAAACCGCCCCATGGCTTTCACATCCTGCGCCGACTAATAATATACCTGCTTTTGCGATTGCATTTAAAACTGACAAAACACATTAAGTGAAAATAGACATGTGAGAAAAATAAAATAAAAATATATTATTTAATTCAACAGAAATAAAATAAATTAAAAGTTTCAAAAGTTAAAAATAAAAACCTAGTTTGTTATACTACGAAAAATAATGTTATATGTAAACTCCCAAAAAAAAGCCCTATATTGTCAAACTTGTATTTTTCTTTATTTTTTTTCTGAAAAAAAAGAGCTTATATTTTTAGCTGAACTCCTGTAAAACTGAGTCTTTCTTTCAGAGATGAAGAGAGTATTTTTCTTTATCGTCTAAATATATTATAGTTTTAGCATTTAAAAAAAAATCATTTAGGCTCTAAGTATATATAAAAATGTATACTTCCCGATTAGTTATAAAAGATATTTTATGACAAAATGAAATGTTTAAAAATTAATTTGATATTTTTAGTTATAATGTTAAAATCTAATATATTAATTGTAAAGTGTATGGATTATTGTATCATTAAATTATACATATAATTATCATATTTTGTATAATTTTTTTATACATTAAGAACTAAATTAAAGCATTTTAACAAAACAAAATTGCTAACGATCAACATATTCTACCATCAAAATCATCAATTAACCTGCAAGTTGAGATGAAAAACTGCATCAAATATTTTTATATATATATTTTTTGTCAACTTCTTCCATGTAGGTTTTACACTATCTCGTGATCTTGGAAATTTTAACGAATACGTACAAGGATGTAATAATTTGGGAATGCTGGTCAATTATTTAAAAGAAAAAACCAATTTTGTAATGAACACATCGAATCTAAATCAAACAGATCTTACACTACTCATAAATGGCCTTGTCTGGCGAAGGACCGTTCCATCGCTCATAAATATTGTTTCTAGTTTCATCTTTCTTTCAACCCACTTTCACAGAGAGATTCAGCAAAATAGAGAGAAGAACATGGCAAATGAGAACGGTTCGTTGAACTCCAACCCAACAATGGACACCAGGGGAAAGACCATCACTTGCAAAGGTTCGTAATAACCCACACACTTTTTGCAAGAAAATTAGCAGCAACACACAAATCCCTTAATCTCGCATCTTAAATTTTTCAACATCGCATTCTATTTTCATGCATATGGGTGTGTTGTTATCTGTCAGCTGCTGTGGCCTATGGTCCTGGAGAACCCTTCGTGGTGGAAGAAATTCTTGTTCATCCACCTCAGAAATTGGAGGTTCGAATCAAAATCCTCTACACGTCCATTTGCCACACCGATCTCAGCGCTTGGCGAGGCGAGGTATCAACGAATTATGAACAAATTAATCTACATATTTTAATTTGTCTATTTTAGTATAGTGTATGATCGCTTACAATTCATTAAAACCATATAAAAATATGTTTGTCTCATAGTTCTTCGTTTTGTCTTTTCCGTTGTCCCTCTTATGGTCAACCAAAGAACGAGTCTCAGCGTGCTTACCCTCGCATCTTCGGGCATGAAGCATCCGGGTAAGTAAGACATAGACTAATGCATTTTTTTAAATTATATTATTGGTGGATCATCCTTATGTCATATCCAGATTGCAGAAAACAGTGAATAGTACAAGATTCAAACTGTAGAACATTAAATTAATGTATTTTTTTACATTATCTCTGTTTAAAATTTCATTGACTTTTTCTAATTTACTATTTTATTCAAAATTCAAAATAGAATATGGTTTTGATCGAAGTTTGATGAATTTGTAGGATTGTGGAGAGTGTGGGAGAAGGGGTGAGTGAGGTGGAGGAAGGGGACGTGGTGGTGCCAATATTCCATGGGGAGTGTGGAGAGTGTTGCTATTGCAAGTGCGAGAAGAGCAACATGTGTGAGAGGCATGGGGTGAACCCCATGAAGAAGGTGATGGAAGATGGCACAAGCAGATTCTCCACAGTTGATGGAAAACCCATCTTCCATTTCTTGAACACCTCCACGTTCTCCGAGTACACGGTGGTCGACTCCGCCTGTGTCGTCAACTTTCATCGCTCCGATCACACTCTCGCCCTCAAAAACCTCACCTTGCTCAGCTGTGGCGTCTCCACAGGTCAGTCAAACCCACATACTTCTAACCTTTCAACTAACCACGTCTTTTCATTTTTCAACAACATTTTCTCACATTAATTCATAAATTTCACATATTCATAAACCTTTATTTTTTTTATTTTTACATCTCTATCTTCTTTTCTATGATTTTAGTTATTATATTTCTTTCTCTATTTTTCCTTTTTATTTCTCTCTTTTCACCTTTTCGTTGCTACGTTTATATAATAAGAGGAACAATGTAAAAATAAAATAAAATTATGATGATATAGTTTTTATTTAATTAAAGAGAGAATAGAAAAAACAACAGAAAATATAACCGTACATTCTAGAATAAACATAAATAGATATACACAATTTTCCGATATATTTGGGCTTGAGTTCATTGTGTTTATTAAGTATTAACATTATTTTTTTAAAAAAGAAAAATGTTAAACAAGTGGTTTTTAAGGTAGAAATTAAAAAATAAAATAACCATTTTATTGAAAAACAAAATATTCATTACAATATAAAAACTATTAAGAATTAAAATGTCTATTTTTAATAATATTTTAAAAATACTTATTCGGAAACCTATCAATTTCCACTGATTAACTTACTCGAATAATAATGTTCCGCCATATTTTTTATCTCTTTTTTTAATGGGGTAGAGTAAAATTATTTTTCATTAAGATTTCATGTATACATAGAAAATATTTTCTTACAGCTAAAATAGAAATACGTTTTTACTGTCTTATTTTTATTTTGAAAGAGTGCTTTTTAATAATAATAATAATAAATATGAGATAATGTAATGAAGAAACATTGTACGATGAATTTGACATCCTCCATTGCCTACGAATGTTTTATTTGTTTTGTTGTGTATTTGTGTATTCATTTTTCAATTTTCAAAATTTCACGTCTCATTCTATTTTAGTAATATTTTTGAAAGTTGTACAATATCATCTTAATCTTTAAAAATATTTTTGGTTACGACAACATTAAAAAATAAACAAGTACAGGAATTTTCTTTTCTTTATGAAAGGACAATTCTTTTTGAAGTGGAAAAGTGATTATAGACTCGAAAATTTGGAGTTATATGAAATGAAAATATCCTTTCCTTCCATTCTGAGTGTAAAGTTTTAAAGGGAGATAGGGAAGCAGTAATAAATGAGTCCAATGTAAAAAAATAAAAGTAAAAATAATTTACCTTTATATCATATATTTATTTTTAAATATATATATATAATATTATTTTAAATTAATCAACCTGAAAACTAGCTCAGTTTATTTTTTTTTCATTCTCATTATTTTCTTTGACTTTCTTTTCATTAATCTTTAAAAGTCATTTTCTAAAAAGTATGCAGAAAGTATATAGAAACCGTGGGTGGGCAAGCGCTCTGGTACTTGTGATGAGGAAAAAGGAGATAAAAGACAAATCATTGACAAAATGAGTTTTGTCGTGTTATTGGCACTCTACTAACACTTTCAAACTTCAATTATATATATATATTTTTAAAAAAGTATGTTTTTGTTTATAATTATTAGTATATTTTTTAATTGATAAATTTAACTTTTTAATTTTAAAAATACATATTTTATTAAATTTGATATATATATATATATATATATATATATATATATAATTTAGACACTAAAACATTATTTATCAAAAATTTTAAGGATTAAAAATATAATTAAAAAAACCTCAAAATATTAAACTTTAACATTTATTTAGACTTAACTTAAAGATTTAATAATGATTTTTTATTCTCATGAATTTTACACAACTAAATTTATATATTTAAAAACTAATTAATAAATTTATAAAATATAACAACCAAAAATAATTTAATTAAAAATATAAGAAAAAAATATATATGTAATTTTTCTTACAATATATTTTTTATAAAATTTTAATATATATATATATATATATTAGTGTAAAAATAGTTTTATATATTTATACTAATATAAATAATTATCAATCAAGATTAAAAATAATTATAAGTTTTATATAATTATAAGAGAAACTTAAAATACTTATATATAATAGTATAATTATAAGTTTCACTTTACTTAAATCGAGATTAAAAATAATTTTTTATATTTTTTAAATTAATCAATAAATTAAAATTTCAAAAGAATAATATCTCTAAAAATTAATTTTAATAGATATTATAATTCCCTACCTATAATTAATATATCCTTTAAAATAATAATTATAATAATAAATTTATTCTGTAAAATTATTTGTATGGAACCACGACATAAAATCATAAAACGTACTTTTCTTTTATATTATTTTACGTTTCATTTATCTCTTTATTTCATGACATGGATGGAAATATAAGGAATGAGTGTTACTAAAATTTATTTGGTTTAATATGTTTATAAATGTGAAAAAGAAAAATGTATTATTGAAATTTGGATATATGAAAATAGAAAAATTTCATAAGACAGCGGGTGATTGGGTATAATGGAATGGAATTGTGATAACGAAGAATTGATATGTGATTGGGATTTGTGGAGAGATAATTAATGCTTTTTGTGGAGGTATATGTATAATCTGAAAATAGAGAGATATTTGAATAATATGAATGAAAGAACATAAAAAAGGGTTTGTGATGGATTGAAGGGGTTGGAGCTGCATGGAATACAGCAAATGTACAATCTGCTTCAACAGTGGCTATCTTTGGTTTAGGAGCTGTTGGCCTGGCTGTAAGATTTTCCTTTTCCTTCTCTTTGTCTAATTATAATTATTTCCTCTTATCTAGATTTAAATTCATTTTTTAATAATATGATAAAAAAATTCTCTTCAAAAATTATGATCAAATTTTACGTTAATTAAATATATGATAGCAATATTTTTAATAATATAATGTTTATTTTTTACCTTAAAAATGTTTTTTTTTTAAATATGAAAATGGGACTGATTCATGGATCACCTATCAGCTAACCCTAGGACTGCCAAACTCGTCAGTCTCATAGAAATATGAAAAAGTAGAAGCATTCAAATAGGGGCCATTTTTCTTCTTTTTTGTTTGACCTCTCTGAAATATTACTACTATTTCATTGGGCAGAAAAAACCATACGTAAATATTATTTAGTATAAAAATGAGTAAAAAATAATTTATTTACTATTACTAATATTATGTTTAGTTATTCATTTATTATTATAATAAAAACGTAAAAGTAAAAAATATTATGTGTGTTATATAATCAATTATTACTGTAAAAATACTTTAACTTGTTTCATTTTGATTACATAATTTACAATATTATATTATTTTACGTGAACGACTTTCACACGTTTCTTTTGTCTTTTATGTTCAGAGTTTTAAGGTAAAATCTACTTCTTTCTCTGTTTTTTTCTTTTGTTTGTTCTTTATTTTTTCCACACACGTCTTCAATTAAATCACCTAATCTTTTCCATTACTCTCTTTTATCACCTCTTCCTCCCTTGTGACTGCAAGAAACAAATGCCATGTTATTAGTCTTGATTTAGAAGTCAAAGGGAAAAATTGAAAGAAAGAGTAAGTTGAGCTGGATGAAAATAAGAGAATAATAATAATTTATAATTTAATTAATTAAAAAATTAAATAAGTTTTAGAGTCTTGTAAATCAAAGTTCTTTTAATCAACATACATATATCTAGGTTGCAGAAGGGGCACGAGCCAGAGGCGCCTCTAAAATAATAGGTGTTGACATCAACCCTGATAAATTCATCAAAGGTAACTAATTTTCTTTCATTTGTTATTATTCTATCTTAGGCATTGTGTGAATAAATTAGTTTAACTTATAGATAAGTTTAACCAAACAGGTCTTTAAGTTTCCTTTGAAAGCTTTATTTGAAGCCTTAAACTTCCTTTGTTTTCCCACAGTGAATAATTTCCCTTGTATTGTAATTTATAATTGTGTTCTCTTTTTGCTCAAAGCCCAAGGCATGGGAGTCACTGACTTCATAAACCCAAAGGATGGAGAGAAGCCTGTATACGAGGTTGCCATTTTCTGTCGTCTCATTTCACAAAATAAAATATCATACACATGCATTTTCACTAACAAGTTTTTTTTTTTTTTTTTTGCAGAGAGTAAGAGAAATAACTGATGGAGGTGTAGACTACAGTTTTGAATGCACTGGAAACCTGGAGGTTCTAAGGGATGCATTTTCTTCTGCTCATGCGGTATATGGCTGGCTATGTTTAAGCTAGTTTTTTTATTAAACTCTTAATTGTGGTTTTAGTTTCATTGTAAAATTAATGTTTCAACTATGTTTTATAAACTTATTCCTTTACACTTTCCACCTTGGTGTCAAATTTTGTGCCACAGGGTTGGGGATTGACTGTAATATTGGGAATTCATACATCACCAAGGTTGCTTCCCATTCACCCGATGGAGCTCTTCGATGGTCGCAGCATCACAGGATCAGTATTTGGAGGTTTCAAAGGGAAAAGTCAGTTGCCTCATTTTGCCACACAATGTGGAAATGGAGTAAGGATCATCGCTAGCAATATCCTTTTACAAAGAATTTAAAATCATGCATGGACTAATATTTATTTGTTATGGCGTTGGCTAATCATTTAGGTGGTGAAGCTGGATCATTTCATTACCCACGAGCTACCCATTGAGGAGATAGACAAAGCGTTCGACCTTTTGATCGCAGGGAAATCACTGAGATGTATTCTGCACTTTTAAGAAAGATGCCCTTTAGGGATGGCTGAGAATAATGATATATCTGAATTTGTTCAATAGGAGCATATTTAAAAATGAATGTGTAGTAGTCTGGTTAAGGTCTGAGGGTGCTTTTGAACAGTGTGCTAGAGCCAAGAAAGAGAATAAATGGAAGTGTACTCGGCTTTGTTTCCCACCCAGTCTGAAACCACCATACATATGCACAAATGTAAAAGGTGAACTGGGAACAGTTCATGAGTAGCATTTTTTTCATATTCTATCGCCAAGTAAAACATACCAGAAAACTTGCAGCTAATAATGAATTATATAGCATTTACATAGCACCTAGCTAAAACACATTCTACAAAATTTCAGCCAATGGATGCAGAAGCATTGGCAGATGGATGATTATAATCACTTCTCGCACGTATATGAAAAATGACACCCTCACCTAATGAGAAGTTCTATAAAGACAAGTATTAATTCCAAAATTTTTTCAGGGAGAAAACCAGCTAAAACAAGACCAATTTGAAGTTCAGTATCATTGATTGTTAGCGTTCTTGTGCTTGATGCGATTTTCCTCTGCTATTGATTGAAATTCTTTCTCACTAGCAGCAATTAGGCGCTTAACAATGTCGTATGTGGTAAGCTTGATGCTTCAGTGAAAAAAAAGAAGATATTAGAAACTAATGACATGAAAGTACAGACTCAAGGTGTCAAAATGGAAAATCCGGATAACGGAAAGAATATGAGCATTGTTAAAAGGTAACAGGGTCAATATATATAATCTTAGTTCAATTGACAATAGAAGATCCAAAGAACCTGCTGTTAGGTAGGGATTTTAGTGCATTGGGCACAAATCCCCGATACAACCCAGCAATTCCATCTCGAGCCACAATACCTGCATCAACAATAGTATATAAATTTGTTCATTATGTCATAATTTTATTTTTATTTTTTTCAAAATTTTCATTACTTCAATTAATTCCATCTTTATGGCCAGCTGATTTTAGTTTGGAATTGATTGGACAAATTAATCCGTACTTGTCTTCACTGAATGAATGTGACAAATAACTCCGATAAACTACAAGTAGGCATATCAATTACATGCCTGAGCAAGCATCTACGAAGTTCCTCTCATATGATATAATACCAAAATTCAAATAACATATACCATCAAGTACATACCCTCCTAGCATTTCAAGGCAAAAATTAACGAAAAGCAACTACTGGACAGACAAATACATTGGCTGACCTCAGCCGATTAAAGTAACCATCAGTAAAAGTGGAAAGTGAAATGATTTTATAACTTGATGGCTAGAAAATAAAGTTCAAATTTTTCTTTGTTCTTTTAGATTGTCTAGAAGGTAAAATCAAAGAAAAAATAAATATAGAATGATACAAGTATCCTAATAAAAGAGATAAATATACAGAAATAAGGGTATCTTCTAAAAATAAAAACAACCTTTCCATCTCATTTGGGTTCAGTTTTGAGCAAATGTGATAAAATTCAGCGAGTTATATATTTTTCTGTTCTGTGACTTTTAAAACGCTCCAAATGGATGGAGCATTATCACATGCCTTTTCCATCCCTCTATAAGATGTCCTTCCAGACTTCAGTTTCAGCAGTTCCAAACAAAGCATAAAGAATTATAAATTCAAAGCTTCAATAAGGTGACCTAATTGCTGCAGCTACAAACCCAAACACAAGCAGATTTTTTAATATACTGCCCTTGTAAAGTTCTGCATTCTAATGTCAAATAACCACTATAGCTTATTTGTCACTAATGTGCATGCAAATCTAGTGAGTGATTTATAGTGCTGATGCTAAAATGTAAGCAGGAGCAATCCTCACCCGAAAGAGCATCTAATACTGTCTTGTAAGGTGTACCCTTCAATTGCATCTGTCTTCGAACAGTGTCCAGAGGATAGCATGTAAGTGTGGCAAGAGATGCCGAAAGGACAGCTGTGAGTATAGATGTTTCAGTTCTCTTCTGGTATTTCTCAGGCAATGACTTCTTTAATCTGTCATCCGTAGAAAGTCAGGATTTTTCAACTTCAATGTTCAAGTTCAGTATCTCTCAAATTTAATTATAAGATATATGATTATTAATGAGCTTACAAGTCAAAAACGCAAAAATTTACTGCAATATAAGGGGCTATTGCAATTAAAGAAGGCCCAAGGCCACGATAGAAAGATGCATATCCTTCCTCCCTTAGCATGCTCAAAGCAACCTGGAGAAGCCACCATATGGTTCATTGTCACAGAGGCAGATATTGCTTAAATACTAAATCAGTTCAATCATACCTCCGACATGGTTCGAGAACCGGGTTCAACAGCTAATCGCAATCTTAGAACATCTAATGGGTAAGTTATCTACATGGATATAATAAAACATCAGATATATAGATGGATAGTTGGACACATTAATAAAAGATATGGGCAAGATATAAAAAGAGATATCAGTAGTATTATAAATATCTTCAACAAAAACAAGAACACCAAAATCCAAAGAAACCAAAAAGCAAGGGCCATCTAATTACTCACAAAAGTGGATGTCATTCCAGCAAAAGCACCTGCTGCAAGTCTGCCCACAACAGAGAGCTCACCATTCTCTCCTCTGAATATTTTCTGTGAATCCAAAAGTAGAGATATTCAGACACGAACAGGTAATATTTGCTATTAGGACTTCATAGACAACAGTGTGGGGTAACCTTATAAATTTCATATGCAAAAAGCTGGACAGCACTGTAAGGTACTACTCGAATCACCTGGAATATTAAAGAAGAAACACTAACACAAATGAAAAGACTGGTCAATATAATGTGATGTAAATACAGAAATACCAATTCATTCTTTCCTTATTGAATAGACCTGGGGGAGGTTGCCCTTCCAGTAACCTTGAATGCCTTCTTCTTTCCCTATAACAGCTATGGCCTGTAATTTATGACATTGTGAACAGAGAGATTAAGGAGGGCAAACAAAACATCATCAAGCAAAGAGTTTGGTGAGGGTAAAAACCATTTTTAGTGATTAAAATGAAATTAGTCAATTTAAATCCTTAATAACATTAGGTAACCGGTGATGAAAGTAACATACTACTATTACAAGATGGCTACAATCACAAACAGCAATATTATCAATTACTGGTCAGAACAACATGCAGATAAGTATATAATACAATTATCATCATATGACCACCTTGTTACACTTTCAACTAAAAAGGACTTTCACCAATTGGAATAACTAATATGTATAATATATAAACAAAGACAATGGAGACTATCAAGGTATAGAACTCCTCGATGTAACTCCTGAAATTCCTTCTGTCAAGTGTCTTCTAGTTTTTTATTTCAGGTTTGAGTTTGTTATAGGCAGAACCATGTGGCCTAGAGTTTGATCCGTTGTTCCCATTCTTCTAAATTTTAGGGTGATCCATTGTTTACACTTCAAAGCCTAATGGGTTTTTGGGCAAGGAGACATGTTAATATAAAATAATTATTAAACTTTACCCAATAACTTTAGCTTTTGAGATTGTTGATCTGTGGTAGTGGTTGAAGAGAAAGATAACTTCTAAAAGCAAGAGTTCTCTTATGTACTAACACAACAATACTCCGCATGAAAAATGAGACTCAGAGTAAGAACCTATTCTTGTAGTTCCTTCTTGTACTGATAACTTGAGGAACCCATTATTTGTAATCAATTAAACTTGATATACAAATTATGAAACCCAATCTCTTTCTGTCAAACTCGCATTCATCTTATGAAGGTATAGATGATAAAGATATATGTAGTTGTCAATGAAAGCCTAAGTAGTAGCATAATACTTCCTCACTTTACCTTATCATAGCATATTCGGTTAGTGAAAAATACACCCTCCGATGAACCAATTTCCCGAAGAGATGCCAAACTAGTCAAATTTACAAAAGGAAGAGTGTAGGAAGCACCAAAGCAGATAAAAACACAGGATGAACAAAAAGCACTCAACACTAGACAATTATGATATAATCACAGAAAAAATGTAAAAGATGGAACAACATTACCTCAATGAAACTCATTGCCTTCTTGGCACTAACTTGTCCAGCCCGCACGCCATGAGTCTGCAATACATAGTGATTCGGATTAGGCAAATTAAAAACTTGTCTGTAACATATCTTGATTACAATTATTATAAACATACACGCGCTTCCATTTTCATCTTATATCCACCTCATTTCTTTGTTCCTTTCCCATGACATTGACATAACATCTGTCACTTTCTCTCTCTACTTTTGTTCTTTCTTCTTTCTCTCTCTTTTTTCTACCCTCTATCTACCCCTAAATTTGGTTGAAGTTTAACATTTTCCTTTTAATTACAAAAGGATGTCTGGATTCTTCTATGTTTTCATTTGAGTCAACCTGTTTTCATTACCATCTTATTTTTCATTTTGTTTCATATTTCCAACATTTTCTGAAAGGAAACAGTCGGAACAACACCTCCTTGTTTTCAGCATCTGATTAGTGTAAAATCTCACTATAAGCAAAATAAATCGAATCCAAACACACACATAACACCAATTCCCAATAACAAGGAATACAAACTAAAAAAAGCAGAAACATTTACGATTACAAAGAAAACCCATTAAACGCTGCGTTTGACTGATAATTTCAGTCAGCAAGTCCTTGAAGTTCAGTCGGTTAGCAAAAATAAAATAAAAAAAATTGACGCACCTGCATGAGGAGCTTGATGCGGTCGAGCGGCGCGGTGACGGTCTTGGCGGCGGCTCCGGCAATGGCTCCGGCGGAGAAGAGGGCGGCGTCGCGCGGGACGATGGCGAAGGCGGCGAGGGGGTGCTTGAGGAGCTGGGAGGGCGTGGGCATGAAGTCTGGTTGCAGTTTGGATTGGGCAACGGAGACGGAGGCGAATTGGGATTTGACGGTGGCCGTGGCAGTGGCGTGACTGAAGCGGGGAAGAACAACGTCGTATTTGGGAGTGTGGGGGATTTTGCGCCATGTGAGTGTGGCTCTCTCCTCTGTGTGAGACACGGAAATAGGCATTGCAAGAGACGGAGATGAGATAAGGCGCTCCGAGAGAAAGGTTTTGTATATTCATTGATGCTAAAGAAACCAACTACATTTTATAATAGCCAAAACGATAGATATTAATTGAAATTGGAAAAAAATAATGACACCAAATAAGCCACTTTTATTAGACATAAATGTGTGTTAGGTAAGATTTAAATTGTTAGGTTAGAACTTAACTCAAGTAGAAGGTATTTTATTTTAAAAAATATTCGGAGAAATATTAGTTGAATATAAATTTTATGAATTAGTAAAATTAAAGTGAGTTTTTTATATATAACTTTTTTTAATTTAAAAATATAATGTGCAAAAAAATATGTTCATTGATAAATAATTTTTTGATGAGAATGTTTTAAATAAGCATTTGATGGACTCAGTATGATAATGAATTGAAGCAATTGTACAGTTTTTGTGGATGACAAATAAAATTTGAAGATCCAAGTTTGCATGCAAAAGTTGTTGGCATGCAATTTTAGGTGACATCTATTGAACATACAAAGACAAATATCGAACATAAAACAAGGAATCTATGTAAGAATTGAAGCTTCCAAGACAGAATAAGAGATTTTTCTGACGGGATAAAATGGTTTTGTTGAAGATGAAAAATCAATAATCCATAGGGTTTTATTTTAACTTAATTAATTTTATACAACACTACTTTTATTTTATTTTTTTAGTTTACTTCATCTTTAATGTTTTTAATATCCATAACGTTGCTTTTAAATCACATACAAATAGAGGCGATGGTGAGTGTTTCCAAATTTAATAAAATCTATGAAAATTAAAAATGCATATTAAATTATGAACTCGACTTTCTAAAATTCCTACTCATCCCATTTTCTACATAATCACGAGTTAATGTTATAAGAAATTTATATATTTGCGACGTGTATACATGTTAACGATCTTGATATATTATAAATAAGACTTTAGTATTTTTTTTATTGGATAGTGAATATGAGGGAGTGTAAAAAGTAAAAAAGAGGATAAAAATTGGAGTGGTTTAGATTAAAAGAAATGAGTGGAAAGTTAAATTAATTAATTTATTATTAATAAAATTTTATTATTTTATTATAATTTTTTTAATATAATTCTTTAATTATTTATTATTATAATAAAAAATAAATATATATTATAATTATTATTATTTTAATATAATATTATGTATACAAATATTAATATTTATATACATAAACAATGATGCACGATCACATAATTGATTATATAAAAAAAATCATTTTTTATGTTTTTCTTTCTTTTACTGTGAAATTTGTTTTCTTATTTTATAATTTTTTTTACATTAACATACGTGAATGATCATATTTATTCATATCTCATATTTTCGTTGTTGGAAACAAATACACTATTAATCTTTTGTTTGTGTATACTGTAGTCAAGGAAACGAGGGAGGTATCACTATTTGCATATGTTGAATTGAGGATATTTAAGAGAAAATTAGAGGAGTAAAGTTTCAACATATCTACCATCTCTTATAAAAAAAATGCATATAATTGAGATGAAGTGACCATGTGCAATTACACGGTAAAACTGTCCATTGCAGTCTACAACAACATGCACATTGAATCATAGTGGTGTTGTACTATTCAGAAGTTGAATAACATCTTGTGAGGAAAGGGTTATTTGTCCATAAATACATTCATTCTCGTAAGTAAAGGTTGTGATTTTCTTCTTCCTCCATTCTCATCATCCATTTCCAATTTGAATGAGTTCTTTTGTCCGAGTGAAAGAAGGATCGAACAAGAGCAGTTATATTTGTTGGTCTTCCAGCTGCATTTGTTGTTTTGTAGTTGTATTTGAAGTTGTAGTAGTTATTCCAGCTAAAGGAATGAAAACTATAGTCAAACCTCCTACCACATCTTTAACAAGTTTATGAGTTCAAGTAAGTAAATTCACTCGTAACTTTGTTAAAGTATTTATTGATGGTTGAATGGTTGATTGTTTATTTTTACTTGTGTTGAACTGCAAGAAGGATATTGTTATATCAACTCATTTTTAAGTAATATTTCATAAATTTTGATGTTAGATTTTGGAGATTATTATGTTCAATTGGATAAATTTGAAGTTAAATTTCAAAGCTTATAAGTTTGATTTGAGAAATTTGTTATCAGATATTCAAAATTAGAACTTAGATGGAGTACATTTTAAGTTATATTTAAAATCTTTTAACTTGTATATGAGAAAATTGTGGCTAAATATGCAAAATTAAAAATTAGATTTGATTAATTATAAGTTAGATTAGATACCTTTTAGGTCGCATAATATGTCATTTGAAAATCATGTTAATTTTAAGTTTTTATTTGTTATAATCCAAAAAACAAAAACAAAAACTTGAGAGATTATCTTTTGTTAATAATAATAATTAATTATAGTATAAATAATTGTCAAATTAGTGCTAAATTTAAATTTAATAATTAATATTTTGTTTAGTATTTTATAAATTGTCTAGTAGGATATTAAATTTTAAAATAAGAAAAAAATGAGAGTTAATATTTTTTAGTAATAATAATTAATTAAAATATAATTAATTACCAAATTAGTGCTTAGTTTAGATTTAGAAATAAATTTTATTTTTCTATTTTATAAATTTTCTATATTAATACATTAAATTTTAAAATAAAAAAATGTGAGAGGTAATTTTTTTAGTAATAACAATTAATTAAAATATAATTAATTAACAAATTGTTCTTTAGTTTAGATTTAGGAATATATTTTATTTTGGTATTTTATAAATTATATATGATAGGACATTATTGAGAGGATGATATTTTTTTTAATAAAATTTAATTTAAGTTTGTTAAACAAATGACATCTAGAGGGGTGAATAGATGCACAAATTAAAATAGATGTCAAATTAAAAATTTATTTGTGAATCAATAGTTTGTTTGAACACAGATAAAACGGGAGCAATAATATAATCAGGAAAAGAGAAAGAGAGAAGAGAAAAAGAAGAGCACACAATAATTTATACTGGTTCGGGTATAGTTAACCCTACATCCAATTCCCAGTCAACTCTAATTACAAGAGTGACTCCCAATTCACTATCTTTTAAATTCAGTTCACAAATTACAATCAACTCAGCAGAGGAACTAGTAAAAAGTAAACTAATTCAAAAGACAATCACCTCCTTAGACACCCATTAAGGATGAACATTTCCCTAGAATCCCACTAGGGATAAACACTCCTCTAAACAAATCAAAGGATGAACACACCTCCTTAAAATCTCACTAAGGATGAACATCTCCCTAGAATCCCACTAGGGATGAACACCTCCTTTGAACAAATCAAAGGATGAAACAAAACCACACCTCCTAGGAACAAAACAAGGGATGAAACAAGATCACACCTCCTGGGAACAAAGGATGAAGGTAATAACATAAGAACAATCACCTGGGTAATGGAGACAACAAATTGTAGAAGCCTGTAGAATGTCAACCTCCAAGAACAAGTGTGATAAACAATGAAAACACAGTAGACAATGGAGTAAAGGATTTTGGTAAAATACCTTTATGGCCTTGCTCAGAATTCTTTTCTCAAAATTGATTGAATGTGAATTGTATTCTCGAATTCTGTAATTGTGTATTTTTTTTATTTTTCATCAAAACTTAATTAAATAGAAAAATAACATCAGAAAATAGTCGTTGGTCATTAATAATATCATAGAAAAAATCA
The DNA here is from genome assembly GCA_963425845.1 of Sphenostylis stenocarpa. NCBI lineage: Eukaryota > Viridiplantae > Streptophyta > Magnoliopsida > Fabales > Fabaceae > Sphenostylis > Sphenostylis stenocarpa. The sequence continues at coordinate 9,390,233 of OY731398.1, forward strand.
TGATGTATAAAAAAACATTTATTCTTCAAAACGGGTATATTTTTTAAATTTGAATTGGCATAATTGATTATGTTACCAGTATAATCAATTATGACAGAGAATATCATTTTTCCATTTTTGATACATCATAATTGATCATGATAGTGAAAAATGTCATGTTATGAAATTTTATCACACTTGTGCTTTGGAGGTTTAAGCATAATACCACTTCATCAACTTGTACCTTCATATCCAGTATTCTAAGACTCTATCTAGTCTTCAAGAATCATTTTGGGCTTGCTTGAATCATCATCTTTATCAAAAACATATCTTGGGCATGTAAGGAAATGTTTTACATTTTCACCAACATTTTAAATTCAGCTTATCCTTAATTCATCTTAAATGGTGTTGACTTGAATGTAGTTGACTTGAATCATCATCAAAAGCATCTCTTGGGAATGTGGAGACATTTCACTCAATCTCCCCATCATTGCTTTCAATCTCCCTCTTTTTTATGATGATAAAGGAAATACCTGAAATGAATTAAAATGCTTGACTCTATATAGTCAGCTCAAGATTAACACAATATAGTATCAAGTGACAGAGTCTCTTAATCTCTCCTTGGATATATTAATAACAAGACTCCCCCTAACTCATATGAGTAAAGACTTCTCTTAACTCCCCCTATTTAATTCAGATATAGGAATGAATTTCACACAGATTTTAATTCATAAAAAATCTTCCCCTGTTTCATTGATTATCATAAAAAATATTTTAAGAAGAAAAATTTTCCCCCTGTTTCACGCATATTAATATTATCAAAATCTCTCCCTATTTCATTGATAATTATGAAAAAATATTGCAAGGGAAATTTAACACAAATTTGCATCGATTAACACATAAACCAAGGTAGAGAAAATAATGCATTACAAAGTGTCATAGAGAAGAATATCATATTAAAGAGGCAATATCTAGGATACCCAAGTAGGGGTGTCAAAGGGAGCCAACCCGGCTCACACGGGTTGACTCACCACGAGTTGAGCTAAAAATAGGTGAGCTTAACCCGACTCATTTTTTGGCAAGCCAGAAATTTTATAACCCGACTCAACCCACCAAGGGTTGGTGGGTTAGGTGGGTTGGCTCACTAACCCATATTTTTTTAATTTTTTAAATTATATAGAAACTTCAGATGTAAAAACTTATGCTTTCTTCTTTTTTTCTCAACATCAGTATCTTCGTTATTAACTCGAAATTGGCTCATTGGGTTTTTCATTAATAATAAAATCATCATCAATACAATTTACATTGATACTTTGTTGTATTGTTTCAGATTTCATACTGTAAATTAATTTAAAAGAAAGAAGTCAAAAATTCATATATTAAAGAGGTATACATATAAATCAATAACAAAGACCAAATAATGTATAGATGCTATAATTTTCAAATAAAGATTCATCAATCCAATAGTTTAGGTTATGAAACAAATTCTTACCTTTGAAAGCAATACAGTGGACACGGTGGTGTAGTGATGCGATGGACGGATAATAAGACAAGTGACCCAAGTGCAACGACAAACATATTGATGCAATGAACAACTGATAACAAGTTTAAGTGAAGGTTTGACTTGTGATGACAACCAACAATGTAGGGTAGAGGTAAGACAGTGATAACATCAAGTAGAGTTACTAAAGTATTATAATTATTTTTAAAATTTAAAATAAATGATTAATTAAGGTTAGTATATTATTATAATTATTTTTAAAATTTAAAATTAATGGTGGATTGCGAGCCAACCCACCATAACTCGGCTCGAACCCATTTAACCCGTGGGTTAAGTGAGCTGGGTTCATTTTTAGCCCATAATCGGTAGAAATAAAAAAAAATCGAATCCAACCCGGCTCGAACCCGTGGTGAGCCGGATTAACTCACGGGTTAGAACCCATATTGACACCCCTATACCCAAGACAAATGAAGAGAGAGAAAGATATGAGAATAGAATGATTGCAGAGATAATCGAATGAAATTCAGTAGTTTCCCCCAATTGCAGTCTTCTTATTTAGGCAGCTTTCAAATTCAAATTCACTCATATTCCAAATTTCGAATTTCAAATTGTAACAAATTTCAAATTTCAAATTCAAATTCCAACAAATTCCAAATTACAAAAATTTCAAATTTCAAAAATCTCAAACTGCAAAAATTCAAATTTCAAAAATCTCAAATTGAAAAAAATTTCAAATTTCAAAATCTTATACTGCAAAATTTCAAAATTCAAATTTCAAACTTTAATAATTTCAAAATTGGTCAACAAACAAATTTATGTGACAGATAAGTGCAAATATTCAATGCAGAGGCATGAGAGACAATAATAAACTTACCTTTGTAATATTTCCCTGTTCATCTAGCTTGTTCATGTACACCCATTTAGCTCCAATAACCTGCATTGATTTTTTATCCTTGATAATTACCTGCAATATCAACATACAAATCTAGGTACCCTTTAATTATTTTTGGTTCCTTAAGAAGGTTAGTAAAATCACAAGTCTCTTCCAAATGACTAAGGATAAAAGAATAGAATCATGATATAATAATCAATTATCACAGCACCTTCAGAATCAACATAATTGATTATGACAGTAAGAAATTTTTTTCTGAAAATTCATAATCTATTAGACTATCATCTAGACATGTATAAATGTTTTGACCCTTTAAGCATCCATTCATATTTGTCATTAGATATACCAAAATGTTTTATGTAACATTTATTTGATGTATGACCTAATTTCATGCAATAAAAACATGTTGGTTTTCTTTAAAAATGTCTAAATGAGTTTCTTAAAGTTTTTGAAACTAGTTTCACACCTGTTTTTCTTGACTCTTTCACAAAAATAGTTTTATGAGGTTTTAGACTTTCTTTGGTTTTGTAACCAAGTCCAGCTTTGCTAAAATTCCCTCTTTGATAACCTAATATAGAATCAAGATTTTCAAAAGATTTTGAAAACTAGCTTATTATTTTCTCTAACTTTAAAATCTCATTTTCCAAATGATTACAATTTTTACAAGGTTTAGCAACTTCTTTATTTTTAGACAAAGTTTTAAATTTCTCAACATCTTTCTTTAAGCACTCATTTTCTTTTTCAAGAATACCAACAATATTTTCTAATGCATTAAACTTTTGTCTAAGTGCATTGAATTTCTTAGATAAATTGGTAAAACCTTCGTACATATCTTGATATTCTTTAAAAAACTCATCATATTCATTTAAGGATTTTGTACCGCTTACCTGTGATAAGGCTTCATCATCACTTTTTGTCATCAAGCAAAGATTTGTTTCTTCTTCTCCATTATTGCTTTCGGAAGAACTCTCTTGTGTTGAGAAATAATCATTATAAGCTTTGTGTTTTCTCTTATAGATATTGTTCTTCTCTTTCTTCTTCTCTTTCATATCTTTCTTAAGTTCCAGACAGTCTGGTTTGATATGACCAGGTTTTCCATATTCATAGCAATGATATTTATTTATTTTTTCTTTTCTTTGTTGTCTCTTTTTCCTGTTTTTCATAAAGCAAGAAAATTGTTTAACAAAAAGAGACATATCGGAATCTGAAAACTTACCTTCATTTTTGCTTTCATCTTGTGAAGATTTTTCTACTTTTAGAACTATCATCTTGGCTTGATTCTGTTCATCGTTCTTTAACCTTTGTAATTCCATCTCATGCTCTCGCAGCTTTCCAAATAGAGTATAAATATTGATTTCTGTGAGATCCTTTGATTCTGTAATAGCAGTGATCTTTGGTTGTCAATTCTTGTCTAAGAATTTCAAGATCTTTGTGTTCAACTCCTCATTGTCAAAAAATTTTCCTAATGCTTTTAAGTGATTTATTATATGTGTGAAGCGTGTCTGGAAATCTGTGATGCTTTCATTCTGGTGCATTTGAAATAATTCATACTCCTGGATGAGTGTGTACTTACGTGCTCTCTTTACTTCATTTATTCCTTCATGTGTCACTTCAAAAGTGTCCCATATTTCTTTTGCCGTCTTGCATTGTAAGACCCTGAAAAATTTATTATGAGTTAAGGCAGAAACAATAACGTTTTGGGCTCTTACATCATAATGGGCACGCTTTTTTTCATCTAACGTCCATTGATCAAAAGTCTTTGGAACAACTCCAGACTCTGTTGTTCTCATCGGAATGTACGAACCGTTGAGTATAGCATCCCAAACACCATAATCTAGTGTTTGTAAAAATATTTTCATTCTTGCCTTCCAAAACTGATAGTCTTCACCTTCAAATAGTGGAGGTCTGTTTATTGAGGCTCCTTCCCTGTAAACCTGATTCTGTATAAACATCTTGACAGATCGTTTAGAAATATCTTATCTAACCAAGCTCTGATACTACTTGTTAGACAAATGATATCTAGAGGGGGTGAATAGATGCACAAATTAAAATAGATGTCAAACTAAAAATTTATTTATGAATCAATAATTTGTTTGAACACAGATAAAACGAAAACAATAATATAATCAGGAAAAGAGAAAGAGATAAGGGAAAAAGAAGAATACATAGTAATTTATACTTGTTCGGGTATAGCGAACCTTACATCCAGTTCTCAGTCAACTCTAATTACAAGAGTGACTCCCAATTCACTATCTTTTAAATCAAGTTCACAAATTACAATCAACTCAGCAGAGGAACCAGTAAAAAGTAAACTAATTCAAAAGACAAACACATACTTAGAAAATCACTAAGGATGAACATTTTCCTAGAATCCCACTAGGGATGAAACCTCCTCTGAACAAATCAAAGGATCAACACACCTCCTTAGAATCCCACTAAGGATGAACACCTCTCTAGAATCCCACTAGGGATGAACAACTCCTTTGAACAAATCAAAGGATGAAACAAGACCACACCTCCTAGGAACAAAACAAGGGATAAAACAAGATCACACCTCCTAGGAACAAAGGATGAAGGTAATAAAATAAGAACAATCACACCTGGGTAATTGAGACAATAAATTGTAGAAGCCTGTAGAATGCCAACCTCCAAGTACAAGTGTGATAAACAATGAAAGCACCGTAGGAAATGGAGAAAAGGGTTTTGGTAAAATATCTTTGTGGTCTTGCTCAGAATTCTTTTCTCAAAGCTGATTGAATGTGAATTGCATTTTCCAATTACGTAATTATGTATTTTTTATTTTCCATCAAAACTTAATTAAATAGAAAAATAATATCAAAAAATAATCGTTGGTCATTAATAATATCATAGAGAAAATCAGGATGTATCCAAAAATATTTATTCTTCAAAACGGGTATATTTTTCAAATTTGAATTACCATAATTAATTATGTTACCAGTATAATCAATTATGACAGAGAAAATCATTTTTCCATTTCTGATGTGTTAGGATCGAGCGTTTACCACTAGGCCAAAAGCTATAGCCATTAGTTAGAACGCCACTTGTTAGATAAGATATTTCTAAATGATCTGTCAAGATGTCTATGCAGAATCAGGTTTAGAGGGAAGAAACCTCAATAAACAGACCACCACTATTTGAAGGAGAAGACTATCAATTTTGGAAAGCAAGAATGAAAATATTTTTACAAATACTAGATTATGGTGTTTGGGATGTTATACTCAACTGTCCCTACATTCCAATGAGAAAAATGAAGTCTAGAGTTGTTCCAAAGACTTTTGATCAATGGACGCCGGATGAAAACAAGTGTGCCCATTATGATGTAAGAGCCCGAAACACTATTGTTTCTGTCTTAACTCGTAATAAATTTTTCAAGCACAATCCAAAACGACAAAAGAAATATGGGACACTCTTGAAGTGACACATGAAGGAACAAATGAAGTAAAGCGAGCACGTAAGAACACATTCATCCAAGAGTATGAATTGTTTCAAATGCAGCAGAATGAAAGCATCACGGTTTTCCAGATATGCTTCACACATATAGTAAATCACTTGAAAGCATTAGGAAAGAGTTTTGACAATGAGGAGTTGAACACAAAGATCTTGAAATCCTTAGACAGGAATTGGCAACCAAAGGTCACTACTATTACGAAATCAAAGGATCTCACAAAAATGAATATTGCTACTCTATTTGGAAATTGTGAGAACATGAGATAGAGCTATATAGGTTAAAGAATGGTGAACAAAATCAAGTCAAGACGATAGCTCTAAAAGCAGAAAAATATTCACAAGATGAAAGCGAAAATGAAGGTAAGTTTTCGGATTGCGAAATATCTCTTTTAGCTAAACAATTTTCTCGTTTTATGAAGAACAGGGAAAATAGACAACAAAGAAAAGAGAAAATCAATAGGTATGAGTGCTATGGATGTGGAAAGTTTGACCATATCAAACCAGATTGTCCGGAACTTAAGAAAGAGAAGAAATATATGAAAGAGAAGAATAAAGAGAAGAATGAGATCTATAAGAACAAACGCAAAACTTATATTGCTTGGGAGGATAATGAACACCTCCTCTGAACAAATCAAATGATGAACACACCTCCTTAGAATCCCACTAAGGATGAATACCTCCCTAGAATCCCACTAGGGATGAACACCTCCTTTGAACAAATCAAAAGATGAAACAAGACCACACCTCCTAGGAACAAAACAAGGGATGAAACAAGATCACACCTCCTAGGAACAAAGGATGAAGGTAATAAAATAAGAACAGTCACACCTGGGTAATGGAGACAAAAAATTGTAGAAGCCTGTAGAATGTCAACCTCCAAGAACAAGTGTGATTAACAATGAAAACACAGTAAGCAATGAAGAAGAGAGTTTTCTCAAAACATGTAAAAGATCTCTGTTGCCTTGCTCAGAATTATTCTTAAAATTGATTAAATGTAAATTGTATTTTCGAATTCTGTAATTGTGTATTTTTTATTTTCCATCAAAACTTAATTAAATAGAAAAATAACATCAGAAAATAGTCGTTGGACATTAATATTTTTGTAGATAAAAATCAGGATATATTCAAAAATATTTTTTCTTCAAAACAGATATATTTTTCAAATTTAAATTGCCATAATCGATTATGTTACCAGTATAATCGATTATGACAATGAGAAAATCGTTTTTCCATTTCTGATGCATCATAATTGATTATGATAGTGAAAAATGTCATGTTATAAAATTTTATCACACTTATGCTTTGGAGGCTTATGCATAATACCACTTCATCAACTTGTACCTCCATATCCGGAATTCTAAGACTCTATCTAGTCTTCGGGAATCATCTTGAGCTTGTTTGAATCATCATCTTTATCAAAAACATATCTTGGCATGTAGGGAAATGTTTCACATTTTCACCAACGTCTTAAATTCAGCTTGTCCTTAATTCATCTTGAATGGTGTTCACTTAAATGTAGTTGACTTGAATCAACATCAAAATCATCTCTTGGAAATGTATAAACATTTCCCTCAATCTCCCCCTCATTGCTTTCAAAGTTAAGGTATACTTTTTTATTTAGAATATACAAAATTAATACAATAATAATTTTTAATCAGAAATTTATTATTATCATTATCCATAATATGATATAATTAATCAAAATAAATATTATTGTATATATAGGTTAAATATTTCAAGGATTTTAATTATGTCTCATCGTTATCATGAGATAAGAGACAAAGGCATAGATCATGAAGTAGGGGAAAAAGACAGGTAGAGTAGCCTCCATTAATCTCTCCCCTTTACTTGTTGTGTTTCCCTATCTTATTAGATCATGGTTGTTACTTTGGTAATGAACATTAAATGAGATAATATTATGCAAATTATGTCCACAGGTAAATAGTACAGTCAAAGGTAATGAATTTCAACTTCTTAGTTATGGTTGGGTTCGGATTCCCATAACACCTTTCTTTTTAGGGGTTAAATAGATTTCTAACCTCAACAGATAGTATTTATGAAGACCTAATAAAGGTCTTCTACACAAATTTAAAATTGATTGACTCGGAGGATCTAGTCACTAAGGTCTTACAGACGCAGATCAGGATCAAACTTGATGATTGGCTACATAGGGCCCATTTAAAATCTCATGGTCACCAGATTGATCTTACTAACATCCCTGACGACTTGGGATACAATAAGGATGAGATATTGACTGCGATGGTTAGACTGAAACTACAAGTTTGGACTTGTAGGAATGCTGGTAGTTTGACCGTGGAGGACAGACTTCTCTATTATGTCTTTGTTCACATCATGCTTAGTCTTTGAGGAGACAATTATGCTTAAGTGTTACACGATGATATATTTATGATATGATGCATAAAAATCACATTATGATTAATTGGCCTTATTATATCATCAGACATATGAGGGAAATGTAAGGCAATCGTATGTCTCTGCCTTATGGTCTTCAAATCACTCGTATTCTACTGCACTGTGGCTTGGACTTGATTTTACAGTCAAGTCACTCCATCAAACGGATAAATAGATTTAATGAAACATATTTGAAAAAGTTGAACGTAATAAATGTTGATGGGGCATGACAACATGGTAGGGGTCAACATATCCAACAACCTGACCTTGAGCACGATCACCCCTGTAATGAGGATTAAGATGTGCGAGTTCAACATGGACAAGTAGAAGCACTAGTTCAAGGAGAACAAGTATATCCTCTCTAGCAAGCTGATACCATATACTTAATATGGGGAGGTATTTGGGATATACAAAGATGTATGGGTAGACTTGAAGTGAATGTTCAGAATAATTATCAGAGTCTACAACGTGGGATTAATTATATGCACCACAAGATCGATCAGGTTGAAGACCAAATTGATCAGCTTCGTGACAGTCTTGAGTAGATGTTTCATTCATGTTATTTAAGTTTTTTTTTTAAATGATGGTTTTTTTTTTCTGATTTGGATGACTGTACTTTTTGGTACTTTGGACGACTATCATTTATTTACCATCACTTTTTATTTTGGATAATTGTAATGATTAATTGGATAATTACATGTTTTAATGACTATAATTTTATAAGTTATGAATGTAGTTTTTCATTCAGTTAAAATTTGGATGACTTTGCATATTTTATATGCACATTTTAGTTTTATTTTTGTAAAATTTAAATATTATATGTTACCTGAAATCAAATTTTTACATATTTAATAAAAGTTATAATTTTCAACCCACATAATAAAGCCTAACAATTTAAGTTTTTATTTTTTTGTCTTACATATAGGCTAATATTTGACAATAGAAAAGAGAAATGAAGAATATATACATTTAGAAGAAGAACAATTCAATACTAAGATCCCGAGGATGGATATGAACTTAATATGTCAGACTCATAATCAGATACAAGAAAATGTCAACACTGCGACACTAACCATGTTATGTAGTGTATCATCTACATTATACATGTTATATCACATGTTTATAAGCAACACTGTTAAATGGTAAAAGTTGATGTAATTATACTCTTAATTGTGATATAACTATTTAAATTATAGTGATTCTAATATATTTTTCTCCCAATGTAGGATGAATTTGCATAATACTTGGATACAAGAGCAAATATCATAATTGTGAAGTAATTGAAGAAAAATTGAAAGAAAGAAGAACGCTTGAGCGAATGAATGATGCGAGGTCCGACCCAAATTTTCCTATAAAAAAATAAGACGTATTTTGAGATGTAATTTTAGGTTTTTGGAGAAGAGACGCGACTGTTGTTCTGTTATTCAAGGATTCTTCCATTATTCCTCATTTAGAGCATTGTAATGGCCACCATGAGTGACTAACTTCATTCTATTAGGATTGAATGTACTTCCTTGGAACTTTTTTGTATCATGGTGATATTTTGAGATATTAATCTATTTTTTGATGTTGTTATTCTTATCTTTTGTGCTTTGGAATGATTTATTCTTGATGTTTGGGATATGATTGGAAAATATATCTTGAAACCCTAGATCAGGTAAGAATATTTTCTACGTTAATTACCAGGAATGAAATGAATGTATCAAGTGCTTAACACCATAAACCTAATGCTGAAAAATCTTTTAACCGTGTGAGGAATCGACATTTATTAGGTCTTCTTATGAATCTCACATGCGAAGAATCAAAGTGAATGATTTGAGTAGGTGACATCAACATTGTTAGGTTAATTGATGTTCTTAATTTGACCTAGCCATTATGCAAAAGAGGGAAAAGGAAGAAAGTCAATCATAAGTTTTTTAATTTGATCTTTTCTAAATATCGTTTATCATTTTTTACCATTTAATTTCAATCCAAATCTTTATGAAAACTCAATTTTGTTTCAATATACTTAGTAAGCATATGATTTGGAATTTCCATTGAAACCGTTCCTCGTGGGGTCGACTTTTATTTAATCGAAATACTATACTGCGATTGATAATTTTGGTACGCTTGTCAAATATTCAACAAGCACCATCAACGTTAACCTCCATGGATATCATCGTAGATGTGAGCTAATATCATATTTGGTTCATTCAGAGCGATGCCATGGTATTATTCGCATGAGACTCGACACCTTCATCAAATTGTGTCATCAATTAAGAGCATTTAACATCGTGAAAGATGCGTTTATGTCAACAGTTGAAAAACAAGTTACACAATTTTTACATATTTTAGGACAAAATGTTAAAAATTGTACCATATCATTTTTTCTTTCATAGATCAAGTGAGACATTGAGTCCACATTTCCATAACGTGTTGAATGTGATAATTGAATTAGAGGAAAAAATTTTTGGCTCAACCATCAGGAACGAATGTGCAAGCAGATAACTATAACAATCCCAAATTTTATCCTTATTTTAAGGATTGTCTTAGTGTGATTGATGGAACACATGTTCGTGTTAAAGTACAACGATCAAAAGCCCCTCATTTTCATGGTAGAAAAGATTGGTCAATCCAAAATGTGTTTGCGGCGTGTGATTTCAACATGAAATTCACATATGTGCTAGCAGGGTGAGAAGATACTTCATCTTACTCGCGAGTTTTAAAAGATGTCTTAACAAGTGATGATCCACTGTCCATGCCAAAATATATGGAGCATTTTACGAAAACAATGTTTATTTGTTAACATAAACAGTTAATAACAATTACTAACTAATGTTCTTTATGTAAGTAAATATTATTTGGGAGACACAGGATTCATATCAAAGTTTAAATTATAACTCCATATCAGGGGGTAAGGTACCACCTTAAGGAGTATACGCAAAGAGGTCGTACGACTCTTTGAGAATTATTTAATCACTGTCATTCCTCATTGAGGAATGTAATTGAGGGGACATTTGGTGTGTTAAAGAAAAGATTTTCCATTATAGGAAATGGGGTTGAACCCTACTATAGTTTTGAAACATCGAGGAATATAATTTTGGCATGTTGTACTTTGCACAATTTTTTACGTGGAGTAGATAATGATGAATATTTTCTACATGAACTGGCCTGAGAATTAGAGTAATGTGTAGATGATAGGTTTGCAACACAAATTTAAGAGGATGATTATAGGGAAGGGGCTAACTTAAGGGATCTAATAGCAACCGAAATGTGACATGATTATAATCAATAAATTATGTTTTCTTATTTTCTTAATGTTCATGTATATTTTAGTATAATTGACTATCTATAATGTAGTATGATAATCATTTGTTTAATATTGAAATTGTGCCTCCAACCATAATAACAATGACATAATCTACAATAACTTAGTTGTTGGAAGAGCTATGGGGAGTTGATTGTGCCACTGGGCACATGACTAGGACCGCACGACGAGTTCGACAACGATACAATTTCACAATCGACTTGGGTGTTGACCTTAATGAAGATGCAACAAATCCCTTATTCCACCAGGACTAGGCATGGCAACGGGCGGGGCGGGGCGGGTTTTGCCTCCTTGATCCTCGGCCCGACTTTTTAACCATCCCCGTCCCTGCTGGGTTTCGGGTTCACGCCCCGCCCGTCCCCGATCTATATTATTTTTAAAAAGATAATTACATTTATAATAAATTAATTTTACTATCTATTTTTTACATATAACTAAATATTTATAGTTTTATAATTTATAATTATTATTAATTAAATATACATTTTAATTTACTATATTTATATTAAAATATATATGTAAAAAAATATTTAATCATTTTTTATTTATAAGATTATTATTATTATTATAACACTCGTATTGAAATATTTGGATACTTATAACATTATTATTATAATACTGTATTCAAACATTTGATTATATATAAGTTAATTCATTTTTAAGTTGTCATTTAAAAATATGAAATATATAGTTTATAAGAAAATATTTAATAAGTTAATTCTTATTCAATTAGTTTGAAGTAATAAAAGTTCAAATTATCAATTCCTTTAATCCTCTAAAATACAATTATTTTATTAAGATAAAATTTGATATATGATAAATAAGAATAATAAGATAAAAAATATAACATAATAAAACCTAATAAATATAAATTATAAACAAAATAATATTAGTTACTACTAAGATTTATGTAAAATATTTAGAAAAAGATAAAGAATAAAAAAAATTTACTTTGTGTTCATCAAATTGGTTGAAAAGATTGAAAAAAAAACAAATTGATGGGAGAGATTAAAGAAATGTGAAAAACTGAAAGGTAAGAGAATGAATAATGTAATAAATTAATTGATATAAAAGATTAAAAAAGACAAAAAAATTAAAAAGTGGGTAGAAGAAAAATAAAAATTGGTGAAATATTAAAAAATGACATTATATGTAATAGAAAAAGAAAAGGAAATACTTTTAAAATATTAATATTTTAAAAATTAAATTTAAATATAAAGTCGGGGCGGGGACAAGGTCGGGGTGGGGATTGCATTACCCATCCCCGCCACCGCCCCGACTTTTTAATGCGGGGAAAACCCGAATCCGTCCCCGCCCCCAGTCAACTCGGGTTTTCCATGTCAAACTTGGGGCGGGGACGGGTCGATCCTCACGGGTACAGGTTTAGTTGTCATCCCTAATCAGGACTACACTCCCTCGTTTACTGAGATGCAACCTAGTCCTCCGCGAGTCGATTCGTACAATCCCAACGTCTCTCCATTTGTGTCATCTATCCCATCTGTCCCATCCAGTGGCACCTCATCATGTAGGGGCTCCAAGAGGAAAGTCCACATGATCGATGTTGATATGAATTCACAGTTTGAAGCGATGAACATAAGTATCCACAAAATGATGGATAAGATGGGGGAGAGTAACAAATATTCAGCCAAGTTGACAGACTTGGTAGAGGTTCAGGCCACTGACATGTGCCGATGAACAAACTTATACATTGAACACGTTATCATCCAGAGAAGCTCTATTACGCCACATTATTCTGCATCATATATATGACAAATGTTATGTGAGCTTAATCTTTTGGTCGATTACCTTTAGTTGCAGTGTTATGAATAATCTGCAGAAATCTCGTCTATAAGGAGATGATTTTTGGCCTTCCACCATACTTACGGCTGAATTACTTGTTGAAGCACATGAACGGTGGTGATCCGTTGTCATAAGATATGTAGGACACATCTATCATGTTGGATGACTATACTATAATTATCTTTATTTATTGGATGACTATATTATATTTATCTTTACTTTTTTAGATGAATGTAACAAGATATCTTATGAACGTATAATTTATTTATTTGAATGATTATAATTAATGTTTCTTATAAATTAAAATATTATTTTATTTAATATTATTAATAAGAACATTGTATTTCAATGTTATTTAATTATTGTATTTAACGTGAAATAAAAATTAAGAAAATATACAACAACTTATAAATTATTAATAGAATAATATATTATTCATTCAAAATATAAAAAATTTTAAATATATAATTTAAACTACTAAAAATATTTTATAGTTAATATATAAAATAGTTTTAATTATACTTTATCTATAACATAATATTAATATATTTAAATATTATGTACAATATAAATTAATTTATATTATTATATTTAATTATATTATAATTTTTCATTTATACTTAACTTATCCATTATAATAATAAAAGTATTATAGTTATTACAATAAAAAATTATTATTTAATTTATTTTATATTCATTTTTATCGATACGTAGAATAAATTCACTTAAATCTTTTTTTTTCTCAATCTAAACAATCCTACAAACCACTCTAAATCACCTCAAATCTCAACAAATTAATATAAATATAAAAAAAAATCTTATTACGGTAGAAAAGTTTAGAAAGTTTTTTTGAGGAAGGTGAACATGTCTTTCTAATTTTTCTATTTTGAATTTATTTAGAAAATATAACGTTGTTTTACTGCACCTCTTAATATTAATTATTTTTTATGATTATTAATTAGTATTAAAGGAAATTTAATAAAAAAACAGATATATTTACTTAAATAAATCGAGCTATTAAATTTCTTTATTTTTAACCAGTTTAGAGTTTTGTTATTAAATTTCCTTTAACACAAATTGATTATTTATTTGGATTTTGTGGGCCTGAACAAGGGCTGGTCCAGAAATTTTCTTGGTCGAACAGTGGTTTGGTGTTATTAGGCCCATTGACCCAAAGCATAATCCCACATGGGCCAAGAAAGGTTATAGAATTCTATTTACAATATCCTTTACGCACTATATATATATATCCTTACGAAAATAATTTTCTCAACAAATAATTTCTAAAATGTATATTTAAAATTTTTGTAAACTGAATTACAATATATAACAAGATTAGTTATCTTTTAAAATTTATTTTATATGACTGTACCTTTTACAATATGGTGAGTTTCTCTTTCATGAATGTTTTATTCATATATTATATAATATATAGTAAAAATGTAATAAAACATATTAATAATAAATTAATCTTAACTATTTAAATTAAAATAATAATACAATATATAATTTTTTCTTTAAAAAAGTATAAATACATCTTAATATTTAATTTAAATAAATAATAATAAAATATATATCATAAACGTCAATCATCATCTAATATAATCTTATAAATTTATAGAATATGCATATGTTAATTTTTTTTCATTTTTATCAATTATAATATTTGCAATCAGTTCGATAAGCTTAAAACTTATAAATGAAATTTCCAAATCACAGTTCAAATCGATGAAAGGTAAAAGATTTTTTTACAATCAAGGTGTATAAATTTTTTATGTATAATCTTAAAATATTATATTTTTATTAATAAAAAAATAAAATAAAATAGATAAATAATAATATAAAAATTTAAAAATAATTATTGAATTGATATCTTTATAATATTATTGATGATATTGTCTCTGTGGAAATATAAGATTGGACACAGAGATAATAATAATAAAAAAAATATATTGACATCTCCCATTCTTAAAACAACCTATCAATGCATCATTATTTTTCTTTTAAATTAAAAATTATTGGTTATAATAGAATATAAAAATTAAAAATTAAAACAAACATATTGAATTTTTATTAACCTTAAACTCTTGACGAGTCATATGCAAAAGAGGTCGTACAAATAGTAACGGTAAGTAGTAACACAATAATATATAAGAGATTCTGCAAACTGAAAAGAAAATTCTTTTTAAAGCAAACTCTAACAAGAACAATTCCACTTATTGGCATCTACCAGAATACAGGATCAAAAACAGCTCGGTCATAGAGCACACTTATGATTCATCATCTTGCACACAGTGGTCCATTCTCAGCTTGCAACTAAAAATACTTGCAAAGCTACTGCAAACTTCTTTCCTCCCTTCTTTATGGATATGAAAGTCATCAGAATGAAACCATTACCAATCCATTGTATTTGATTTTGGGTTTGGATGCCACCATTCTTCATCTCAGGAAGGGGCAAAAATAGGCATGCCTGCAATCCAAGTTCCCACAGTTAACTTGAGAACTTTTATACCCACAGAAGGATTATGTTTATGTGTCAATTACTTGCAACTTACCTGCTAGGCGCTGAAAACTGCATTAGTGTCTGGTTTAAGCATGACGTTTGTAACATCAGCTTGGTCTGTGAAAAATAAATACACATTCATAAGAATAACATAGATTTTGACTATTTATGTAACCATTTTCAATTTGACAAATTTTACTTACTAAAGGGTGTTCTTTGTACGAAGAAGCAAGCCCCAATAACTATGTAGCACAACAGGAGAACAAGGCCTTTCATGTAGTGAGAAGTACCATCCTATATAAACGAGTGGTTTTGTTAATCCTTATATTCCATTACAAGAATATTGAATGAAAATACAGTGTTTTTGTCCATTGAATTTGTTAAATATACCTGTAAAGTGAAGCTTGTGACTATTACTGCCAAAGCAACGGAACCAGTCTCTAAGAGGTTGAAGTTCAAATCCATTTTGATACCCATTATCCAAGCAACGATCACACATAAAGGGACCTATATTGTAATCACATAAAGTTTCATCAAAAGAAGCAGAAAAAAAGAGAAACTACATGAAACTATGAAAGTATCCATTTACATATTAGATCGAGGTGTGTATCTTACCACAAACATGGCAATCTGAGTTGCTGAACCCAATGCAACACCCAATGAGATGTCCTGTAGTCAAGGCATACTTTAGTTTCAGTGAATTTCATATTTTCTTGCCAATAAGAATGTTATACTAAATGGGAGGAATTGTAGAGTTTTATATCATTCTCTCAAGTTCTCACCAGCTTGTTCTTGAAAGCAAATATGATTGCTCCAGCATGTTCAGCTGCATTTCCAACTATTGGTAGCAAGATTAAGCTGAGGAAGCTCACAGACAAACCCCATGAATCGGATGCATCCTGTTATATTTGGCAATTTTATCATCCATACTATAATAGTCAAAATGAGATTTCTTTTTTTTTAAACATTTTATGTCAATTACCTCAATTGTATCCACCACATATTCAGACAACAAAGCAATGAATACAGTCATCCCAATCAGCCAAGCAATGGCACTCCACAGTCCAATGACAGGTTGTTCATCTGAACCATTGTTCTCATCTGTATCCTCCTGGCCAATTCAGGATGTTAAATACTTCTCAGATATTGGCACGAATTAGATTAATTAATTGCATACCAACTTCATCATTTTCATAATTCAAAAATCCTTACATCTTCAGCTTCAAATAACTGCCTGTGTGTCCACAGTTGAAAGATAATGTAAACAACATATGCAATCAGCATGACAATGCTAGAAGCTCTTGACAAGTGGAGTGAAGGATCAACAGTGAGAGCAGCTGAGGCGGCGCTATATTTGTACAGCACTGGAAGTAAGTAGCACAATAATCCCAACAACAGCATGAGTGAGTTCACATCTCCTTGTCTCTGTAAATTCAATTCTTAATTAACATTAGTCGTTGTTCCATTAATAAAGAACAAATGAAAAAATTACATACATTAGGCAAATCTGTGAATAGATTTTAGAGTCTTACTCTATCATATTTTTGTTCCACTCCAAGGTTAGCAATGCCACCACATAATAGAGAGGTCCCAAGAACCAGAAGAAGGTTTGAAAGAATAGAACCCAACAGAGAATACTTGACCACAGCAACTTTGTTAGAGCTAAGGGCAAATATTGCTATTACGAGCTCAGTAATATTCCCACATGTGGCGTTCAGAAGTCCTCCAACTGTAATTGAGAACATATGAAACATTTAGCTGCAGTGATACCACAATCAATTTTACTTCACAATTTGTTGGAGCATGCTTTTTTATTTTAGTTAAACCATTTGGTTTTACTGTTTCCGAGATAAAAAAAAATACCACATGATTTGTCTCGAAAACTAATAGTCTAGATCCAATAAAGTCAGAAGAGACTTGATTTATTTTATGTTCCAAATTAAATATTAGCTAGTGAATGAAATTTTCCTTGTGATAATCTTTAAAATTGATGATGCACTTGATGATTCATACCTGTGGGACCAGTGTACAAGGCAACTTGTCTGCAACAGAGAGAATAGAACTAGAATCAGTAATCAGCCCAGAACCAAAAAGCTTGTTGTAAAACAAATAATCCTAAGATAAAATGAAAGGGTGCAACAAGTTCATGAGGTTCCTTACTCTGTGATGAAGCTCACACGTTCAGCAAGTGGGATAAGTCCAAGTAGGCTCAACATAAAAACCCAAGGCTGTTCATAATAATAAAAAAATATACAGAATAGTCAATAGTTAGATATAAGTTAATAGCTGCAAATGATTACAATAGAGAAAAAAAACAGTTTTTAACCTTTAAATAACTTTTCTAATGAAACACACTCATGAATTTTATAGAAGTTTCGCGAACTGTCATATTCAAACAATCTTTAAATGTTTAAAAAAAAAAAAGGAACCACCCTCCTCAATAATATTCCCAGCCGTATTCAAAATATGGTCAAACTACTTCTAAACTCAAAATTAGTTCATTTGGTTGACCATGTTTTAGAACAAGTGGAGTGGTCGTATTAATTTGAGAAACCAAACTTATATGTTTCTTTCTTTTCCTTTTAGAAAATCATTCGAACTTAGTATTGAGGATAGTATCACAAATAAAATTTCTAAGTAGAGAGAGCAAGGGTATCAAATAAACGAAACATTGACAAGTTTAATGGAGCCATAAGAAAGATTAACTCACTCTTCCAAGGCCATAGCACTCAGCAATGATGGCAGCAGGAATGGCAGGAATGAGAATGGAAAGCTTGGTGCCAAGAGTAACCTCTTGCAAGTTGAGAAGCACGTTTCTGAGAGTAGCACAAGGAACCTTGGAGACAAGAGTGCGATCAGACTTCTTGCGAAGGGAGTTGGAGGATTTGCTGTGTGCAGTGCGGCCATGCCTCATCTCCCTTGTCAACACCTTCGGGTTCCCGTTCTCCAATAGCCATGGTTCTAGTTGGTGAGAACCCATTTTTGCTAACTGCGTAAGATTTTAGCAACGTAACAAGGACACTATGGGGGAGTGCAAACGGAGATATGATAACCCTCGCCTTTGTGCTGCAGAAACCACAGATTATGGTATCTTGTCGTACCTGCTATAGATAGCTACGTCTGCATGTAATGTTTTTTGTTCATGAGACATTGAAGTTACAAGTGTGTATTTATAAGCCTTCCAAACATGTAAGGGAATCTTCCCCGAAGTTTCTCTTATATGTATATACAGGATTTTGAAATTGCTCTTAAATTTCATCCATACATATTATTTCTTTATGACTTCATTTTATTTTTCTTGATCCCATTCTTCTTTTATCTCATTATGTGATTGTTGTTTCAGTTGAAAATTTGAAATTATTAGAAATAATTTCAATTTAAATGAATGCAGATTACATATATCCATATTAAAATGTGCACTATATGTTGTTTCAATCAGAGAAAACAATGGTTGACCAAAGAAACAAGAAGTAGTACTTTGTTGTGGCATTGAATAATACAAAGTACAAATGACTGTACGGCTATACTTCAGCATGGAGCTTTGTTAACTTTAAACAAATAGTGTCAACTGTGCATAGAAATAAACTTTAAATTACATTATTTATCTCTAAAATTCTAATACCAATAATTTCTCTTATTATTAAACTATTCAAAGATTTCATATTCAAAATAAATAACTAGTATATATATATACATATATTATAAATATTAAATTCTCACTCTTAAATTAAAATGTTTTAGAAGATTTTTTTTTATCAAAATACTAATTTTACTTAATAAAAGGTTCAAAATTTAAATTAAATCAGAAGATATTTATAAAATACTTTACATTTGAAAATTATGGTCATTTAAAAAATACTTTTGCTTTTTAAATTTTAATACGCTATATCAATAAAATAGTTCAAATCAAATTATTCCTTTCACAAGTTTTCATTTAGTTTAGAACGTTATATATCTACCTAAATTATTTATGAATATAATATAAAAGTATGTTTAATAAATTTTTAATTCCAATATATGGAAGAATTCTGATTTTGATTCTTATAAAAATATTTAGTTATATTCACCAATTATTTAAATATTCAAGATAAAGTGAATTACATGGTATTTATTAATGTTCATAGCATTATATTAACATGTGACAAGTTTAAAATTAGATAGATTTCTAAATAAATGTTATTCGTTTTTCTTAAAGTAAATGTTATGGAGTAGAGATAATGATTTTGCTTTCGGAGGAGGATGCAAATTGAAAAATAAAATGTCTATATTATTCAAAACAAAAATTACTCATTCAAAAAACAAAAAAATTAATTAAAAAAACAAAACTTAATTATTTTGATTCCTATAGTTTTAAAAAATGTCTTAATTTTAAAAATCTGGATAAGAAGATCTACAGTTCAAATTTTATGAGGATCAAAATTGTACATTCGTTAGATTATATGGAACAAAATGATTTTAAAACCTAGGTATTTGTTTTTAGTTAATATTAAAAAAGTTAAAATCAAAATTTGTATATTATTTGTTCTTTTAGAAAAAAAAAATACAAGGGTAAAAATTGAAATGAAAAGACTGACAGAAAAATTGTAAAATCTTTAAGGTCTACAAGGGTAGTAAACTAAAAAATTAACTTACTAATTTCACACATGTCAAAAATCTTATTATTAAGTGGAAATGTGACTAAACTAAATTCCACTGATTAATTTGTATATTTCACTTAGTTATACATTATTCAACATATTGTTTTTGTCTTGCATGGAAGCGATAGCGGATCTTCTTGGGAGTTGAAAGGCATGATGCCTCGAAAGTTTTATAACTCCCATGTAATTTATGATTTTAGCTTCCAAACATAATGAACATTTAATATATTTACTTGTATATTTACAATTTTATCCTCTCAATTCCTCCTCAATTTTGTAACTACTCATATAATTTATGATTTTGTTTCCTCAAACTTAATTATCATTTAATATATATCTACAATTTTATCTTTTCAACCTTTCATATTCTTTTTCTTTTTATTATTTATTAATAATATATTATTTAGCTTCAAGATCAATAGTCAAGAATCCGCCACTGCATGGAAGAAAGTGTTTTGGCTGTGCCATGACAAGAAGAAATTAACAAACAAGAGCAATCAGTGCTGGAAAATACCCAGGCATAGAAATTGTTAAGAAATTTCCTAAAGCAAAAGACATAACTAAGTATTTTTCATCTGCTATATATATTGCCATAACCATCTTGCAGAAAACTGTTCCAGAGATTTGGAGAAGAAACCAAGCTTGGTGTAAGTTTACTCACAAGTTGGGGAAGAGCCTTATTCCACAAAGGTACTGTGTCCTTCACTTCCTTCTCACTTCCACGGATTCATTGAACTCGTCACTGTTTTTTGTTTTTTGAGATCACATTCACAGTATTATTAATGAAAGGTTTTTTCTAATGAAACATTATTCATGAAAGATAACTTAACACAGTTATATACTATTATTAACTTTATCATATTTTTAAATCCCACTAAAATATTCAGAATTTAGAATAATTTTGCCACTGTTTTACATGAGTAAGTAGAAAAAAAAAAAAAACTATTTTGTACATTTTAAACTTTTACTTTTATTTTAATGTGTTAGGTAAAACTGGGTATGGATTATTACTTTGTATACGCAACTCAGAGATGATTGTTAAAACATTTTCTTTCATTATTTTTTTTTCCTACTAACACATAAATGATAAATTACAATACAATCATTGTGTTTATTAAAAAAAAAATAGTTATTTTCTAAAATCAAATAATGCAATATAATCTTGGTCAGGATATGGAATGTCTGCATACATGGTAGCTGAAAATATATTTGTTTAGAATTAATGTTTGTCTATATCATATAATATGATTTTTTTTTTCTTTCTTTATTTTTCTCTATTATTTGTTGTATATCTTCTACGGATTCATCATTCTTTCCTTGGCTTGTGAACTCTGTAGAACATTGTTCTGAGGTATCACACCCTCTCTATATATCTATCTCGTGACTGTATCGCAGTTACAGAGGGACCATAACCATTTGTCTTTATAATCATTTTGATTTTTCTTTCAAATTTAAATCTGACACTGTCATAACATATTATGATCAGAAGATATTTTCAATCGTGCCATATACATAAGGCTTAATTTTAGAACAACTCAGTATACTCCTTCTCAAATTTGTTAAAAGAAATGACTAATAGATACTATAATTGTTAATCCAAACATTTAGAAATATGGGAAAGTAAACTTGCATGGCCAATAAGTGATGACTCACTCGCAAGATTTCACAGTATGTGACCATGCATTCGTAATTTGCTTTGTCGCATAAACATATATATAACTGTCCATGAGACTCAGCCACAAGGGATCACATGCTAAGGAGGCAAACTGGTTCAGCTTTATGTTTGTGTCTATCCTTTGTCATAAAAAATTTGCGGCCAATGAATGAATGATGGGATTTGAGAACTCTGGAAATGTTCAAAACTTGGGATAATTATCATCACTTGCATCCAAAACTCATGAACTGGTTAGTCTCATCCAAATCTGGTAACCCTCCTCCAATGGCCACCCTTCATTCTTCTCAATAGCCACAAATATGTTTGCACCCCCACATGCATTGGTTTCTTCCTACCTGCACACTTTCCACGAAGCTTCCTATTTTCCCTTCAAATATACACTTGATACCAACCTATGCACACTTGCCAATCTGTGTAAGCAACTCTCTTTTCTTCAATTATTTTGTTCTAGCCCTATTCTACAAAACTCTACAATCTTCTGCTTTCAGTCACATAAATTAATTATTTTGATATTGTCAAGTTGCATTCATTCTTAATTAGTTCTGATTTTATTATTTTAGATTCAAGTTTTTGTATAACTTATTTTTTTAAAATAAAATTATTTACAAAGGTTTATTAGTTTAAATATATTATTTAACAAATTTTGTATTTAAGGAATATTAATTGTTTTTTTTAAAATAGTAATGGAGATTTTTTAAAAAATATAAATATTGAGTGATTATAGACTTCTTGTTATGAAAATTTTGCAAGATGATTTATAATCCATTATTGAATCAATCGTATAATATTATAATTTAATGATTATTTGGATTAGATTGTAGGATATCAATCATATACGAAAAGAAAAATCCGTAACCACTAACATATTTTATGTAAGAAGTTATTTCAAATGAAAGATATAGCTGCGTGAGAGAAACGAATTCGTATATCATAAAATTTAAATAGAAAATTAAAAGGAGAATAATTTTAATGATTCAGCAATAATTTAATGATTAACATTTATTTTCTTCATTAGTACGTAAAATAGCGGTTTAATAAATTACGAGCTTTCCTTGAACCTTCCTCTGTCGCTATTTGTTACAATTGAGTGTTTGTTTTTATACAATACAATGTCGGGTGTTGCTAGAAACATATTATGATACAGTAGAACATTATGTGAGTATGTACATTTTTGTGGTTCTTGTTCCATTATGATAATATACGAAAAAAATGGCCACAATATTATTGAAGCTAGTACACATAGATATTTTAATATTGTACTGTGCCTATGATGGAGATTGGACCACCTGAGCTCAACCTCATAATTGAAGAAGTTGAAGATAGTTCTACAGTAACCGCATAAGAATGCTATCTAGGAATTGACCAGGATGTTTTTTACTTCTTTATTTTCGATAATTCTTTCAACCAGTAGAAACTATGAGATTAGTATTTAATTTAATAAATTAGAAAGTATTTTAATAGAGTAAAAACATATTATGCAGCACTTTAATAAGATGTTTTTTTTTTAATGTTTAATACAACTTTCTCATATACATTAAGAAAATAATTTTGGGCATACAAATTTCTTAAAAATATCAATTTGTAATACAACAGCAATAAATTTATTGTATTCAACATGAACCATATTTAAATTTAGTTAAATAATAAACTAAATATTATTTTATTGTTATAAACAACATTGTACCAAATTAAGGGATATCTTCAAAAGTAATATTTTTAAAATCAAACTCATTCGAATGAAGGTATGAGTGTTGTCAAATTAAATTTAATAAAATAATATTTATATTATATAATATATTTAATAATAACTTTTTTATAAAATAAAAAATAATAAAAGTTATTATTTTATTAATTCTAAGTTAAAATTACAAATATAAATAGAATAAAAAATGAAATATAGATAATATTTAAAAGAAAATAAAAATATAATATAATATTTAAAATTGGTATGATTAATGTGATAAAAATAAAGAAAGAAAAACCTAAAAATTGATATATTTTTTTATAAAAAAATGTATCTTTTAAAAAATGATCTTTATTTTTTTTTATTAAAATTCGTTTTATCTAAATATCTATTTAATGTTTTTAATTTATATCGATGTTTCAAGTTTATATTAATTTAATTAATATTTAACTATTTAAAAATAACCTATTACTAAATCAATTATTGATTGAATCCACCGATTTAATATGAAAAGAGTGGTGAAAAGATTCAGACTAAATTTTACTCATCACCACAGGCATTTGAATATGAAATCTATGTTTGATTATTTTTTTTTATTATTAAGATTTGTATATTACATGTAAAAAGGTTACTAATAAGATAAAATTACATTTTACGATACTCATATCATTTAGGAGTTGAGATTAATGATAGTTTATATATATTTTTTATCTTAATTATTCAAAGTATCTTTTAAGAACAAAATCATGATAAACAAAAATTCCAAAACGATTAATATCTCAGACATGAGAATAAACCCTAATCATGCTATTATAGTAAACATGAGATCAGAACACTCTTATTCATAAACAAAATATTGGTGTCTATTGTGAGGCCAAGAATAAAGTTTCGCTCCGTCCATACCTCTTGGTCCTCGACTGAGGGCTTATGCTCCGTATACTCATGAGTCACACCGGTACACTCATGAGTCACACATTGTTTAGAAGCTAAAGCTAAGGTAGTTTATATACATCATCTTCTCTTAACCCACCGAGATGTCTGCTAAGGATAAAACTGTGATAGACATAGACCTTAACGATACTATCATAGTGGACATGAAATTGGAACACTCTTGTTCCTAAATAGAACATTGGTGTCCACCGTGAGGCTGGGAGTAGAGTCTCATTCTAATCATATCCCTTAATTTTCGACTAGGGACTTATGTTCCGGTACATTTATGAGTCGTCCAGTTGAGACTAATGGTAATTTATATACATCCTCCTCTCTTAACCCACCAAGATGTCTTTTAAAAATAAAACTGTGACAAACATAAGAAAATAGAATACCTCGGACATTGAAATAAAGTCTGACGATGTTATTATAATAGACATGAGACCAGGACACTCTCATTCTTAGATGAAATAATTATTATTAAAATTAGTTTAGGCATTTATTATAAATTTATAATTATATTTAATGATTGAAAACAATTTTCACCAAATTTAATAAAGGCAGTGTCAAATTGGCACGATGGTATTCCACGTTAGGTAAATACATATCAATATTTTATACTTTAATATACTTTTTAAAACATGTTTTCCATAACCTTACTTATCTCAACATCATTGTTTAAAATTTAAAGTATCTAACTCTTTGACCAAGCATTCTCACCAAGAACAAGGATGGTCAATGTTCTATGAATACTAAAATGATATATTCATTCTTTCTATTTTTGTAGTACATTTTTAAAGTAAATGCAATGAAAAAAAATGTATAATATTATATAAGTGTCCATTTTTATAATTGAAAATTACACCTTAGAAATTGAAAATTACAAAAATTACACGCTCAATAGAACCTGAACGTGCCTAACAAGAACCAGAGATATTTGGGAACAACCTAAATCCATATGTAAGTAAAAAAAATGTACTGGTTTACTTTTAATTATGTGAGTGTAATTTTATAACTTTAAACATTCTTTTACTCAAAATTTGTACTAACCAAAAAATGTAGACATAAATGCAATAAGCCACACAATAAAAATGTATTATATATTATTTGTTATTTAGATACATTAAAAATTAGAAAATTCTCGTATCATCAACATAACAATACAATATTTTATATAGAACATGAATCTTTATCTACATATAAAATTTAGTTATAAATCATAAAAATTAAAAACTAATAAGTAAAAGAATTTATAATTAATAAAAATTAAAACCATTTTTTTATTGGAAAGATACAATAAAATGAGCACATATGCCGACCAATTGAATCTCTAGAATTTAGGAATATCTTTGGACAAGTCAACATGATCATGTGAACCCAAGTTACGAAATGTTGTTGTCTAAACCTACTAGGCACGTTGAATTTTAACATGTTTGTGTTAAACTTTAGGAGGATGGTTTAGTTGAGAGTAACAAGCATGCCATGGAAAACAATTAAAATTAACAAATATGATTTTTTTTCTTGTCTAAAATAAAATATTTAAAAATATAAATCAATTAGAAAAAAATTATAAATCAATATACTTCAATTAACTAAAAATTTAGAAATTTATTTCCCAAATAGATGCAAAAATGAAAGACATCTTATACTGCAAGGTTATCTCAATAATAGGTCTCACTTGAAAGTTAACCAGAAATTGAGGTGTTTTTTCTCAAAATTGTAAGCAGTTTGTAATTTGGGGTGTTTAATTTGAAATGATTATTTAAACTCTAAATTATGTTGGATCGTATCTTAAGATTTATTATTTTTTTCTCCAATTTTTACTATAATTTATATCTTCTTCTTCTTCTTAATTATTTTTTATTGTACCCAAATTATATTATAATAGATGAAAATTTAAAATTATCTTATAAAATTATTAATCAAACGAGTTTCAATTTATTGAACGCCGAATTAATATTCATAACTCTAAATCAATTGCTAAATTGACAAATTTATTAAGTGTTTCCTTTTTTTACTAACTTGTTGCTTGCATGAGCAAATTGAGCTTTTAAATTAAGAAAAATAGTATTAATAATGCATGACTGATAACTATTTACTTTATGGTAAGAAAAATATAAATAAATAAGGTAAGTAAAAAAAAAACTGCAATAATCTTAAGTTTTGGTAGTTTTTGAGAATGAAAATATATTTAATGCATTTTAATGAGCTTGGTTACCTTTGTGTTTAAATAAAGGAAAGTACTTAGTTGGTTAAGTTTGGTCTAAATCACGATAGGTCATATGATATGAAATAATTTAAATAAAACTAATTAATTTGCTTTGAATCTTAACCGTGGTCAAAATATAATGATATGTCCCATGACGTCGATAAAGCTATCATTGCTTGCCACGAAAATTTACTTGGCCGGTTATTGGTTTTCAATTATGTCGAAGTTGAAAAATAAATAAATTATGGTAACGTATTTAAAAAAAAAAAATTTGGCCCTTTGAATGACTGGTTTCTTTCAAGTTCTCTGTTATTTAGTTTCAGGGTTTTTATCTTCTAAATTTAAATCATTGCTTTTATTTCTATAACAAAGTAAAATGAGTAAATTTTGATTTGATTTGATTTTTGTTAATACTTTTTTATGTTTATTTTTAAAATTTACTATTATTATTTTAGTTATATAATTTATTTTAAAGTACATTGATAACATTTATTTATAAGTATAAATAAATCTCGATATGTTGACATCATATTGTAAATATTATTAGTGAGTAGATTACTTGACTTTTCTTATAAAACACATGACATTACACACTCGCATTAGTAGTTTTATATATTTTAAATAATTAAAATTAAAGATTTTGTTTATAATCATCAAAATCAAAACCTTTTCAAAGAGAATAGAACATATTTAGATCTACAAACCATCTCAAATATCCTATATATTGTGATATATAAATTTTATTAATAATATGAACATTTTATTTTAATTTAATTTAATTTGTATCCCCTATATATAATAACGATATGATTTTGATCTTCCTATATCAATTATATTTATTAGGTTTTTTAATTTTTCTCATAGTTATGATCATGTCTCTTATATTGGTCACATACATATGAAATAATGATATTAACTAATATAAATTGAACATGATTAATTCTTGGATTTAAAACTCACTCATATTCATTATTTCTTTTATATTAATCACTTTTTTCTCTAGAGTTTTTCTTGGAATGAAACCCTAAAGAACAAAATATATAAGCAAATAAATCTAAATAAATATTTTGTTTGTATTGATTTGATAGTAAGTTGACCATCAATTAAGACTGTAATACAATGATCGTGTCCAAAATATTATTTGCTTTTATTTTTTTATGGTATTGTAATAACTTTATCCTTATTAAAAGGGGTTGCATATTTGATACTTTTGGTTTGAAATTTTAATTAATGTGACATTTTTTTCTATTCGAATAAGTTTTTGTAAGTGAAAATTTTAGTTTGAATTTTTTCTTTAAATATTAATGTTTTGAACCAATTTATTGATATAGTTAGGGTTATCGTTTTGTTTTATTGCTTAAAGGCATCATCATAATTTCGTTTTTATTAAATAATGTTTGGATAAATATAAAGAATAAAATATATTATAACTAGGTTTTTTTATAAATGAGAAAAAAAAACTGAGTGATTTAACTACCGCAATTAGAATATGAAGACCATAGTGCCACAATCTTAATACTTGAAATTAAAAAAAAATAACACTTAAAATAAGTCTTTAATATATAACTTGTTTTTGTTTTGAGTATATATATTTTTTAACTTGCATAAATAATAAGTTAAATGATTTTATTTAAGTCCTAAAATGAAATATTTAATTTGTATTTCTATTGAGTTAAGTCCCTTGAATATTTTCATTATTTTTTGTCTCTTGATTCTTTTTTATCATAACAATTTATATATTTTTGTATTTTATGAAGATGTATCATGTCAATGTAACACAATAGAAGAAATTTAATACCGATTATTGTTTAATACTCAAAATCGAGTGAAACTTGGAACATTTTAACAAATGCGTAAATAAAATAATTGACACATATGACACAAAGAACTTAAATTAATATCATTAATTTTTTAAGTACCCAATTAAAAAAAAATACTAAGTACTAAAAAAAGAGATAAAGGGACTTGAAACTTTTATAAGATAAATGTAATTAGTGATAAAAAAGAGTATTTGTTAGACTAGTAAATCAACAAAAAGTTTTACAAAATTAGGAAGAAAAAAAAGGTTTCTCCAAAAAATAAATCTTATGAAAAATAAAATGCGGAACTATAATTTATCTTACACAAAGCAATCCAACCATAACATTAGAACAAAACGGGAAAGAGAAAAAATAAATATATTTTATAGGTTCAACTATTGGGCAAAGATACAAAATGAAAAGCTGTTTGTATGAAAGTAATAAGAAAGAAAACCCAGAAAAACATTAGCCAAAACTAAAAAGCCATGATCAAAATCTAACTCATTTGTTTATAAAGTGACGTTTTTCTTCTAAGTGCACGGCATAGAAGGAGCGAGGGTGAACATGACCACATGTTATTGGGTGTAATGCCATTTTTTGTCGTCTTTAAACCCACCCTAAACCTATTTTCAAATCCTTTGTACTTATTAAACGATACTATAAAATTTGAAATTTTGTCATTTACTTAGTGTAGAAGACGTGGAGAAAAGAAATGGTGGTCACTATCAAAGTTTGAAAGATGAGGTTTTAAATGGTGAACACCAATTGCCAATAATGTCAATGATAGTGATACTTGCATACTTGTTTCTTTGTTGATTAATATTATAAGCATGTCTTATTTATTTATTTATTTATTTTTATCTCTTTCTCAATTTTCATTGCCAATCCTCTACCAAACAAATAGAACAATGCATATTTTTCCCTTTTCTCTTCTCTTTCATTTTCATAGCGCATCCAAACATGTAGAAAAAAAAAATACAAAAAACAGACTACTTGGTTTAGTTTCACATGTTTTCTACTTTGAATCCTCACAATGGTTGTCTTTTGTTTAGGCAGTACAACCGTACCACTCAAGTTCAATCACATAAGAATTCCGTACCATAGTCGCAAGTTAGCAATTGCGAGTCAAATTTTGCTAACGTGTTACTGCACTATTTCACTTATACACGATGAAAAGATGAATGAGTTTTGTGTTTGATTTTATCTATCTGAGTAGATTTGAGTAGATTTAAAAGTGTGAATATGAGGAAGAAAATAGATAGAAAGTTTTTAAAGAGATGAGATAAGAAGGACAATTTATCTCATATATATTTATATAAATAACTTAATTTTTAATAATATATAAGCTAAAATTTTGCATTATTGTTGAAAATAGATGTTTTTATATGCTTAAAATTAATAATACATAGATATTTTTAAATATATAATTTACATTAATTAGAATTTAATTTTATAAGTTTTTGAATGTTTAAATTTATAAAAATGTAAATATGATTGAATATGGAATGCATGGGTTCAATAATGATACTAATATGGCTAACGTGGCAACAAGAGCAGTGTGTATATATAAATCACATATCTCTTGAGAATCTAAATTGTGGTACCACACTCACACTAGGGCTCCACCAAGGTTATAAATTTGCATGTGACATAAGAAGCCAAATATTGCAACAAAGCTTTTTATTTGTTTTTAAAAATCATTGTAGTACCTTAAGGTGCACTGTTTTATATCACGCATTTTTTTCTTACGTTAAGAGTTTGAAATAGTTTTTTTTTTTCTCATATACGAGGATCATGTTTTCTTTCAAGTAGTATGTTCTTAAAAATATTATGAATATATTTGGTATATGTATTTATTAGATACTACTGGTTTTTCTTCCGTTTATACACTTTTTTTTTTAAATATATATATTAAAAAATAAAATATTCATAAACCATCATTAATATTAATTTAAAAATAATATGAAAGTTTTAATCTACAAACATTATATCTCAAATATTATTAAGAATTAGACAGTTATATAATTTTCTTTATAAAAATTTATATATTTTTTTAAATGATGCGAAACGCAATTGTTCATTAATAATTATATGGAATGTCTTTTTTAATTGATGTTATATGTATATTGTGTAGTAGTGAATAAATTAAACATGTGAATATTTTTAAATTAAAATTAATCAAAATTGGGAAGAATGGATAAGAGAAATACTTTTACTTTTGTTAAAAAAAAAAATGCTTGGATTGGAGAACTTAAAAGAGATTTCAATAACAGTATGGCACTTACATAAAGAAATCTCATGTTTCAAAAAATATAATTATTCGACAACACTAGATTACAGGGCACGGTTGTCACAAATAACTAAAAATAAAAGTAGATTATAAGGTACACTATCTTAATGCTTTCAAAATACCATGGATTGAAGTAAATGGGTGTGAAATTAAGCGAACCGGCTCATCACAGTTCAGTTAAAATTATACAACCTTAACTCGGCTAATTAGCTAAAATTAGATCATTTTAACGAAATAATTTATAATTTAACTTAATTCATTATGAGTTGATATATTACGTGGATTAACTTCCTACCTTCCTGCTTATAAGATCTAAGGACTAAAAATACGAGAAAGTTGATGAACGCAATAAAAGTGATTGATGCAACAAGATAAATATAACAAACGTGATAGTGGATACAAAGGGCACCATGAACGACAAACAACACTAGTATAACAATCTTGGCTGATTATAAGTTTGGAGACTTGTAATATTATAAATACAGGACAACATAAATAAATGAAATAGATTTTTATTAAATTATTAATTATTTTTTAAAATCTAAAATATATTGTGAATTAATTCACCTTAATCTTGAGTTAAATTTTATTTATTTTAACCCATATTTGATAAAATTTAAAAAATATCCAACTTAACCTGACTTAAATCTTTAATTTACGATTATAATTCATATGGAGAAACTAATTATAAAGCAAATTGCAATTATTCAAATTTTTTTATATAATTTACCATAGCTTCTCGTGATAATTTTGTAAATAAATTGTTAGTTCTGTGACCAAATCTATTTATTTAGTTTAATTCTTAATGTTAAATAAGGAGTGAGGTGATAAACTAATGGATCAAAAGTTCAAAACTTGTCCATCAAATAGTAAACAAAGATAGGATATATTTGTCGTGTATTCTCGTACTGCTTATTTTAAAAAACAATAATACTCTTATTAGTTTTATGGAGCTTAAAAATATTTTTTAAAGTATTTTGAATTGAAAAAATTGATAAAATTTTGGATTAGTGGGTCCAAAAATATATATTTTTTAAAATTTTGAATTATAAAATTAAGAACATAATTTTTCCATTATGGAAAAATTAATCTTATATATACATATATGATTTAAATTTTTCAGAATACTTTTGGAAAACTTATAGAACAGTGAATCTGAAACCTATTTTACAGGAAGAGCAATATTGTCTTTTCATGGATATGGGGTGCAGGAAGCACCAACTTAAAGATTGACATTACTTTATTAAATGGGCCCAACTGTTTGGTTGAACAAAGAATGAGTATGCTTAGACAAAACCAATAATTATTGACAAAATAATTACACACGCTTTCTGAAAATCTTCAGGCTAATACTATATACACTCCCCTATTTTACTCACACACTTAAATAGTAAAGGCCCAATAAGGAAACTTTGGTTGTTGGGCTATTCATGTATGGGTGTGGGTCTAAACTGACATTTTACAGAGAATGTAGATGCAACTTCTGTTTTTGTTTGGCACGATATATGGATAACCTTTTACAATTTTTATGATAATAATTGATAATCATAAAAAAAATATTGTATTTGAATCATACAATATATGAGACAAAACGTGAAAAATAAAATAAAAAGGGAAAACTATAATAGATTAGAAGTTTATTATGATGTGAACAAGAGAAGTTATACAATAATTGTTTATTCTTGAACAGTAATAACATCATATTTTAATACTTCATGATAATAAGAAAGTTATATTCTCACGATGTGATTTTTTTTATAATTTATATTTAATTCTTATTTTAATATTTTTAGTGTTTTAAAAATAATCCTTAATTATATAAAACTCTGTACACTAAAAATAGAAATAAAAATAAAAATAATCAAGGCATCTTAATGTTAGTGAAAATCTGAAAAGGAAAATAAATTTTCTTGAGCCCAATGAACAAAACTGGGCCCAGTGAGCCCATTATGGAATTCCACCTCACCATCCCAGTTCCCACCCTTTCCCCTCGTTTTATGATTTGGAGTACAGCCTGGTTTGAATTTCGCTTACAACAGCGAACTCCCTCAAAGGAAATTACTAATGTGCCCCAAACAGTCCCTCCATAGCCCCATTTTCTACGCCAACGGTCACGAGAACATAATAGTAATTGCACCCTCACATAAAAACCACCACCGCTAAGCGTAGCAAACCACCACCGGAACGAAACCAAATTCTTCTCTTCTTCTTCTCTCTCTTTCTGAACGGGATCAGACAAACCCTAACCCTAATTCCCAATCTAACGATTCCTCTGATTACGTCGGAGCGAAGATGGGCGATTTCAACCTCGCCCTGGTCATCGTTGCGGTGGTGGTGTGCGTGATCGTGTTCATCGTCAACTTGTACCTCTTGGTCAACTACCAGCACCCCGACGACGCAAACCAGGCCTATTTCCCCAAATTCGTCGTCGTTTTGGGCCTCTCCATCGCAGCCATCTCCATCCTCATGCTCCCGGCCGACGTGGCGAACCGCCAAGCCTGCCGCCACGCGATCTACAACGGCGCGTGCAGCCTCACGCTCCCCATGAAGGACCTCTGGCTCGCCGTCTACATCGTAGATGCCGTCCTCGTCTTCTTTGTCATCCCATTCGCCATGTTCTACTACGAGGGCGACCTGGACAAGTACTTTTTTTTTTCTTTGTTTTGTTTGAAATTTGAATTGTTGTCAAGTGTTTCGTGGGTTTGAATGAAATTTTGTGTTGGGTGTTTTTTGCTTTGTGTGCAGGAGTGTGGGGAAGAAGATTAAGAGTGCGTTGATGTGGGTGGTCTCCACCGCTATAGTGTGCGCCCTCATTCTGGGTATTTTATACGGTATGAATCACGAATGTGATGGATGCTCTTGTTTACTTTGGAGTTCGTGCTATGTTATGTTACTTATGTCTCCTTTTACTTACTCGTGTAAGGTAGGACTGAGTACTGCTTTTCGTTTTAGTTGTAGTGTGTTGTCAAGGACTAATAATTGTGGAAATGGGTTGGGTTTGTTTAATTGGTGTGTGATTGTGCGGTTTCTTGAAATGAAAATGAAAGGTGGATTTCGTGTAATTGTGCATGTGGGGAGAAAGAGTGGGACTTATCACATTTGAGGGGTGTTGGAAGTCCCACAGCCTAAGTCATTTGGTACATTATAGACTACTCCACTTATTGCGAATTGGTTTTATGTTGAAACCTTAACAAGGGGTTTTAGGTTTCTCTTTGTAGTGATAATAGTACCGAGAAGGTTTTGTGAATGAAACAATATTGGGTGCTGTGGTTCTTGGCGTTGAATGATAGACAGGGAGGATTATTGTATTAGCCAAATTATAGTGCATACTGCACTGCAAGCAGGAGCATGATCAAAGTTTATATGAGTGAAATTGTGTTAAGGCATTGTGGTTCATATTTTGGATGGGGGCAGGCAGGAAGGAGTCACAGACTTGATTAAAAATAAATAAATAAAGCTATTGAGAATTTCAACACATTAGACTTGTTTGATTTCCTTGACGTTCTCCTTTTGATGTAGGACTAAGAAACGGAAAGCCTTCTACACAATAAACAATTGAAATATTTTAAATTGTATTTATAGGTGTAAAAAATATTGCATAATCATCTTTAAGTCATGATTCAGAATTTAATCAATGTTTCAAGAAGGATAGTCTTCTTTGTTCGTCATTTCAAATTCAATTTAATAAATATACAATACGAAAGCCCACCTTAAATCTTGAGTAAATATTTAAAATCTGATGTGGTTTAATCTGAGATTTAATTTGTGTTTATTATGCTTCTTTCCATGATTGATACATTAGGGCTGGTTGGTAAGGTGGACTTTACTGTTAGGCATCTCTCTTCATCAACGACTGCCTTTCCTAGCACATGGACCTTCAATAGTGGTGAACAATGTGTTGGAAATGGTGTCCATCAGGTATCTTTCTCTACTGGTTTATTTTTTTTTGGCTAGTTTGTTGTTTTCAGAGGTAATATTTTTACTGTTGCTAATGCTTTTTTTCCTCCACATTGTCCTTAAACTAGTGCTCAGCTTACTCTGCCAGTCCTTCATCAGAGAAAACATGGACCATGCGTAGTACCTTCCCAGAATATGTTGTTGCACTTGCTACTATAGTTGGATCTGTGCTTTTTGCTGTAAGTTCAATCTTCATAAAATTTAATTTTTCTGGGTTAATATTCGTGCCCAATATTTTGCCTAGGTTTTTAGGCTTTTTTTACCAACATTATTGTAATGGATAAAGGACTACTGTCGTGGTTATACATTTTTCTGTGTGAGACTGAGTGAATCAGAATAAGTTATTATTCTATTCTATCTAGCAATTGAGATTTTGTTAACCCCCTAAAAATATAATAAAAAGTACTAAACAGAAGAAACTGTTTCTTAATTGATATATTTAAATAAGCCTTCTATACTACATTAAGTACTGGTTTTCCTATTCATGATATTTAACCAATGTTCTCTCTATTTCATCCAGATATTTGGCGGTGTTGGTATTGCCTCTCTTCCATTAGGACTTATATTTTCATTTATTCGGCGTCCAAAGGCTGTTATCACTCGCTCACAGTATATCAAGGTGCTAAATATATATATATATATATATATATATATATATATATATATATTGTTACTGAAAGAAATATATTAAATTATTCATTAGGTGTGTGTTTGTTTACCTGATATGTTATATTATATTTATGGTTTTGTTACTGTAGGAAGCCACTGAACTGGGTAAAAAAGCTAGAGAACTAAAGAAAACAGCTGAGTCTCTCCGTCAGGATGAAAAAGGTGGTGCAAAGGGTAGAAAGTTTCGTAAAAATGTGAAGGAAGTTGAGAAGGTAAACAAACATTTTGATCATTTCTAAGTTGTCTATACTTGATTCTTTAAGTATTTTTTGTGGAGACAATTGTTAGCGTGGGCTTTCCATATAAAATTTGATGCTGGCACTGCATAGTTTACAATTGTTGAAGCATTCATGTTTTGTGTAATTATAGTAATTTACTTATCCATCTCACATAATTATGCAGGAGTTGTTTCAATTAGAAGAAGATGTAAAGCTTCTTGAAGAGATGTATCCTCAAGGGGAAAAGGTCCATCATAAATTTTTTTAACTTTTTAATATTTAGGCATAATCATTGTGTA
Organism: Sphenostylis stenocarpa; assembly: GCA_963425845.1. Lineage (NCBI taxonomy): Eukaryota > Viridiplantae > Streptophyta > Magnoliopsida > Fabales > Fabaceae > Sphenostylis > Sphenostylis stenocarpa. The sequence continues at coordinate 9,426,462 of OY731398.1, forward strand.
ATGCTTTTCCCACTGACTAAGCTTGCACGAATACAGGCTGAGACAACATGGGCACTAACAGTTCTTGGTTACCTGGCAAAATTTGTTTTGGGAATTTTAGGGTAAGCTATATTGTGTGGTGCATGATGGTGCTTTGAACTGTTTAACATAGTTTTATGAAGATTGGTTATTATAACAGGTGTTATGTTTCTTACATGACCTTTGAAAACTATATCAGGTTGATTGTTTCCCTGGCATGGATCGTTCATATTATTATATACCTATTAATTGATCCTCCACTTTCTCCTTTCCTGAATCTAGTTTTCATCAAGCTAGATGATGTCTGGGGTATGTTGGAAAACTCAGGCTATTTTTCTTTCTTTCAGTTATGATGTTTAATACAATAGATAAATCATATTTAATATTCCTTCAGATAATCTAGATGATATATGTAATTTGCTCTTTGTTCATCAGGTCTTCTCGGCACTGCTGCATTTGCAATTTTCTGTTTCTACCTTCTCCTTGCTGTGATTGCTGGTGCCATGATGCTTGGACTGAGACTAGTTTTCATTACTATACACCCCATGAAGTAATTCATGTGCTGACAGATTTATCATTTCACTCTCCATTTATTGGTAGTGTTGTGCCCCTCTTTGTATCTCACATTATGATCTTATATCTGGCAGGTGGGGAGGAACTCTCATGAACTCTTTTCTGTTTAATGTGGGCCTTATTCTTCTTTGCTCCATTAGGTAAATATAGTTCTACTGTACATTCCTAATGGGATGCTATGTTTATTGAAGTTAAAACTTCTACATTCTACCTGTGTCAAAGTTTATAATATTGCTTTTTGTTCTTGGTTTGAACAATGTATGAAGCGTTCCAGTTGGGGAAATTTAAAATGAGGATACTTATGTTAGGCTTTGATTTTCCCTTCTGAAATTAATAAATTTTGAACTGGAAAGGAAAATTAAGTTATTGTGTTGGAAGTGTATTGGAGTATAGCAAGTAGTGTTGTATGTAAAGTTTATGGTACTTGTTATGTGCTGTCGTCATGATCATGGCATACTGTATAACCTTGCTGAAAGTTGTATTATTTTATCTTTTAGTGTGATCCAGTTCTGCTCCACAGCCTTTGCCTACTATGCTCAAGCAACTGCAGCCCAGGAAATATTTGGCCACACTTTGCAGTCTCTTCGAGGAATTAAATATTTGTACAAGTGAGTCATTCTGGATTTCTTCTGCCTCTCCTCCCCTGTCTTCTTGTGGGGCAAAAATGGTTCTTCTTTTTGTTAACTTGTAAATCTAGAGCACACGATGGGCTTATTTCCAATTTTGACTTGACTGTATAATTTGAATTAAGATGAGGGCTTGTAAACTTTGCATAGCTATTGTGTTGTAGCAATAATACACTTGATTTTGACTTACTGGTTCTCCTCCCATTACAGGTACAATGTATTCCAAATTGCGTTTGTTGTTTTGGCTGGATTGACTTTTCTGTATTACGCTGCCTTTGTAAGTTTACCTCTGCAAAGTTAGTTCCCATTATTTAAATGCATTTCACCGATACTATAAGTGTTTTAACATGGAAATATCAGGGATGGAGAAGAAAAAAACCTAGTGGCAGGTTCCAATTATCTACATGAGGGAGGTATGGCATAGCCTGGAAAAGCACTTTCTGGAGTGAGCCATCGGAGGTTCTTTGCATCATATCCTTTAGAGTGGTTTTTATATTTGGATGTGTTTTGGCCTAGTTTTGTTTCATGTTGAAATCTATAGAGCAAGCTGATCATCATCTGAGTAGAATAATTTGATGCGGCCAAATGTTAGTTGGGTGCTAGTGCTGCAACTTTGACCATTGCTGCTTCTGTCGCCGTTGTATGTATTATTCCTTTGTTTGATTGTGTGTTACATTCCACTCTCATTATGTAATTAAACGTATTATTACGTGTGTGCAAAGAGTACCGAATACTTACAAATACTGAGGTAACGCAACCCTTGCCAAGGAGAAATTGTACGAGCAGGGTATTTTTTTTATTTTTATTTTTATTTTTATATTCATACATGTTCTTGTACTTCATTCTTTGTATAGTAGATTTCTAAGTTGAACTTTCAGATTGTGTATTACGGTTTTGAAGATTTTTTTTGCGTTGGATGTGAATTATGTGGCCAGCTGATTTTAGCTCAAGTAGCCATGAACTTTCTCTTCTCTGCTGCAGAAATATACTTTAAATACGTTTGACGAAAAAAAAAAACAATATTAATAATTACATTCAAACAGTATTGGATTATGTAATTATTTGACAAAGTGTAGAGTAGTACTGTACATAAACAGGGATCTTGAAGCGAGGGGACGGCACCATGCTTTACGAGGGGAATTAATTAAAGTAATTAGAAGAGAAAATAAAAAAGGAAAGAGCGAAGGTAAAAAGTTTCACACTTTTGTTTAGAATGTTGTAAATCAATCACTCAAATTCCCTCCAACTGCCTAGTTTGAGTTAGATATATATTTATAATGTTTTGAATATATTTTTTAATGTAATTCACATTTAAAAAAGTTTTTCTTGATATTTTAAATTTACCGAAAACAATTTCGTTGTTAGATAAAATCAAAACAAAAATTAAGACTTACCTTTTCATCCTTGGAATTGAAAAACGGCTTCCAGTGAAAACCAGTTTCTATCAGCATTCACCTCCTCCAATAATTTAGCCTGCGTTTGTTTCTGCGGGTGATTTATTATTCACATATGAAAAAGCAAGTATTGGATATGTTTGTTTCAACACATTGTGAGCAGTGACTTATGGGAGAGTGAGATGAAAGTTTATCCGCTTGAACGGAAAGATTATTCTAGAAACACATATCAATCGAATGATCATTTATGTTTTTGTTCCTCTTTATCTTCTCCATATAAAGACACAGTGCATGAAATCCAGAAACAGTGTGCTTTAAAAAAGCTAAGCATGCATGCATATTTGGAGTTCTGAAAAAGCTTGACATGCATAAAGAGATTTGTTCTTACATGTGCTCCAGAATCCTTGCAGAGGATGACATGCATGAGGCTCACACCATGTTGACCGCGGACATTAATCATGGTAGGTGGAGGTTTGATGATATTAAATATTTACGAGAGGAGGTCAACTATATATTGCTCAGGTGTATTGAGGTTGGGGTAGTTCTCGTTTGCATAAGGATGAGTGTTGGAGGTTATGTGATAGTAATATTCTTCCTCCTTCCACCATGAATAATGCCAAAAGTCTCACATCTTGAACACTCAAGATGAACCAAAATTATTTTTTAAGTTTTTAAAGAAGTTTGACATTAACTCCTTCAAGAAATGTTCTTTGTTAGGAGAAAGAAATCTTCAAAGATACTGGAAAAGTCAATTTGGGGTACAAGCAAAATATGCAAGTTTCACAGAAGTTTTGACTTCATTCTAATGTACTTTAAAAAGCTATACAAGATGTCATATATATAATTGTTCCTCTCTCATTTACTTACTCACCTAAGGAATGTGAGACTAATTTTGCCTTATACAAGTAATGACCAAAGTTTCTAGCTTCAAGTCCCACCTAGACCACTTTTAATTACATTTATGAGTTTATATACCAAAAAATTCTCAAATATTGCAACCAATAGTTGAACCTTGGACCTCCTTTAGTGTTTGGAGTACTTTGGTCGAATTTGAGAAGCTAAAATGATGTATTCCCTTTTTCTTAAAGCCAAGACTTGAACTTAAGTGCAACCCCTTCACGTTTGGGTCTTATTTGAAGCCTAGTATATTGAGACCCAGTGTGGTGAGACCTAACATGACCATCAGACCCTCCCTCTTGAAAAGGATTTGACCTCAGATCCAAATCTTTCCTGTAAAAGAAAACAATTTATTTAAAAGTGAGAGATCTAATCTAGGTATTTATTAAAAGTGAGAGATCTAATCCAGGTATAACACAAGAACTAAGACTCTCCTTGATCCCAACCCTTCTTCAGCAAGTCACTTACTTTATTTTCTATCTCAAGGGGTTCATTCAATGTTCTATTCCCTAAAAGTGGAAGTTCATGAGGTACTTCTTTCGAAAATAGATCATTATTGTCAAAATTATGTTATATCCCATGTGGTAGAAAATTAAGTCTGTAACTTGTGACAACAAGTGTTCTTTTTATGAGAAAAGGAAAAGAGGTTGTTCAAACTTCAGAGGAAAAATTTATTTTAAAATTGTTGAATAACTTTTTTGGAGGGGACACAAAACCCTCAAACCCTATTCCTTCTCAATTCAATTTTTGTTTAAAAGATAATGTTTTTGTTTTGATTTTTTTTTCTCTCTTACAATTTTATTTTTGATTTTTATTTGGTCATCCCTCACTTGTTGAGGTGTAAGAGGACACAAAATTATTTTCTATCATTGTGAAAGAAACTTATCTTGTTAGTGTGGTCATCATGAATAGTTTATCTATCATGTTACCATGGTCTACCAAGTAAAATATGCCCAACATCCATAAGAACTACATCGTACAAAATATTTTCTTTGTAAGTTCCTATAAATATTGGTATATCTACTTGTTTATTAACTATTATACCACCATCTTCATTGAGCCATTGAAGTTTGTAAGATTTTGGATGGGATGTAGAAGTTAAGACTAATTTTTACACCAACCTAGAACAACAACAGTTACAACAAGAATCATTATTCACAATTAAAGAACAAGTGCTTTTCAAAATTTCACATCTTGTGTGAAATAGGTTTTCCCATTGGGATTGTTCCAAATCATGAGGTTGGCTTCCGAGAAGCCTTCGCACTATAAGTAATTCTCCTTCACAAGGGAGAATTTCTTGCTCAGAGTTTAAAACTTCCTTTTCACTTGGTGAAGAATGAGCTTAATCCTCACTTACGATCTCTTGGTCTTTTAAAAGCATAAATTTTTTATTGGGATAGTCAGAAGCATAATGCTCTCTTTCAAGACATCGAAAGCATTGAATGTCTCTAGTTCCAACCCCTTTGGAAGGTTCTTTATTTTTATATTTTTCTTTTTCTTTTTCTCTTTCTCTTTTTTTTTTTCTTTATCCCTTCGTGACCCTTTATCCTTAGATGTGGAAGGGTAACCCTCCTTAAAATCTTCCTTAGAAATAGACATGTTAAGGTAATCTCTCCTATGAGAGAAGAATATTTTCTTTTCAGTTGTTGTTCTACCCTTACACAAAGTTGAACTAGTTCGTTCAAGTCATTATATGACAATAACTCAATTTTATCTCTAATCTCTAGGTTAAGATCACTCTCGAACCTAGCAACTGTAATTTGTGGTTCTTCCCTTTTCCCCGTCCTCATCATTAATAACTCCATTTTTTGTCTGTATTCTTCTATGATCATATTTTTCTGTTGGAGTCGTTGGAGTTTATCTATCAACTCCCTATCATAATAAGAGGACACATGTCTTTTCCTAAGGGCACTCCGAAGCTTATTTCAATACCTAACTTGGGGTTCATTATGAATTCTCTTCTCTTGTACTAGGGAAGTCCACCAATACATTGCATGCCCTTGAAAACTAAAGGTTGCCATGGACACCCTTCTTTTTTCATTAACTTTGTGACACTCGAATAATTGTTCTACATTTATCTCTTAGTCTAAGTATTCTTCTACATTATCTTTTCCATGAAAGGGAGGAAGGTCTACCTTAGGTTCTCTAGGATGATCCACCCTAGTCATAGGTCTCATAGGGGGGGAGTGTTAATAGTAATCATCATTGTAATGAATATTATAAACCTCTATGCATGGTGAGTGAGATTCTTCATGGTGTTATAATATTCTCCTAGAACCCTCACTTATATTTTTAATTTTATGTTTATCATCTAAGAGTTGGGCAAACATAGCCTTTATTTCCTCATCTTCTCTTTTTTCAATTTTCTCTTATAAAGTGCTAAGTTTGTCTTTAACGGAAGAGTGTTTCCTAGATTTACAGTAGCTCTCACCCACACTAGAATGACTTGAAAGTGCATGAGAATGCTCACTCATTTTTTATCAAGAAATTTTCACAATGATTTGAAAAAAAATTTTTCACAAAAAAAAAATGAAGTGACAAAGGTTTTCACAAAATAAGTTTTTCAAGTATATGTGTGACGATCCCCTAATACCAAAGGAAGGTCAACTAGTCATTAAAGACTCACTTAAATTTCGTCATGAAAAAATTAAATTCTACTTGTAAAAATTTACACAAAGTAAACTAGATGAAAACCTAGGGTGAAAGTTCAAGTGACACTTAATGAGCCTCTCGGGACACTTCCACAAAACTAATTCGTAAAACTATTAAAATGTTCAAAGTAGGAGATGAGATTGTACCAAGGACATTTTCCCAAGACACCCACAAAAGAAAAATTTACAACAAGAATTATAAAATAACAAAATCCGTGAAAAAATTACAACAAAGATTTTAGCACGAATTTTTTTTTCAAGTAACATTTTTTGTGACGAAAATTTTGCTACAAGGCTTGTTTTGTGACAGAAATTGGTGAGTTTTTCTGCCACTACTTTAAGGTTCCTCACTTGGTCAAGTGTTTCACTCTTCTTGCATCCTAATTCTTGCTTTCCAAACTTTCTTGAAGAACACCTTCTCCTTTCTTCTTAACAACACCTATGATGCTACCTTGAAGAAGAAGTGAGTTTCTAAGAAATAAGAAAAAGTAAAATGGTTATCTTGTTTTTTTGAGTGCTCAAGATGCAAGAATAAAAAAATACAAGAAAAGGTCAAACAAGAATTGGACATAATCAAGTGATTAGAATTATTATTTGACAAACTTAAGAAATAATAATAAAAAAAAAACAAGCAAGAAAATTTGGCAAATTTTAAAAGAAGACACTCAAAAGAAGCCTAAGAATGGATCTAGAATAGATTATAAAACAAAAAGACTAAAATTGAATCACTTTGCAAGCCCAATTTAATTTTGACCTATCCATCTTTTTATACATGCAATTTTTTTCAATTCAATTATTATTTTAAGGAGTGTGTGACTTATTTAAGAGTTGTAATCTTACTTTCAAACTTTATTTTTACTAATTCTTGGTTTTTCTCTTTTAATTTCTTTTATTTTCAACTTCACAATTCAATTGTTTTTGTTCTTTACTAGACTTGTCTTTTTCACCAAATCAATTTCAACTCAATTTTTATGATATTATTTTCACATAAGTCCAAACATTATCATAGCATATTAATCCATAATTGAGTCAACTTTCAAAAATTAAAAGAAGTCTAGACCAATCTCAACTTGTACAAGAATTTTATGTTTAGAATTTTGTCAATGATCTAATAGCAAAAGAATATACTCAATGGTACAAGCCAACATACATGGTTCGGTTCCTAGCATACAAACTTGGTTTTATTATTTTTCTCAACAACAATTTCTATTTTCTAACATGTAGGACAACATCTATGGAATTATAAACATTTAATGACTAAACCTGACTATCTTAGACAATATGCAAGATTATAAAATTGAAAGTTAAGTAAACAAAATTCTATGGTTACCCATACAACATATTAAGAACTTCTTAAACATACAATTGATTCATGAAAGAAACTAAGCAATGAATCAATTATATGAGAAATATTAAAGACGCAAATATCAACTACATATGACTTAAAAAACTCAAGCAAGTGCGTACAAAACGAAAATTCAAAGACAAGAAAGAAGGAAAGATGAAGGTACTTATCTCTTGAACATCTCCATGCCTAGCTCATGATATCAAATTTATGGAAATATTTTCCCTCCTTCCACCATGGATAACACCGAAAGCCTGACACCTTGAACATCCAAGGTGAACCAAAATTCTTTTCCAAGTTTCTAAAGAAACTTGACACTAAATCCTCCAAGAAAGGTTCCTTGTTAGGAGAATAGGAGAAATAAATCTCGAAAGACACTTGAAAATTCAATTCGGGGTACAAGCAAAATATGCAAGTTCCACACACAAATTTTGACTTCATTCCAATGTAATTCAAAAAGCTACACAAGGGGTCATATATATAGTTGTTCCTCTCTCATTCACTCACTCACCTAAGGAATGTGATACTAGTTTTGCCTTATACAAGTGATGACCGAAGTTTCTAGCTTCAAGTCCCACCTAGACCACTTTTAATTATATTTATGAGTTTATATACCAAAAAACTCTCAAATGTTACAACCAAGAGTTGAACCTTGAACCTCCTTAAGTGTTTGGAGTGTTTTGGCCGAATTTAAGAAGCTAAAATGATGTATTTCCTTTTTGTTGAAGTCAAGACTTGAACCTTAAGTACAACCTCTTCAAGTTTGGGCCTTATTTGAAGCCTCGTGTGTTGAGGCCCAGTGTGGTGAGATAGTCCTCCATCATTATGGTTTGGTTTTTGGTTTGTGTCTTGTGTTAGTGGGTGAAAGTGGTTGAGATCATGGTTTTTCTTATTGCAGAATCAATTCTCTGTCAAGTGTTCTTGTAACGAGAATCGATTATTGTGTTGAGTTGTGTTGTGTTCAACCATTGATGTGTGTTGTCTTCTTGCAGGTTTTCAGTGGTGCTGCTAGTGGGGTTCTCGCCATGATGTTGGTGTTTGTGGTCTCGTGGTGGTGATGGTGAAATTGTTGGATCATGTGGTGGTCTCGTCTTGCTACTGTTATAAAGTGGTCTCGTCAAGTGTTCTTGCAACGAGAATCAATTCTTGTGTGTGTGAGTTATGTTGTATTCAACCATTGATATGTGTTGTCTTGCAAGTTTTCAAAGGTGTTGATGGTTGTGCAGTTGTTGGTCGTGTGGTGGTGCTCATCACAGTCTTACAGGTTTGTTGTTGGTGCTCATCATCGTGTTGGTGGTTTGTTGTGGAGGTCACGTGGTGCTGGTGCTGGTGTCTCTCTTGTTGTGGGTGCTCTCGATTTGTGTTGTTGATAGTGGTGCTCATCTTACTGTTGTTAGTAGTGTTGGTCGTGTGGAGTAAATCATTGTTGGTGCTACAAGTCAAAGGTAAGTGAAGTATAGGTTAAATTAATATGGATGTCTTATGAGAATATTGTAATATGAATCTGTTATGAAAATATTAGAGTAGAGTTTTAAGTTAAATTATGTGATAAATATTTGAATTTAGAAGTCAAATTAAGATTTGAGATTAGAGTAGTTATTTAAGTTAGACATAAATATAAAAATTATTAATTATATTTAGGTAAATATTATATATTAAATATAAATATAAAAAAAATTTAAATATATAATAGATATTTTACCCAATTAGATTTTCATTATCTTTACGATGGTTAATAATATAAATTATGAATTATATTTAGGTGAATAATATACATTAAATATAAATCTTAAAAAAATTAAAATATATAATAGATATTTAACTAAATTAGGTTTCCATTATTTTTAAGATTATTAATAATATAAATTATGAATTATATTTAGGTAAATATTATATATTAAATATAAATTTTAAAAAATTTAAAATATATAATAGATATTTTACTAAATTATGTTTCCATTATTTTTAAGATGGTTAATAATATAAATCATGAATTATATTTAGGTGAATAATATATTTTAAATATAAATCTAAAAAAATTTAAAATATATAATAGATATTTTACTTAAATTAGGTTTCCATTATTTTTATGATTATTAATTATATAAATTATGAATTATATTCCGGTGAATGTTATATATTAAATATAAACCTAATTTTTTAAAATATATAATAGGTATTTTATTAAATTAGGTTTCCAAAAATTTTAAGATTATTAATAAAATAAAAAAAGTTATGTTTGAAGTCCAAGATTAATAAAATGTTGATTTTTTTAATAGTTGAACATAAATTTAATACATTCAACATTAATTTAATATTAAAGTATTAGAATTATTATATAGTAATTAAAAATATAAGGTGAATAATAAAATATTAGATGGTTTGACGAATTTAATATTATAATTTAGATTTATTTTTTACTTACTTGAGAATATAATTTATACGATATATTTTTTTTAGAAAGATACGTAATTCATAAGATGTTTTTTTAATGAAGATCTTAATAATGGTGTTTTTGGTGATGACTTTAATTTAATTAAATACTTACAACAACAAATAAAATTTTGTATCGAAATAGTAGCGGTGACAATTCTTTGTATTGTTGCTTATGCATTGAATGCATTGCGCTTGTCAACTCCAAATATCTAGGAGTTTGTTTCTTAAAAAGAGTGGTGTCATAAAAAATTGTTGTCATACTTAGTGCATGCTGAAAAATCTTGTGACATTATTCAGATGGAACCTGAAGTATTCATTACATTATGCGAACGATTAAGGGCACCTGGGTTAGTAAAAGATATATTTTGATCAACTGTTAAAGAACAAGTAACTAAATTTCTTCATATTATTGGTCATAATGTGAAGAATATAAGTGTTTCATTTTGTTTCCTTCATTCGAGAGAAACTATTTCCAGACATATTCATAATGTGTTGAATGTCATATTGATATTAGAGGGTGAATTCTTAATTCAACCATCTGGGATTGAAGTTCAATCTCATATTTTAAACAACAATTGATTTTATCCATACTTTAAGGTAATATAATCTAAACTCATATGTCAATTTACGTACAAAATGTATTTATTGTTATTTATACTCATATTTTTTTTGTCCTTTAGGATTATTTAGGGGCAATAAATGACACTCATATATGTGTTACGGTTTCATGAGTAGATGCCCCACGTTATCATGGAAGAAAAGATTGGTCAACACAAAATATATTTACAACATGTGATTTTGGTAGGAAGTTTACATATGTGTTAGTTGGGTCGGAGCGAACTGCATCTGATTCATGGATTTTAAAAGATGCCTTTATTCGAGAGGATTCATTCATTATTCCACAAGGTGAGTTGACATAATTTTGTTGGGCTTGATTTGTGGTCACTTAGAAGTCATTCAAATAACGTTAAGTATAATTATTGTAGGAAAATATTACCTTGAAGATGTTGACTTTATGTTAAACGAAAAGGTACCAACACCTTATCATGGCATAAGATATCACCTGAAGGAGTACAACCAAAGAAGTCCAAAAAGTCCAAAAAAGTTGTTTAATGTTCATCATGCATTACTTAAAAATGTTGTTGAAAGGACGTTTGGTGTTTCGAAGAAACGATTCCCATCATAGCGAGTGAGATCGAACCACATTACTCATTGAAATTTGTGACCAAAATTATCATGTTGTATTCTTCACAACTATCTTCGTGGAAACAAAAACAATGACTCATTGATAGTTAAGGTTGATTGAGAGCTGATGGATCAAGATGTGCACGCATATGACACATAAGATCGAGATGATGGTTATAAGCTAGGGTCAAACCTTAGAGATTTTATCCCAAACAGTATGTGGATAGACTATGGAAATAATTAATATGTTGTACTTGTTTCTCTAATATACAATTATTTTGTGATGGATATTTATGACCTATTAATGAAGTATTTGTTTTTTACCATATTTGCATATTGCCATCTTAAAATGTTTGGACAAGTTTTGTTTTGAATAGATAAATCATGAATAGATGCAAGGGTATTACTCCTAAGTTATCTGCTGACATTAAAAAGTTTACTAAATGGACAATGGAGATGACCTTACACCTGTTAACAATCATGGTTGACAAGGCCCGTTTGGGCAACAAAGTTGATGGTAGTTGGACCACACAGACCTATAATAACATTGTTGATTCCTTTTGACAGTCAAACTTGGTGGATATCACAAAAAATAATATGAAAAATAGGCATAATAGCCTGAAGGACAAGTGGCAAGAGGTTCATGACTTTTTTTGTGGTCTGAGTGGCTTTGCGTGGAGTGAATCTACAAGATTATTTGAGGCTAAACTGAATGTTTGGGATGACCTCATATTGGTGTTTGTTATACTTTGCTTAATAATATTAAACAATCAAACATTGTCGATCTCTTATCTATTACGTGTGTTTTTGGATTGTAGGCAAAACTCTCTGCTACTAACTAGAGAACCACCCTTATCAAATACTATGATTTGATGGAGGAATTATGGGGTGTTGCCCGTGCCACTAGCCTAGGGGTGAGAACAACAAGTCAAAACCTCCAATGCATCCAATGACAATCATTCATGGTGGATGTGGGCAATGATATAGAGTATATCCTAGAGGACTGATGTGGACATAAAGACTCAAACCCATAACGAGAAGGATCAAGACCAAGATCCAATCCAAGACTTAGGTGGACCTATGACAAGAGGCAGACTCAGAAAAGCACAAGAGGCATTGCAACACAAAGTGACCAATTTGCTAAAGGCATAACTATTAAAAGCTCTAAACATGGAGGAGTCTAGTCCTATCACATGCATAAAATGTTTGGAGAGCTAGGAGGCCCAACTAAAAGATTTAGTTATTATTTTTATTATTATTTGCTATAATGGGGATTTGAATCCAAGACCCAAAGTTTATAATGTCTTCACTGAACCATCTGAACAACTTAACTTTGCTTGGGATATTAGGATTTTAATTTTTCTTTATTTCCTGCAATGAGACAAATTCATAAGCTTAAGTTGTATTAAACATTTGGAAATTCAGAATGAAAGTACGTAATATTCAGAATCACTTTGTGAGTTGTTGCTCTACTAGAGTTCTTCCTTGCATCACTTGATCTTATCAAGAATTATCCAATTCTTGTGACAATCCTTCTTGGCTTATCAAATATTCTTATTTGTGGCGCCTACGGTATCTTTTATGTTTTTCTGTTTTCTATTTCTAATCAAATCAACTCTTAAAACCTAACCCTAAATTATGGGGTGTTGCACGTGCCACTAGCCTAGGGTGGGAGAACAACAAGTCAAAACCTCTAATGCATCCAATGACAATCATTCATGGTGGATGTGAGCAATGATATAGAGTATATCCTAGAGGACCCTGCATTTCATGGCTTAGTAGAAGATGTTCCTCACTCCCCCATACATGGATTAACATAGTCCAACACCAACACCATTTATCCCATCTGGTGGTACATCTTCTTCTCGGGACTCAAAAAGGAAGACATCGATGATAGATGTGGTGGAGACCCAGTTTAAAAATTTAAATATCAAATTGGACATTGTCGTTTAAGTAATTAGCAGAGGCAACGACATTTCTGACAGATTGTCCAGATATTTGAAAAGATAAGTCATGGTTGCTGAAAATAGGAACAAGTTATTGTGCTGAGTCCCTAGTTTCCTAGGAGACAGAAGAGGTAATTCCTAGGAGGATCACTAGGAGCATTGCTAAAACGAGGGTTTCCTTCTCACCCTTCATTTTTAATTTACTTAGTATTTTATTTTTTCTATGTTTTTGACTTATTTTCGTTTTTCTTTTGTTTGCTCACTTTTTGCATCTCCTTTTTGAAGAATACCACCTCTTTTTGTTAGAAAAGAGGGTTTGGATGTGTGGGCAACCCAAAGGTATAGGACATTCCTTTTTCATGTCCTACACCCCTTTATGAAGAGGAAAAAGCTTGGTTTGTGGGTTTGATTGGCTTTGGACAGCTCATAGAGGACCTCACCTCCTTTTTCATGTTCTCCACACCCTTAGAGGCACTTTTGATTGACTAGGACGAATTTAACATATTTGGACCTTGGAGACTCTTAGCTTTTAGGTTTAGGATAAGTTTATATCTCCTTTTGTAATTCCATCTAGGTCTCTCCTCCAAAGGCCTATAAATAGAAGGTTTCCCCTCATGTAATGAGGTTGAACATTTTATGACAAGTTTGTGAGATTTTTTAGAGTGTTCCATTTCTTTGAGTATCTTATCTTGAACCTTGGTTCAAGTGGCGACAACCACCACTTATCTAGGGTGGCTCATCCCCTAGTGGCGTGTCAACACTTCACCACCACCATACTTCTCTTCCCTTCATCTTTTCTTCTTTATTTCTTCACTTCATCTATTTATCCAAGGAGCTGGTCCAATTTTCCAGCCCTTGTCTTTATTCTTTTCTAGCTTCTTTCCATCTCCTCTCCACCTCCTAATCCTTGGAAATAAACCTTCACATCTAGATAGACAACTATCTTAATGTCTTGTGGAAATTTTCCTTAAGTTTGTTTACTTTATTACTTAAAATTCTGCACTTTATCTTCACTCTGAGACCGACATCTGATAGTTATTAGTTGACATGGGAATTGGTGATGAAGAAGTGATGGACCAATGTTACGACTTCTTGTGTGCACATCCATCATACACAAAACTCCTATTTGGGATGCCAACTTCTAGCTGTATGAACAAATTAATTAGTATGATGTCAGGAAATCAGGGTTGATTTGTTTGTAATTTGATTGGGAATTATTTTAGTGGCTTGTATAAATGTAAATGTGTATTGAACAATTTATTTGTTATTTATATCATTTACTTTAACTGCCTTTTATGTTATGAATTAGTCATTTACAACTTATCATTAATTGTAGTATGTTTTATATTTTGCCTTTTATTCACAATTATCATTTTTTGTTATATTTGTAGGCATGACCTCCTCATCAAAAAGACATCAAAGTGACAAGGACAAAAAAGGAAAAGTGTTGTTTTTGATCATGGAGATCATTCACAACAAATCGAGATTGAGAATGTCTTAAATCTTATGTGTTAGTTCAACACACATGAACAAATGGTACAATATAATAACTCATTTAACGAGCAAAAAATTTTGAGTTCAAAGGTATTGAATTTCCCCTTATTTGTCACATTAGGCGTACACTTCCATAACCATATTCAGTTTCAAAGGGTAGCACAATTTTGTATGTTAAATTTAGAATATTATGATGAGCTAGGTTGAGTCTTTTAGACGAACCTAAAAATCACAAAACAGGAGAATCTGTATAATGAGATGAATAGGAAAAACATCAAAATAAGATCTGCGTATTGGTTAACTCTGACTGATCATAAATATGAAGGATAAAAGATGTCATTTCCTAATATCTCAGAAAATATGAAGTACGACTAAGAAATAATATTATACTCAATGTTAAGACCATAAGTCTAAGGTCAGAATGTTAGAAATGCAGGAAGTTTGTAAATCAATGACAAACTTTTGTAGTATGTCCTTGTTCATATATTGACTCCTTGAATGACAAATTTTGAAAAATTAACACAAGAGGATATTTTTATATTGTCAGCATTGAAAAGTAACATTCTGATTAATTGTCCGCATCATATTATGCAACATATGTTAAATGCATGAATAATAACATGCATCTTCCATACGCCATACTCATCACACGCATGATGGTACATTATGACGTGAATTTGAATTTGGATTCTTCCATCATCTTGGGTTGGTGATATGAACCTCATTTGCACAAGAGCTGACTTAGGATATTTAGGGTTAGAACCTTGTAGGAAATTTAGGAAATTAGTGAGAAGGTGGATTAAAAAGTGGTAAAAGTTTCACGGTTGGGCATAATTTTAGAAACGTCGATATCTCGAGCTATAAAACTTCGATTGAGGTGATTCAAAAACGAGGAGAAATTTCTCATTCTGAATTTCAATTTAGGTTCAAAAAACACTCAATTTGGACTAGCAGAACGAAAGTTATGACCACGAAATAAATCTGGGTAAAATTATGTTTCATGGGTTCTGGTGAAAAAAAGGACAAGAGGTAAATGTGAAAGGTCGAAGGAAAGAATCATTATTCCCAAGGGAGACAACTCACAAAGGATGTGAAAGTCCTTTGATACAACCAAAGGTTCTTGAATCACTCAAGAACTTAGGATAATCACTCTCACCAAGATAAAAGAGCTAAACTTTAATATTTCTGAATAAAACTTAACTTGTATTTTTGATAAAAAATGGTTCTGCTTATATAGAAATTTTTCCATCAGAGTTACAAAGATTCAATATAGGAAATAAATGTTAATAATGATCCATTAATCTAGAAATTGAAAACTACTTAATGGAGGCAAATACATGTTAATAATGATCCATTAAGAAATTGGAAACTACTTAATTGAGACAAATAAATGCTAATAATGATTCATTAACTTAAGAATTAAAAACTACTTAATGATTTATTGTAACTGAAATTATGGCAACCAAAAGCCAATCAGCTATGCATCCTCTTCATCTCCCAAAGGCTGATGCCTAAGTTTCCAATTGGGACCTTATTACAACTTGAAACAAACTAAACTAAAACTCATTAATTGATTAATCCAAAACATAATTTGATCAACCAATTTTACAAAGGATTAGGCTCTTATTTAAACAAACTTAAAGACTGAAACAAAGTGACACATTAGTCTTTCTCCAATTGGACCATGATGCAATTCACAACTTTGGTCTTTTCTTCTTGAAACGTGGGCTTGTATTCAAATAATATGGACAACATTTGTTGAAGAGCTTCCCTTGCTCAAGTCCTTGTCATAGGTCCTCCACATACTTCAAATGGATTATTGTCCTTACTCATGGTCATGTCTCAATCAGTTGAACTCATTACTTTAGTAAAAGAACATTGAACAAATTAAATGTTAATTGTGTCAACGACGTGTGGCATAAAAGGATCTACTAGGAAGATAAAAATGATGATGATGAAGACCTTGCTATACCTGATGATGATGCAACAAACCTTGGACAAGAAAGTCTAGTCCACCATGAATCAGTTTAGCCGCATTCAGTTCCCCATGATGGTTAAATTTTTTCACAAATTTAGGGGATTCAAGACATGCAAGCAATAATGCAGCGGATGAAAGATAGTTTAACTAATCTAAACATAAATGTTAGCATGGGTTTCAATATGGTTCATGATAGAATTAACCGTTTGGAGGAGCAATTTAACAACTTTTAATACTCATTTCAATAGAAATGATGTCTTAATTTGCTTACTTTTATATTCATGTTCATTATTATGTATGACTATGACATTCTGACAATATACTATGAATATTTGCTTCTATTTGTTTTGTATTTTTTTATAATTTTACAATTTATTTTATCAACTTTCATTCTTAACTATATCCTTAAATTTAAATTAACTTTATAATTAATTACAAATAAATTATTCATTTAAATTATAATTTTATTTCATTTTTAAAAATTAATTCATTTTTTTCAAATTAATTTCCAAGTCACATATTTAATTTTATAATAAATTCATATAATTAAATAATAATATATTTTAAATAATATATCATATCTAATTTTAACATTACTTACTTAACATATATTTTATTTTCAAATATTTATTTAAGTCAAGGACAAAATAACAATATATCCATTTTACCAAATAAATCTTAATTTTTTAATTTATCAAATCAATTACATCATTCACAAACTTTCATTTCATTTACTCTCATTTCTAATAAATTTTCCCTTCATCTAAACAACTCTAACTTTGTCTCCCTTTCTTTTCAAATTCATTCATTTTCAGTTCCTCGTTTATAGTCAACCTTCCTCTCTTTTTTAAGATTTGCGATAAAATTTTATTTATCAATGTAGAAATTTTGTAATTTACAAAAAAAATTATCCTCAAATTTATATATAATATATAAATTATAATAATATTATTTTTAATAAAATAATTATAATAATAATTTAAATAAAAATAATTTAAATAATTATAATATTTTAAATAATAATAATAATTTTTATGCAAAAGATAATTTGATTATTTTATATTTTTTATTAAAATATATTTTTATCATTTATATAAATCAAATAATTTATTAGTTCTTATAAATTTTTCTCTTATTTTTTTATATTTTTTATCTTCTTTTTCTTAATTCAAACAAACTCGTTTTTATCTCTCTTTTTATTTAAATCTGTCATTTTCAAAACACTTAAATTCATCTTATAATCTAGAAACATCATGATCACTAGTAAGGAATTAATTACCAAAATATTATTCTCCTCATCTAAAATTTACTATCATTCGCTCTTTTTTTTTTATAACCGTTGAAGTGGTATGTCTGACTGTAAGATAGTTTCCTTGGTAGTTGTATCATTGAGTGGATCTCAATTTCCGGTTTTCCTGCTTTCTCCAACTGTTGGTTTAATAGTAATAAATAAGGTAACACTTGGGCCAATAAAAACCACACGTTTCTACTGTGTTTTTGTCATGCGGATTTACGCCCTGTTTGTTTCTGCAGACAGAGACCCTGTTTGTTTTTGCAGAAAACATGTGAATTAAGAAAGAACGACGGAAAAGTTGAAAAACTATGCGCAAATCTTCATATTTTACCAAATAAATAAATTCATCTTTTCTTTGTGAATAGAAAGGCATAAAAATACTGTACAATCAATAATTTAAATTTAAATATTTGATATATAATAATTTTATTAAAAACTATATATAATTATAATAAACAACTTAAAAATAATAAATAAAAATATTTTTATTTATTTATTACTTATTTTTTTAATTTATTAAATTAATCATCTCAGTTACATATTTTTATAATTTTTTCTCTTATTTATCTTCGTTTATATTATGTTTCTCTTAATCTAAATAATTTCATTTTTATTTTTTTTCTATTCAAATTTACTCATTTTATCTCATCAAATATATCTTATGCAAGCTTGGATGAAAAATTATATGAAAAAAATATATAAATTACTAATATTATTTATATATGTTTTATCATTATTAATATTCTCATCAACAGAAATACAAAAAATAAAATGTTACATGACTGTTACGGAACTTGTATTACGAAGCTCCCTAATTAATTGTTTCTCTTTAGTTATAAAATTGTAAAAATAAATATTGATTAATGATTTTGAAAGATTAAAATTAAAAACTTTTTAAATAAAATAGATTGAAATCTCTTAAAATATCTTTAAAAAATAGATTTGGGTTCAGCATTAATGTATCACAAAATTTAAATATCTTAAAACATTTCAATAATTTTAACTAAGGGTTATTAAATTTAAACATTAAAAAAATAAAAAAATCAAGATTATAAATAATTTAAAAAATTTGAAAAATTATGACCCCTCAAATATTATAATCCTCCACCATTAATTATATATAAATAGAGGAATAACATAAATGATTATATATAATATTATTTTTATGATTTTTATAAAACAGTCCCTTGCATTGTTTTGACACAAAGTCTCTTACGAGAAAATAGTAGTTTTTCTTATCAGATGGAAAGACGGTTTAATAACACGTTATCATCTTAAATGATGGACTGCAAACGATGTGGACATGTGAGACAGACACAATTTTTGTGGCCTCGATTCTGGCAGTGGGCAGGTCCCCTCCTGTCAAATTGAAGGGTGAGCTTCTCAGAAAAAACAGGTCAGGCCACGCACAAAAATGGGACAAATTCGGCTTGTACAGTGCCAACCTGTCTACCACAACAAACAAAATGCATGTGCTTGCGAGGATTTTTAACATTTTCGAAATTTACAAAATGTATTTTTCACCTAAATTTTTGCACATATTCTAAAACTTTTGATATTTTTAAACTAACAAAATATGACTCGTTAAAATTACATTATGATATGAATTATTTTTCACATAACTCTTGCAATTATTTATTTAATTCGTAGATTTAGAAGATGATATCACGGTATTATAGAAATTAGTTCCGTTCGAGAATAAGTTTATTAGAATTTCTTAGGAAAGTTAATTGAATTGAAGTCTCTGTTGGGATTGACTGCAGGTTTCTCTCATTTCATATTCTTTTAGAATATTTTGATTTGTTATTTTAAGTATTTTTAAATTTTTTTCAAAAATCTACCTTGTGAATAAGCATACAGAGCCAAAAAATTTATAATATTCTTACTGTTTATTTTAATTTCCGTCTAAATTCTTTATCAAATTTTAAGCTAGCCACATATTCTTCTATTGTCGTATTATGTTTTAATTATATAAATTTTATTTTTTTCCCTTCTTACATCAAAATATTTTTTTAAGTCATGATTATTGTTTCTCATTTTTTTAATATTATCTCACTAATATCCAGACTTTCTGATTAACATTAACATAATTTACTTCTTGATTGTTGAAACAATTCATAATTCAATATTTTTTCTAATTCTTTAATTCACAGTTAAATATTTTATGGGTTATAACTTCTTTAGAATTGTGAAAATTTATTTCTCTAAATTCAACTTTATATCATCTAAAGTAATAAGATCTTAAAATAATATACAAAATAAACTTTTTATTTTCATGAACATTTTTCATTAATTTAAAAATATGAAAATTTAAATTAATTTTTATAAGGACTGATCAAAATAAATAAATCCACAATTAATAATTATTAATTATTTAGTGTTATTTACTCATTTAATTCTTAAAATTCAACATTTAACTATAATGTCACCAAATTCTCATAAATAAAATATTATTCCTTAATAAAATTAAAAAAATAATATAAATATAGATTAATAAAAAATACCAATGTATAATTAAAAATAAAGTAAATATTATAAATAAAGAAAATAATTGCGTAATTATAAATAAATAAATAAATAAAATATAAATTAAGAAAAATGTATAAGTGAAGATAAATAATTATATATAAAATATAAAAAATATTAATAAAACTAAAGATAAATAAATAAAAAAATAAAATAAGATTTGAAACGTCTCACTCAATAATCATAGTTATCAATAAAATAAATAAAACAACGCAAATCTCTCTCCTTTACCTTACAGGGATTATACATTATGCATCGAATAGAATCTTTATTGATTTATTTACGTAAATAGATCTCCTTACTATTCACATGTACTTTTTCTTATCTCTTCTCATAATTTTTTGTATGTAAATAATTAATTTAAAATTATTTCATAACAAACAATTATTCATCTAATTAAAAAAAGTTAAATATATTTTTTACTTAGTAATTTAATTAATTAAAGTAGGTATTTTTTAAATATTTATTAAAAAATACTTTAAAATAAATATTTATTTTGTTCTTAATAATTATAACATAACAATAATATTTGTGTCTCAAATTTATCATATAATATTTTTAAAATATAATATATTAAATTATATTATTTTTATATCATTTAAATATATTTTTTAAATAATAAAATACTCATTCTATCAAATTTCTATTAATTCAATTTAATACTTTTAATTGATGAATAAGATGGAGTGAGAAAAGAAAAAAATGAAAAAAAAATAAACATTAAATGAAGATAGAGAAAATATAATAATAAGAAGTAAATAAAAAAAAGAAATAAAAAATTCTATTACATAAGAACAAATTATTTTTTCTTATTAAATTTTGTGTATAAACAGTACACAACTATGATTAGATAAATAAATTTAGAAATATTTTATTAAATAATTTTTTTAAAAATATATTATTTATAAAATTGATTTTATCTTTTATTTTATTTTTTCTTTCTTTCTCTTTTCTTTCTTTTTCTTTTCTCTCTTCCTCTCCCTTTTTTCTTGGTTTGTCTTACTTTTCTCTTTCTCGTTTTCTCTCTTTTCCTTTTTTTTTCTCTCCCCTTTCCCTTCTCTCTAGGCATGGCAAGAGGGCGGGAGCGGGTTTTATCTCCCCGATCCCCGCTCCCGACTTTTTTAACTATCCCCGTCCCGCTCCCGATCCCGTCGGGTTAGAAATTAAGTCTTCATCCCCGTTCACGCTGGGTTTCGGTTTCAGTCCCGATTTATATTATTTTAAAAAAAATAATTACATTTATAATAAATTAATTTTACTATTTATTTTTAAAATATATATAAATATTTATAATTTATAATTATTATTAATTAAATATACATTTTAATTTATTATATTTATATTAAAATATGTATGTAAAAGAAATATTTAATCATTTTTTATTTATAATATTATTATTATTATAACACTCGTATTCAAATATTTGAATATTTATAACATTTGATTATATATATAAGTTAATTCATTTTTAAGTTGTCATTTAAAAATATAAAATATATAATTTATAAGGAAATATTTAATAAGTTAATTCTTATTCAATTAATTCGAAGTAATAAAAATTTAAATTATCAATTCCTTTAGTCTTTTAAAATACAATTATTTTATTAAGATAAAATTTCACATATGATAAATAAGAATAATAAGATAAAAAAATATGACATAATAAAACCTAATAAATATAAATTATAAATAAAATAATATTAGTTACTACTAAGATTTATGTAAAATATTTAGAAAAAAGATAAATAAATAAATAAATTAACTTTGTGTTCATCAAATTGGTTGAAAAGATTGAAAAAAAAAACAAATTGATGGGAGAGATTAAAGAAATGTGAAAAACTGAAATGTAAGAGAAAGAATAATGTAATAAATTAATTGATATAAAAGATTAAAAAAGACAAAAAAATTAAAAAGTGGGTAGAAGAAAAAAAATTGGTGAAATATAAAAAAATGACATTATATGTAATAGAAAAAGAAAAGGAAATATTTTTAAAATATTAAAATTTTAAAATTTAAATTTAAATATAAAGTCCGGCGGGGACGGGTCGGGGTGGGGATTGCATTACTCATCCCCGTCCCCGCCCCGACTTTTAAAGCGGAAAACCCGAACCCGCCCCGCCTCCGGTCAACTCGGGTTTTTCTCGTCATACTCGGGGTGGGGACGGGTCGGTCTCCACAGGGACGGGTTTAATTGTCATCCCTACTTCTCTCTCATTTTTTTATTTTTTTCTTTTATTAATCATATATTAATAATTAATCACTAATAATTATATTCTTTAATAAATATTTTCTTACTAATAATTTAAATAATAATAATTTTCAATCAATGAGTTTTTTATTATATAAATATTTAAGTTATCTAAAATATTATAATTTAATATATTATATTTAAAAAAGTTTACATGATAAATTTTAAGATGTTACACGTCACCATCAATGTAATAATGGTAAAACTTCATATGGGTTCTATATACTTTTATCTTCAACTAACAGATCGACGTTCAATGCGGGATGAAACATATGCTTGCTTAGTTGGTTAAACATTGTAAACAAAAATAATAATTTTCTATTCTTAACCATAGAGCTTGGAAACTTCTTGATTTGTTATGGTATTACTCTTGATTTACATACAACTACATTAATCTTAGACGAAACATATGTTTGCTTGGTTGGTTAAATGTTGTAAATAAAAATAATAATTTTCTACTCTTAACAATAGGGCTTGAAGATTTCTTGATTCGTTATGTTATTACTTTTGGTTTACATACAACTATATTAATCTTAGTCAAAGGTGTTTTGATGAATGTGGTTTTAAGTTAATGTCTGATAAAAAAAAATTTGGTTATAGTTTTCCTTGTGGTGGGACTTAGCTTACACTTGGATTCCCAACAATCTCTCTCAAGTTGTGAGTCTATAAAGACTTTTGATACAAAAATTACCACTCTAACGAATATAATATAACTTGTTAGGCCTTTCGAGGGAGATTCATTAGGGAGAATGACATCAATGTTGACACCACTCTCACCCTAAAACCTTTAAGACATTAGGTTATGAGTCATATTTTCTTATATATTGCTCAACTTTCTTATTCTTACTCAATGTGAGACTTAATTCACACTTGAATTACCCAACGATATTTTATTTAGCAGTTTTCTGGGTGTTAAACACCATTGACTTTTTATTGGCATTAAAAACACATTACACTATGGTAGGGTAATATTTCAAAGTTTAATGAATCTTCTACTTATTTGATGGGATGGTTAAGAGATTATCTATGGTTGAACTGTTCATAATTTATCAATGGATATAACCCCTTTGATATGAATAGTTTATTGAATGTTCTTGTTTGGACATCTTGTTTGGGCTACTGGATTTATGACTCAAGTTAAAGTTTGAGTACTAGGTGTTATAACACTAGAGTAATTAATATCATACTCCCAAAAAAAGCTCGAACGGTCTTCAACAAATAGATTACCTGTACCAGAAATCAACACAGGTGGGTAGGTAGAGAATATCTATGAGCGCGAGACAACTCTTGATTAATAGAGGAATAATATCACCATTTTTGTTCAATAAGATACAAAAGTGGATTATTGACTTATTCTATACTAGAAAAAATCGTAGGAAATCTTTTGAAAACACAAATTCTTATTTCTTAATGATATATCACGATCTAAACAATTGACTGAGTTGCTTTTTAGAGAGCACGAACACAGTAAGATGAAAGTTGTGAGCTATGTTGGGGGAAGTTATTGTCTATCGTTGACCTCTATAGTAGAATTAGTTAGAGATTGAGACGCAATGATTTATCTTGTGACGGATATCAGCGATTAGAGTCTTATCTCCAACTTGTAAATTTAGTCGATACAAAATTATATGATAGCACTTCTATTTTTCTAATTTAACCGTTTGAACTATATTATAACAACAATTTCATTAGCTATTTTAATACACGTAACAATATTTCTAATAATTATACTTTAACTTAGATGTATATATCCCTAATTGATGACATGTAACTTTCTTATAGAGTAATAATAATCTAATACCGTATACTAGAATATAAGTATCATTAAGTATACCAACCCTTAGTAACCAAACAACATATAACTCGGTAGTACCTACATCTTACGATCTACTGGTTTCTTGGCCACAATCTCAAGCAAATTGTCCATGTATTATTAACATATTCGTCTCAAATTGAGAAATATCCCACGTAGCGGTATATACATAATTTCGTCCTTTTTAGACATAGATACATCACTTCAGTTCACTTTCTTTCTTGAGCGAAGTATTTCCATCGTTGAATCCATTTGGTTTTGTCTTATGCTCGCTTGGTCAATAACTTAACACTTGAGAGTGACATGACTACTTCATTTGATCGTTCTTTAGAGCACATGAATAAAGTTTTAGAAGCAATGTCTTAAATTTTGATTGTTACTTGTTGGAACATCCTCTTGATTGCTTCAGCAATTAAGAAACAAAATTTATTTTCTCTCCTTTATTAGTTTTTAGCTTCAGTGTCCAACTAATCACTGTTACATATTTACAAAATCATTTCTCAATAAGCGTCCAATTCACTTGAGATAAACACTTGTTACGTTTTTTTTAGGTATCTGTGCGTGAATGTTTTCAATTCTTTGACCATGTCATATTAATTATCTTTTTGAGTGACATTTTATTTTTTATTATCTCATCTTTGATTCGTTATAATTGACAGATTAACAATAACTTTTTTTATATAAATATTTGTATATATATTTTAAAAAATGCACATATTTAATTATATGAATAATTTTTAAGTTTTTATTTATTAATTAATATTTTTATTAAGATAAATTATTATATTTATGTGTTAAAATAATTAATCATAATTAATAAATTTAATTTAATTATTTTTTATAATTTAATTTATAATATTATAATATATTTAAATATTTTAATAATATGAAAAAATATAATATTTTTAATTATAATTATTTTTATTTTTATTTTAATATTTCCTATCCTTAATCCGTTTAATTGAGAAATTAAGTGGAACGGGACACCGTTTTTTAGGTAACAGTACATTAAACTTAATCCGTTTTTTCATTTTTACGTAAAATGTTCGACGTATAACTTAAATAATATGATAAAACTGATGATAAATTATATAATTTGAAAAATACTTTTTCAAACCGCAACTATTTTACTACTAAGATGCGCCATACATAAATCCATGTACAAAATAACCCTAAGAACATACTTTCTAATGTTTTCCACCTCCAAAAAATATATAAAACTTATTCTTGAATATTAACTTCTCTCATTTTAATTATTCCTAAGTGAAATAAAGTCTCATTTTTAAAGTAAGACAGCAATTCAATGTCCTTTACTACTCTCTTCATAATTCAAATATTTATCGCACTTAACATAATTTTTAGTTATTATTTGCTCTCGTATAAATTATTTTTAAATAAAATAAAGTTCCCTTAAAATAAATCGATAACCCAATATTCTTTTCAATTCTCTTCATGATTAAAACATTTTAACATATGAACATATTTTTAGTTATTAAGGGTTCCTTTTTCTCTTAACTCATAAACTTCCAATAAATTTTAAGAAAAATACAATAACTTATCCAAAATCAACTTCCAATAAGTTAATATCCTTTTATGTCTTTCTAACTTTCCTGTCATATTTTCAATCTGAATTCCAACATAATTAAATTAGGAGAGTTTTTGAAATATAAAGAGATATTAGATTTTAATTTATGAAAATAAGTTATTAAACTCTATATTTGTATAGTTTTGAGGTTAACCAAACTTATTTTATTTTTCTTGAGATATATGTACTTACAAATTTCTGCAATGAATAGTAATAAGTATAGATATTTTAGTAATGATGAAGACAAACATATCATATTATCCATATCTAAATTATTTCATCCATTAATATAAAAGTATTCACCTATTCTAACTATAAAAGTTAAACGTTTATTATTATTGCTATTTATAATTTTTAATATAATAATTATGACAAATTATTATTTTAACATATATATATATATATATTAAATTTTATTTTATAATATTTTTATAATTAAGTTAATAAAACTATTTACAAGAAAAATATTAACAATTAAAAATAATTTATAATTTAATTTTATAAAATTAGTATTTTATTTACACTTATAAAATTAAATAGAAAGATGAATTATTTTAATGATATTTATATTATTATATAATGAAATAATATATTTTAAATATTATTTAATATAATAATAAATATATTATAAATATTAAATATATTATTTTATATAGTTGGATTTCAAATATCTCTCTTCACAATCATTTAAACTATCTTATGCTTATAAAAATTAATAAAAAAAATATACGCGTAAGAGTATTTTTACTAAAAATTGCTTAAATAATATTTTAATATATTTGAGAGTTATTTTAAATAAATTTAATTTTTTAAAAGCATTTATGAAAAAAATATATAATTTATACTAAAATAATGCAATTCTAATGTAATATTTATAATCTATCCGTAAGTGGATCCCAATGCTTTCAATGCTCATTTTATGAACATTTTCCTTAACACATATCAGATATAAGTTACATAGTAGGTAACTGTTATTTAATGGAACATTAATATATATTTTTTAAAACTGTTATAACTTTTATTTTAAAGTTTTTATTTTTATTTTAAATGTATGCATAAGATAATTTTAATTAAAAATATATTTTTTATAATTATTTATAGATTCTTTTATCTAAACATGTCTTAAAATTAAAAACTATAATAGTAAATTTATTTTTTTTAAATCTTCCATCTCCTTTGTGAACTTGAATTGGAAAGTATTTCCTTATTTTAAAATCTCTCATTTATATATTCTCATCCAAACATAATCTATAATTAAATTCTCTTAATCAACTAATTGGTAATAAAATTCGAAAATAAAATTAATTTTATCAATTATATATTTTAAAAAAATTACTTATTTTTTATATTAATTTATTTATCTAACTATATTAATTTATTTTTCGTATAGAAAATTTTATTAAAAAAATTATCATTTATTTTGTTGTTTCATTCTTATCTCTCTAGTGTCCCTCCTTAATTTTTTGTATCTCTTTTTATTTGCTTATTATACTTTTATTTTTACTCTTATTATCTTTTATTCTTTTCTCTTCTTATTCTTCTAAATAAAATGATAATTATTAATTAAAAATCACATTTAATTATTACATTAAAAGTTTAAAATAACATGTGTGAAGTGCTTTTTATCACATTATTAATTTAATTATATTTCAGATAATGATTATCTTGACAAAAGTAAGATATAGCTAAACGTTTAAACATTTATATGTATAATTTTATAAAATTTTTAAGTTTACATAGTTTCGATTTTGTCTTTGAGTTTTACGTCTTTATCTATTTAAGTTGATATTTTTAATTGTATCATGCACATGAAATAAAATAAAGAAGTAATAATAAATATAATGTAAAATACTATTATCTTAAAATAATATACAAAATTAACTTTTTAATTTCATCAACATCTTACATTTATTTTAAATTGTCAATATTTGAATTGATTTTTGTAGGGAATAGTCATGATAAATGAACATAAATTTATTTATATCTTTGATATCTAATATCTATCTACAATATCATCAAATCTTTATAAATAAAATATTATTCTTTAAAAAAAATATAAATATAAATTAATAAATGAATTTCAGTATCTAACTAGAGTAAACAATATAAATAAACAAATAAATAAAGAGAACAAATATGTAATTTGAGATAAATAGAATAGGATAATTACGTAATCGAAGATAAATAAAATAAAACATATAAATAACTAGCAATAAAATCAATATAAAAGAATAAATAAAATGGGGTTATAGATACTTAACTTTATAATCATAATTAAAAATAGAATGATATAATATTCATTATCTTGTCTTAATGATTGTTGATGATATATTAACATTTTATGGATGTTGCTTTTATATTTTTTTCTCTTTCTCTTTTCTCCACTCTCTCCCTTTATCAATCTCTCTCCTTTCTTGCTTTAACCTATCTTATATATAAGCATGACAATCATCCCTCTGATCGAATTTTTTAATCATCCTTGTTCCCGCTTCCAATCCCTATCAATATTAGAAATTAAGTCTCCATTCTCTATGTTGGTTCCAGGTTTTCTTGCTCGACTCGTATTTGTTTTACATTATTTCTAAAAAAATAATTATATTGATAATAAATTAATTTTAATATTTTTATGTAATTTTATATAAATAAATATATATAATTTTATAATAATTATAATTAAATACATACTTTAATTTATTATATTTATATTGAAATATGTATATAAAAAAAGATACTTAATATTTTTTATGTGGATGTAATATATTTATTATTATTATTGTTTTTGTTGTGGTTATTATTATTATTATTATTATTATTATAACACTGTATTTAAATATTTTAATTATATTTCTTAAGTTTTTCAAAATATAATTATTTTATTAAATTTGATATATGATAAATAAGAATAAAAAATAAAAAATGACATAATAGAACCTCATAAAGATAAACTACTATAAATAAAATAATATTAGGTACTTTTAAGATTAATATACAATATTTAGAGAAAGATAAAAAAAATAATTTTGTGTTTGTCAATTTGGTTGGAGAATTTGGAAAAATCAAAATAATTTAAGAGATTAAAAAAAGTGAAAGAGTAAAAGATGAGAGAAAAAAATAATATAATGAATTAATTGATCGAAGATACGAGAAAAGACAAAATAATAAAAAGTGGGTTGGTGAAAAATAAAAAAGTGTGAAATATAAAAAAAATATTATCTGATATATACTGAAGAAAAATACTTTTAAAAAATTAATAATTTAAAATTAAAATTTGATTTTAAATATAAAGTGAAGACAAAATTAGGGTGTGAAGTGCATTAACCACTCTCATTTTTTAAAGTGAAAAAAACTCAAATGCATATCCACATTCACGTCAAATAAACTAGATTTTTTTAGGGATGGCAAAACGGGCTAGGCCCGACGGGTCGGCTCTGCCGACCGCCATAATATGGTGGGGCGGGTTGGTGTTTTCACCTACCAGCCGCTTTGGCTCGCCCGCCAAGCTCGTCAACCCGTCGGGCCAACTGCGTGGACGGAGCGGGCCGACTGCGGCCGCCTAATTAATAAAAAAATAAATTTTTATTGTAATAAAATTAATTATAAAGATAATATATAAAATTAAAAATTTTAAAAAGAAAATTAAAAAAGTTTCATTCTCACGTGAAAATATTCTCCTTCCTCAAATATAACCTTCTCTCTTGTTCTCCTTATTTATCCTTATTACTTGAATTAAAGGTATAAGAATTACTCAACCAAGAATAATATGAAGTTTTATCAAATAAAAAATATATAGGTATTTGAATTTTTCAATATAAAAATAATAAATTTTATAAGTTTAAAGTTATTTATATATATATATATATATTTGTTATTATTTATTATTATGTAAAATTTATTATTGTTCTAAATTATAATTTCTTAAAATAATGTATTGATTTATATTATTAAATTGAAATAATATATATATATATATATATTGAATTATTAACAAACAAATAATAATCTTATTATTAAATTTATTAAAAAAAGTATTAAAAAAATATTTTTTCTAAATTATGGTGGGCCACCACTAACTTAGCAACCTGCCTCTTGGCAGGTGGGGCAAGGTCTACGACCGTCATGATTATATCGAGCCACGCCCGCACCGCTTTTGGCGCCAAAGGCGAGGCTGACTGACCCATTTTGCCATCCCTAGATTTTTTTTCATCAAATTGAGACTTAAATGAATCAGTCATTGCAAATACTAATGTAATTATCATCTCCAATTCTATATATCCATAAAAATTAATTTTTTTTAATATTTAATACAAGAATAAGTTTTTCTTTTTCATACTTATCTCATTATGAAGAAATAAGATTTTTTTTCTTTTCTTTTAATAATTATATATTTATTTTAATAATAATAATATTTATTTAAATAAATAAATTTTTATCATAAAAATATTTGAATTATTTAAAAAATTTTATTTGATATATTGAATTTAAAAAATTATATAATAAATTTTGAAGGGTTTGAATGAAAATAATATATAATTTGTATTAATATTGTAAAATATACTTTGGTAGTACAATTAAACAAGCATATGTATGTTTTAGTGTGAATATATTGTTGTATTTTAATTTATTACTTTTGTTAGTTTCAATGCGACGCAAGTTCAATGTCTCGTAAGAGAGTAAAAAGAACATTTATTAACGTTTTTCATATTTATTTAATGGTCAACAAGTTGGTTATTGCCACCGATATAAGTTGTGCCGCCGCCGAAGATGCGCCAGCTAAATATTGAGTTGAAGAACAGAAAAAAAATCAAAAAGAAGAAAAAATATTTATTATTTGAAAAGAAAGTTATATATGTATATATAATTGTTATTTTCGAAACTTATAAATAAATAAAATTAAATAATTAAGCCATTAAAAAGTTATCTGTATATTTGTTTTGAAAAATAATAGAGAAATAATTTCGAAATATATATTTATATAGAGAGAGTGTGAAAAATAAGATTAAGTATGAATAAGATATCTGTATACTCTTTTTCTTTTTCCTGTTAATTTTTCTAAGTTAATTGTTTTTATTTTACACTTTTCTTTTAATAATTCTAAAAATTATTAAAATAAATAATAATAATATTTATTTTTTTCAATTAATTTTAAATGTTTTAAAAAATATAAGTTAAATATGTTTTTTCTTTTTTTAACAACGAGATTTTTGAATTCTGTGAAAAGAAAGTATTTGACTTTTGCAGTGCACCCCTTCAATTCAGGTGTGCCCACACTTTTCAAAATTGAAATGACTTGATGTTAAAGTATATTTTTTCATCAAATGAATATTTTAAAATTAGATAAAATCTAAAATATTTAAAACTTATAGGAAGAAAAAATAAGAATCACATGTGCAGGAGAAATTAAATTCCAGAATTATTAAACAAATAAAACAATATGTCTAATTTTGTATACAAAGAAGATTTAATAATTTATTTTATATTGTTATTTTGTTTTTTATTATAATATTTTTAATATATTATTAAATTGTTTAATAAAACAATACAATGTAAAATTAATATAACTATGTTTACTCAGTTGTAATGACATGTATATGATATTTATATTAACAAATATTTGTTATAAATATACTAGACGAATTAATATAAAAATCACTTCTAATTATGTGAACATCCATGTTATGTCTGTTGTACTTTATTTATTAGAAAATCTAATATATTGACTCATAAAAAAAAGATAAAATTGAAAAAAACCTGATATTAAGAGTGAAATCTTTCCACAAAATTATTTGTTTTTCTGTGAGATTTGAACAAATAAAACATAAGGAAGATGATGGAATACATTAGAAAGGTTTTGAAACTAAATTTGTACGTTAAATTGGATTGAGTTAGGTTAAATTTATCATATAAATTTTTTGTCTGGGTACTGATGGAGTGTGATTAAAGTTGCACATGGAGATTGAACATTCTGACATGTGGGACCATTCGTCAGATTTCATACCCTACCTTTTTCTATTTCTTCCATGTACCAAAATAAATAATACATATCACATTTTAAAAAGTTTAATTAATTAATAATCTTAGTTTATAAACTTAACTATTTTATTATTGTTTTAGTCACTAAATATATATTATTTAAGGCAGGATTTTTTTAGTAGGCAACCTAATATAAATATGCCATGTTAGGAACCATCAGGCAAACTAATAGCTTTACTCTACATCCATGGCTTCCAATGGAGAAAGGCATAACAACAATGGCCGTGAACATGCCCAAAAAGAGGTGGTGTTTGTTCTGATACCCTTCCCAGCTCAGAGCCATCTCAACCAGCTTCTCAACCTCTCACGCCTAATTGTTTCACACAACTTACCAGTTCATTATGTTAGCACACTCAGCCACATCCGCCAAGCCACACTTCGTTGCCACAACTCCACTTCAAACTCAAACATTCATTTCCACCACTTTGAAGTCCCTCCCTTTGTTTCCCCTCCTCCCGACCCCAACAGCAATGCAGAATCCAATGGTTTTCCAACTCATCTACTCCCCACCTTTGAGGTCTCTTCCCATCTTAGAGAGCCTATTCGGGAACTTCTTCAATCCCTCTCATCTCAAGCCAAAAGGCTCGTAGTTATCCATGACGCCCTCATGGCCTATGTTGCACAAGATGCCACACAAATGCCAAATGTTGAGAACTACGCTTTTCAACCCACGTGTGCCTTTTACGCCTCCGTTTCCAGTTGGGAGAAAAGGGGAAAGCCCGAAGGCTTGCGTGTTCCAGAGCTGCTTCCTTCTCTGGAAGGATGCTTCCCGAGTCGATTCGTGGACTTCATGAATGCTCAAAGTCAGTTCTCTAAACTCAATCATGGCGACATCTACAACACAAGTAGGGCCATTGAAGGCCCTTACATTGAGTTTCTGCAGGGTGTCGGTGGTGGCAAGAAGATTTGGGCTCTCGGCCCATTCAACCCTTTAGCCATTGAGAAGAAAGATTCAAAAGGAATTAGGCACTCATGCGTGGAGTGGCTTGATAAGCAAGAGGCAAATTCGGTGATCTATGTGTCTTTTGGGACCACGACATCTTGGACAGAGGAGCAAATTCAAGAGATTGCCAGTGGGTTGGAACAAAGCAAGCACAAGTTCATTTGGGTGCTGAGAGATGCTGATAAAGCAGACATCTTTGATGGTAAGGAGGCAAAAAGGCATGAGCTTCCAACGGGGTTTGAGGAGAGAGTTGAAGGCACGGGGCTAGTTGTGAGGGACTGGGCACCTCAATTGGAAATTCTGAGCCACTCTTCAACAGGAGGGTTTATGAGTCACTGTGGAT
The DNA here is from genome assembly GCA_963425845.1 of Sphenostylis stenocarpa. Lineage (NCBI taxonomy): Eukaryota > Viridiplantae > Streptophyta > Magnoliopsida > Fabales > Fabaceae > Sphenostylis > Sphenostylis stenocarpa. The sequence goes on from OY731398.1 coordinate 9,459,787, forward strand.
GGAACTCTTGTTTAGAGAGCTTAACCATGGGGGTCCCAATAGCAGCATGGCCTATGCACTCTGACCAGCCAAGAAACACAGCTTTGATGACACAGGTGCTCAAGGTTGGTTTGGTTGTGAAGGATTGGGCCCAAACGAATGGGATTGTTAGTGCTTCGGTTGTTGAGAATGGTGTGAGAAGGTTGATGGGAACGAAGGTAGGTGAAGAGATGCGGGAGAGAGCAGTGAAGCTTAAAAATGCCCTCCATAGGTCCATGGATGAAGATGGAGTTACTCCCATGGAAGTGAATTCTTTCATTGCTCACGTCACCAGATAGTCTTACCAATTCGTATTTGTTCCTTGTTGAATCTGGCACAATTTACTGTTTATCAAGTTACTGCAACAATCGCTTTGGCATGATAATTATCTCATCTTCATGTTTCTCACATTGTCTTGTAATAAAGTTTCAGTATGAATGTGTCCTAATCCATGTTGCTATCCCCTCATGTTAATTCCGAAGAACAATCCTTCTTTGATATGACAATAGTTGCGTTACATGAAAATTAAAGTTTCAATCTGTCGATTCTGTATACAATTATTTCTCTTAAAGAGTATTTGTCAAGATTAACCTCCCAACCATCAGCAAAGTCAGTTTTATTTCTCAGTGCTCCTAAGATCAACCATGTAACAATTACCCCAAAAAGATTCTGACTGCAATACATTTTCTATTTTATTATTATAATTTCACAAAAATAAAGTTTGACAGATAATTAAAGTGACTCCTACACTTATATTTCTACCCATGATTACATTTACATGCATACCTAGTAGTTCTCTTCTCGTACTGGAACATATATCTCATAAACTAGCTTTGTTTTATATAGCATGGTTGATTAGTAAAATTTATATGTGCAACTTAAAAACAATAATTGAATTCAGAATCCGTATATCTACTATGGTGGATAGATGTCCCCTATTTACATTCTTAGGAACAAGGAGATTAGAAGAAAATGTGAGAAAAAAATCTCTTATCTTATTACATATCATGCATCGTCTCTTGTTGAACTCTGAAGAAAATTTAAGAATCAAAGCATACTTAAACGAAGATATTGTCTACACGCAACTTCATTTTAAACGAAGACATTATTTGACTCCAAAGAGTTAGATCTCCACCTCCTCATGTATGCAACTTTTGTGCACAACGAATGCATCCCCGAAGTTGTAAAACAAAAATAGAAATAATAAATACAATTTTTTTTATCAAGAATTGATTTTTATATTGATTAAGATTTGGTATCAAATTCACCTCATCTATCCCTTCTTTAATATCATTTCCATATATCATTTCCATCAACCTTATAAGATTTAGTCTTATAAAGGAATCATTGAAGATTTTTTATTTTATTTTTTCAATAGAGTTTTGTTTTTCTAAATCTTTATCATCTTGTAAATTTATGAATTTCACCTCATTTTTTTTATTTGCTCGTTACATTATCAACGTCAATAGATGTTTTAGATTCATGACCAGGATCCAATAAATCTTAGGTTGAAGTCAACATGAATCAAATTTGTTTAACTTATGACTTGAAATAAAATAAAAAAGTAACTAATTACATAAATAATATTTAAAATAGTTTTAAATAAAAGTAATATTATAATTACTTATATTGGCATATTTATTTGAGGCATTTTCATTATCAACTATAATAATGACTTTGACTTTGACGTCATCCAATCAAATTCATATTGATGGAAGACGTCACTAATAACTTTATATTCTGTTATTCAAAGTTTTATCCAGATTTTTTTACTTTAAAACTAGTGGATTACATAAAAGTTGTCACATTCCGTGGTTCCTTTCTAAACTTTCTTTGATTCGATAATGCTTCGAATAATACATGTTTCATCTCCAAATTTTATGTTACACCACTTATTAACTTGTACATTATAAATATCACATTCAAGTCAAATAATTAATTTATTACTCTAATCTACTATTACATTTCATGTAAATTGATGAAAAATCTCCTGGATAAAAAAATTATTTTCAAATAAAATCTGTGATTAAATATATAATAATATTATAGTATATAAATAAATATAATTTTTATCTTAATTAAAAAAAAATATTATAATATATAAATAAGTATAATTTTTATTTTAATTAATCAATTTTGTAAAGTTGAGTTAGATACCTCTTAACTTTAATAAAGTATAGAGTCAATTCTACAATATTGAGATATGAAAAAATTTCTTTGAAATGAGGAAAACGTGATGATTTTTTTCTTTTTTAAAAGAACAGGTATGATGAAAAATTCTCTATAAGATAAGAGTGTAATAAAAACTAACATAATATATAAATGAATTTAATTCTTATCTTATTAAACTGATTTTATAAGATTGAGTTGTATTTTTTTATTTTTAATCTAAATATTTTTTATATAGGAGTTACTAAAATGTGAATATTTTAAGTAATATTTTCTTTAAGTAAATTATAATATATAAAAAATAAATTAAAAATAAAAGTATCTCTACGGTCACAAATATTCTAAAAAATTATATTGATAACTAAAAAAAATAATTATTGTTAAGAAAGAGATATCGCAGAAATTGAATTGAAACTATTTATTTATATAAATTTGATAACAATCGATTTTTAATATATTTTAACAATATATGAAAATGATTTATTTTCTAATCGTTTTTAGTCTCATGAACAAATAAATATAATATATATATATATATTATTTCTTTCCTTTATTCCCTTCTATAATCCCTATTTTTTTTTTCAAATATTAAAATAATAAATAAATATCATTTTTTTCTTACTTCCTCAATTACACATTTTCTCAAGTTTCTCTCTTTTCTTGAAACTCCTCAAGTTTATTTGTCAATTCATAATTTTAAAAACAAATATTTATATTTTAAAATTAATATATAATAATTTTATAAATTAAAATTAAAAAGAAAAAAAACATAATAGAAATGCAGACAGAAAGTGTTTCTGCTAGTATAAATAAAAGATGTTTGATATACTCTAAATCAAATATTGCATACCTGAAATAGCTGTTACAGCAAATACAGAAATGTTATTCTATTTTTCAACCATTGTTAAAAAACCTCAAAATCGTGTTCACTCTTGGGTGACTAAAATAATTTTTTACATGTTTAGAACTCTTATCCTTTATTAGTTGATCAACAAATAAGAATTTAATGTTTCCAACCCTGAAAATAAATCGGTTAATTGCTCATCGCTTAGAAATTGTATAACACAATAAATGTTGTTAATAATTGTTAGTCTTTTACATAAACAAATGAAAGCTCCTGTTAAGTTCCGCCTTTTTTCAATATCTCGAACAACCTTTCATTTACATTTTTTATGCAATTGATGATAGAGATTAAATAACTTTCCTAATTTTTAAAGATGTGTCTAATCCACTCATGGAAATGACATCTAATCCTTGAATATGGTGCTTAAAGTCTTGGGCTATTGATATATCTCACTTCACAAGAAATAATTACTAGCACTGGTTTAAAAAATCTTAGACTTGATCCAAAAAAATAAAAAACTAAAAATATGATTTCCAAGAGATATTGCCAACTGGAATTTCAAATATATTTTTATGACTTAAATAACCTCCAAATGCTTTGGAATCTCGTGTAGACCCTTCCCACCTAGGTAACGTAGATAAACCTTAAATTCAAATCACAAAGTTGCTATCACATTTGTGAATTCAAATTCTTTCTTTAGGAGAGGCCAATCCTATAAACATAAAACTCAAGATAGATAGGGACGACTTTCAAGGAACGGTACTGTTTGAAAGTCTTTCAATAATAATCAGATAATTTATCTGGTTGAAAGAGTCCAGGCTGAAATTTGTTAGGTGAAAGCGTCATCTGACTTTGTTAAATTATTACTTTAAATAATTTAATCTAATTTATAATGTTTATAATCAAAAGCTTCGGGCTATATGATGTCTTTAGACTTAACAATATTGTGGTATAATATAGGAACAAATTGACAAAATTGGAAGCAAAACACAAAAAATTATGTTTCTCCACCGTGAAACAAAGTGGCTGCAAGCAGACCTCAAAATTGCTTGCAAATTAAACTTGGGAAAAGGTTGGCAGATGATGCGAAGTCTGATCTCTGAAATTCATAAAACTGATGCCGACTCCCCCTATCAAAGTTTGTTGCATTCTCCTTCACCAGTTTTGAATCAGAGATCACTACAAATTAGAGAGAAATATTACAACTGAGAAGCAATCTAAAAAACAAAGATGACACCTCTCTCTCTCTCTCTCTCTCTCTCTCTATATATATATATATATATATAATGAGAAGGGATTAAATTACTCAAAAAAGTAATTTCAATAGTGTTCTTCACCCTTTATTTTCTTTTAATACAATGGTGCTGCTAAAGAATAACTCTTGGACATCATATTAAAATAAAATAAGGAGTGAGGGTGATAAATAACTCTTACTCATGGAGTATGATTTATAACATTTTGCCTACAATATAGCTCAGTCCATGTGCTTCTGCCTGTCAATTTGACACTAAAGAAGTACCTTCTATGCCAACTGTCATGGACTCAAGCATATCAGACATACTCAATTGCTACTTTCATTACAGATCATAATGAAAATATGCATGGATAAATTAAGCAACACGTGACATTTTTATTCAAGTTGTTTGGTGACCATGGGTAAAAAGAGTTAATATTATTAGCAAGATTAAGCAGAACAAAGTTATGCAAATAAAGTTAAACATGATATGATCAAAGAAAAAGGCAAAAAAAAGATAGAAGGAAGACGAGAACATTGGTTAGTAATTCAATACCGCAAGTCATCGTTATGCTGACCCGCTTAATTCAAACTGGTCATACACACAAGCAAGAAACATTAGAAGATATGTCCCGATGACACTCGTCACTCCAGACAAATGAACACAAATCACTAGTACAAATAAGGAGGAAATGCAAATTACTATCGTGAAGCAAGTAATTTAATCCTTGATATTTGCCAAAAGTATATTTAGATTCCTAATATTTTTAAATGTGCAAAATAACCTTTCCATAGTCATTTCCAAGCCTATTAGCTATGGATTATGTGCGGATGAGTTATTTGACACATTTTGAGAACATTAGAGAATAAAATGACATTTATCAAGACCGGGACCAATTCAAGACGAATTCCAATGGAACATCAATACTATATATATATATATATATATATATATATATTCAAAATGTAATTGGATCATATAAAAGAACTTACAGCATCTATCACACATAATCAAAACTTCAAGATACAAATTTGCATTTTTTTCCCTACTGAATATTATGAAACTCCTGAAGATGTATGATAGTATAAACACACTAAAAAATGATATAAAAACTCCAACATCGATACATAGTAAAATGAAAGTGACAAACATGATTATGAATGGTGACAGGAAAAAATTGCTAAAGAAATAACACTGATCCAGGCATGAAAAAGATAAGTGTAGCAGTTTCTCACTTCAACACATTATTCTTGACAGTTGTTATCTCGTTAAGATTTTCAGTCGTTCAAGAGCACATTTTATTTCATGCCTTTCTTCAATTGCCATACTGATCCACCCAGATGACTACACAAAAAGACAGAAAATAATCAAAGAACGGCCATTATAAGTTTTTGGGAACTAAATATGTTAACAGAACAATAACATCAACAAAAATAGAGTCATCCCATAGATAAAAAAACAATAAGGCAAACAAAAAGTGAAAATACATAGTAATGTTCCATTACCAGATTTCAACCCAATCAAATCTATAAGCTTGACTAGGTATTCATCGAACTAAGAAACCCTACAAATTAAAGTTATTACACCAAATGGCCTAACTCATTTGAACCCACAAAAATTTTAATGAAGGCCCGATGTAACTTGAACATAAACACCTAAAAGACTTCATGATTCCAATTAAAATAAATACACGTAAGACTTCCTACCACATTTTATCCAAGTACTCAAGCAAAATAGTACACATGGTTATGATTCAAATCCATAACCAAACATTTTCAAATAATGTCTTAAAACGGCTAATTTCTCACTAAGTCGTCAATACATGAATATCTTTTCATGTCATTTCATATCTTCCTAGAAGCTACATGGAGGTAGTTATTATGTGGTGTGGCATGGCATACAATAAACACTCTACTTCAACTATATGCAACCGAAAAAAAGTGTGATGTCATATCATAGATTAATGCTAAATGAGCATGTGTTTGGTACATAATGTAACTATCCTCACCGTAGAGAATGTAACTACCTACACACCGGAGTATAGACAATCACAAAATACTGAAAACCTTTATTAAACTCACAAATTTGTTTTATCCAATGGAAAGATACGTAGTATTCATGAACAGCAAGCTGCAAATAAAAATCAATAGTTGATCTTTTCATCAGGGTTGAACCTACCTGTAAAGAAAGAACTTGGTGTATGGCGTTATCAATATCTTCCTTGAATGAAGACATAATCTGTTGTAATTTAGCATCCTTGTGCATCACCAAAAGTACAGAAGTAACAGCATTAACCCTATTCAAGCAGTTTCTTGTATGTTGAGTACATTTGTCAGATATCGGTAACAAACTACTTTCAGATATAGCTGATCCCATTTTCTTTAACACAAGATTCATAACTTTATGGCACCGGTCAAACAAGAAAAAACAAGGTAGAAGATAATAATGCTGGGTACTTGATAGAATGGAAGGAGTTCCCTGTTCATCATCTTCTGGAATGCACTGTGATACAGCAAAATTTATAATAAATGAAAGTGATAAAATGAATTCATATCAGAGAAATTAATATCCATTGCTATAGAAAATAAAATAAAAGATAAAACTCATAACTTATTAGAAGCCCTTACTAGTAACAGAAAACATACTAGGAGTCTAGCAAACATTAAATAGAAAAAAAAAATACATACATATATATAATAAACAAATCAAGACATGTCGTCAACAAAAACAAAAACCGATTGCTTTAGAAAAGAAAATATGCCCGATTACAAGCATTTATAGTCAGATCAGAGAACATAACAGAGATCTAGCAGAAGATTTTGTAAAGTTAAATAAATGCAAGATAAACAAGCATCAACTGTTACCCCAGTAGGATGGTTTGTAAGCACCCATAGAAGATTTAAGTTGTCATTTTTCTCCATGAATTTTCACATTTGTTAAAATTGTGATGTTGATATCTGTTGTTAGATAACTCCAAAAACAATTATCAACAAAGGAAAGGAAAGAATAATCAATCATCCAAGACGTAGTGAGAACTTAGAAGCTATCCCCACCATTGTCTTTAATAATGGCTTGTAGATATTTTGCTACATTCTGCATTTCGTTTTTCAAAGTTGTCATTTTTAGTTTACATATTAAGAAATTATAGCAATCAAGCATAACACTTTAAAAACATTCTAGACATTTTGATTTTTAAACCAAAATTAAGGACACAGAAAAAACAATAAATTTTAATGTAAAGCTTGATCTGGGATATCCAAAAGAATAAAGTAATAAATTTTATATTGATGGCTAGTCAATTTTGGAAGCATGCTTACCTGCACAGCATCCATCAGATATTCTGAAAGATGATGGCCTAGAGTGGTAATGCTTTGTTCAGAAAGTCTTGTGGGCTTCGAATCTACTGTAACAAGCATTCTCAGGAGAGAACAACTATTATCCAAAGAAGGCTTTTGCGGCTGTATTACAATATCAGAATGAGAAGAAAGAACCCAAAAAGTAAACAGAAAAAATCCCAACGGAAAAGAAAACTCAACAAAATATGTGTCAACTTACTAGCTGATCAATTATCACTTTCTCTATCATCTGTAGAACAAGATAATTGTCACCCATCTGCGCAATGTATGAGCAAAGAACAGTTGTCATTGACTTTAAAGTTTGGCGAAGTGGGCCACTCTTAAAACCAGAGGAACCAATTTCTGCAAAATTAAAAAGAATAGAATTTCTGAATCTCCGATGCCTGAAAGACTACCAAAATTAGGTTTCGAAAGATTCACAAATATAGCTATTTCAATCATCAAAGATTCTAAAGCAACTTTTTCTTGGTCTGGAAACTTCCTATTGCTAACAAGTTATCCGTACATAGCAATGACATTTTCTTCAGTTGGAAAGAATGCTATATAAATATTGTTATTTACGAGTTACCAAGATGCAAGATATACTTAGCACAAATGCAATTTGGATGAGTACAAATAGCATTTGAAAATCGGGCTTGCATTTGAAGAGTTAACAAGTAGAATAGCAATAAGAATGGGACAGAATTGGTGGGAGAGGAAGACCAGAGAACAACAGTATAATAGAATGGATAGCTGGCAGAAGGAGTGGGAGAACAAGATGCGAATCATGCTAGGGGGAGAGAGAGAATGATTATTTGAGGGAGGGTAGCACAATGAGAGGGATTAGGATCTAATCATGGGTGGCTGTATCTAAGATAAACAAATTTATGAGATTAGTGTAAATTCAGGTCTTCATGATTTAACTAGAATCCTAGTTTTTCAATTTATCAATTTCTACACAAATCAAGATAAGAAAAGGCAGTTTTTCAAATTCAATCATTGACTCAAACCCATTGTTCAACTGAATCAATCCCATTTTGAGTGAAAAATATCTGGCTAGGCTGAGTGATGGAATGAATACTTAAGGGACTATTCTTATATCAGTTTTCATTTAGTAAGGACCTTTGTGCCAGCTATGGTCTAGTTTTCCTTAATTCTATTTTGTAACAAGATTTCCCTCTGATTAGTCATGTTTCAGTATTAATATTATTCAGTTTTCCTATTAAATTTGTGGGTCATCACATGGAATGAGCATTGTCAATTTCAACCCCTGCCAGTACTTTCTGATCATGACTACTGAGCATAATGGACAAAAACACTGAATTGGAAAAGTGAAACAAGAAATGGATCTTATCAAAAGTTATACAACTAGTACTAATAAACCTATGTAAGCTACCAGGAGAAACTTTGAATCGCAAGACCAAGGTGATGAAAACACTCAAGTAATCTGCAACTTTTATATGTCCATCTCTATAGGCTGAATGAAGAATCTCTATGATCCTAAATAAGACGTAGGAGTCTAAATCAGCACCTGCAATAGTACAAAACAAAAATAATACTCAGAAGCTTGAACCCAGAAACTTTTACAGCATTCATATCATAAGTATCTAAATTCTATTTCTACTTAAAAGGAAATGGTGACATAGAACATTAGAAACGCTGGTACAGGAAGTGAGGGAAAATTGCTGTATAAAAAATATCCTCCATTGCTTTTAAGTTCTCAAAAACAGTTATATCTCAATAACATCACAAAGAATTTTTTTTTTGGATTCATCGAGATAATTTAGGGACAATGTTCTAAGCATTAGAATTATCACTGCAACATTTATAATGTGGGGAAAAGTCCCAACTTTCAAATCAACATTACAAGATTCTAACAAACATAAATATCTTCATTTTTTTTTATGAAATAATAAATAAATGTTTTTACAATAAATTTTATTAAATAAATATTACTTGAATCTTTGAGGCATAGACTAAAGGTGTTTCCAAAAAATAATCAATGCAGTAGGACTTCTATATTATATCACATTTATTAAAACAAAAGTTATTGGAAATAAAGGGAGAACAAAGTTGCAAAATTATTCTCCTCAAACAAATTTAAATGATAAATAAACCTTTCAATAACCTGCCATCATGTATCATGCTAAATTAAAATTATTCGACATTAGTTATGCAAATGATAATAGGTAAAATGTTAAGTGAACAGGTATGATTACTAAAAATTAATAAAAAAAAATATCATGTTAGTGAAATTTTAAACAAGCCTGAAGCATACTTAGGCAACAACAGGCTATTGACTTTAAAATAGGCAGGTCCAAATGAGAGAAATAGTAAAGGGAACATAAAGAGAGCTCTTGAGATTCTCTAGGAAGCCTGATAAAAGGACCATAACACATCTGTCCTGCAAGATGAAGAAGCAAAACAGTTAGAAGCCAAAAAATAACTCAAAGATGCTGTATTACTAGTAATATTGATGTCAACGGCATGGTCATGTTTACCTCCGTCTTGACATGTACCATAAAAATCTTGCAATGACTGCTGCATGTTGTCATACATGCAAACAAGTGATGAATTCAACAAAGCACTTTGTCCAATACGAAGTTGAAGACGTAACACAACCTGCGATGATGTTTTAGTTAAAAGGAGATACTAAATTGCAGACTTAAGATCAATGCCAAGGCACATTAATCTCTCAAAATTCTGTCAAACCAAGATTTCAAATAAAGAACTGCTTATCAAATCAAGATAATAACTACCTGGGAGCAGGTTGGGTGTCTATCTCCAAGCTGTATAAGCAACAGAGGGAGATCTTCAATCCATGCAAGTAAAGCATCTTGAAGATCTAAATATTCTGGATTGTTTGTCCCTATGGAAAGCTTGCTTTCAATCTAAGAACAGAAAAAAAGAAAAACAGCACACGTTAATCTAGAAGGAAATACATTGCTTTCATAAGGTTATCCAAGAATCAAGAATATCATTTCAAGGATGCTCTCAGAATGAGATGAATCCAGACTTACATAAGTTAGCATATCTTCAATAGCAGAAACACAAGCCAACTTCAGCAAGGAACCTGGTTTGCTCTCCCTGAATGTCTGGGTAAAAGCCTGCAAGTGTCACATTCCATGTTAATAGCAACGTCAAAACCTTTATAGATGGTACAAGAAGACATAAAACCAAAATATTAACACAGTGTTCAGTCTATTTGGTAGTTTCAGTAGTTGACATATTTTCACTCATAATAACAACAAAAAGGTCACGCACGTTGTTTATTGTTTTCAAGAATTCACAAGGAAATGATGAAAACTCTCAAATATTAGGGTAGAATCGAATAATTTTATTGCTAGAATACACCAGTCATATATACAAGTAAATTTGGAAATACAATATCACTTAAATAATTGGATCCCTATGAATGAGGGATATGAATCAGGGATATTTCCACTCTTTAATTGTAATCTTCTAAATAAAGAAGTAATAAAATGTGGTTATTGACACTCCCCCTCAAGCTGGTGAATAAAATGAAGTAGTGCACATTCTGTTTTTTACTTTTCCAAGTTACAAGATTCCATCTCCTTTGGTTGGTGCATGAATTGGTTGACTAGACTCTCTGCAAATGCAACATCAGGCCTAGTGTGAGACAAATATGAGTCTGCCAACTAATCTTTGGTACATTTCCTTGTCAACAATTGTATCTTATTTTGCATTTCCCAGCTTCAAATTTGGATCAATTGGTGTACTTGCAGGCTTATATGCTAGCTTACCAATTTCTTTCAATAGATCAGTAATATATTTCTGTTGGGTTATGAAAATTCCCATTTTTGAATGGGCAATTTTAATTCTCAAAAAATACTTCAATTTTTCCAAGGTCTTGATTTCAAATTCCTTGGCTAGATGTTGGCTTCACAATTGTTGCTCCTCTTCGTCATCATCTGTCACTATAATATCATCAACATATACCAGTAACATTGTAACTCCCCATTACTTAGTGTGTTTAACAAACAGGGTGTGATCTCTTTGGCTTTGTTTAAAGCCCAAACTTCTCATGACTTTAGTAAACATTCCAAACCATGTTCATGGTGATTGTTTTAGTCCATACAATGCCTTTTTCAGCTTGCAAACAATGTTGTCAGTAGTTTTCTTCTTGTATCCAGGGGACAACTCCATGTAAATTTCATTTTTTCAAGTTCTCTATGGAGGAAGGCATTTTTTACATCAAATTGTTACAAATTCCAACAATAATTAGCTACTAGGGATAATATCACCATGATTGTATTCATTTTTGCAACTGGAGCAAATGTTTTCAAGTAATCCACTCCATAAGTTTGAGTGAATCCCTTGGCTACTAACCTTGCCTTGTACCTTTCAATGGATCCATCAACTTTGTATTTTATAGTATATACCCATTCGCATATTACTGGGTTTTTTTTTTTTTCACTTGGTACAATGACCAATTCCCAAGTACTATTCTTTTCTAGTGCCTCCATTTCCAGGTCCATGGCCTATTTCTAGTTTCTATCTGTCAATGCCTCAGATAGGGAGTTAGGAGTTATGGTATTGTATAGGCTTGTAAGGAAGGCTTTATGAGTAGGTGAGAAGTGTTTCAAAGATACGTAATTGGTTAGAAAGTAACGTGGCTTGGTGGTACATTTCTAGTATCTTTCCTAAGAGCAATTGGAATGTCTAGATCCTCATAAGTTGGTGAACTAGATTCAGGTTCCTATGCAATTGAGAAATCAGATATAGATTCACTAGAGTTTACATGATTAGGAAAAGTAGTTATCTCATGTAATGCTGGATTGGATTCATGGACATGGATAGATTCTAAAATGGCCTTTGTTTTCCTTGTATAAACAAGATTTTTTCCAAATATTACATCATCCTCATCTTGAGTGGATTTAGTGGGTTTAACCTCTTTCTCTAATTTTGTTTCATTTTCAGCCCCTACTTCTAGTCAAAGATTGGAGTCAAGAGGCATTAGCAGAGGTTCATCTTTCTTATTCTCTACCCTTAAAGATGACATATGTGAAAGTAACTTTGTTGCTAAAGAAAAGTGACATCTCTAGATACAAAATTTTTTTTAGATAGTGGGTAATAACATTTATTACCCTTTTGTGTGAATGAGTATCCTACAAAGACACATTTTAAGGCTCTAGGATCAAGTTTTCCTCTAACAACACAATGGACATGGACAAATGATACACATCTAAATATTCTTGGAACAAGGTTATTTGATGTGGCCACATTGGGATAGAAAGAGAAAAGAACCTCCATAGGGCTTGTTGAGACTAGAACACTAGAAGGTAATCTATTAATTAGATAAAATGCTCTTTGAGAACAACTTCTCCCGAAAAAGATTTAGGAACCTTATGCTAAAAAAGAAGAGCCTAAGTTTGATCAAGTTCCCATTTTTCCTTTCAACAATCCCATTTTATTGGGGTGATTTGACACAAGACGACTCATGAAGGATACCCTCCATACGACAAAAGGAATTGATTTTGTTGTTAAAGTAATCTTTGGCATTATCGGATCTAATCCTCTTAATGCTAATTCCAAACTGATTTTTTACCATTGAGAAAAAAATATTTAACAACAGAGTTGACTTCGGATTTTTGTTTTAGTAGAAAAATCCATGTAATCATAGTACAACCATCAATGAAAGTAAGGAACCAACGAGCACCAAATACACTTGGGATGTTTGAAGGTCCCACACATCAGTATGAATTAAATAGAAGGGAGAAGTGCTCATTTTATTACTTATTAGAAAAGGTGCATGCTTGTGTTTAGCAAGTTCACACACTTCACAATGAAAAGTTTCCACATCTAATTTATTAAACCGGGAAGGAAATAACAATTTTGTGACTCTAAAGGAAGGATGACCAAGACTACAATGGTGTAGAAGGACCTTTTCCCTATTGGTCTAATCAAAAGCGGAAAAAGTGTTGTTATTATTGTGTAAGTGTGCAGACAGATTTGAGTTGTCCAAATAATAGAGGTCATTCCATTATCTAGCATGTCCAGTCGTCCTCCCCAAGTGCTTGTCCTACAGCATACAGACATTATCACAAAACACAACATTACATGATAGGTCTTTTATGAGCTTTTTAATGGAAATCAGATTAACGAATAGTTTGGGAATATGAAGGACATTTTTAAGGGTTATGGAAGGATTTATTTGAACTTCTCCTTATCCTGCTACAGTGATGGGGGTGCTATCTGCTGTGAATATTTTCTTATTGCTAGGACAAGGGGCGTAGGAGGAGAAGTGTTTGGGAAGGGGTGTCATGTGGTAGTGGCACCCAAATCTAGTATCCAACATTGGTTATAGAGTCTATCTGAGCCATTGAGTCCAAAAACAAAAGGAAACTTTCCACACCTACCTGAATATGCCAAAGAACAAGTACCTGATGACTTATCCAATTTGTTGAGATTTTGAAGTTCTCCATGAATTTGGGATTTATTATCCCCTATTTCAATTGTTGTATCAATTGAATCCAACATGGCAGCAATAAAACAAGGTGCAAGGAATAACATGTTATATTACCACAACAATGAAGGTTGTCAATTAGGGTTTTGAGATGTGCAATAGTAATGAAGGTTGTCGTCTAGGGTTTTAGGATGAGTGGCAATGATGAAATTTGTTGTCTAGGGTTTTGGTTTGCGCAGTCAGAGGTGACTCCCAGAATTTGAGAACTCTTATACCATCTCAAATATTAGGATAGAATCAAATAATTTTATTGTTAGAATACATTAAGATTGAGTTTAGGAACAATAACAATACTTAATTAATTGGATCCCTATGAATCAAGAATAATTCCACTCTTTAATTGTAATCTTCTTAATAAAGAAGTAATAAAATGAGGTTGTTGACAAAAACAACAAAATTTTGCTTTCACCATGTCTTTCACAACATTTGGAATCAGGCAAGAGAACAATTAGAAATAGTGACATTATTGTAATTGTTGTCGAAAACATAACAGATCATGAAAACATAAAAGAAGCCAAAAGCCGCCAAATATTGGAAACTCAGAATACCCAAATTAATGGCTACAACATTCTAACAAAAATGAACTAGAAGTCATGCAGAAAATCAAACCTGAAGAAGACGTGATGTCCAATAGCTTGCCCCGCGTGAAACAAATTTAGGAATAAATGGAAGGAGTTGAACTAAATGCTCTTCCCAGGCAGCGTTACCAGACTGTGTAGCGCTGCAGAACTGTATCATAACAATTCCAGTCAATTTGAGTAATAGAATGACCACTATTTTCAACATAATCAAACTTAAAAAGGATTATGTTAGCATAGCTATCCAACCTTCCCAAGCAGCGCATTTTCAAGAAATTCAAGAAATGTCTCCAACAAATTAGGAGGAGGACACATCCATTCATTTAATTCAAAAAATATTTTGGTAATGATCATGTTCAAGTCAAGCAACCTATCACAATCCTGCAATGCAATAAGAAGAAATAATTAGTTTATTTGAAATTTAGAGGAATATCACAATCATGCTGCTCCCCACTCCATGTCACAAATGGAACCAGATCACCGTAACACAACAGAAAAAGGGTAATCCACCACAGAACAATTTATAGGGGTAAACTAAATTTATTTTGGAATATGTACTTGAAATTAACAAGCCAAATTTGATGCTTGATAACAAAACAAACATACAAATCAATATCAACTCAAGAAAGGTTGCAAAATTTAATGTTTCAATTACTACTCAAAATATTGATTAGAAGCTTTTTCTTAGATATAAATACACATTCTTTAAAGTAGACCAGTTGGAACACTAGACATGCCTTGTCAAAAGTCACATTCCATCAATCTTACAATTCAAATTATACATGATATCCTCCAAACACAAGATAACTATAATATATTATGAAAATCTTTTCTTGGACCTAATTAGGAAAAGAACATGACTATTTTCACGGAAACCTCCAGTAGGTATGCAAAGAAAATTGAGAGCTCTACCTCCTCCTTCTGTGTCCTTAGTCTTATCTTAGAAAAATTCCTTTTTACAGAAAACAATTAAACCAGTAATATATCATTAACTTAGTGTTAGAATTATTATTAGTTAGTGGTTAGTAGTTAGTAGTTGGTGGTTGGTGGTTGTTAGTAGTTGGTGGTTGTTGTTTTAAATGTTGTAATCCTATATATATGAGATTATAGAGTGGAGTAATGTATCCCACAAAATTCGAAATCTTCTTTTCACTCTCTTTACTCTCTCAACTTGGTACTCTTAACTTGGTATTAGAGCAGGTTGGTCCTGCTCTGCCTGTCCGGCCACCGTCCGACCATTTCCGATCACCGGCCGACCATTTTCTAGTCACCATCCGACCATTTTCCGGTCACCGTTCGGCCATTTTCCGGTCACCGTCCGACCATTTTCCGGTCACCGTCCAGTCATTTTCCGATCACCAACCGGCCACTTTCCGGCCACCGTCCAACCACTTTTTGGCAACTGTCCAGTCACCTTTTTTTTGCTGCCGTCCGACGACTTTCCGACCACCTTCCAGTAACCTTCCGGCTATCTTGGGTGTTCTCTTTCTTACAGGTTCCATTGTCTCCATTTTACATCTACATTATTTAAAACATGTCGTCAGGGCCCACAACCTCCTTTTCCGGAACTCCCACGATAACGACTGAGAAATTAAATGGAAAAAATTACATGTCTTGGTCCTCTTCAGTGGAACTTTGGTTCCTTGGACAAGGGTTTCACGATCATCTAGAAGAAGACGAAAGTAAGATACCAGAAGATCAGGCTCAACAATGGAAAAAGCTTGATTATCAACTCTGTGCTCTACTGTGGCAATCAGTAGAACCAAATATTTTTGTTAAGGTTCCAACATAAAACCAATTGGCAATATGTGGAGTAGCCTAACATGTATTTAAACCATACCAAATGATATGAGGTAGGCGATGTGGGACTTTCAACACACCCCCTCCAACGAAGCCCGCCGGACCAGGCAAAGGGTACTTTTGACCCAACTAAAGGGCAACTTTTGGCCCATGACAATAACCGGAAAGATGTTAGGCTTTGGCTCTGATACCATGTTAAGGTTCCAACATAAAACCAATTGGCAATATGTGGAGTAGCCTAACATGTATTTAAACCATACCAAATGATATGAGGTAGGCGATGTGGGACTTTCAACAATTTTGAACACTCTCAGATCCTTCAAAACATGTAACTCTTTCTGGAAAAAAGCTCAGAATATCTTTGCAAATGATATCCAACGCCTCTATGATTCCGCTAATCGATTAGCCTCTCTCAAGCAAGTGGATAACCTTCATTGCTGAAGCTCAATCAGCAGTTGAAGAATTAAAGATGTTCCTAGAGGTGGATTCGTTAGAGGAGATAAAGCAAAAGTTGGATAAATTCTATATGGTTATGACTCTCCGGGCTATGAATTCAGAATTTGATCATGTTAGAGATCAAATTTTAACTGGACAAGAAGTTCCTTCTATGGAAAGTTTGACTACAAGACTGCTTCGTGTTCCAACTCTCAAAGGAAAAAGTAATCAAGAACTTGTTGAATCTTCTACTATGATTTCTACCCGTGGAAGAGGAAGTCGCGGTACTAGAGGAGAACGTGGAGGTAGAGGACGTCCTTAGTGCACTCATTGCAAGAGAATGGGTCATACAGTGAAAAATTGCTACTCTTTGCATGGTTTTCCTGATAAAACTGACAATTTTTCCAAATCTGAAATGATTGAACCCAAGTTCTCTCACGAAGAATATCAGGAATATTTGAGGTTGAAATCTAGTAATCTAGCACAGTCATCAACAACCCCAAATTCATCAATAGCTTACATTTCACAATATGTGAAAAGTCAAAATCCATGGATTATTGACTAGGTGCTTCTGATCACATGTCTGGTAATGCCTCTTTGTTCTCTTCTCTCTCATTTCCTAAAACTCCTCATTTCATAACCTTAGCCAACGGATCTAATGTAGCCTCTAAAGGAACTGGTCAAGTCTCCATTTCTCCATCTTTAAACTTGAAATCTGATCTTTTTGTTCCTTCATATCCCTTTAGTCTCATTTCCCTAAGTCAATTAACCAAATTATTGAATTGTTCAGTAACCTTTAATGCCAACTCTTTTGTTATACAGGAACGTGGTACGGGTCGACAGATTGGCGAAGGACATGAATCTGGAGGCTTATACTACCTTGGGACTAAATTATCTGTATCTTGTGTTGCATCCTTGTCTCCAAAACTATTACACGAACGGTTAGGGCACCCTCACTTATCAAGATTAAAAAAAATGGTTCCTGAACTTCAAACTCTTCAAGATTTTGAATGTGAATCATGTCAACTAGGGAAACATACTAGGTACTCTTTTCCTAAACGTTCTGAATCTAGGTGTGATTCTGTCTTTTCTTTTGTTCATTCTGATATTTGGGGTCCTAGTCGTGTCTCATCCTTTGGATATAGATATTTTGTTACCTTCATTCATGAGTTTTCGAGGTGTACTTGGATTTATCTAATGAAAGATCGTTCTGAATTATTACCTATCTTTAAGTCTTTCCTTCACGAAATCAAAAATCAATTTGGAAAAGTAATCATAGTTTTACGAAGTGATAATGCCAAAGAATACTTTTCTACTGATTTCTCCACTCTCTTAAGATCCCAAGGCATTTTACACCAGTCTACTTGTCCTCACACACCTCAACAAAATGGTATAGCAGAACGAAAAAATAGACATTTGGTTGAAACTGCTCGTACCTTATTACTTGGTGGAAATATGCCCGTTCATCATTGGGGAGATGCTATTCTTATTGCATGTTTTCTCATTAACAGAATGTCATCTTCTTCTCTTAACAATAAAGTTCCACACTCTATTCTATTGCCAAAAGACTCACTCTTTCATGTTTCTCCTCGTGTATTTGGTCGCGTATGTTTTGTTCATGATATGTCTCCAAGTTTAGATAAACTATCAGCTAGAGCCATCAAATGTGTCTTCTTGGGATATTCTCGTCTTCAAAAAGGATATCGATGTTATTCTCCTGAAACCAAGAGGTACTACATGTCTGCTAATGTCACTTTTTTTTTAGTCAACTCCCTTCTTCCCTTCTTCTATGCAGGATATTAGTTCGGCCCAAAATGTCCTACCTATACCCTTAGTAGAGCCATTTGTACCTCCTCCTCCTGACACCCAAAATTCCACACAAAATACACCGGAATCCTCATCACTGCCTCTTATTACCTATCAACATAGGAGCCAAATGATCAATCCCATGTCCCAAGATGAGTCTTCCTCAGCAGATCCTTCTCAATCATCCGGGCAACTTTTGGCCCATGACAATAACCGAAAAGATGTTAGGCTTTGGCTCT
Source organism: Sphenostylis stenocarpa (assembly GCA_963425845.1). Lineage (NCBI taxonomy): Eukaryota > Viridiplantae > Streptophyta > Magnoliopsida > Fabales > Fabaceae > Sphenostylis > Sphenostylis stenocarpa. Next base: position 9,478,733 of record OY731398.1, read on the forward strand.
GATATCACAATTCCTGATAATGATGACTCAAGTTGGCCCATTGTCATTCGCAAAGGTACTCGCTCTACTCGTAATCCACATCCCATTTACAATTTTCTTAGTTACCATAGATTGTCTCCTTCCTATTTTTCTTTTATTTCTTCTGTATCCACTATTACTATTCCAAAAAATGTGAAAGAGGCACTTGATCATCTTGGATGGCGACAAGCCATGATTGATGAAATGCAGGCTCTTGAGCACAATGGTACATGGAACTTAATTCCTCTTCCACATGGGAAGAAGACTGTTGGTTGTCGTTGGGTCTATGCCATTAAAGTTGGACCAAAAGGTGAAGTTGATCGACTCAAAGCTAGATTAGTAGCAAAAGGCTATACTCAGATCTATGGCCTTGACTACAGTGATACTTTTTCTCCTGTGGTCAAAATGACTACTGTTTCGACTTTTCTTTGCTATGGCAGCTATCCGTCATTGGCCTCTTCATCAGTTAGATATTAAGAATGCGTTCTTGCATGGTGATCTTGAGGAGGAAATTTATATGGAGCAACCTCCTGGTTTTGTTGCTCAGGGGGAGTCTAGTTTGGTTTGTAAGTTACATCGTTCTCTCTATGGTCTCAAACAATCTCCACGTGCTTGGTTTGGAAAGTTTAGTCACATTGTTCAAAGTTTTGGATTAAAACGAAGTGAAGCAGATCATTCTGTTTTTTATTATATTGCTTCAGGAAAATGTATTTATTTAACTGTATATGTAGATGATATAGTCATTACAGGGGATGATGTTGATAAAATTTCTTTACTAAAGAAACATTTATGCAATCACTTCCAAACTAAGGATCTTGGTTGTCTCAAATACTATCTAGGGATTGAAGTGGCTCAATCAAAAGAAGGCATCGTAGTCTCCCAAAGAAAGCATGCTTTAGATATCCTGAAAGAAACAGGCATGATTGATTGTAGACCAGTAAACAGCCCTATGGATCCAAATAAGAAATTAATGGCGGATCAAGGTGAACCGCTCTCTGATCCTGAGAGATATAGAAGACTTGTTGGGAAACTCATTTATCTCACCATTACCAGACCTGACCTATCTTTTGCTGTTGGAGTTGTGAGTCAATTTATGCAAAATCCGCGTACTGATCATTGGAATGTTTTCGTTCACATCCTAAAATATCTCAAAAAAGCTCCAGGACAAGGTCTGTTGTATGAAGATAAAGGGGGTACCCAAATATCTGGGTATTGTGATGCTGATTGGGCTGACAGACGCTCCACTACAGGATATTGTGTTCTCATTGGAGGCAATATTATTTCTTGGAAAAGTAAGAAACAAAATGTAGTGGCCCGGTCTAGTGCTGAAGCTAAATATAGAGCAATGGCATCTCTCACTTGTGAACTAGTGTGGGTGAAACAATTCCTTCAAGAACTGAAATTTTGTGAGATCCAACAGATGAAGATGTATTGTGACAATCAAGCAGCTCTCCACATTGCCTCTAATTCGGTGTTCCATGAAAGGACCAAACATATAGAACTTGATTGTCATTTTATTCGTGAAAAATTGTTGTCTAAAGAAATTTGCACTGAATTTGTCGGGTCCAATGATCAACTTGCAGATGTGTTGACAAAATCTTTAAGAGGACCTCGAATTAAATTTATTTGTTCCTAGCTTGGTACATACAATTTGTATGCTCCAGCTTGAGGGGGAGTGTTAGAATTATTATTAGTTAGTGGTTAGTGGTTAGTAGTTAGTAGTTGGTGGTTGGTGGTTGTTAGTAGTTAGTAGTTGGTGGTTGTTGTTTTAAATGTTGTAATCCTATATATATATATGAGATCATAGAGTGGAGTAATGTATCCCACAAAATTAGAAATCTTCTTTTCACTCTCTTTACTCTCTTAACTCTTAGTAAACCATTATATTTGATGAAAACAAAAATCAGATTTATGTTGATTGGGTTATTAAAGGGAGAAATAGCTAATTTGAGCAGTTCCATCTTCTCTTTAGACCCCAATTTTACAAATAGTTCTACTCACTTGTCCCCCCTAAAGGATAAAAAGCAGACAAACATACCCTTGCTGAAAGATGATCAACCGGATTGAGGGGGAAAAGAGGAAATAATTTCTTCAAGAGTGCAGAAGAGATGGTAATATCCCATATAGCCACATCAGGTTCACCTTGAGAACTTGGCGATTCTGATTTCTTATCAGTCCCATAAGCTATAGACCTAACTATGAGATCTATGCTATGAAGAATGGATGTCATACAACCAAACGACTTCCCTTCAAGACTTGCTGTAGAATGAATCAATGGAATAAATTCCAGGAAACTAGTTATTAACGCTGGCACTAGATCCTTCAAATTCTTTATGATATAAGAAAAACCTACATAAACAGATAAAGCATAAAACGGGACAGTCAAACAATTATTGAGAACATAAAAAGCTTGACAAAGCTTTTAGATATTTGAAAATTATGCAAACTCATGCAACAGCAGTCAAGTAGTTATTTGTTCAAAAAATCAAATTGTATTTTTATGTTAACATACTATTTGAGCTCATAGATATGTCAACTTGAAAGGCATGCAATACTCTTTGTCCTGCATCATCCTGTTAAAAATAGAAAATATTAGATATAAATTGGTGAATACAAGATAAATGAAATTGGCACTAATCACAATAAGATGTTTCACACAGCAGACACTTACCAGATCTGAAAAGCCAAAAATTTAAATCATAAATTATAACTCCCATTACATTCATAGTGTATGTATTTATCCAAATAGTAACATGTATTACTATTTTAGCAAATTATAAAGTACCAAATGTATCCTGAGGGAACGTTACAAGTTCCAGATGCACAAAATAATTTAAGCACAAGCCTACTGAGTGGAAATGAAATGAAAAATGATACAACTTTTTAAAATAAAAATTCCAAGTGGTTTATGCATAGAAATACCCAATCTTATATTATAAAGATTGAACAGAGCATCTAACAATTGTATTTTTTATTCATGTCAGAAGTGATACGAATTTTAACAGCTAAATGAAAATAAAGCACCTTATTGTGTAAATCAGTTCCTCCTTTATTCCATGGCAGGAGTGACAAGCAGCCAACCAACCCAGAAAGAGCATCCTTTAGTTTTCCTTTGTCTTGTAAATAGTACTGGTTCCTCCTTAGCATATCCTCATAATTCTGAAAAATCTGTTAACCACAACCAACAAAGTGAATTCTAAGCATCATGTATAGAACCTAATTTCAGGAACAATTGAAGAATAAAATATAGGGTAGGAAATGTATAAAACAATGATGGCACAGAAAACAATCATGAAAAACAATGAGAAATAGAAATACAATAAATTATTGTGCATATTTAATGTACAGAAATTTCCCCTCAAGTTTCAACCCATCGTCATATCTGGATAAACGCTACACAGTTCTATCAAATCTAAAGATATATTGAAGCATTAGCTCATTTTTCTCTTCCTATTGTTGGGCAACATTTTGCAGAAGAAAATAGCATAATAAAGAAAGGAAGATAATATCACCTTTTCTGCATAAGATGGTGAAAAGGAAGGAGGATAAAACTCAAGAATGAGGTCTAAAAAATCAAATGCCATCATCCGAACATCAACCGTCAAATGAGTCATTGCATTAAAAATGTAAGGCATCAATAAAGAAACGATCAGCTCTTGATTGTCCTACAAAATATAGAGAGAACCAAGTAACATAATAAGACAAATGGAGTTTTAAAAAGATCAATCTTTACTGTAATAGATGTGTGAAGGACAAACAAATTAAATCCTCATAATCAGAATTCAGAAACAATGAGGATAGCAATCAGCTTCAGAGTGTACAGAGTATTACAACCAGACATCTTCGTGCATGATATTGTAGATTAATAACCAGAGGCAACATAACAAAGCATAAATCATGAGAAAAAAACACCATCATTTACATTTTTATAAGTGATACAAAAGATAAAAATCATCCCAATGATAATGGCATGAATGTATTATCCAATGCGTAGAAAAGTTATTCAAGTAACAAAACTGTTAAGTACCTCTTTACAGCAAGGTAAAATCACTACTTTAAAAAGATCATATAATGACTTCCGAACCACTTTATCATCATCACCAATGCGCTCACGAAGTTTTTCTACAGCAGCGTACTTGTGCAACTTCTGTTCATCTGGATGTCTGGTAAATAAATCCTTAATACCAATCAATGCATCTGTAGTTTGGAGTTTGGAAAAAGAGAGTATTAAAATTTGAATGCTTAAGTTACTTGGATTAAATAAAGCAATGACATTAATTTAGGATATTACAATTCAAAAAGAATAAGAATATGTTAGAAATAGAAACTAAGTCAACACAAAGCAATCAGGATATGCCATTACAGTAACTTTCATAAGATCAAAATAATTCGATTAATGGCTGCTTTTTTTTTTTTTCTTTTTTGACAGAATTGGAAAATAATTATTTATATTGGCAGTGTTGTTGGACTTAATTTTTTGGCTTCGGGGCTTAATTCAAACTAACTTGAGCCATCATTCCTAAAACATTAATAACAAAATCGGAACAAAGGTTTTGATTTGTGTTTCAGCTCCAAACCAAGGTCCATTGCTATTTCAATTCACATAAATGTTTTGTTGATTATTTTAAAACGAAATACATTAGGATTGTGAAAAATAGCTAGAATTATCGAAGTATGTTCTGTTGATTATATTCAAACTAAATACAATAAAATTGTAAAAAATAGGTAGAATTGTCTAAATAGTTCATACATCATTCATAACCCCTCCAAGTGTTAGTATCAAGTGCACAAGTGTAAACTAGCTTCTAGGTTAATAGCTTAATAAGTTAATCTCTGTTGTGCTGAAATTTTTTGCTCAAATCAGCTAACCAATATTAATCATTTTTAATGTTTTATTGGTTTCTAACATACAAACTTTGTTCTGTACAGAACTAATGACACTGATATGCACACCTAAAGACAATTGCACAATGGCAATATAATAAAACAAAAATATACCTCTACGAACTTTTGGATTGTGATGAGATGTTTGCTGGAGAAGTTCTTTTAAAGTCAAACCTTTCTTATTTACAGCCAAACCAGCCTTCTCTGCTGCTACACTCTGTTCCGGCAGAACAATTGCTGTTGGAGATATGCTAGTTAACTTATTTCATGACATAAAGTAATTTATAAATAAAAGTTATAAAATTAAAAAGAAACTTCATTTCATAAGTTGTATGTGTGAAAGAAAGGTAGGCAGGAAGGTAAAGAAAGAATTTGTACTGTGAGTATTAACTGCATAAGCATGGACAAAAAATATAGATATGTTTCAATTTGACAGGATAATCTAAATTTTTTTTTTATTTTTTTTGTGAAAAGTATGAAGTGGGGCAAAAGAAAGCAGTTCAGATCGTTATTTGCATCAACAAAAACAAAAACATTGAGTTGATACAACAAATTTCACCAAGTCCTAGCACTTTGCTTTGCTAACACAAAAAATGGTATGTTGGGTACTAGGGTGTGCAAAGGAAGTATTAAACTAAACAAAAGCAAACCGCATTCAAAAAATGTAAACCAATTTTTTACTTTAACAAACGGTTAGTTTTAAATCCAGTTTTTTACATACTTTGATTTTAAAGCTAATTCTGAAAAAAGTGGCTTTCGAATAAGCCTTCGTTCAAAAACTGGTTTTAAAACCAGTTTTAAACCAAAGCCATTTCTGTCCATAAACCAGTTTGGCCAAACACCAATCTAGATTGGTAAAGAACAGAAAAAGTGATATGGTTTCAAAATCCAATCCATGCATCTAGTTTTACTTTGAATTGAGTTCGTTTCTAAAACCAAACCATGTACACCCATAGGTAAATACACATGTCAACCGGACCTATTTTATTTTGGAGCAGAAGGGTACCTTTAGATTTAATTTCAGTATTTGTTGTATTCTTAGGTGGTGGCAGTTTCCTTCCAACCTTTCGCCTTATTTTCTGAAATTTTTTAACAAGTGACATATGTTAAAAAGCTTCAAAAAAACTCAGAGGGTTATAAATGCAGAAATAAATATAATAGAGCTGTGCTGCTAGGGCCACAGGGGAAACCTTAAAGTCAATGCCCTGTTGCTTCTTGGAGTTGACTTTAGAACGAGTCATCTTGCCCCAATAAGGAGACTAAAAAGCAGAAGCAAAAACTGAGTTAGATTCTAGTGTTTCAATTTAATTCATAGAAATGACAAGAGAGATGAAAGAAGTACCTATAATATAACTGTGATTGGGCCCGGTTGGGTCGTGGATGTGAGGTGAAATAGTTATTTTTAATGTATTCACAATGCTGCCTCTCTGCTCCTTCTAGTAACAAAATGGCAACCGTGAAATAACCCCCAATCAAAGTTATAATTGCAACAAACTCAGCAAGCAGGCCATGGGGAACCTTCTCAACCCCCACAACTCCTCCCTAGTCTAGTGGTTCCTCCTCCAAAAAGAATTTCTGTGATGGTAAGTGAAGGATATATCTGAACAAGAAGAATAAGCTCATCTCAGCATCTGCAAGATGCTCTGAAACACCCTTGCATTGAGCCAGGGACACAGACAAAGTAAAGCTAAGGGCCTGTTTGGATGAGCTTCTCTAGTATTAAAAATTAAAATTAATTCTTCGTAAGTTCAATTAGCTTATGCATAAGCTGATTCTTAGAAACTCTTACATCTAGCTCTCCTAGATTTTTATCTAAATTTTTATTTCAAACTTGTGCATAAGCTAAAATTAACTTATGGAAAAGTTAATTTTATTTTATTTTTTTCTTTAAATGTAGTGTTTAAGGAGAAGCCCATCCACAGCACAGCCCCTAATACTAGAGCTTCACAGTGAATTTCAGCAAAAAGCTAGCGCAGGAAAAGGTTAAAAGAACAATTCAAACATTCCTTTCAATTAAAAAAACATAGCATATAATATCTTAGGGCACCTAAAATCACCAAACGATTCTATACGGGCGAAATCAATAATCAGAATGATAACTACGCATAACCAATTGTGTGCAGCAAAATCGAAGTGAAAAATTAAAAAAAAAAATGGAATGTTACCAGAAGATTGAGACTTCTTCAACGGTGCCGCTAGCGGATTAGAAAAGAAATAGATCCGTAGAGACCGAAATCGGAACTCCAAGTACCGCTACTATGCTATGAAGCTTTGCCTGATGTACTGGTGGCGGCAAGTAGGCAAAGGGTTTAACGGGGCACAGAAAAAAAAACATGGTAAAGAATAATGAATGTTAAATATATTAAAAAAATCTATTTATTTTAATTATCATAAATATTTAATAGAAAATTTATTTATAAATGCGTATTAAAATTTACTTTTCAACTATTTCAAGTTTTTGTGTATAAAAAGATTCGAAAAATAAGAATCTATTCCTCAACTGTTTCAAGTTTTTTAATGATAGTGTTTTTACAAATTTGTTTAATCTCTTATCTCCTTTAACCTATTATTGTTGTAAAAAAAATTATTCTAATTTAAACTTATATTTTGGAAATATATCTATGACAATATAGATCAATTATAAAGGTGATATACTTGTATTTATATGTATTCTTATAACTTTATCTCTAGCATTGAAATACTTATTTGATTAGTGTCAGAATATTATGCAAATTGTTCATCTTTCTACCCATTACTAGATTGGCTTTAATGTTGAAAGCAAAAATATTCTATTAACATGTACATTATATTGATTTTTTAAAGTAATTCTCCTATAATGATAATAATAACAAATTATATTATTAATCAATTAAAAAATATTTTAAAAAATCACCCCTCTGTATATAAACGTTTAAGATAGTCTATGTTTTTAGTATCTATTATTTTCACTCTCGTTTATTTATTTTTAAAATATTTTTGTTTTATGAAGTTATCAGCTTCATTCCTTACATACATTTAATATAGGTTTTTATACTTTTGCATTATCTGAATGATTTAACAAGTTCTAATTGAATATCAAAACTAATTTTAAAACTATATTTTATATTAAAAAACTCAAATATATTCCAATATATATATATATATATATATATATATAATATTTTAATAAAAAATAAATGGTTTAATTTAGTTCTTACTTTTTAGAATATTGCAATTGTAACTTGAATTTAAATATTTTAAAAATAACTTTATAATTAAAAATAAAAAATATATATTTGTACATAGATAAAAATCTATATCCCTTATATATATAAATTGAAAATAGGTGTTGAACGATAAAATATGTTATGTGTTATTTAAAAACAATATCAAAGATTTTTCAAAATTAACTGTAATTTGCCATTATTAAAATGTTAGAGCAATATCAAATGTAATAGTATAAAATATATATATATAATTTCACAATATCAAAAAATTACCATTTTCAATTTACTACTGTATTCACTTTTATTTTAAATATATTTTTTTAAATATTTTAATTTACTCAAACAGTTAATTCACAAATATAATATCTAAATATTCTGAAAGAAAACTTATCCAATTTACAACTAAAAATCTTAATGAAACATATTGGAAAATTTAAACCAAAACAAATTTACGAAGGAAAACAATTGCCACAAAATATTAAAATTATAAAAGATCAATTCAACATTAACAAAGAAATTATGTATCATTCACCTAAAATCAGAGACTGAATAAGACGAAATGCAGAAAAATTAATCTTATAAGTGACGTCAGACTTGTTAGACAGAACGATGAAACGCAATGGAATATCAATGAAACGCGATACAAGAATTCTTTTCCTGCTAAATATTGTAAAATAAATCTCAAATGTTTTTTGTCAAAAATAAAATTATAAGAAAAATTATAATTATTTTTTTAACATGTTTTCACATGTAAATAAAAATAAATCTAAAACATTAAAACTCAAAATAATTTACTTGTAGCACTGGAGCAGCTATATTTTATGTATTCACAATTTCACACACAATTATACAAATTCTGGAACGATAAATGTTATAAACTCAAAAAGAACTTATAAGATCAAGTGATAACCATTCAAAATAAATTTTAAAAAATATTTATAACAGCAAAGTCATAAGGTAAAAAAATAAAATAAAATAATGTACACCAGAGCCTTTAGGAATAAAGAGAATCTTCCCAGACCAACCAAGTTAACCCCACAATTTCTCATACGAAATTTTATTCACTCCAGTCTCAACACACCAAATCTCCATATCTTTCTCATTTACTTTTGCACTCCCACATCAAACACAATTTTCCACGCAAATAAACTATGGTGGCCCCACATATGAACCTAGCCAAATCCTTCTTCAATCCCCTTCAATTTCCCCACGCATTATATTTTTCACCTTCAAGAAATTTGATCTGGATATTTGACACCTTCCTCTGCTTAAATCGATATATAAATATAACATATACAATATATTATATACAATATATTATAATAAGAAGTAAAAATATTTATCATTTAAAATAATACAATCTTATAATAATATATAAAATATATTTTTCAACTTTTTTAACATATTTTATATTAAGAAAATTTGAATTAAATTTATAGTGATTAGTGAGAATAAATAAGTTTAATTTTAATCTCATTCTTAATTATATTTATTCATTTCAATCCTCAAGGTTTAACCTTCATTTATAATATTATCAAATTTTCATAAATAAATATTATTATTTAAAAACAATTAAACAATATAAATATGAATTAACAAATAAGTAAAGTGTATAACTGAAGATAATTAAAATAGGGTCAGGACATGACTAAAGATAAATAAACATAAAATAGGACCGAGTACATAACCTGGAGATAATTTAAATAAGATCAGTGTAGGACGAGAAATAAATAAATAAACATAAATCAGGACTAATACGTAACTAGAGATAATTAAAATAGGATCAGTGCAAGACTGTAAATAAACAAATATAAGACAGAATCAGTACGTAACTAGAGATAATTAAAATAGAACTAGAGATAATTAAAATAGGATCAGTGCAAGACTGTAAATAAACAAATATAAGACAGAATCGATACGTAACCTGGAGATAATTAAAATAGAACAAGTGCAGAACTAGAGATAAACAAACAAACATAATACAAGAACAACACGTAATTGGATAAAATTAAATAAGACAAATCAATAAATAGTTGGAGATGTTGGAAAAACAACAACAACAACAACAACAACAATAATAATAATAATAATAATAATAATAATAATAATAATAATAATAATAATAATAATCCTTGTCGCCGTAGTCCCTTTCAGACGTCCGGAGGGGACGTCTTTGAAACGTTTATGCGAGCGGTCGCGAAAAGATGGTTTAGACTCGCGTTTTTGTTTTAAAAGGTTTTCGAAAAGGGGTTCTTATGGAGTCGCCACCAATGTTTTGACCATAAACATTGGAAAAGGAAAAAATGTTGATTTTAAGAAAAACCGCACTTGGCCATTATAACCAGAGTTGGGTAAGGGAGTTAGTTACGTGTGGGGAAGGTGTTAGCACCCCACAACGCCCCTTTCGGGTTCCCTATGACAGATTAATTCATTTAAATAAAGACTACGAGAAATTACGCGATTACCCTATTTTATTACATAATATTAAATGGCTATCTACATGATTTTATTATATGTTGCGTGTATAAAATGATGAATAAAGCTAAATAAAGCAATAAAAGAGATATTAAAATAGCTATCTACATGATCCTATTCTACATGACATAATAAAGCTAAATAAAACAATAAAATAATAAATAAAACAATAAAAGAGAAGGGAATTGAAAAGAACCTCAGTAGCAAGCTTTATATTGAGAACCTCGAACCTGTGAGGATGCGTTTTGGCAACCCCTCTCTACTACAGTCTCTCCTCACCAATACAAGATCGACTCTACTAAAAATTTAAAGAAGAATCAAATGCCGGAATATAATTCCTTAACCGATTGTTACCTATTTAAGGCAATCGGAAAGATCATTCGAGAGAGAGAGAGAAGTAGACAAGTGCTCTAAAGTGTTTCAGAGCTCTCGGAGTGTCCGTGGTGTGAAAAAGTGGCAAATGAGCCTCCTATTTATAGTTTTTCGCAGCTGGCGCACTTTGGGACGGCCGTCCGGGTTGGGACGGCCGTCCGGACTGGGATGGCCGTCCCAAATGGCAAATTTACACGAACGGGACCCCAGGAAGGCCGGGACGGCCGTCCCACTTAAACCGGGTTTGGGACGGCCGTCCCACATTCGGACGCGCGTCCCAACTGCTTAATTGCGGTTGGGACGGCCGTCCCACTTTGGGACCGTGGTCCCGGCTGTTTTGTCCGAGTTTTCGTGTTCTGGGACCCCGGAAGCTTTCCTTTCCTTTTTCGGACATAGATTGATGCCGATGTGTGTCCGTTGAAGCTTTATCTTCATATAGGAAGTCTTCTTGGCCTTCATTAAGATGCCGGGCGAGCTTTGTCTTTGTGTAGGAAGTCTCTTTTGGCTTTTACCGTGTGAATGAGTGAACTCCGTCTTCTGTTGTGGGAGGTCCTTCTTGGTTTTTCTTTGATATGAAGCCGGTGAACTGTATGAAGTTTCCCTAGCTTTTATTTGAGAGGTCGGGCAAAATTAGGGGTCTACAGTTGCCCCCTTCACCTGCCTAACTAATTCGTTGGCTTTAACATGCCGACATAATTAGTTGGTAGGGGAAGGAGTTAACCCTTTGCCGGCTATCCTTCGGATCATCGCTCCTTGCTGATCCTCCGGATGATAAATATCTTGATAGGTACTAACCCCTATCTGGTTTAAGTCTGTATTTGACTAGACTTTTGTGGGTACTTACCCCCACTAGGTATAAAGTTTTTTGGTAAGCCCCTTTCTGCATGGCTTAGGTGAGTATGTACCCCCACCCGGTATGAAGTTTTTGGTAAGCCCCGTTTTGCAAGGCTTAGGTGAGTATGTACCCCCACCCGGTATGAAGTTTTTTGTAAGCCCCGTTTTGCCAGGCTTAGGTGAGTATGTACCCCCACCCAGTATGAAGTTTTTTGTAAGCCCCGTTTTGCAAGGCTTAGGTGAGTACGTACCCCCACCCGGTATGAAGTTTTTTTTGTGTAAGCCCCGTTTTGCAAGGCTTAGGTGAGTACGTACCCCCACCCGGTATGAAGTTTTTTGTAAGCCCCGTTTTGCAAGGCTTAGGTGAGTACGTACCCCCACCCGGTATGAAGTTTTTTTTGTGTAAGCCCCGTTTTGCAAGGCTTAGGTGAATATGTACCCCCACCCGGTATGAAGTTTTTGGTAAGCCCCGTTTTGCAAGGCTTAGGTGAGTACGTACCCCCACCCGGTGTGAAGTTTTTGGTAAGCCCCGTTCTGCAAGGCTTAGGTGAGTACGTACCCCCACCCGGTATGAGGTTTTTGGTAAGCCCTGTTCTGCAAGGCTTAGGTGAGTACGTACCCCCACCCGGTATGAAGTTTTTTGTAAGCCCCGTTCTGCAAGGCTTAGGTGAGTACGTACCCCCACCTGGTATGAAGTTTTTGGTAAGCCCCGTTCTGCAAGGCTTAGGTGAGTATGTACCCCCACCCGGTATAAGTTTTTTGTAAGCCCCGTTTTGCAAGGCTTAGGTGAGTACGTACCCTCACCCGGTTCCTGGCGACTTATTGTCTCTGATCATGCGCCTATTCCGTGAGGAATGATTGATTTTCTTTCTTTTTGACTTTTCTATTTTAGTCATCCTGTTTTACCGGGGATTCTTCGTTGAGGAATTTATTGGGGACTTTGATTGTGCCTCTTGATTAGGCAATTGCTTCAGCAATGGTGAAGACTTTTATGCTTTTGGGCTTGCATTACCTCTCGCATAGGTTAATTTCCCATTTCTTTTGGATATTAGCTCTTTGCTTATTTTGAGCAAACAGTAGTTCTGTTGTAAGCTCACCGGTGAAATTTTTTCTTTTGAGAATTTGATTGCTCTGACTGAGATCTCTTTTGAATTGCCCCCTTAGAGGGAAAATGGAGTTTTTGACTCCTTATTGCTTGAACTGGCTTTTGTCTATGCTTTTATTTCTGCTGGGAATGGGTTTGTATGTGCGCCTTTTATGCACGTTAGATGGAAAGATATATATTTTCTCTTCTCTTTGTAATGATCCCTGGGGAATTTTATTGGCTTTCCGGGGATGGAAATTTCTCCTTTTCTCGCTTTTGTAGATTTTTCTTGATGTGCTCTTCTTGGGGATTTTCTTTCGGCTTTTTCATGCAGTGGCCTTTGTTGGAGGATGAAAGGCTTTTCTTTTCTTTCTTTTTGTTGCCCCTAGCGATTGGGATGTTTTGATTTTGTGCTTTCTTTCGATGGACTCTTGTGTAGTCCTTGTTCTTCTTTGGGGAATGAAATGGAGACTCTTGCGTGAGTGTGCTTGATGACTCATGTGGTGATGAAGCTTAGTCGCGAGGTAATCTTTTTGTCTTGCCTCCGGAGTAGGCAAGGATCCGTTGCTTGGGTATGGTCAAGCCTTTCCGTTAGCCTTTCTTCTTTCGATGTACCTTCTTTTATTATTGTAGAAGGTTGATGGTTGGAACTAGTTTCTTTGAAGTTCCTTATGTTGCTCGAAATGATTTTGATTTCGTTTTCGCGATTTTGATTTTCATATGGAGACTGGATTCTGGCGCTTCCGTTTTCAATCACAAGTGCGGAGACTAACCTCCTTATATGCATGTTTAATATTTTTGTTTGAAGAAAATTATTTTTCTTGATTTTGACAAAGTCATATTATGCAACTATTTTGTGTGTGAATGTCCTAAATGCAATCTATTGTTTATTTATTTTTAATGCATTTAGAAAGTAACCGGCCTTCTCCCGTTGGCTTCTTATGAATATGCCTATGGGCTCCTCTCTTATGACCTTAATGATGGGCTCATCTTTTACTCATCTTTTGGTTTTAGCCCTATCTTTTGCCTAGACCGCCCTTTACGGGTTTTCGATCTAGCGGGCTGCCTTAATTTTTGCCTAGAATATCTTAGGGGGCTTTTGCCTTATCTTTTGCCTAGATCGTTCTTTTTTGGGGTTTCTGATCTAGCAGGCTACCCTGGTTTTTACCTAAGAATATCCTAGCAGGCGTTTATTCTCTTATTATTTTTATATGCTTCCCTTTTTTAGATGCATGTTTGATCTTTGATTAAAAGTCTTTGCGCATATTTATGATTTATCAATAAAGAGGCATTTCCATAATATTTGGTCAAGAGAAAGGAAATGAAAGGGAATTTTATTGATAAATGAGCAAAAGTTTATTTCTTTTACAGAAGGATTTAGAAGAATGGTATTTAGAAGAATGGGTGGTCAGGGTTGGCTGTACTGTTTAGGCTTATACAGTCATGTCTATGATATCTGCCCCCTGGTTCTCCTAATTGCTTCAGTTGAGATGCCTGAGCTCAGAGTGAAGACCATGCAGACTGCTTGCTTCTGGAAGAATGTTACTTTAGCCGCCTTTTCGGTTTTCGACTAAAGTAACCATTGCTCTTACTTAGTTTTTTTTTATTTACTTTTTTTTTTATTTACTTTTTTTTTTTTTTTTTTTAAACCTCTTCTTTTTGCCTAGGACGTATCCTAGCGAGGAATATGGACCCTATCTTTTGCCCAGGAATGTCCTTTGCGGATTTTCATTCCTGACGGGTCTTGAGCAATGTCTTCAAGCATAATACTTCTTCACCGTACCAGAGTTGATTAGGTGTCGAAGTTCTTCTCCATCCATATTGACGAGGATAAGAGCCCTTTCCCGAGAAAGCTCATTTGACCACAAGGGGTCCTTCGTAGTTCACTGCCCATTTTCCAATTTTATTGTTTTGGGCTGGAAGCAACCTATTTACCATTAAATCCTTCTTTTGGTAAATATGAGGGTTGACCTTTTAAGCCTTTTTTATTTTCCTTTGATAGGCTTATCCGTGACATATAATATTCAGCCGTTTTTCTTCAATAAGGTTTAGCTGATCATATCGGCTTCGAACCCGGTCAGCCTCTGTTAATTTTGCTTCCATCATCATGTGCTTTTGTCAACACGATTAGCTGTACCGATTTGCCGTCTCGGGTTTTTGCTATAACCGAAGAGTAATCATTTTGAATGTAGAGCAAATGTCATGTCAATGCCCCTCTTCCTTTCCTTAGGGATTTCAATCCTCCTATTGATCACTATATTTCCACATTTCTCAGTCAATTACTTGAATGCTTTGTAATGAAATGGTCAAGAGAAGAGAAAGAAAAGGATTTATAACAAAGGCTTGTGTTTTAGAGGGATATTTTTGTAATAAAGGTTTTTGTAAGAATGGCTAGCCAAGGTTGGTCAGTGTTTAAGCTAGTTCAAACAAACGTTTTGTTTTAATGAGGTAGCGTCTTTAGCTGATTACTTTATGACTGATTAACATTCCTAGTCTGCTTAGGATTTTGCCCTTTTATCTTTTTGTCTTGGCCTTTGACCTTGACGGGCTTTTAATAATAATTTCTTTTCTCAAACATTGTCGAAACACGATTTTCTTATTCGTGTCTCTAGCTAATCAATCGTGTTAACTTTGGTTTCATTTTGTCTATGGCGTTTTGATTTTTTTGACGCATTTTGGAACAAAACGTTTGTCTAAACAGGGTTATTTAATGGGGTATAGACATGTTTAGCAGGAAAAGAAGCAAATAGTAAGAATAGCATTCTTTTATAATTTCAGGGAAATGCGTGCCCTAACGATGGTCGGGGGTCGGGCAAACCCGAGGAGTGATCTCTAATAGTCATTGGGTTTACATCCCTTAGAATCAGAAGAAGGACATCTAATGACTAATGCTACCCTTGATGCTAATATCCCTCTTTTTTTGGAAGATCGTCTTTTTTAAGGTACGGAGGGGAGACTTCCCTTTTCATCGTACAAATTGTCCTTTTGTAGGGTTGTTCTTTAAAGGATTATCCTTAAGATCTGGTGGCTCTCTTATTCCTTGAACATCCTTTCCAAGCCCTCGTCCTGGGCTATATCCATTGAGCTTATTTTTTCAACAGTCTTTGCATGTCCGGGGAAATGGTCCCCTCCTCACTGTCTGACTTAATCCATTCGCCTTCGGCTTTTAGATCCCGCAGAGGGTTTTCAATCACAGACATGACTGTTTATATGGTATATATTTGGGTGTAGATGTTATTCAATTATTTTCGAATGAGAGAGAAAAGAAAGAGAAGCATATGAATATTATGAAAATGCCTCATTGTATTGATGAAAAGAGAAATATATATAAAGCCCACTTTAATCAGAAATCTCGTGATCAAGGGCGAGGATCACGAGAGATACATCGGAAGCTTGAATTATTTCTTTATGTTTATTGCAAAAAATGGTAAAAATGATGAGCCCTAATCTGTCGGTCTCCCTTATCCCGTCTTTTACTCGGGCTTCGATAAGGGTTGGTCGTCCACCTTTGGAGTAGATGCGTCAAAGGTAATCCATCCCGCATTCAACAATTCTTGAACCCTATATTTTAAGTTGATGCAATCTTCCACGAATGCCCAGGAGCGCCCGAGTGGTAATCACATTTTTCGTTGAGCTTGTACCAACCGGGGTAAGGTGGATCTTTCTTCTTTGGAGGGATACGTGTTAGGAGCTTGGCCTCTAACAGTTTTGGCAACAGCACTCCCATAAGAGGTTGGAATGGGGGTAAATTTCTTCTCTTGTCTCGCGTGATTGCCCAGCTGGTGGCGAAGAGGGAGAAGGAGTAGCAAGGTTGATGGCATTTACGCTTCCTTCCTTCTTCTCGGCCAAAACCTTTTTTAACGTCAGGAGTAGAGGAATTAGAGGAAGTATGTTGTGCAATTCTTCCGCTTTTTAGACCTTGCTCTACTCTTTCTCCTATAGTGACCACATCCGCAAAGAGTGTTGATGTGTTCCCTATCATTTTGTCATAATAGGGACCAGTCGGAGAATTGATGAACATGGACGTAGTTTCCTTGTCTGACAGAGGAGGTTCCACTTGTGCTGCCAATTCCTCCATCTTTGAGCATATGCTTTAAAAGATTCGTCGTTTTTCTTGCTTAGTAGTTGTAGATCTGCTCTTTCAGGGGTTAGATCGATATTGTATTTATAACGACGAAGAAACGCATCTCGCCATATGTCTCCAGTGTTTGGATTTGCCCTCCTTCCAGCTTGCATATACCAGCTTAAAGCCGATTCAGCCAGGCTCTCCTGAAAGCAATGGATCAGGAGTTTTTCATTATCAAGCATGTGCAGCCATCTTACGACAAGTACATTGTAAGATGGCTTCTTGGGCAGTGTCGTTCCCATGTATTTTGGGAAGTCCGAGTTTTGAACTTGTTAGGGAATTGGATATCTTTGACGAGACACATGTCACCGCTTCTTTTATATCGAAGTTATGACCTTCCATGGCTCTCAGCCTCTCTTCAAGAGCAAGTGATTTGTTGTTTTGATATTTCGTGAGCATGAATATGTACCGTTCTTGTGTCGATTGATCGTGCTCATTTTGAGGTTCCTCTTCTTCTTCCTGGTGAGAGGCTTGTCCATTCTCGAGGACCCTCTCGATGAAGATTCTGTTGATGCATCATTTCTAACATTTGAGCCATTTGTTCTTTCAGTGTAGTAATCTCAGCAGTGAGCTTTCGGTTTTGCTCTTCTAGTTGTTCCATCTTCTTAGCTTTTTGAGCACAAGTGAGGACTGGCTGAAGACCAGCCACCTTCTAAATGATTTTAATGATTCTTATTATGACTTTTTATTTTAAATGATTAGCGTGGAATAAATATGCCCTAGGATGAATGTGTTTATGTATGAGAGGTTTTATTATGATGATGTTTATGCATACTTTTCTTAATGCATTGGTTTTCTCTCTTGGTTTTACCACTTATTGAATGATATGGTATGAATGATACGACTTTGCCAAAAATCTTTTGTAAAAAGGTATTTTTATGACCTTAATGTTTTTATATTTTTAGTGGTTTTTCATTTTTTGTTTGTTGTATGATTACCCTATGCTAATGCATCAATACAAATGCAGCAAACGTATGCACACACAATTCATACATCCACGAGCAGAGCCACGCTTATTTAATCACGAGGTAGGATTTTCCCGCGTAAACGTGCTTGGTTTAGGTGGTTCTAACTGTTCTCACCAGGCCAAAGGTCCCCAAGGTGCCCCCATTATAGGGACCTCTCAATCTCTCAATCCTCTGGTCATGCACTGAACTCCGTGGCGACACCCTTAGACCAAAAGAAGAGAGTTATCACCTTGAGTTGGTGGTTTTCCGACAACGGCAGTAGCCCCGTGTGCCAACTAACCGATCGTATCTCGCCACCCACTCCCTATAGATATTCACTCTTGCCCCCGGTATAGAGGGACTGCTGTGTGCAAGGGTTTTTTGTGTGCAATTTATATTTCAAACAATTGCGTAAATAATCATACAAGCAGTTATTAAAACCATACAATAAAAACATACGAAGGGTAAAGGCGTAATTTCAAATCTTTACTTAGTTTGAATTTATCCGTCACTAAATGGGATCAACTCTCTAGCTTCCCCAGTGGAGTCGCCATCTGTCGCCGCCGTCCCTTTCCGACGTCCGGAGGGGGACGTCTTTGAAACGTTTATGCGAGCGGTCGCGAAAAGATGGTTTAGACTCGCGTTTTTGTTTTAAAAGGTTTTCGAAAAGGGGTTCTTATGGAGTCGCCACCAATGTTTTGACCATAAACATTGGAAAAGGAAAAAATGTTGATTTTAAGAAAAACCGCACTTGGCCATTATAACCAGAGTTGGGTAAGGGAGTTAGTTACGTGTGGGGAAGGTGTTAGCACCCCACAACGCCCCTTTCGGGTTCCCTATGATAGATTAATTCATTTAAATAAAGACTACGAGAAATTACGCGATTACCCTATTTTATTACATAATATTAAATGGCTATCTACATGATTTTATTATATGTTGCGTGTATAAAATGATGAATAAAGCTAAATAAAGCAATAAAAGAGATATTAAAATAGCTATCTACATGATCCTATTCTACATGACATAATAAAGCTAAATAAAATAATAAAATAATAAATAAAACAATAAAAGAGAAGGGAATTGAAAAGAACCTCCGTAGCAAGCTTTATATTGAGAACCTCGAACCGTGAGGATGCGTTTTGGCAACCCTCTCTCTACACAGTCTCTCCTCACCAATACAAGATCGACTCTACTAAAAATTTAAAGAAGAATCAAATGCCGGAATATAATTCCTTAACCGATTGTTACCTATTTAAGGCAATCTGGAAAGATCATTCGAGAGAGAGAGAAGTAGACAAGTGCTCTAAAGTGTTTCGGAGCTCTCCGGAGTGTCCGTGGTGTGAAAAAGTGGCAAATGAGCCTCCTATTTATAGTTTTTCGCAGTCGGCGCACTTTGGGACGACCGTCCGGACTCGGGATGGCCGTCCCAAATGGCAAATTTACACGTAACGGGACCCCCGGAAGGCCGGGACGGCCGTCCCACTTAACCCGGGTTTGGGACGGCCGTCCCACATTCGGACGCGCGTCCCAACCGCTTAATTGCGGTTGGGACGGCCGTCCCACTTTTGGGACCGTGGTCCCGACTCGTTTTGTCCGAGCTTTCGTGTTCGGGACCCCGGAAGCTTTTCTTTCCTTTTTCGGACATAGATTGATGCCGATGTGTGTCCGTTGAAGCTTTATCTTCATATAGGAAGTCTTCTTGGCCTTCATTAAGATGCCGGCGAGCTTTGTCTTTGTGTAGGAAGTCTCTTTTGGCTTTTACCGTGTGAATGAGTGAACTCCGTCTTCTGTTGTGGGAGGTCCTTCTTGGTTTTTCTTTGATATGAAGCCGGGTGAACTGTATGAAGTTTCCCTAGCTTTTATTTGAGAGGCCGGGCAAAATTAGGGGTCTACAATCCTGATTTTGATTCTAACGATCAAACATAAACATAATCTCATACTGATAAACATGCTGTAAACTGAATGCGAAAGCGTATCTGAATGCGAAAACGTACCTGAATTAGCCATAACGATGATGTCTTTGTAGAACACTATATTGATCTTATGGTCTTCTACGTGAAAAGCACCTGTATTTCCCTCTTGATTTTCTCTCTTGATGGGGATAGAAAGAAAGGAACGGGACTGATTCTGTGTGTGTGCTCCCAGAAGGGGACCATGACCCTTTAGATAACCAGAATTAGGTTAATTACTTAAGTTTTAGTATTTCCAATTTGGCCCCTCATCAAATTAGAAATTGCTCTATGGTCTCTACACAATTTTATTTTCATGACATATGTCTTTAGCCAAAACTTTAATTTAGTCAGATCACTTTATTATTTGGCTTAATAAATAATGACCCTAACACATTTAAATATGTATCATATATATACATGACCCAAAATTTGCCAACAATCTCCCACTGGTCACAAATATATATGTCTTTACAACCTTACAAATGTGTTAGATTTTATGAGCTCAAAATTATCATTATATTCCTTTAGCATATTCCAAAAGTCCCGTCCATTAATCATATCGGGATATAGAACCAAACCAGACTTTTCATTGCATCATCGTAACTAAAACCAACAAGATTACTCATCCTGACATAACCAAATGACATGGATTCATCATGAAATGTGTAGCATGAAAAATTACGTGAAGGTGATCTGTACACGTCTATTTTCAACTGGTCCAAACTTTAACTTATCGAGATCGATACAATAACCTTAATGTACAAAGTGTAATGAATGAACAAGAAAACCGCATATCTATAGATAACCAAATATGTCCAAAAAACAATGTATACATATATAAAATTAAACATAGAACATAAAATATATGAAAATGACTAACTCCCACTAAACCACAAATTCCTCAAACCGTAAAACACTCATGTGAGCAACATGCTCATGAAAGACCTTGGGCGGAAGTCCTTTAGTTAGAGGATATGCTATCATGGAGTTTGTCCTTAAGTGTTCTATGGAAATCAGTCCACTTTGTACTCTTTCCTTAACAATACAGATTGATTTATTGTCACAATATAACTTAAGTGGTCTTTTAATGCCTTTCACAATTTTCAGCCTCGTGACAAAATTTCTCAGCCATATTCCATGATTTGATGCCTCATAGCATGCTACAAATTCTTGACATCCTGCAAAATATGAGTCAGAAAATCCAGCGATCTCCAACTGGTCTGACCTCCTATATGTGAGCATATAATCTTTTGTTCTCTTTAAATATCTTATGACCCTTTTTGCTGCTTTTCAATGGTCTATTCCTGGATTGCTTAAATATCTGCCTAGAACCCCAACTATGTATGCTATGTCTAGACGCGTACATACTTTGGCATACATCAAACTCCCTACAGACTGATGCATAGGAAATCTTTTGCATTTCCTCAATTTCCAAATTCCCTTTGGGCACTCGATTGAGACTAAACGTGTCTCCCTTTAAACTTGTGATACACACAATCATCAACAATATTCATCTTGAAGTCAAATGAGTTTCATACCTTCTGGTAATGGGACAAGTTCCCAATAACCTTATTGTCTTGCATCGACTTATACTTCTCATTCATTGCTTCAATCCACTTTTGAGAGTTAGAACCTTGTATAGCTTGACGGAAGTTAACTGGGTCATCTTCCATTATATCATTATTTTTCTCATGTTCCTGAAGAAATACCATGTAATCATCTGAAATAGCACTTCTTCTTTCTCTAGTGGATCTCTGCAAAGTTATTAGCTCATGATGCACAAGTTCTTGAGGATCTTGAGTTTGTTCTTCATGAACAACCAAATCATCTTGAGTGAGGGGTTCATCAACAATGTCTTGTGGAGGTTCCGAACTTACTTTATCAAAAGTAACTATTTGAATCGGTTCTGGAATTGTTACCGATTCTTCCTCCAAGACAAAGTTCCTGATTTTATTCTTCCCCCCAAACTCAATATCCTCAAAGAACGTAGCAGTTCCCGTCTCAAAAATTGTCTTTAATGTGGGATCATAAAATTTATATCCCCTGGATCTTTCAGCATAACCAATAAAATAACTACTTACTGTTCAGAAGTCCAATTTCTTTTCATTTGGCTTATAAGGCCTTGCCTCAGCTGGACAATCCTACACATGGAAATGCTTCAGACTAGGCTGTTGCCCGTCCAAAGCTCATAAGATGTTTTGGTAGCTGCTTTAGTTGGTACTCTGTTTAGAATATAAGTTGTCATATTTAGTGTCTCTCCCCAAAGTGATTCTAGTAAGGTGGAATGACAAATCATACTCTCTACCATATCTTTAAGAGTGTAACACAAGCCCAAACGTCACAATTTGATGTTACCTTAGCACTTGTGTCATAATACACTTGAGTGAGTATTTTCAATTTTATGTTTAGTACCACATGATTCTGTATTAAGGGTTTCATTATAGGTGGCCACAATATCAAGTAAATACTGATTATCATAAATCAAAAGTGAACTAGTTCCAACAATATCTTAATTAAAAGATAAACTGAACTTATTGTTTCCAAATGAACACAAATAACCTAATTTGTCCAAATAAGAAACTGAAACCAAATTCCGTCTAAATGACGGCATAACAAAAGTGTCTTTCAAATCCAAATAAAAAATTAGTACTTAATAACAATTTAAAATGCCCTATAGCTTCCACCTCTACCGATTTGCCATCTCCAACATAAATCCATCTTTCAGAATCAATTGGCTTCCTGTAGTTTAGGCAACCCTTTCTTTTCACGCCAAACATGATATTTAGCACATTTCTTCTTTACGTGTCCAGTCTTATTGCAAAAGAAACATTTGTTTTCTTGAGTTTGTTTCTTTTGTTCTAGATCCTTAGCACCTTCTGACAGTTGTAAGATACCTTAAATTGATTAAACGTTGCAGGAAGAGAAATGAACACCAAATGAATGAGCAAGCCTTCTGAGAGTTCAAGCTTTAGTGCCTTGAGTTTAAAAACAATATTAGACATGCTCATAATGTACTCCCTGATATTTCCTTTGCCTTGATATTTCATGGAGATCAAGTTCTGAAGAAGAGTGCTTGCCTCCACCTTATCGCTTTTTTGCAAAGCGCTGCTCAATTTCAGCAAGGAATTCTTTGGCACTTGTGATGTTTTCAGAAACAGTGGCCCTAAACACCTCCGGATGCCACGCTTAATGATCATTAGACTCATGCGATTTGAGCGATCCCACTTCTCATAATCTCTTTTCTGTTCGGAGGTACTTGAATCCGTAGGAGTAGGGGGTTGCTCGATCCTTAACGCAAGATCCATATCCATGCAACCAAGAACAATATCAATGTTCTCTTTCCAGTCCTTAAAATTTGTTCCATTGAGGACCTGAACGTAATTTAAATTGGCGAGATACGTAAACAATTGTAGCTGAATTTAGAACACGAGAAATAAACTAATTATGCTCACATTATATAAAAAATAAATAATATATATTCAAATAGTGGTTTAACCCATCTCAAGACACCCAATGCACCATCAATATCAAGTCTTTGGACAAGTAATATTAACTCGCTAGAGGTATCTTGTTGTAATAATCAAACATTGACAATAAAGCACGTCCAACAATAAACCAGTCTTTGGATTGATTTATCATCGACAAAGCAAATCCTTATAATTATCACATGATTATCATTACAAGTGTATATGCAATTCGGCCAAATATTAATCTTCCTTTGGGCCGACTAATACTCGCATGAATATACACAAACACTAACATTCAATATTTTTTATGAACTGCCCAATTCAAGAGAAGTTACTTTGGTGACTTCTTGACTCAATTTGCTCACAAAAAATATTAAACTACCAAAAATTGAATATTTTATTTATATAACAAAACCAAATATTTAATATTTGCAAACTAATTCAAAAGAGAATAATCTCATTAGAATTCTACTAAGGATGAACACCTCCCTAAAATCTCATTAGGGATGAACACCTCATTTGAATAAATCAAAGGATGAAAAAAGACCTCATTTTCCACCAATACATAAAGGATGAACATCTCCCTAAAATCACACTAGGGATGAAACAAAGATAGTTCCGAGTCTCTTTAGCATACTCGCTCTAAACCCTAAAAGGGGATTAAACAAGTAATCACTCAAATCCTAATTTAACATTAAATTTTTCTAAAAATAAGAACAATCACACACTGTGGAAACATTCACCATTTACCTAATATTCTCTCGTGTTGGGAACTCCACAAACACCACCCCCAATTCCAAACCCATAAAATTAAATAAAAACAAAAGATTTAAAAAAGAACAAAGAACCCAATACAAGAAAGATTGAAATTTGAAACATTGTTTCTTTCTCAGTAAAACTTGAAACTTAAACCGAAATAAAAGGGAAAACCGAAGAAGAAGAATACATAGCTTCCTCCACGATTCCATCAGCAAGCAGAATCAGATTGGAGATATTACCCCCAAATTTAAATTTTAGGGTTTACTGAAAATTAGAGATTATTCTCCACTTAGGGTTCATAAAATTGGGTAATTTGAATTGTTTAAAACAAAATTAATCCTAATTTTCATAATTAGGGTTCTATAAATTAAACGAGACATGAATCAAATATGGGCGCTCCGATACCAATTGTTGGAAAAACAACAATAATAATAATAATAATAATAATAATAATAATCCTGATTTTGATTCTAACGATCAAACATAAACATAATCCCATACCGATAAACATGTCGTAACCGAATGCGAAAGCGTACTCGAATGCGAAAGTGTACTCGAATTAGGCATAACGATGATGTCTTTGTAGAACACTATATTGATCTTATGGTCTTCCACGTGAAGAACACCTGTATTTCCCTCTTGATTTTCTCTCTTGATGGGGATAGAAAGAAAGGAACGAGACTGATTCTGTGTGTGTGCTCCCAGAAGGGGACCATGACCCTTTAGATAACCAGAATTAGGTTAATTACTTAAGTTTTAGTATTTCCAATTTGGCCCCTCATCAAATTAGAAATTGCTCTATGGTCTCTACACAATTTTATTTTCATGACATATGCCTTTAACCAAAACTTTAATTTAGTCAGATCACTTTATTATTTGGCTTAATAAATAATGACCCTAACACATTTAAATATGTATCATATATATACATGACCCAAAATTTGCCAACAGGAGATAAATAAATAAGTAACAGAATGAATAGAATGAGATTAGAAACTCATCACTCTATAACTATACTTAAAACAAAATAGATAAAATAATAATAATTTCTCTCCTACCTCAATATTGTAGATGATACATTAAAATTTGTCTCTAAGTTGTTTTTTTTTTTCTATCTCCCTCTCCCTCTCTCCTTTTCTTCTCTCCCTTTCTTAGTTTTCTTTTATTCACCGCACCCTACCTTTAATATATCAATATTTTATTTTATTTTAATTTATTTTCTTCATCTCATTAATGGTTCTTATTTTTTTTCATTAAATTATTTTTTTCTTTGTTCAATCAAGACTTATCTCTTCTTTTACTAAGAGATAGACAATATTTTTTTTCATATATATACATATTATTAATATATATATAATAATAATAATTATTATTATTATTATTATTATTATTACTAATTCATATTATATTTATATATTTTAATTGTAATAATAATAATAATAATTTCATAATGTATTATAATAATATAATGATAATTATTGTTAATTTCATAATATATATATATATATATATTAATTGATAATAATTAGTTTATTATTATTTATTATCGTAATAATAATTTTAATTAATAATAACCATGATAAATAATAATTTTTTTGTTTAATAAATATATTTTTATTTTAACAATAATAAATAATTGCAATGAATATTTATTTATAATAAATTAATAATATATATTTTATAAATGATTGTTTTATTATAAATATATTTAAATTATCTAGTAATATAATTTAATGCAATGTATCTAAAAAAATTTATATTATAAATTTTGAGGTGTTATATTTTTCCCATACTTCCAAAAATTTAGTCTTCGAAATTTTTATTGACTAAGTAGATGATGGTAACTTTCTCTTATTTTATTTTCTAATTCTTACATAGCATCTCCAGTTATTTCATTTTAAACAACCTTCACTAGTAGAATTTGTCTTCCCCTTAGTTGTTTGATCTTCGTATATGTAATTTGTACATACATTATTTCAAATGTAAGGTTGTCCTTTAAATATATTGTATCTGACATTATTACATAAAAATGATCATAAATATTTTTTTTTAATTGAGACACATTATGAATATTAAAAAGGAAAGGAGGTAAGGAAATTTGGTAAGCAACAAGACTGATTCTTTAGAGAATTTTGTAAGAACCAATAAATTGAGGAGTGAGTTTCTTTGCTTTCATCACTCTGCCAACTCTAGCTGTCAGTGTTAATTTTAAAAATACATGCTCACTTTCTTGGAATTCAAGAGGTTGTCTTTTATTGTCAGCATAACTTTTTGTCGACTTTGAGTTGTTCTTAATATTTCTCGAATCATCTTAATTTTCTCTGTGGTTTATTGAATCATGTCAGGACCTAAGATTAAATTTTCTCCAGTCTTAAACCAACATAAAGGTATTTTGCATTTTCTCCACACAATGTCTCATAGGGTGTCATACCTATGTTAGAATGAAATTTGTTGTTGTAAGTGAATTCGATTAATGATAAGTATCAATCCCAACTACCAGAATCCTCTAACACACACGTTCTCAACAAATCTTCCAAAGATTGGATGATTCTTTTTTATTGTCCATCAATTTGAGGATGATAAGCTGATCTAAGATGAAACTTAGTCCCTAAGGCTTGATGTAAGCTTCCCCAAAATTTAGAATTAAACCTAGGATCTCTATCATAAATAATATTAGATGAAACTCTATGTAACCTCACAATTTCTCTTATGTACAATTTAGTCTATTTCTTCAATGAATACCTAATGTTAATGGGTAAGAAAAGAGTATACTTTGTCAACCTATCCATGATAACCCATATGAAGTCAAATTTTTTAATTGTTCATAGTAAGCCAACTATAAAGTTCATCACTATACTATCTCATTTCCACTCAGGTATGTCTAAAGATTGTAGCATTCCTGCAGTTTTTTATGTTCTATCTTAGATTTCTGACAAATTAAGTATCATGTTACATATGTACCACTTTTTTCTTCATTTTAGGTCACCAAAATATTTTCTTTAAGATCTTGATACATTTTTGTTGTGCATGTATGTATGCTCAGTTTGCTCTTATGTGCTTCATCTAAAATCAACTTCTTAATTTCTATATCATTAGACACATATCCTACCATTAAATCTCAAAATTTTTATCCTATCTTTGTCAAAAAAATTTCCATTCTTTTATCCTATCAATTTCTTTTTCTTCTGAATGAATTCATCATTTACGTGAGCCTCATGGATTTGCCTTTGTAATCACTAGTAATCTGAATTGAGTTAAATTTCATTCTATCAGGGTTCATGGTAATTGACAAATTCACATCTCTGAATTTTTCTAGCAGACTCATCTCATGAATCATCATGGAAGAGACATGTAAATATTTTATGTTTAAAGCGTCTGTCACTATATTGGGCTTTCCTAAATGGTAGTGTAATTCAAAATCATAATCTTTTAAAAATTTCATCAATCTTCTTTGTCATATTTAACTCTTTTTTATCAAACAAGTGTTTAAGACTTTTATGGTCACTAAAAACCTCAAACTTACCACCATACACATAATGTCTTCATATTTTGAGTGCTAAAACAATGATGACTAGTTCTAGATCATGAATTGGATAATTTTTCTCATGTATTCTTAATTGTCTAGAAGCATACCCTTCTATCTTGTATAAGAACACATCCTAACTCCATTTTGAAAGCATCACAAAATATCACAAAGTGTCCAATAGGGTTAGGTAATGCCAGTATAGGGGAAGTAGTTAATCTTTTCTTAAGCTCTTGAAAACTATTTTCGTATTTTTCTGTCCATTCAAAAGCTTTACCTTTTTTGGTGAGTTGGGTTAAAGACATAATTATTTTAGAAAAATCTTCAATGAATCTCCTATAATACCTGGCCAAACCCAAAAAATTATGAATCTCAGTCACTGTTTTTGGTGGATCCCATTGTAGAATTGTTTCCATCGTAGTTGGATCTACAGACACTCTTTCTTTGGAATCACATAACCTAAAAAATTTACTTCTTCTAACCAAAATTTACACTTACACAATTTGGCATATAATTGTTTGTCTTTCAAAATCTAAAGAATATTTTGAAGGTGTTCCTCATGGTTTTCAAAAGTTTTATAACAAATAAGAATGTCATCTATAAAAATTATAACAAAATGATCTAAAAATGGACGAAAAATCTTATTCATATGATCCATGAATATTGTAGGAGCATTGGTCACACCAAAAGACATCACTTGGTATCCATAATGATCATACCTAGTTCTAAATGTAGTTTTTTGTACATATTATGCCTTTACTCTAATTTGGTGATATCTTGATCTTAAATCTATTTTAGAAAATACAGAAAGTCCTCTTAATTAATCTAACAAATCATTTATTCTTGAAAGGGGATATTTATTCTTTATGGTGAATTTATTTAACTGACGATAATCTACATATAACCTAAAACTTCCATCTTTCTTCTTAACTAACAAAACAAGGGCTCCCTAAGGTGATACACTAGGACGAATATTTCTTCAATTCTGTTAGTTCAGAGGGTGATATTCTATATAGTGCCATAAAAATTGGTCTAATTTCAGGCATCAAATCTATTAAAAATTCTATCTCTCTATTGAGTAGTAAACCATGAATATCATCAAGAAAAATTTTGAACAACTACTATATTTTTCAAACCGACTTCCTTTTTTATTTCCATAGAAAATAATAACAAATACCTTAAACTTTGTTCTTCAAAAACTCATTTACTGAGTTGGTAAAGAAATTCAAAAGATCCTTAGAATTTGAAAATATTATTGATTTTTCTGCATAATTCAGAAGGACTTGATTGGAAGATAACAAGTTCATACCTAAGATTACATCCAATTGAGATAGAGGTAGACAAATTAAATTTACAAGAAATTTTCTATTTTCAATGAACAAAGAACAATCTAGACAAATTTTATTGGCGATTACAAACTTACTCATGGGAGTTGAAACAATCAAACTAGTGTCTAGAAAAGAAGTTGACAATTCAAGGTGTTGGACACAATGATTGGAAATTAATAAATGAGTTGCATCTGAATCATACAATACATTTAAAGTTTTACTTTTAATGAAACATATACCTTGGATCAAATCATTATTTTGAGAGACTTCAGTTCTAGTCATGGTATATATTCTTCTTGTTGTCGGATGTCTTATTTTTGGTGTAGAAGGATTAAAATTTGATTTTTGTTGCCGACATTTAGAAAATATATGACCCAGTTTTCCACACTTGAAACAAATAGGTCCTTTAAGATAGTAATCTTTAGCATAATGATCTTGTATACACTTGAAACACTTTAGCTGATTATCTACAGGTTTATTAAAATTTTCTACAAAAAATTGACTAGGTTGGGATATCCATTAAGGGTGGTTATAGGGTTTCCCTTCATTTTATCTCCTTTTATTTTGCTTGGGTCCAAAATATTTAGGTTACTATTTTGTTGGTTTTCAAATCTTCCAAAAATCTACACTTATGAATAAGCATAGGAAAATTAGAAATTTCTAATATTTATACTATTTTTCTCAATTCAAGCCTAAGTCCATTATCAAATTTTATACACTTCATTCTCTCATCAAGTTGATAAAAGAATGCAAAATATTTCTCTAGCTCTTCAAACTTAGAGATATTTTCCTACTGTCATATCTCCTTGTTTTAATTGCATAAACTCTACTTCTTTTGCTCTCCCCACATAATTGGAAAAATATTTTTCTAAAAATTTTGTTCTAAACACCTCCCAAGTAATGATTATTCTTCTGTATTCTAATAATATCCTAGTACTATCTCACTAATATTCAGTCTTTCCTACTAACATAAACACAACATAATCCACCTTTTGGTTCTTAGAACAATTCATAACTTGAAATATTTTTTCTAATTCTTTAATCCACAATTCAGTCTTTTTCGACTTATAACCTCCGGAAAATTGTGGAGGTTTTTTTCTCCTAAATTTAACTAAACCTTGTGATTCTAATGTGACATTTTCTTTTACAAGGGTAGCAGGTAAAATAAAGATGTTTTTTATATATAAGAAATTTACATTATTATTTCTTTTACTTGATATATAAAAAAGAAGAAATTTTATTTATTTTTTATTCCTTCTATTCTTATTACAATTATATAAATATTTACATTATCAGTGGAAACAAATTGATTAAGGAGTTTTGGTGAATGGTAGGAGGCATACACAAGACGATCACTATTGATCCGTCTAACATGATGTGAGTTCCCATATCAAATACAAACGTTAATATTGATAACCTTGTCCCTTTAAAAGTAACTGGGTTGTCAATAATATTTGTGTTTCAAGTAGTTCCTAGAAAGAAAACAGTGATGCTTACAGAGATTTGAGATATTTGACGTCTTCATCTATTTAAGTTAATATTTAAATATAATATGCACAATATATCATAACAGGGAAATAAGACAATTATCATTTAAAATAATAACTTCTTCAACATATTCTATATTATAAAGATTTAAATTAAATTTGTAGTGACTAGTCAGGATAAATGAGTCCAATTTTAACCACGTTCTCAGCGATATCTACTCATTTCAATCCTCAAGGTTCAACCTTCATCTATAATATTATCAAATCTTTATAAATAGATATTATTATTTAAAAATAATTAAACAATATAAATATGAATTAATAAACAAGTACTAGTGTATAACTGTAGATAATTAAAATATGGTCAATATATGACTATATCTAAATAAGCATCAAGCATGATCAGTACATAACCAGAGATAATTAAAACAGGAACAATGTAGGACTGAAGATAAATAAATAAACATACAACAGGAGCAGTACGCAAATAGAGATAATTAAAATAGAACTAGTGCATGACTGAAAATAAATAAATAAACATAAGGCAGGACCAGTATGTGACTGGAGATAATTAAAATAAGACAAGTGCAGGATGAAAGATAAATAAATAAACATAAGGTATGAGCGACACGTATCTGGAGATAATTAAAATATGACCAGTGCAGAACTGAAGATAAATAAATAAACATAAAATAGATAAGTAAATAGTTAGAGATAAATAAATAAGTAACAAAATAAATAGAATGAAATTATGCACTCCACAATTATAATTAAAATAAAATAGATAAAATAATAATAGTCTTCTTCCTTACCTCAATCTTGTAGATAATAAACTAAAATTTGTCTCCATGTTTTTTTTTTTTTTTCCTATATGCTTCTCTTCTTTCCTTCTCTCTCTTTCTTACCTCTCTTTTCTTTTTCATCGCACCCACCCCTTTATATAGAAATATATATTTTTTTTCATCTCATTAATACTTCTCATCTCTTTCATTAATTTTTTTTTTTTCAATCAAGGCTTATCTCTCTCTTTTCTTTTTCACCGCACCTACCCTTTTATATAGTAATATTTTTTTTTCATCTCATTAATACTTCTCATCTCTTTCATTAAATTTTTTTTTTTTCAATCAAGGCTTATCTCTTCTTCTACGAATAGATAAACAATGTTATCTTTTTTTTCATATATATACATGTTAATAATAATATATAATATAATAATAATAATTATTATTAATTCATATTATATCTATATATTTTAATTGTAATAATATATAATAATAATAATAATAATTATTAATAATAATTTCATAATGTATTATAATAATAATAATAATTAATTTTATAATATATATTTTAATTGATAATAATTATTTTATTATTATTTATAATAATAATAATAAATATTATTATTATTATTATTATTATTATTTTAATTAATAATAACCACAATAAATAATAGTTTGTTTAATAGATATATTTTTATTTTAACAATAATAAATAATTGTAATAAATATCTATTTATAATAAATTAATAATATATATATTTTATAAAATGCTTATTTTATTATAAATATATTTAAATTATCTAATGATATAATTTAATATAATGTATTTGAAAATTTTTATATTATAAATTTTGAGGTGTTATAAAACGAAGTCTTGTTGATTGAGTTGTTAAAGACTTAGATGGTTGAATCAAAGATGACATCGATGGATCCTATGACCAGAGTGAGAATCGGAAGCAAGGGTGAGGGAGGAGGCATATGAAGGAAGAGTGAAGTAGAGGGCATGATGAAGGACGAGGGTGCGACTGAGTAAGACAGAATTTGAGACTGCAACGAGGGACGATAACTCGACAAGATGAGAGGTGGAGAAGGCCTATCAAGGTAGTGAAGAAATGAAGAAGAAGAACCATTTAAAAAAAAAAAAAAAGGAAGAAATGTTTCTTAAAAGAGAGGAGAAATATAATGTTAACAAATATTTTCTACCTCGGGTTACAATACAACCTGTAACTGTAATGAGAAGGCTCAAGTCAAAATAATTAAAGTTAATTAAGAATGACACGAAAAAAAAAAAAAAAAAAAAGGTCAAAACAACCAATTGGACCCACCATAAAAGCCCATTGGGTAAGGGTCCATAAAAATCCCTATAAGAAGCTTGATTTCTAAGGTATGTCACTATTCATTGATTCAAATATTTATTAGTGGATTGAGAATATTGTTACCCACAAACCATTGGAAGGACAGTTTTAATATAGAACCGAGAAATACAAAGTTGGGTGGTAGATAAATGGGTGGTTGGAGCATATATTCAACATTAAATCAGCAAAATCAATATAAAAAACTTGTTTCAAATTACAAATTTGTCACCACTTTTTTCTATATAAGTTCATTTATAATTAACGTTAAATGATATTTTTAAAAACCATTTTCTTGTAATAATTTCAAAGATTTTTTTATAAGTAATAAAAGATTATATATAAACAAACATTAATCTTTTGTTTTTAGAAAAATTTAAAAATAAACTAATTAATGAGATAATATTTAAGAACATATAGTAGGATTTTCATACAAATTTTCTTAAAAATAAATTATTTTAATATGAATTACTTAACACAAGTTTAAATTATTTATATAAATAATAATTATAATTTTAAGTAATTTTACATGTGATCTATATCAAAATATATTTTCTATTCAGAAAATTATTTCAAATAATTTCTACTGAAAGTATTTTAAATGATGATTTAAAATATGTATTAATATAATATTATTAAAACCTTAAACCAATGTTTGAAATAACGAAGAAATTTTTACTTTGATCTCATATAGAAACTCATAAGATACATGTGAAAAATAGGTGTCTTTCCTACACTAAGGTAATCCTAAGAATAATAACGATTTTAACTTATTATTATTATTATTATAAAAAATAAATCTATTATAATAATAATAATAATAATAATAATAATAATAATAATAAAGGTATTTATATATTTTTATATTTTATAATTGAAACACAAATATGATTCATATTGTTTTAGTAACATAAAAATAATAAAATAAAATTAATTCTTTTGATATTTTTATAGATCAAACGTAGAACAGTTACTTTTCTTTTTCTTGTCTACTTACATGTGTTTTTTTAAACAAATCAAACAAACATATAAAAAAACATTTTTTTTATCGAAACCGAGAAATATAGTCATTTAAAGATGATTATATTTTATTTTGTGATGGAAAAATTTATTTATAAAAATTTATAAAAATAAATAAACAAACTGTAAATAACTCAAACTTAAAAAGTTAAAATTAAATTATACATTTTAACTTTAGGACAAATATAACAAAACAACTTCTTAAAAAAAAACTAAGATCTATAAATTGATTAAATAAGTATATAACCATGCTTGTTTATTGTTTTTAAAAATAGTTTTAAATTTTTAAGGATTAAAAAGCTTTTTTAATAATTGATGCAAACAGTTTACAAAAATTAAAAAAACCAAAATTTATAAAAGATGTTTTCTAGTATAATTTTTTTATTTTTATTAATGGTATTGGCATTATATTTAATTATTACATTTTAGTATAAATTTATCAAATTCATTTTTCAATATTCGATTTTTTATAGTTATTTATGATTTCTTTTATAAAATAAATTTTCAAAATAGAATTATCAATTTTTTTAAAACTTATAGAAACTAAAAATTAAACTAAATCTAACAAGTCTTAAACCCTACTACACCTTTTTACATCACATCTAAGAGGTTTCTATATAAGTAAAGGATGATGGGAAAGAAACAACTTAAGCCTTATGATAAGAAAAAACAACTTGGATGAATAGAGGTAAATAATGGTTATGATTAGTGATGTGAGGTAAGAAAAAGTATAAAAGAACAAAGAATACCATATTTCATGGGAGGCAACATTGAAGTCTATTAGTCAGTTGCTGAGCATACTATGAATTGCAACATGTCTTAGATCCAAGTGCAAGTTTCAATGCACAAAAGTCTAGTCCCATATTTCATTGTCAGGGAAGATAAAGTCACTGAGATTAATAGTTGTCTTTCCATCAGGTTGAACTACATCATATGGTGAATCTTCTCCAAAATCACTTGTCATTGATCTCCAATAAAGACTAGGTTCCCACTCTGCTTCTTTAAGCACATTCAAGATCTCTGTTGTTACTATCTTGCTTCCCTCATTTGTCAAGTGAATTCCATCACTAAGAAATGACCAAACCACCTAATCAAAATTAATGGAATGTGCAAATTTGAACCTTTTCAAACATGAAAGCATATATACTTACATGAAGCAAACATTTTGCCAGTTTTCATGTTTTTGAAAAGCAGACCACAGATCAATGACCTTCACATTCATCTCATCACACACCTCCAAACATGCTTCTGCATAAATTCTGCATGCTTCATTTGTCCTCATTGGCAGCCCCTGTGGATCTCTGATTTCATATCCAACAAATAATGTAAATTAACTTCTCTGATACATAGTTAAACTGTATTTATTTATCTTTAAGTGAAGTTATAATACATAACCAATTTCATTACCTGTTGTTTGGGATTTGTGCTTCATTGATGGGAGGAGTAGTGAGAAATATAGTGCGGGTTTTCTCAGAAAGGTGCTGTGAATTATTAGGATTTGTATCAAACTTATCAAGAATCAACATAAGAGAAAACCAAGAATTCATGAAGGATGAAGATGAAAGATTTATCAGACACAGAATGTTTACCTTCATATGAATAGCAATCTTTCTCATATTTTCCTTGTATTCATCTAGAGGTACATGAGGACCAATGCCATATGGGTTTGCTATAGTAGAATCATTGCCACCAAAGTACACAATCACTAATGATGGTTGCTCTATGGCATCCTTTGGTAAATAATCAATAATAATACCACTATGTAAGGATCATAGTAACCAAATTTAGAGCTAATCAATCACATATCTTAGTCATTCTAACTTCTCAAAATTTATAATCTAAACTTTTTCAAATATAATATATTAAATTATAATATTTTGGATAATTTAAATAATTGTATAATAAAAGGTCCATTTATATAAAAAATATTATTATTATTATTAAATTATTATAAAAATTATTAAAATAATAATCATAATTTGAATTATTTAAAAATAATAATTATTAATTATTAAAATAAGATTAGTTAATTAATTATTGATTATTATTGTTAAAAAAATAAGATTTCTTATTTCTTTAAGAGTAAACTTAAAAAAAACACAGTAATAACCTCTTTCATTAAATAAAAAAAAATGAATTTAGGGATATAAATAGGAGAGAGATAAGGTAGGTGAAAAAGTTAAGAAGAAAGGGAGAGAGAAAGAAAGTGGGAGAGGGAAAGAGAAAGAGAAAGAGAAAGGGATTGAGAAAAAAAATATAAGTAGCATTATTATGTAATTATTAAGGTATTATAATTTTATTTATTTTTTAACCTTATTTTATCTTATTATATTTATTTTATTTTGAGCTAAACATTTATCTAATTTATATTTATTTATTTATATCTAATAGTAGTTGAAAAGAAAAAGAATGAATAAGTATTAAAAAAAATAATAAGAAATATAAAATAAAAAAAATCATCTTAATCTATTTAGAAGTCTAATATACAATATTTTATTTTATTTCGAAGATTGATGAAAATTTCGTTAAGTTATAAAATGGTGTTATTTTAATTATCTTTCACTAGTTATTTTTTATATTTATTTATTTATCTTTAATTACATATTCATGATATATTTATATATTTATTTATCTTTAATTACATTTTGATTTTATTTTATTTATTTTTCGGTTATACATTAATTTCTTTTATATTTATTTATTTATTTCTAGTTATGTACTTTTTTTATATTTATTTATTTATCTTCAGTTATATACTTTATTTATCTTTACTGATCCTTTCATATTTATTTATTTATCTCAAGTTACATATTGATCCTTTTTCATATTTGTTTAATTATTTTAAAATTTCTTAAAGAATAATATTTATTTATAAAAATTTAATGATATTAGAGATAAAGGTTGAACTTAAAAATTGAAATGAATAAATATCACTTAAAAATAATTAATTTTGTACTTATTTATATTAACTAGCCACTATAAAATTAATTCAAATTTTTATAATATAAAATAAATAAAATATAATAATAAAGTTGAAAAGTTAATTTTATTTATTATTTTACATGATATTCATTATCAGTTCCTTATTTTATCACTTGTATATTTTATAACTAAAAATATCAACTTAAATAGATGGAGACATCAAATTAAAAGATAAATATAAATATTAAATCAAATACTTAAAAAAATGTTTGTCAATTTTAATAATTATTTTTTAGATAAATATAATATAAATTTGTAAAATTCATATATATATATATATATAAATTTATCTAGTATCTTATTTTTTTAGATTTAAAATAAAATAATTATTTTTTAAAAATATAATTAAATTATCAATATAATAAAAAGAACGTCTCAGAAAGGTTTTTTCTTGACATTATTAACCAACCCACATGTTTTTATTCCTCACCTAAAATGTATATGGGAAGTTCACATTTAGCAAGGCAGAAGAATAAAATTGAGCCGAAAGGAGAAAATTTAATTGAACACAAAAATTTAGCACTGGAATGATGAATATATAATATACCTTGGGAAAAAGTATATCCAAAACCTCCAAAGCACGCCTTGAGTTCCAACCAGCATATCCTCGCACAACAATGTCAGCCTATGCCATGTTGTAGGGTTTAGGGTTTACATCTTCATATAAACAATTTCTATATTCTGTATTTTTCTTAAAACAATTGAATACTATGTATGATTGTGACTGATGCAGGGCACCACTTACCAAAAAAAACTTATAATTATCACATCTTTAATTATCAGGCCTTATCTTAATATTATTTCCACTTGCAAGCAAGTTTTATTAAGTTTAATATTTTTACATCATACGCTTGGTATCATTCATAAATGGGTTCTCTTAACCTCAACAATCCTTTTTAAATTAAGAAATGAAAAATTATATTTTCCATCATTTTGCGTGCAGTCTTGTTCTTCTATATGTACCCTGCACACTTGTTCTTGTAGATACAGGGTAAAGGAGTATGTTCGTCAATCTTGTTTCATTAAGTATCTTATTAATTATTGAATTGTCCTAGAGAAATCGTCCAAGACTTTCGTTACCATCTAAGTAACAATAATTCAATTTTTTTGTTGTCATTATTCAATAAAATAAATGTAATGACAAGATCAAATATTTTGAGATTAGAGATTAATTTAAAAGTAAAACTTTTAATGATGATTTTTAAAATGATTCCCAGCCAAAACTTAAGTAAAGTGACTATTAATATACCCAAAATATGTATTTCTTCACAACTTCTTTGAAGAGAAGGAGATGGTGGAGGAATTAAACACAAAAGTTGTATCTATGATGAAAGGAAAGAATGGAAGATATGATAACATATGAATAAAATTGATCAAAGTCAATATCTTTCATCCTCTTTCACTATTTATGATAGGAATAAAATATGAAACCATATAATTTATTTGAAGATGAAGAGAAAAGACATACCTTACGAGCATACAAGTGAGAAAGAGTAGCTCCCCAACCTTCGTAATAGCCATATTGAACAATGGAGGATCCAAACAACACAACTTTTGGTCTCGATGCCCCTAACATTTTTTCTTTCTTTCTCTCACTCAACCGCAAAACACACACCAATGGAATAAAGCTGAGATTTTATGGATATAGTATTTCCAGCATGTTTTCAGTGTTATTGAATGTCAAAATATTCTTATAAAAACCAAAATCTTTGTTTATTTGTCGTTTGTTTGAACTCCCATGTCATTTTATTAGTTTAATATTTCAACAGCATCTCTCTGTCAATGGTACCCAACTCATATTTAGATACGATTTCACTTAACCTGTATCATATTTTATATCATATGATTTTTAAAAGGGAGTAGGTACAATAATTTCTTTCTTTTTTTTTTACAAAAAAAATAATTATACATGGAGTAAAAAAACAAAACATGGAACAGGTGAAACATTATATTTCAGCAGTTTTTTTTTTTAACCTGTTGTGTGTGAGATAATACTTTAAATTAACTTTAAAATAAAAAAAAGGTTGCTTTCTTGAATTTGAAAATATGTAATTTATGATTATTTTTAAACTTCCTTTTTTTCTTTTTTTCAAAAATGATTTTTATTCCATGTAAATAAAAGAGATTATATTAAAATAAATTTTCAACAAACTTATTTAACTAAAAATTGCTCTTGGTTATAATATATTATAAAGTAACTAATCACATATATAATTAAATAGTAAAATAATCAAAGTTTTTTACTTATTTCAAACCGGCTTTCAAACAATTTAATCTATTAACGCGTGAAAGTAATACTCTATCGTAAATCACTTTACATAATTAATTGACCTAGTTTAATGCCCTATATTCATTTACCTAACTACCTAAAATTTAATCTATCATGACGTGAAAGCAATACTTTATCGTAAATCACTTTACACAGATTAATTGACTTAGTTTAAAGCCCTAGATTAATTTACCTAACTACCTAAGCCTCCTATGAAAAAAAAAAACTGTAAAGAAGAGAAAGAAAACGAGAGAAGAAGGAAAAAAAAAAATCGAGGCCCTTTGATTAATATTATCAAAGTTTTGGATGTGTAACTTTTCATACCAAAAAAGAGGAAATTTTTCTAAAATTAATAAAAAAAAAATTGTAAGAAAGGTCAATCTTTATCTTTTTTTTCTTAGGGTTTAATAAGCATACAATTCTTAATCAAAGTTTATTTTATTCTAATAAAAGTTTTCTTACAAAATTTCAAATATCAGTGAAGCAATTCAGACACATTTTTAAACAATTTATCATGTTATTTTATATTCTTCTAATGCGTTGTATGAATAAACATGGTAAATAATGATTAATGAATATTTTGAGCTTGGATGAACCTGATGCTCCTAACAAAATTTTACTTTTTATTTATTTAATAGTTATTTAAAAACAATTAAATATAATTTACTTTTTATGAATTAAATAAAGTTTCATTTAAAAAAAAACATTTTTCTTATTATATTTTTTTCCAATAATAATGATAATAATATCATTTTTTTATTTTTTTAATGACATTTTACCATAAGGTATTTAACTCGTTGTTTAATAAAAAATATTTATATTTTACAAGTAATTGTATTATAGTTAATCTTCGTGAATTTCTGAAATATTAACAATGTTATCTCATAGAAAATATTTCCTAAAATGTTACCAATGCTGCATAACAAGAAAAACGATAAAATAAATAAATAAATAAACTATCTTATGAAAAAACTGTCGTCTAAACATTCTAAACTACCTCAATAAAATCAATTTTATAAAGTGATTCTTTTATCTCTTTATTTCTTTTATTTTTCTCTTTTTTTATTCATTCCTAATTTATTATTATTTTTTCATTCATTCATTCATTATTTTTTTTTCTTTTTTTTTCTTATAATCTTTTGTTATGCTTTTTCCCTCTCATTTATTCTTCTAATTAAAAATACTATATTAAAATTTAATAAAATTATGTTAGTTAGATATTATTTGATATTGTTAAGATATTGTTAACCACAATATCAAACAATATCTTCTATTTATTCTGTTATTTTAAGTTACTCTTTTAATTGTATCTCTATGTTATAAATAGACTACCCTATGTGTGATTTATATACAAGGGAGATTAATCTCAAACGTTATTTCTTATATATTCAAGATATCTAGAGTTTAAGGTTATTTTGAAATTTTTTTTTCGCCTTTGACCATTGTTGGAGCCGCCACCACCGCCGCTATCGCTGTCGGTTAAACTAATCTTCGACATCAGAAAAAAGTTATTTTTGTTATTGGATATTATTGGGTAGTGTGAAAGTGCATGTCTAGGAAGGTTCTGACAAGGAAATACTTGGTATTTAAGCGTGTCCATTAGTGACCCACCTCTCTTTCCTGGAAACTTACCTGGTGTACTGGTTCACGCCGCTGTCACTATCGCCTCCGCCTTTATGACTTCTTTCACTCCTTTTAGTACTTCCAATTTTGTCAATACTGCGTCTGGTCCTTCCATCTACACTAACTATGTTAATGTGCACTTATCCATTGACAAGTTAACTGACCCTAATTATGTCACATGGTCATCAAACGTCAGATTATGGCTTAAGAGTCAGAAGTATCTTGATCATCTTGCCCCGAAAACACCTACTCTCACTCTTGGTGAGAAAGACCGTTGGGACACCATTGATGCTCAATTATGTGTGGTTCTCAAGGGTACTCTTGATCCTTTGTTAAACATGTGCCAAAATCTAGGAACATGCCAAGTTATTATACACCAATGATACTCAACGTCTCTACGATGTCTGTTCTAAATTTGTAGATGTTATTGCCTCTAAACATCAAGATTCTATGACTGATTATATGAGCAAAATTCATGCTCTTTTTCATGAGTTCAATGAGTTATTGCCTCCTTCCCCCGACCCTACCACCGAGATAACACAACGATCAAAGTTCTTCATGCTAGGGGCATTACACGGACTTACTGATCAATATTCACATATTCATGATCAGATTTTGGGTTCTCCGATTGTCCCCATCTTGACATCGACCTGCTCCACTCTTCTGCATTGGTATCTCATCGTGATGACCAAACTCGCCCTCGTAAACAGGGAAAAGGGCGTCCTAAGTGTGAACATTGTGACAAACTAGGTCATAAGATTGACAAGTGTTATGCATTACATGGTCGTCCTCCTCGATCTGCTGCAGTTGCTCAGACTGATCTTTCCCCACCTTTATCTGCTGAGGATCCTTCTTCTTCTATTTCATCAGACACACCTGCTATGTTCAACAAATTTCTCAAATGGTATAAGGATCAACAGTCTTCTAGTTCCACTGTGTCTGTTGCACACACATGTACATCTTTTGCTGGTCTGACACAATCTTCTTCTGGTCCTTGAGTTTTTGATTCAGGAGCCACTGATCATATTACTAGTAACAAATCTTTGTTCTCCTCTTTATCCTCTCCTAATCATTTACGTTCTGTTACACTGACTGATGACTCTAGAGTATCATCTCATGGTGTTGGAACTGTTAAACTTTTCCCTTCTTTAACCATTAATAATGTTCTTTATGTCCCTGAGTCTCCTTTTAACCTATTATCCATCAGTCGTCTAACTCGTTCTCTTGATTGTATTGTTTCTTTTACCAACAATTCTGTGTGTTTATAGGATCGGAGTTCGAAACAGGTGATTGACACAGGATGTGAGTCTCATGGTCTTTATCATCTTCGTCCCTTTACACATGTTGGTGTAGTTATAGAGTCTCCCTCTCTTCTCCATGCTCAGTTAGGTCATCCAAGTCTTGCCAAGTTACAACAACTTGTCCCTGCCTTATCTAAGTTGTTTAGTTTGACATGTGAGTCGTGTCAATTAGGCAAGCATAGTCATACTTCCTTTCCTCGTAGTGTCACACATGGTGCTTCGTCCCCTTTTGCCGTGGTTCACTCTGACATTTGGGGATCTAGCCGCGTTAAGTCTACTTTAGGTTTTCAATACTTTGTTACTTTCATTGATGATTATTCCAGATGCACTTGGTTATTTTTGATGAAAAATCGTTCTGAA
Organism: Sphenostylis stenocarpa; assembly: GCA_963425845.1. Classification (NCBI taxonomy): domain Eukaryota; kingdom Viridiplantae; phylum Streptophyta; class Magnoliopsida; order Fabales; family Fabaceae; genus Sphenostylis; species Sphenostylis stenocarpa. The sequence goes on from OY731398.1 coordinate 9,520,887, forward strand.
TTATTTCATATCTTTTAATTTTTTTTCAATAAAATTCAAACTCAGTTCGATGTTTCTTTTAGAGTTTGTGCAGTGATAATGGTCGTGAATATCTTTCTCATTCTTTTAAACAATTCATGGCTTCTCATGGTATTTTGCATCAAACTTCTTGTGCTTATACACCTCAACAAAATGGTGTAGTTGAACATAAAAATAGACATCTTATTGAAACAACTCGCACTCTTTTAATTCATGGAGATGTTCCTCAACATTTTTGGGGTGATGCTCTTCTTACTGCATGTTATCTCGTTAATCGCATGTCATCTTCGGTTTTATATAATAAAATACCCCATTCCATTTTATTCCCTCATGAACCACATCATCCCTTACTTCTAAGAGTTTTCGGGTCTACATGTTTTGTTCATAATTTCAGTTCTGGTTTTGACAAGCTTTCTCCTAGATCACATAAATGTGTTTTCTTAGGGTTTACAAGATCACAAAAATGATACAAATGTTTTTCTCCTTCTCTTAACTGTTATTTTGTGTCTGTAGATGTCACCTTTGATGAGTTCTCTTTTTATTTTAAAAGTCAATCTTCACCTCTATCTCCATCTAATCTTGTCAACATTCCTAGTACATTTAATGTTCCTGTTGTTTGTGACCCTCTAACTGTGTCTTCTTCACCATTAGTTTCTGCTCTGCAGTCAGCTTCTTCTTCACTGCCTCTTCAGGTTTATAGTTGCCGAAACCAATCACAACCACCACCATGTGACTCCACTCAAGTGCCAACTACTCTGTCTCCTCCGGATGTGACATCTGAGTCTGACCTTCCCATTGCCCTCCGAAAAGGTATCCGTTCTACACGTAATCCCTATCTCCATTATATTGGTTTGAGTTATCATCGACTGTCATTACCTTTTTATACATGTCTTTCCTTTCTTTCTTCTGTGACCATTCCAAAAATTGTCTGTGAAGCTTTAGCCCATCCTGGTTGGCGTCAGACCATGTTAGATGAACTAAGTGCTCTTCATAATAGTGGAACTTGGGAATTTGTCTCGTTACTGTCTGAGAAATCTGTTGTTGGTTGTAGGTGGGTGTTTGCTATCAAAGTTGGACCTGATGGTACTATTGATCGCCTCAAAGCTTGTCTTGTGGCCAAAGGTTATACTCAAATTTTTGGGTTGAATTATGGAGATACCTTTTCCCCCATGGAAAAGATGACTTCTATTCGTTTGCTTATCGCCATGGCCGCTCTTCAACAATGGTCTCTTTATCAACTAGATGTTAAAAATGCTTTCCTCAATGGTGATTTGCAAGAAGAAATCTATATGGAGCAACCTCTTGGGTTTGTTGCTCAAGGGGAGTCTTTTGGGATGATATGTCGTCTTTGCAAATCCCTATATGGCCTAAAACAGTCTCATAGGGTCTGGTTTGGACAGTTTAGCAAGGTTGTTCAACAATTTGGTATGACTCGGTGTGAAACAGATCACTCTATCTTTTATCGACACTCAAGTGCTGGATGTGTTTACTTGATAGTATATGGTGATGACATCGTTCTTACAGGTAGTGATAAACATGACATCTCTCAGTTGAAACAACATCTTTGTCACCATTTTCAGACCAAAGATCTTGACAAACTTAGATATTTCTTGGGTATTGAGGTGACATAGTCCAATGATGGTATTGATATATCTCAGAGGAAGTATGCCATGGATATTTTGGAGGAAATTGGGTTGATGAGTTCAAAGTCTATTGATACACCCATGGATCCCAATACTAAACTTCTACCAAATCAGGAGGAGCTTATACCTAATCCTGAGTAGTATAGAAGATTGGTTGGAAAATTGAATTATCTTACAGTTACTCGTCCTGACATTTCCTTTGCAGTCAGTGTGGTAAGCCAATTTCTTAATTCCCCATGTAAAGATCATTGGAATGCAGTCATTCATATCTTAAAGTATATTAAAGGATCTCCTAGAAAAAGATTGTTATATGATTCTAATAACCATACAAGGTTTGATTGCTACTCAGATGCTGATTGGGCAGGATCTCATTCGGATAGAAGATCTACATCTGGATATTGTGTCTCCATTGGTGGTAACTTAGTCTTATGGAAAAGTAAGAAACAGAGTGTTGTGGCAAGATCTAGTGCATAAGTAGAATATAGAGTTATGGCCTCAACTGTTTGTGAACTTGTTTGACTCAAACAATTGCTTAGAGAGTTACAATTTGGAGATGTCACTCAAATGTCACTTGTGTGTAACAATCAGGCTGCTCTTCATATTAGTTCTAATCCTGTCTTTCATGAGAGGACCAAACACATTGAGATTGACTGTCATTTCATTCGAGAAAAAATTATGTCTAAAGACATCAAGACTGAGTTTGTTAACTCAAGTGATCAGTTAGCAGATATTTTTACTAAATCTTTACGGGGTCCTAAAATTGATTATATTTGTAACAAGCTTGACACATACGATTTGTATATTCCAGCTTGAAGGGGAGTGTTATATATTGTTTAGATATTATTTGATATTGTTAAGATATTGTTAACCACAATATCAAACAATATATTCTGTTTATTATGTTATTTTCAGTTACTCTTTTAGTTGTATCTCTCTATTATAAATAGACTACCTTATGTGTGATTTATATACAAGGGAGATTAATCTCAAACTCTATTTCTTCTATATTCAACAATGTTAAAGTATTTTTTTTAAAACTAAAAAAATATCAATTAATTATTTAAAATTGTAATGATAGTAATTAATTTTATTTATGATGACAACAATTAAAAAATATCAAATATTTATGAGTTGAATTAATTTTTTATTTAGTAATTTAATCTAGTCATTATACTTATTAATCATATAAGAAATTTTAAAATAATTATTTACTAAAAAAAAACTTAAAAATAAATATTTTATTACTCTTAATGTTGATTTTAAAAAAATTAACACAATTTTAACCAATTTCAATACAATATTTCTAATTAGAAGAATAATACAAAAGAACAAAGACACTAAGAGACAATAGAGAAAAGAAGAGGGAACGAAGAGAGAGAAAAAAAGAATGAAGGAGGAGTAAAAAAAATAATTAGTTTATGTTAAAGAATTTAATCTCCATAATTCAATTATATATATAAACAATAAATTGATGTTATTAAATGAATAAATTGATAAAGATAGTATTTGAGTAATTTTTTCTTTTGAAATGTTTTATTTATGATATTGAGTTTTCAAGGAATTTGTAATTTTTGAGAACTAAAAAAAAATAAAATCATAAAATGGTTAGTTACAAATGTGTTTGTAAATCTTTTAGATAATTAAGACTAGAAAATGATTTTGTATGAAATTTCATTCTGAATTTCCAAGAAATTGTAATTATGTGAGAACGTTAAAAAAAATGGAAAATAGTTAATTTTATATATTATTTTGTAAATCTTTTAGATAATTAAGACTTATAAAATGATTTTAATGATCATCCGAGGAGTTTTGTTAGCCTCCATCAATCCATGTATAATGGTTAGAGAAAAAACCATAAAATGGTGAAAAGAACATAACTAAGCAATTGACTTAATCAAAGTGAAATAATAGTTTCCATTTCATCCGAATCACATGGAGAAAAACCAGAGACAAATGATGCTTCAGGATTCTAAGAATTGGGGCATGTCTATAATTTTCAAAGACAGACAACTCTACTTCCATTGCACGGTTCCATAGAAGGTCCTGTTGGAAATATTTATAGTGGTGTTTCCATCTGGGCCAATTGGATCATAAGGTGAATCTTCTCCATATTCAGTTGGCATAGAGCTGCTCTGCAGACTAGGTTCCCAGTCGGCTTCTTTGATGACCTTCAATATCTCTTTTGCCACTATTTTGCTCCCCTCAGCAGTAAGATGAATTCCATCCCTATCAAACACAACTCAATAAGATGAAGGATAGGAAGATTTGAACCTTTCTCAAATTAAGAAGCATGTCAGTATCTATGAATGCATACTTACGTGAAGCAGACATCTCTCCAGTCATCCCTTTTCTGGAGTGCAGACCACAGATCAATGGCTTTGATATTCATTTCACGGCATAGCTCCAAACATGCTTCTGAATATATTCGACAAGATTCGTTTGTCCTTAAGCGCTGTCCCACTAGCTCACTGGTTTAAAGTCCAGAATTTTGCTCATCAGAATCTAATATAAATATAAATTCCAAACAAAGAAAAAAATAAAGGAAATAAGAATGTAGTCATGATATAATCGTAGTCCTGACATAAGCGAAGAAATCACCAGCATGTAGTTCTCTGCCTTTCATCTTTGTGAATTTATAAAAATGAAATAGCATTTAAATTGCAGTCAAAACCTGTCTCCATATATTTGAGCCTCATTGACAGAAGGAGCACTGAGAAATATAATGCGAGTCATGTTTGAAAGGCTCTGGCAATCATAAGGATTGGGGTCAAACATGGTAGTAATAACTATAAAAGATAAAAAAGATGGAGATTCTGTAAACAGTGCATGTGAATTACTAGAAGGATGAAGTGTTTCATTCATATAATAATAAGAAATAAGAAATGTGTTATTTTACCTTCAGATGGGTACCGATCTTTCTCATATTTTCAATGTATTCTTGGAGAGGTACATGTTGACCAAGGCCACTTGGATGTGGAAGAAGAGAATCATTACCGCCAAAGTACACAATAATCAACGATGGTTGCTCAGTGGCATTCTAAGTTAAAAAAGATGACAGATCAAGAGGTGATTCCTTGTTAGTCTGTCCGAGCTCAGAGTAATCATGATATGCAAACCAGAACCTTAAAAAAAAAACTATAAATTTTCATAATTTAGCAGTTCATTTAAGTACATGGCATATTGTAAAATTCAGAATAATGATTCTAATATGTCCAAGTTCATTTCGAAGAAAACTTGAGGATATCATGTGCCTAAATTCTTCACATCATTCCGTATCATACCTAGTCACTTTCTAACTCCTTTTCCAAGGTGCCATTTTTTTTCAATGAACACAAATAGAATAAACATTTCCTTAACATTCACGACGAAGGGACAAAAGATTCAAGTTGAAATGAAGAAAGAGAAGGAAATTGGGTTTGTGTTGGGGGTAACACTAAGATTTTTAGTACCTTTGGAAAAATTTCATCCAGAACTTTCACAGCACGCCTTGAATTCCAACCAGAGTATCCTCGCAGAACTATATCCGCCTATATCATATTAAGGTGTAAAGTTAAACTCATTGACCATCTAATGAGTACCCCACAAAAGCATATACAATACGAGTAATTATTTCATTCAAGTACTGGATGAAATTTAAATAACTTGAGTCATTTAATATGCTGTTATCTCATATTAGCCTATTTGATACATTCTTTTTTATCTGTAGTTAGATATTATTCTGTTTACCAGGACCTTGTACTGAAACAATACTGGATTGGTAGGTGGTGGGTCAAGTAGGACCATCACTCCCACAAAATTTCCTCCATATGGGGGTAGGTTTATCTTTTCATTTTAAGATTTCTTGACTTTAAAAGAAGCTGCATTATGTAGCTTATTTTCACATCATCCAATCATTATAGGTAAATGACATTTTTCTCTGCCCAAATAAAAATCGATCACACTGCTTGTAATCTTGGTCTCAAAATGAAACACAACCCCTTTATGTTTATACACTGGAAATGCCAACCAAAATACGCAATTCCCAGCACAGTCTCATCCAGTAGCCAGAAGTTATGAAACACCTCATCCATCCTCCTCCACCATAACAGAACACAGCAAATTTCATATGTCTTATCCATGCTTAAGAACCGTACTCAAAACAAAGCAATTCACGGATCTAGATTCTCTGCATCCACTTTTCAACTCATTCAATTATTCAGAACTATCACAGAAAGATCGGGGTCAACTAACTAAAAAAATACACATTTGAAATTTCAGCAATCTAATCTTCATCCAACTATTATAAATAAATATATTAAGTGCGTGAAAATGTGACAGCACTGAATCCATTTGCTCAATTCAACACTCTTCTGATCAAATAAAGATTGAAGCAAGAACCTAAACACAATACTCACACGCTCACTTCAAACGGCTCAAAAGTGTCTGCTTGGATATCAGGTAATTTCTAAACCTTATATTCTGAACTATAAATGTAAGTCCATCCCTTTCCAATGCACAAACAAGAGGTCACCGTGAGTTCAGTTAGATGAATTGTAGTTCTAAATATAAATCCAAACACACTCTAAATCATGTCACAAACAATTGATCAAAACCAACTCTATTTACTTATCTCAATTACTTATTACATCATTATACTCACGGCTTTTGAGATATTGTAATTTTGAGTAATAAGATATCAACTTTTTAATCTTCAAAGACATTTTATAAACTAAAACTTTGATTCTTAGAGGAATTTCTCTACCATCTTTGTTAAAAATTCACAATCACACATGACAAGTCTAAAGTCACAGTCTTTCAGTTTCACTCCTTTAAAGAAACCACTATAAGAAAAGGTACACAAACACATACCTTACGAGCATACAAGTCAGAAAGAATAGATCCCCAACCAAGGTGGGAATAGCTGAATTGAACAATGGAAGAACCAAACAATACAAACTGAGGTCTCACTGGTCCCACCATCTCTTCTTTTTTTCTCCTTCTTGGAGAAAATTGGAACAGATCTGAATGTAGTGATGTTTTTGTTCAGTCAAAGACTTCACTGCTGCCTCCTTTTGTAATAGGCAGGACAAGGATTCAACTCTCAGCCCTTGGTTCTTATACAATTATAACTAGATGACCTAGTTTTATTTATTAATATTCAATACAAAGAACCATTCTGTCTTTCTTTCATTTCAATTTCATTCTATTTATTTGTACATATTGTTTTTCTTTAAGAAAATTTATATTTATCTATTATTTTTAAATTTTAACATAACATTATTTTCTCTCAATTATATCTTAGTTTTTATCTAATATTTAATTAATATACACTATTATTATGAAGTTGAAAATAAAATAACCAATATGTATTAGTTATAGAATAAAAATAAAAAATTTCATAGAATGTAGGATTTTTTTTGTTGATTCTATGTAACATTCTTAAAAGTACTAAAAAAATAGTATGTTTAAAGGATCAATTTTGATGATAAAAAATTAGTATGTTTAAAATCACTAAACTTTATTAAAGATTTATATCTTAACATTTCTCATCTAATACAATATCATATTATATAATAAACTATTATTATTAATTTCATTAATATATCTTTTATTTTTATTTTCCATTTTTAATATATCTTTCACTTATTTTTTTTATTATCACCATTATATATATATATATATATATATATATATATATATATATATATATGAAAAATACATATTTCTTATTTTGGAAAAGATACAAAAAAGGTATAAATAAAATACAAGGTAATAAACTTATATACTAATCTATGCTTGAAAATGAGGAAAATATTCTCCCTATAAATATTGTACATAATTGTGCATAAATAACGATTTTGGAAAAGATACAAAAGAAGTATAAATAGAATACAAAGTAATAAACCTATACACTAATCTATCCTTGAAAATGAGAAAAATATTCTCCCTATAAATATTGTACATAATTGTGCATAAATAATGAAATAAAAATTGATTATATTATCATTAAATCCTATCATAATTGAATTATTCTAATTGATAGTGCTGATCTCCAACACTCCCTCAATCTGGGTGGTAGATGTTTATCATACCCATATTTGATCTAATATTTTTATGTGTTCCTTGAAAGAGTCTTTGTCAGGATATCTGTTATTTGTCTGTATGATAGAATATGGTCAACACTTATAATACCATGATCAATTTTTTCTTTAATGAAGTGTCGGTCAATTTTCATATGTTTTGTCCTATCATGGTGGATTGAGTTCTTTACTATGCTTATAGCAGCATTGTTGTCACACATTATTCTCATAGTATAATTGATAAGAATTTTGATTTTATCTAACATTCTCTTAAGCCAAATTCCTTCACAGATACCTTAAGCCATAACTCTGAATTTAGCTTCTGCACTACTCCTTGCCACCACAGATTGCTTCTTGCTTCTCCAAGTCACCAAGTTTTCCCACACAAAGGAACAGTAGCCTGTAGTTGATTTCCTGTCAAAGGGACATCCTACCCAATCTAAGTCAGTATAGACTTCAATACTTATGTTTGATTCCTTCTTGAAGTAAATCCCTCGACCTAGTGTAACTTTGAGGTATTGGAGTATTCTGTTTGCCATGTTCATGTTGGCCTCAATTAGATTAGATATATAGCGATTAGTCTTTGATATCTATCTTTATCAGTTGGTGAACTTTCCTCTTCACCTCTCTTTTCCGGTTCTATGGGAGTATTGACTGCCTTGCACCCAAGCATGTCAGTTTCTTGAAGTAAGTCCAATATATATTTCTTTTGTGATACATAAATACCATCCTTCATCCGAGCAACTTCCATCCCTAAAAAGTATTTGAGCAAACCCAAGTTCTTAACTTCAAATTCCTTGGCTAAAAGTCTCTTCAAATGCTTGATTTGATCATAATCGTCTCCTGTGATAACGATATCATCAACATAAACACTAAACAAGGCTACCTTCCCTTCTACGAAGTTTTTGATAAATATCGTGTGATCTGATTGACATTGGTTGAATCCATCTTCTTTGACAACCCGAGTCAATATATCAAACCATGCTCTTAGAGATTGCTTAAGGTCATATAAAGATTTTCGGAGCCTACACACCATGTTTGAGGTTTTTGATGATTCAAGTCCTGGAGGAATTTGCATATAGACTTTTTCTTCTAGTTCACCATTTAGGAAGACATTCTTGATGTCTAGTTGATAAAGTGGTCAATCTAAATTTGTAGCTAAAGAGGACATAACTCGGATTGAATTGAGTTTGGCCATCGATCTTCATAGTCCACTCCATATGATTAGGTAAACCCTTTTGACACCAATCGGGCTCTGTACCAGTTTATACTACCATTTGCATTGTATTTGATGGAGAATATTTACTTGCATCTAATCGATTTCTTCCCTTTTGGTAGGGTTGGTGATTTCCCATGTGCCATTTTTAACCAAGACCTGGACTTCTTCTGTTACAGTTGTTGCCCATTCAAGTTGTTGGAGTGCCTCTTAAATATTTTTTGGGATATGTATATTGTCAAGAGCTGCCACAAACGACCTATACCCCTATGACAATTTTTCATAGGACATATAATTCCCAATGGGGTGTTGAATACAAGATCTCACCCCTTTTCTTAATGTAATAGGAATGTCAATGTCATCAATAGGTTCAGGACTAGAAACGATATTACCTAGGGAAAACTCATTTTCTGGAGCTTGGTTTGATTCATGACTTTGTCTTGGAGCTGTGCTAGACTCTACTTCCTTTCTTTCAGATGCAGTCTCGGCTAACTCTGCATTTACTACTGTAGTTTCCTCTGCTGCATGTGCAGTCTTGGCTGGTTCTGCATTTGGGGCAGAGTGAGCTAACTCAAATCCTAAAAGTTGAGATTTTGAAAGTTGAGATTTTGAAAGTTGAGATTCTTCCACTTCAATTGGATAAATCTCCTCCCCCTAAATGTCAACTTTAGGGTAATAAGACTGATTTTTAAAAAAGGTGACATCCATGGTGTGGTAAAATTTCATGGTTTGAGGTGAATAACATTTATACCCCTTTTGTTGGGGAGAATAGTCGAGGAAAATACATTTTATGGATTTTGGGTCAAATTTGCTGTGACAAGGATGAAGGTTATGGATAAATGCTGAACATCCAAATATTTTCAAGGGAATAGATGTAAGGATATGACTAGTAGGGTATGAGGTTTAGAGAGTAGAGTGAGGTGTGTTAAAGTTGAGGATTCGGGAAGACATTTTGTTTATGAGGTAGGTTGCAGAGAGGAAAACTTCTCCCCAAAATTGGTTGGGTACATTTGTAACCAACATGAGATATTTGGTCACTTCTAAGAGATGTCTATTCTTTCTCTCGATGACCCCATTTTGCTGAAGGGTATCTACACATGAACTCTGATGTATGATTTCATGTCTCTGAAGGTAGAACTTAATGCAAAGTGATAATACTTTTGGTCATTATCACTCCTAAGTACCTTAATTCTACTTTGAAATTGCGTTTCTACCATAGTATGAAAAAAAATTCAAATATTCTGTCAATTTCTCCTTCATCAGGAACACCCAAGTGACCCATGTGTGATCATCTATGAAGGTGACAAACCATCTTGATCCCGTGACATTGTTTACCTGTGATGGTTCCCATATATCGCTGTGAATTAGGGAGAAAGGTTGAGAGGGTTTATAGAGTTGAAGCAGGTATGAGCTGCGGGTATGTTTGAACAATTGACATATTTCACATTGAAACAAATCTTGATTTTTATTGAATAATGTGGGAAACACTCTTTCTTTAAATACATAAAATTTGGGTGGCCAAGCTGATAGTGCCATAACATCACATAATTTTTATTTTTAGGTACCACAACACAAGAGTTGACCTTAGTTTCCGCTTCTGACACTTCAATTTGAAGGCAGTAGAGTCTAACACATTCTTTAGCAATGTCAATCGTCTCCCTCGTCTCCAAAATCTAAAATTCACGTAGGTTAGGATTGAATTTAGTGACACACTTCAAATATTTTGTCAGTTTGCTAATAGACAGTAAATTACAGTCAAGTTTTGGCACATAAATGACTGACTTCAGGTTAATATTTTGTGAGATAATAACTGAACCTTTTTCCCATGACTTTAGAAAAAATCTCATCAGTTATCCGAACTATGTAATTATTATGACAAGAAATATAGTTTTTAAACACAGTTAAGTCTCCAATCATGTGATCTGAGGCTCCTAAATCAATGATTCATGACTCCTGTGCTAGTATTTAAAGTATGCAAGAAATTACTTTTTTGTGCTACTGCACTTATACTAATTGTTTGCTGGGGAATTTTATGTAGTTCTTCCATTTGCTCCTTGCTGAATGGAGATGAATTAGAATTTACCTGATGTGAACATGAGCTATGACAAGGGCTAAAGCAAGGGAATCACAAGAAGCTCTTCAACAAGTATTGTTGGTTGACCAAATTGTGTTTTGGATAAATCAATTAATGAGATTTAGTTTGGTTTTATTGCAAGTTGTAATAAGGGCCCAATTGGAAATTTAGTTATCAGTCTTTGGGAGGCCAAAAAGGTGTATAGTTGATTGACTTTTGGTTGCCACAATTTCAGTTACAATCAGTCATTAAATAGTTTTCAATTTCTAGGTTAATGGATCATTATTAATCTTTATTTATCTCCATTAAGTAGTTTTCAATTCATAGGTTAATGAATCATTATTAGCCTTTATTTTCCTTTATTGAATCTTTGTAATTCTGATGACAAAGCTTCTATATAGACGGAACCATTTTTATCAAAAATAACAAGTGAAATTTTATTCAGAATATTAGAGTTTATCTCTTTTATCTTAGTGAGAGTGATTCTCCTAAATTCTTAAGTGATTTAAGAACATTTGGATTGTATCAAAGGACTTTCACATCCTTTGTAAGTTGTCTTCCTTGGGAAAAGTGGTTATTTCCTTCCATCTTATTAATAAATTCCTAAATTTCTTACAAGGTTCTCACCCTAAAGATCCTAAATCATCTCATGTGCTATTGAGATTCATATCATTTGGTATTCAGAGCCCCGATTTAAGGGTTTGAACATCAAATTGATGGTAGAAGAGGAAAATTACAATAAAAAAGTAGGAATTAGTCCATTTCAAATGAGAGCATTGATACAACATTTGGAAGGATTAATGATATGACATAACAATGAGCTCCATGAAAGATTGAACTGGTTGGAGAATAAAGATTCCGAAGATGAAGAAGAAAGGAGAAATAGGAGAAGGAATGATGGAGTAGCAAGACCAAGTAGGCTTGAAGGAGTCAAGCTTAGTATTCCTACGTTCAAAGGAAAAAGTGATCCGGTGGAAGATGAAAATAGAGCATGTTTTCTCATGCAACAATTATGAGGAGACCCAAAAGGTGAGGCTTGAGACTACGAAATTTTCTGACTATGTTCTTGTTTGGTGGAACAAGCTACAAAAGGAGAGAGGTAGAAATGAAGAGCCAATGGTTGATACATGAACTGAGATGAAAAAGATCATGAGGAAGCGGTATGTGCCGGCTAGTTATTCAAGGAACTTGAAATTTAAACTCCAAAAACTTGAAATTTAAACTCCGGTTGAGGAGTATTTCAAGGAAATGGACATGCTCATGATTCAAGCAAAGATTGAAGAAGATGAAGAGGTAATTATAACCCGATTTATTGGTGGTTTGAATATTGATATATGTGATATTGTTGAGTTGCAGGAGTTTGTTGATATGGAGGATTTACTTCATAAAGCAATTCGAGTGGAACAACAACTTAAAAGAAAGAAGTGGCTGAGAAGAGTTCTACAAACTTTGGATCTTCAAGTTGGAAGGATAAAGACAAGAAAGATGAGGTGTTTCTTCTAGTAGTTCCACATCTATTCCTACAAAGACTCCTTCAAAGTCTGAAGAATAACCCTTTAAAAGAAGTAGAGATGTGAAGTGTTTCAACTATGCTTATGAGTGCACTAACAAAAGGTTTATGGTTCTTAGAGAGGGAGAATATATAAGTGAATTTGAGGTTGAAGAGGGAGAGGAGAGTGAGGACATAGAGGAGGATGAGATTCCAAAGAGAGATTTATTAATGAATATGCGATTACTTGATGGGCAATTGAAACCTATGGAAGAAAGCCAAAGGAAAAACATTTTCTACACTAGATGTTTAATTAATGACAAGGTGTGCATGATGATCATAGATGGAGGTAGTTGTACCAATGTGACTAGTGCTAGATTAGTGCCAAAACTAAAATTTACCTACTAAACCACATCCTAGGTCTTATAAACTTCAATGACTTAGTAAGGATGGAGAGATGCAAGTGAGAAAGCAAGTTGAAGTGAACATTTCCATTGAAAAATACAATGATAAGGTACTTTGTGATGTTGTTCTTATGGAGGTCAGTCACTTACTTTTGGGGAAACCATGACAATTTGATAAAAGAGTCAATCATGACGGGTTCACCAACAAGATCTCTTTCATGCACCAAGACAAAAAGATTGTGCTCAAACCTTTGAGTCCACAAGAAGTGTGTGAGGATAAAAAGAAAATGAGAGAAAAATTTCTTCAAGAAAAGGAAAAAAAAAGTGTTAGTGAAACACGTGAAGTGAGTGAGAACTATTTAGTCATAAAAAGTGAGTATAATATTTGTTCTACATTCAATTTGTCAGACTTATATCTTTTTAATATAGATGACGAATCCGATTTGAGGACAAATCCTTTTCAAGAGGGAGAGAATGATATAAACATGAGCTATACCAATGGCTAGAGTAAGAGAAACAAAGGAAACTCTTCAACAAGTATTGTGGGTTGACCAAATTGTGTTTTGGATTAATTAAGTAATGGACTTTAGTTTGATTTTATTGCAAGTTGTAATAAGAGCCCAATTAGAAATTTGGTTATCAGTCTTTGGGAGGCCAAGAGGGTGTATAGCTGATTGACTTTTGATTGCCACAATTTCAGTTACAATCAGCATTAAGTAGTTTTCAATTCCTAGGTTAATAGATCATTATTAGCCTTTATTTGTCTCCATTGAGTAGTTTTCAATTCCTAGGTTAATGGATCATTATTAGCCTTTATTTGTCTCCATTGAGTAGTTTTCAATTAATAGGTTAATGAATCATTATTAACATTTATTTTCTTTTATCTTTGTAATTTTGATGACAAAACTTTTATATAGGCTGAACCATTTTTATAAAAAATAACAAGTGAAATTTTATTCAGAAATATTAGAGTTTATCTATTTTATTTTAGTGAGAGTGATTTTCCTAAATTATTGAGTGATTCAAGAGCCTTTAGGCTGTATCAAAGGACTTTCACATCCTTTATGAGTTGCTTTCCTTGGGAAAAGTGATTCTTTCCTTCAACCTTATCACTAAATTCCTAAATTTCTTACAAGGTTCTAACCCTAAAGATCCTAAATTATCTCTTGTGCTATTGAGATTCATATCATTACCTCTGTTGTGTTGCCAATGTAACACCCATTTCGAGATGTCACGTGTAAAGTTTTTTTCCATAATTATTTAATCTCAAATAATACTTGATAAAAGATTTATTCTAAACCTCTTTATTCGTCAAAATAAAACATTATTCATCTAAACAACTAACTTAAACCATCAAAATGAGACTTAATATCAAATATTTCCAGTGCAAACTCAAAATTATTACATTATATTCAAAAGGACATTTTCAAATATCTAAAGAAAAACTCTCAAAAAGCTTCCTCACGAGTTTCTCACCGCTAAACTTCTCTAACAGTATCTGCATCAACATCTACTCCCACCTAACACAAGTCATACGATCATCGCAGGTGAAAACCAACACCACAAACATGCAAGGGTGAGCCAAACATGTATCTCATCACATATCATTCATGTCATCATATAATTCACCTAGCATTATCATAATGTAACAAAAATCATTCATAATATCCACAAGTACATATTTTCAACACTATAACAATAACACTTTATCATATTACCACCAAGTAAAAACAGACGGTATAAAATTCTCTCATAGCTAACCCCCATACTTTTCCTGCGCATCAATGCCTATTGGAAAAGTTCCTTCCCCTGCTTTCCATAGACTTACTAGCAACAACTCCACTCACTCGACAAAGCCTTGGATGAAGCACTCTTGCTAAGTTCATGCTAAAGACTTACGGAGGAATAAAACCCCTTTACCATGACTCGACAAAGTCCTCTAGGTAAAAAAATCATTCTGAATTTATGGCTATCAAAGAAGTCATATTGTTCCCTCACCTATATACACACATATGCATATACATCTCATCGCAGATCAAACATACCTAAACTCATAATGTAATTACATCATATCACAATTCAAGTATTTTTTTTCCTTACATTTAAGGATTTTAACATATAATTCCCACAAATTCTGCACCAAAATAATATAGACAGTAGCAACAATAAAATAAAATAATAGTAGCAGTAGCAACATGAAATGAAAACAGAATAACATCGTTTTGAAGATTCCACTACCAGGGCAGTACTCAAAGATATATTTTTATAAAATAAAATAATGGTCATAAAATTACAAAATTAAATATACTTAACATATACATACAATCACAACTACGATAAAAATTTCATCTCAAAAAACTTCAATCTCGATTTTATATGATTTTTCGAACTTACTGGGTAGACATAGCAACTTTGTTTCGCCCAACTTAAAACCTAATCACTTCCAAGAATTTTCATGGAAAAACTACTTGTTATAAAATTTTGAAATAAATCACACGTGAACTAGACATATGAAGGAACATATAACCAAAATTTTATAATTAAAAATCAAGTAAATATTTTTATATAATTTCCCAAAGATTTTGTTTACATGCAGATTTTTTTAACATGACATAATTAAAATCTAATCCTAAATAAAGTCGTACATTCTTCCTAAAATAAAAACAAAATAAAGTAAAAATTTCCTATAATAAATTAGTTAACCTATGCATGATTTTAGCTTAAAAATTAAATAAAAAAAAGTTAAAGTTTTCTACTAATACACTATTTCAATCTAAAATAACTCCTATAATATTTATATACAATTTTTTATTATTATATATAACCTTTATATTTTAATTTTTTATGATTTATTAACTTTTTAAACATTTTTTCCACGTATCATTCTAGTGATAAAGGTAGAATATTGCCCAAAAGAGGTACAAACATACTTTTTTTTTTTCTATAAGAGTAGCAAAATAACATTGTATATATAAAAATTAAAGGAATTCAAAATTAACATAAAATTTTATTTGAATACAAAAGTTAGAAAAATAATTTATACAAATTTATAACTAAAAATAAAGATAAACATAAAGTATTTATATCATATTTATTTAAATACAAAAGTTAAAAAAATTATATTTAAAAAGAAGTAAGAAAAGATAAGCTACCAGATAATAAATAGAAGAGATAAAGATAATTAAGAGATAAGATGATATTTTATTTAAAATATTTATCTTATTTTGAAATAAGAATAAAAAATTATAAAAAGTTATTTATTTATATATTTTTTAACCATAAAATTAAGAGAAACATTTTGACAATCATGTATTCAACCTCATATTTTAAATTAATTAATATATTATAACAGGCATCTTATAATTTAATTGTTTTTCTCATTAACAATATGTAACTCAACAGACATATATTTTTATAAAATAAATTATTTCTTTTCAAAAGAATATATATATATATATATATATATATATCTATATACTAAAAATCCTATTAGGTAATACCTATATTATATTATTTATTACATTTTTAGAACTTTGAAATATTATTAGATTAAGAGAATTATCACTGGCAGGAATCAAACCTAATATCTTTAAATTGGATGTTGATATTCCAACCACTAAGTTATTAAGATATTCTAATAATAACTTACAAATAAATTATATTTATATTTATCCGTGTAAATATATAAATATAAAATATATATATTTATATATTCATATATTTATATATTTTGATATATTTATATATTTTGATATATTTATATATTTATATATTTACATATTTATATATTTAATAGTTGGAGAATCGGTTTTCAACTCTAAAGTATTGAGTTCAAATTACGTCAGTTACAATTTTTTAATTTGATATAATTTACCTACTGATAGTAATTTTGTAGGTAATTACCTACAGAATTACCCACAAACAACATTACCTATGAATAATATCTATAGGTAATGATTAACTTACATACAATGTGATATAATTTGCATATGGATTGTAATTTCGTAGGTAATTATCTACGGATAGTAATTCTGTAGGTAAACTACCTACGAAATTACCCACAGATGACATTACCTACGAAAAATATCCGTAGATAATGTTTAATTACCCACGGATAAAATTTCGTAGATAATATTTGTATGTAATATATAGTTTACCTACGGATTTTTATCCGTAGGTAATATTTTGTAGATAATAGTTTTTTTTTTAGTGATATATATAAGAGTATATAGGTGTACTTCTTAATTTTTTTAAAGTTATCAATAAATATTTAATTTTTTTTATTTTATTCTTAATCTTATATATTTAAAAACTCATTAGGGGAAACTATACAAATACATCCCTTAATAATAAGTGTCCCCTTAATCTTATAAATTATTATATTAGATGCAGTGCTTACCATTGAGATAATATAAGTAAATCTAGTGTAGACTTCACTCCCATTCACGAGCAAAACTGAATGTATTGCAAAACCAATCTAAGTATTCGTCTTTGTACACTCATATAATTTATCATCTATAACAAATAAGACAGTAAAATTACTCATCTTCAAAATATAATACATTTAAAGATATCACTTAAAAAAATAGATTTAAGGAGATAATATATTTTTTTATTACTTGATGATAAAGATTATATAATGCATATTGTTATTTTTCTTACTCTCAAATTCAGGAATTTTATTTTGCACAATCTCTCATGATATCTTTCTTATATTTTATTTATCTATTTATTATTATTTAAATTCCTTTGTTATATTAAATATTTTTTATTTTTTTAAATTAATGGAATTTTCTATTTATCACTCATTTTATGTAGATTTTGTTTTTTCTAATTTTTGAAATAGAATATTATATCTCTTAATTATTTTTTATCTCTTCTGCCTTTTCTTCTTTGACAGATTATCTTTCCTAGCATACATTTTTTTTATAATTAAATTTTATAAATATTAATTGTTTTTTAAATTTTATGTTTAATATATGATATAACTTTATTTTTATCTTTGTTTCTTCATATCTAATTTTATGAAAAATAAATATTATATTCTTAATTTTTTTTATAATAATTATTATTATATTTTGATTAATTTAAAATAAGAAATTGAAAACATGGTGGACTAAAATTGAAGTTATGATAGTCTTATTAAACGTCTGTCTCACTCATAATTTTATGTGAATAAGTAAAACAATAATAATAATAATAATAATAATAATAATAATAATAATAATAATAGTTATTATTATTATTATTATTATATTTTAATTACTTTAAAATATGAGTAGGAATACACGACAGAATGAATCATAGACAAAAAAAAATCATTTAATAATCTATTTTATTTATGTAATAATCATGGAAAAAAGAGTTTATAAAATAAAAAAAGTTATTGAAGTGAGTGTTTATTGAGAAGAGAATGAAAAGAAAAGAAAAGAAAAAAACCTTTTTCTTTTTATTTTTAACCTATGTTCGGTGTTCATTCAGCACAAAAACACAGCTCGAAAACTATGAGACTGAATTATTACTCGAAAGGCAAGATTCTTCCAAAAGATGGATTGATAACTCATTTTTCAACAAAGAATCAATTATCCATTATTTATTGTTATTATTATTTTTAGTTATCAATTCACTTATTATATATTAATAATATTATATTAATATAACATGTTTTTCTAGGGTTATATATATTATTGCTCTTATAGAAATTCAGTAAACCCTCAAAGAGATTGTTTGGAGGAAATTTTGAAGTCTTTTTCTGAGTCATTCAAAAAGTGAAAATTGTCCAATTGGATTAAATTACATGAAAGCCATATCTTAATTGAACAAAAAAGATATCATGAAAATGGGAAAATTTCTCAAAAATTGAAAAGAATTCATTAAGTTCATTGATTGCTGTGCATTTTGGGATTAAGAATTTTCTTAGACTAATGCAATATCGTTATATTTTATTCATTGATTAAGTGTTACGCAATATGATTTGGTGTAGTTTATAGCTGGGGATGGTGTACCTCATTTCTGACCCATCTCGCATGTCTTTATGCAATAGCATGTAGATCTATAGATTTTATATTGTATACACTTTGTTCCTTATCTTCTTTTCTTTCTTTTATGATTATAAAAGTTTCAAGGAACAGAATTCTTTAATAAAAGTTATATTATTTTAACACACAGTACAATACCATTTTGCAACTCTTTTTTTTAATCATCATCAAGACCTTACTTTTGCTTTGCACTAAGGATAATCTCTCTTTTTTTTATACACAATGTTATAGGAATTGAGTCTCCATCAATATACTTGAGAGACTCAACATTCTACTAACCGCGATTCACTTTGTTTTGTTGGTAGGATTTATATTATTTAAAGCATTAGAAAAGCGTCTTACAAACTCTTATCTGGGGCTCCAATTATAATGAAGCATTCTGTGGTATGCATGGTAACTGCAGATTATTATACAGCTTCTACATATCCCATTGCAAAAACCTCCGCGAGATAGAGTATGACACATTTATGGTTGTTTTTCCATCAGGAGTGGGAGGATAATACGGTGAATCTTCTGCATATTCTGTTGGCATTGACATCCAATGCAAACTAGTCTTCCAATCTGCTTCCCTCAGAACCCTTAATATTTCCTTCACCACTACCTTGCTTCCCTCTGCTGATAGATGAACTCCATCCCTAATATAACACATTACCAATCAGTTTCCAAAACCATGAAAAATGCTTATTTGATCCATTCAAATAAGATATAATTTTTATATTCATTTTTTAATTTGCAATGACATTATTATCTTCTTTTCCTAAAACAAATGAAAAAGCTGTGTGTGTGTGTGTGTGTGTGAGTGAGAGAGAGAGAGAGAGAGAGAGAGAGAGAATATGTACTTACGTGAAGCTAACATCCAACCAGTCATCTCTTGTCTGAATTGCTGACCACAGATTAATGGCCTTGATGTTCAGCTCCTCACTAAGCTCCATTAGCGCCTCTGCATATTTTCCACAGGATTCATTGGTTCTTCCTGACTGCGTTGCACTGCATTCAGTTCAGCCAAAGATTCATTAGAAAACTTGTGGAGTACAATTTTATCTACTTAATTTAAGGGGATCGAGGTGAGATATGTAGTGATAACGTGTTAATTTTAGCAGAAATGTTATGTGTTAGTGTAAAAACACCACGTACCTATAACTCTATACAAACAATGTAAGTAAAAAAAGTAATGAAATAAGCAAATAGGAAGCATGTAGTACCTGAGCTTTTTGCGGATTTGCTCTTCATTGATGGGAGGAGATGTCAGAAATATAATGCGAATATGGTCCGAGAGGCTCTGACAAACATATTTTTGATACATGTCAAACATTGCAGCATCATATGATTTTTCTCGTCTCAAAAATGATTCTGTTTTTCTTAACATGTTAGGAATAACGAGATGGAAGATTAAGTTATTACCTTAAGATGGTTAGCAATCTTCCTCATGTTTTCAAGATATTCTCCAAGGGGAACGTGAGGACCAAGGCCAGAAGGGTGAGGATGAACGGAATCATTGCCACCAAAGTACACAATTACCAATGACGGTTGCACAGGAGCATCCTAAGTTCAAGAAAATAACAAAGGGTCATCACTACTGTCATTTCAATCTACATGGACAAAAATAGATCTCAGCACATATTATATATCTAAACCTGAAACTTTCCGTCAACAATAGAAACAAAATGATGCATTTGGACAATCGGAACAAAACAACATCTCTTACTTCGCAGACATACATGATTATTCTTTTTGAATCTGTAGATTAATAATACAACTTAAATGCTAACCTTATTGTGTGCGTGTGTGTGTGGAGAGAATACTTGAAGACAACTTAATAGTTAAGAAAATTAAAAGAAAATTGAATTTGAGTGAGACAAATTGCTGAATGTTGGTCCATGCTGTGTGAAAGACAAAATTTAGATATCATGTTCACGCCCAAGATTCACATTGCAAATATGCAGTAAACAAATTCAGCCCTTTCTTGACCTTCATAGATAGGTGACATTACTCAATGACATTTTTAAAAGAACATCAAATAGACATATTTATACAAACGAAATCTATGTGGCATTCAACATGTTTGTTGTGTACCTTGGGAAAAACTTCATCCAGAACGCCCAAAGCTTGCCTTGAATTCCAACCTGAGTATCCTCGCAATACTATGTCCGCCTGTTCACGTCAACGTGTTATAAAACAAAGGATTTTAAAGAATTAACGATATATATAAATCACAAGCTCTTAGGTATCTTCTGATAGTGATCAAATATAATATTTTTTTAATGTTAAATTCATTAGATACAGTAACTAAAGCTTTTCTCAGATTTGTAGGTTTAGTAATAAGTTTCTTGAATCTAAACCTTAAAATATACATATATAGTTTGTGTGCTTATGGAACTAAGGGACGAGTGTTAGAATTAAAATGATGGAGGAGAGAAAAAGACCTTTCTAGCATACAAACTGGCCAGAACAGCACCCCAACCACCATTGTCGAAACTAAACTGGACTATAGAGGAGCCAAAGAGCACAATCTGAGGTCTGAGCGGGCCAACCATCTTTGCCGATTGAAATTACACTCTGCTCATGTGTGATGAAATAACACTCAGAAGGAGATCCATTTTATAGATGCGGATTAGTGTTGCCACGTTTTTGGTCGGCAGAAAAACTTCTTTATGGCATATTATATTGCCATTTCATCATGTTCCATGCCTCAACCCCTACGGATAGAATATTGTTCAAAATGGTTCTTATTTGGATTCTGAATATTCCTGTGATTGTACACTTGTTCTTAACATAGTCTTAAAAAGACAAAAGCAAATGCACCTATGCTCATTTGCGTTGGAGAATACTAAAGGGTAAAACATAGGGATATGTGTCAAGAAAGAAGACTTCATTACTCACCACTTCAAACAATTTCTTTACACATCTATTTCAATTAATAATACGTTAACGTTGAGTATCTTTCAGGAAATGCTAGTTTACTATTGGCAGAATACTTCAATATCGTTACTTGTTTTCACACCGACCTATATAACATATATATAATATCCATATTAACTAATATAAGTGTGTTTAACAATTTCAATACTGATCTTGTTCGCTAAATATCTATATAATCTTAGACTTATCACCTGTATTTCACTAATGTTGAATACGGTCTCTCCTTAATGTTAATATTAATACTTTTTAAATTATACATTAAAGCTAATATTTTAATTTTCTAAAATTCATTATGAATATTTACTTATATTTCACTTCATTAAAGCCTTTTAGTAAACAAAATACCTTATTATAATTCCTTTTAGTATACATTGAATTTAGATATGATCTCCATCTCAAGGTTGAACTAAAATTAGTATTATTCTTATCTGGGGACATGAATGATTTTAGACTAAATCTCCTTATTAAAATAGTGACTAATTGTGTTATTAAGTGGATTAAATTTATAAGGACCGATATTTTATACAAAAAAAAAAACTATAAAAATACGTGCTAAATTTTGTATATAAACATTTTAATGTTTATATACAAAATTTAAAATCCTAATAAACATCAACTATAACAAAAAGAAAACGAAAATGAAAGAGTTGGATTGTGACTCGAAAACTACCTGAGGTGTTTTTAACAAGCATTATTGAATTTTTTTTGTTTCAATTGACCTAATTAAATGGTAAATTCAAATTTCTTATGAAAATTTGACCCAGCCACACTATCTGATTTGCTGGATATATCTGTCAATCATAGTATATAATATTGCCACTTCATCAGGGTTCAAGCCAGCATAATATTAAAGGTTCCATAATTGGATTCTGAATATTCTTGTCTGGGTGCAATAATTGAACTTGATAAGCATTCTTTTCTGATAAGCTTTCTTCTCTACTAATATATACTATCATCTTAGGTCACAATTAAATCTTGAAACAAATAATGTGACCTAACATTCAAACAAAAAATAACACCTAACACTACAAGAAAAACATATGTATATCCTCTGCGTATGTTTTTGGTGATACTCACATATGTATATTCGTTGGTTACTTTTATATATATATATCAGAAAAAGAGGTTCAGTAATACACATTGATGACAACTCCACTGCCAGCTCCACCAAACAACAAAAAACACTGTTAATTGGTTAAAGATGTTAATATTAAATATTTGTTTTGCCATGTCAATTAATTATCTAACAAGTGTTACTAAAAAGTTTACTCTTTTTATTCAAAGTATATCTTTCCATGTCAATTAACAATGTTGTGTGACGGTTTCTGGATGCAGTGTTGCAAGTTTACACTTTAAGTGATACACCAGACGCTATAAAAACTTAATTTTCAGAAATTAATATGAGATTTTATTTTCTTAATTATTTAATGTAATCGCATTTTCTTAATTAATATGACACCACTTCATTAATATATGGGTTGGGCAACAAATAAAATAAATAAAGTTTCATTGACATGTGCTGAATTTTAAAATAATGTATTTTTAAAACAAATTTTATGCATTTTATATTACTATAATAATAAAAAGCTACACTTTAAAACATTAACAAGTGCATTTAGACGTTGATAAGTATGAAACAATCTTCTTTTACATTTTTTTTGCTAAGATAAATATTTAGAGCATGCGTATCAAGTTATGCATGTGTTTTCTTTAACTTAAATACATTAAATATTAATTATTTAAGTAAATGTGATATAATTGTTGACTCTACACTTTATGTTGAATCATAATAAGGAGATTTCACATTATAATAATTTTTTTTTATAACCAAAAGTTATTTCGTTTTATTATTAAAATATTTTTGTCTAAATTGGTTATAAGCATGTGCTTGGTGAAATAAATTAATATTTTTTCAAATATTTTATTTTGAAGTTGTTCATTGGTGAGTCTGTTCCTATTCAGCATTTTAATAAATTTACTAAGTAAAGTACTTTCCAGATAATATTAGTATAATTGTTTTTTGTTTCATATCATTATATTTATTGTGATATATTTTTAAAGCAATTATTAAGGAATACGCATTCTATTAAAATATATTAAACACTAAAAGAACTTCACTTATATATATATATATATATATATATATATATATATATATATATATATATATTTGATATTTTGAAGAAATTACATTTATATGAAAATAGCATAAATTAATAAGGAAACCACATTCAAGTGAATAGAAGGTTTAACTTTTATAAAATAACTCCCCCTTTTTTGCACTTCAAAACATATGTTATATCCTCCTTAACCCTAGCTTCACCAAAAACCCTAAACCAAAAATAAAATTCGCAATTTTGGGATTGGATTAAAAGATCAGCTTGTTACAAAGTCTTTGGGAAACAATGTCATGCTTGGTGGAGACATTTTTCGGTGAAATTTGAAGATATGAATGGATATAATTTTGGCAGATTCCTGATAAGAACCGATTTTATACGAATGATGAATTTCAGAACTTTTAACATAAATTATGTTTGTATTATTGGGATTCCATTAACTTTATCACAGGGATTCCATTATAGTATTCTTCATTATCAGTTTAAAAAATATATTCTTAATTGAAGAATCAAAATTAGTAATATGATACTACGTAACAACTAATCATTTGAGCATAATATAATAATTAAAGGCCACTACAAATTTTCGCAATGCTTAACATGATATAGTCGACGGTTTTTAAAATTGGAGATTACATGATATATGATGTGCATTGACCACAAAGTTGGTACATTCAGAACGAGAAAAAAAAAAAAGAGTTCGTACAATTGATACGTGTTCTTTCTTCTAATTTAGCAATTAGTAGATAAATTTGTTTAAGTAAAAAATATGGCAAATGCAGATAACTTTTCTAATAAGCGACACTGTTTAAATTTAAGTTTGTGTATGATTCTAATTAAAAATTAATAAATAAAGGATGCGAAATGGTTCTAAAATGAGGAATCAAAGTTAATTAGTTTTAAACACCACTAATATAATAGTCATTAAAATCGATCATATAACTAAGGAATATGTGTTGTATTTAGAAAACTATTGATAATGAAAATATAACTTTTGAATATTTCAATGTTAAAGGTTAAATAATTTTTTTTTCAATTTGATTTTATTATTATTTTTTCTTAATACTTATTCATATATAGTACGTATATTATCTTCAAATCCATGTCATATTAATGTAATGTGACATTGAAAGTAATATTAAAATTAAAATAATAAAAAACATGTATGAGCACTTAACTTGTTTACAACTGAATTAAAATCCTTTGAATGTCTCCTTTGCTTCATCACAATTTTGGTAACGTCATCAATTCGTGGAAATCGCCAAATTACGTGACAAATCATGCTTTTCCAAAATTTATTTTATTTCAATGATTTTTTTTTCATACATATTTTTAAATCATCACTTTATTCAATGACTTTAATAGAAGTTGCGTAATCAGTGCTCAACCCGTGAACACATGTATTTTTTTATTCAAGTTGCTTGAAGATTATTTTAAATCGTAAAAATACATAACAAAGAAGTAAACGAACGTAACATAATAAAAAGGGGAAAAATCATTTAACTTTTGATAATAAATATTTAATGAGTATCTTTATAACTCTGTACTTTTTTACTTAAACATTTTTTAGGATATAATTAAGATTTTAGTTCTTCAAATTTCGAATGAATTTTTTTCATAAATTTAAAAAATATGGTTTGAATTCATAAATTTATTATTTAGAAACCTTTTCAACTTATCGTAATTATATATTTTGAATTTGAAGATTTTTTTTTTCAAATTCAGAAAATCAACAAAATCTCATAAACGTTGACTTCCTCTACAAATCACTTTGACAGTTTTCGTGAAATATTAACAAAACCCAAAGGAAATAAGAACCTTCACTAACACATCCTCCACTGTGTATTTACTGGATCGATCAGCATTTGCAATGTCATTCTACAAGTCTTAACTTTTTTAAGCATGAAAAAAGACATTAGGTTAGGGAAAATGTCTTTCAAGAGGATAAAATTTTAAAAAAATAGAAATTTTAACTAAAATTAACTTATATTTATGAAAAAGTACATTTATTTTTTTTAAAGTACTTATAAAAAATATCCTCACGTAACCATCACCTAAAGTATATAATCAATCTCTCATAACTTCACGTTCTATTATTGAGTAGTATGTGAAAATGATTTTACGTATATGTGTGAATTTTCACCTTCTCACCTTATTGTCAACTCATGGCACGATGGAAAATAGACAACTAGGAGGATTCCTGGAGGATATGTGGATCTTTCTACCCACCGCATGATCATGTCGTGCATGCACATTTAGATATGTAAAAAGGCTTATCACGCATACAGTGGAAAATGCATTATTTGTCTAATTATTGGTCTTTTTTATTCACCATCACTGTTAGTAACTGTGATCAGAAATCAAAGCAGCAGAGTATCTATAAACAGACACAATGAACTTCGTGTGCATGCATGAGATCGAAAGTAGAAAACGAGAGGGAGTATAGAGAGGAAACTGAGTGGAATATGATTTGATTAATACAAAATTAAGAACATCTTACAGAACGAAAACTACGATAGAATAACAAAAACGCTCACACAAAGTAAAGGGTAGGTAAATTATCATTCATAATCATATGGTTGCATTCCACACAACATAATTGAGCCTCTTTTGTGTATATAGATAGACAGATAGTTGTATATATTATATATCCCACTGCAAACACCTTCGAGAGATAATGTGAGACACATTTATGGTTGTTGTTCCATCAGGAGTGGGAGGATAATATGGTGAATCTTCTGCATATTCTGTCGGCATTGACATCCAATGCAGACTAGGTTTCCAATCTACTTCTCTTAGCACTTTTAATATTTCCTTCACCACTACCTTGCTTCCCTCTGCTGATAGATGAACTCCATCCCTAACAAAACAAAAGTCAAATGAAGGAAATTAATCCACATATCAGTCTGAGCTATTCAAAAGAGACTTTGATCTGTCATTATTTTAATCCCTAAAATATTTGGTCAAATACCATGGGCACTCTTAATTTTTTTTTAATACTGTTTATCATCGTAGTTTGTGATTGGGTGATAGGTTATGATAATATATTCTAGTTTTGTTTAAGAACATAAACCAAATGAAAATATCTCAAGTTTTTGCTTTCACTCCACGCAAATAGTGTTTCCTGATTCATAGTGACCAAATGAAAAAAAAATCCTCGAAGAGAGGGGTATATAATATACTTACGTGAAGCTAACGTCTAACCAATCTTCCCTTGTCTGGATTGCAGACCAGAGATTAACAGCCTTCAAATCCATCTCTTCACAAAGCTCCATTAATGCGTCTGCATATACTCCACATGACTCATTGCTTCTTCCTGATTGAGTTGCACTGCATTCAGTGCGCCCAAATATTCATTAAAAAACATGTGGGGGTACAACCAATTAATTATGTGATCTAATTGGTTTATTATTGAAGATGGAAAATGAAATGAAAGAAATTTGTGTCTTTTGGTAAAACTTGTTCATGTATGTTCAAGAGTCACCATCATCATGTACCTGAGTTTTTTGTGTATTTGTTCTTCATTGATGGGAGGAGAGGTGAGAAATATAATGCGAACATGGTCCGAGAGGCTCTGACAAATATATATTTGATAGGCGTCAAACATCAAATATTACAAGACAAAAATAATATTCCGTAAATTGAAGAATATATATATTCGGTTTTACATTTGATATATTTTTCTACGTTTTAGATTAGAAGGTTACGCATTTCGTGTTCCAATGTTTTTAACATGCTATGAATGGACGTTTTTGTCGATGATTAAGTTATTACCTTAAGATGGTTAGCAATGTTCCTCATGTTTTCAACATATTGTTGGAGGGGTACATGGGGACCAAGACCAGATGGGTGAGGATCAATAGAATCATTACTGTTAGTATTATGGTGCTTGATTTAGTCCCACATCGATTAGGATTGTGAGATGAGGTTCTCTATTTTGTTATATAAGCAACCCTATGTAAAGTTTGAGATACACACAGAAATAAAAATACTTCCTAGTGTAGTCGTGGACGTAGGCATACATATTTTAGCCGAACCACGTTAAAATTCTTGTGTCGTTTATTTTTCTCTCCTTTATTCTTTCCTTTATTATTGTCTTGTTCCTAACAATTGGTATCAAGAGCCAATTTTCTTAGTATGCTCTGTGGTTGCAGCTTTGTCTCGATCTTCCACATCGAAAAGATTTGGTCTTTTTTCTTGGGAATCTCAGTTTAGAGAAGCAGTGGGAGCTTTCTTCGAAAGCAGTGAGAGCAATGGCATTGGAAGAAGGAAAGGTGAGGATCGAGAAGTTCGATGGCGGTGACTTCGGGTTCTAGAAGATGCGAGATGGAAGATTATCTCGTATCGAAGAAGTTGTATCTACCCTTGACAGGCGTAAGCCAACCGACATGGAGCAATCAGAATGGGAGTTGTTAGATCGGCAGACGCTTGGTGTGATCCGATCGACATTAGCCAAGAATGTTGCGCTCAACATTATGAACGAGAAGACAACCGTAGATTTGATGCGAGCGTTGTCAAATATGTATGAGAAGCCCTCTGCAGCCAATAAAGTGCATTTGATTCACAGGCTAGTCAACCTCAAAATGGGTGAAGGTAACTCTGCTACTAATCATATTAGTGAATTTAATGCAATTATTGCGCAGTTGACATCAGCTGAGTATAATATTTGATGATGAGGTGAAAGCATTAATTTTATTATCATCTCTACCTGAAAGTTGGGGTGCAATCACTATCGCAGTAAGTAATTCTCGCAAGCAATAACAAGTTGAAGCTTGATAACATCCGTGACTTGATCTTAAGCGAAGATGTTCGCAGGAAAAATTCAAGAGAATCTTTCAGCTTCTAATTCAGGTTCAAGCATTGAGTACTGAAACTAGAGGAAGAAGTCGCCGTAAAGGTCGTAATCAAGGCCGAGGCAGATCAAAATCCGTAGGGAGATCACAAGCAAAAGTCCTGAATGATATCACTTGTTGGAATTGTCGAAAAAGGGCCACTTTTCAAATCAGTGCAGTGGCTCCAAAGAAGGACAACAACAACAACAAGAAGCAAGATGATGATCAATCGACAAATGCAAAGAATCGATGAAGTTGAAGATGCACTCGTTATGTAGTTTAGATAATTCTATTGACTCATGGATTATGGACTCAAGTGCGTCATTTCATACTACACCTTCCTTAGAACTATTATCTAACTATGTTTCGGAAAGTTTGGGAAGGTCTACCTTGCAGATGGAAAATCTCTTGATATCATAGGAAGAGGTGATATTAACATCGAACCTCTAATGGAAACGTGTGGACTTTGAATAATGTCGACATATTCCAACCTTAAAGAGAAACTTAATATCTATAGGGCAGCTTGGATGATGAGGGACATTACACCACTTTTGGAGATGGACATTGGAAGGTAATGAAAGGTAATCTTGTTGTTGCTCGTGGAAAGAAGCAAGGATCTCTCACATGATTGCAGATGAGGATATGATATCAGCTGCAGAAGTTGGCAACAATTCCTCCTTATGGCATCAGAGGCTTGGGCATATGAGTGAGAAAGGAATGAAGCTCATGATATCAAAAGGTAAAATACCTAACGTGAAGCATGTTGACGTTGGACCTTGCGAACATTGTATCTTTGGAAAGCGTAAAAAGGTTAGCTTCTCAAAAACAAGTAAGTCGTCTAAAGTTGAAAGACTAGAACTAAGTGCATATAGATGTTTGGGGCCAGCTTCAGTGAAATCCCTCGGAGGTTCACAATATTATGTAACCTTCATTGATGACTCTACAAGAAAGGTATGGGTTTATTTTCTTAAAAATAAATCGATGTGTTTTCTCGTGTTTAAAAGGTGGAAAAAGGAGGTTGAGACTCAATCAGGTTTAAAGGTCAAATGTTTGAAGTCTCGATAATGGTGGAGAATATGACAGTAGTCAATTCAAGGAGTTTTGTTCGGAGAATGGGATCGGAATGATCAAGACAGTTCCAGGAACACCGGAACAAAACGGTGTGGCGTAAAGAATGAACAGAACCTTGAATGAGAGAGCAAGATGTATGAGAATCCAATCAGGATTACCCAAGGTATTTTGGGCGGATGCAATAAGCACAAGCAGCTTATCTCATAAACAGAGGACCATCAGTTCCTTTAGACTATAAGTTACCCGAAGAAGTATGGTCTCGAAAAGAGGTAAATCTTTCACATCCGAAAGTTTTTGGTTGTGCTTCATATGTTATGTTAGACTCTAATAGTAGAGATAAATTGGACCCTAAGGCAAAACGTTGTCATTTCATTGGTTATGGATCCGACATGTTTGGCTACGTGTTTTGGGATGACCAAAACAAGAAAATTATCGAAGTAGAAATGTTACTTTTAATGAAAACATGTTCTATAGAGACAGGATTGCAGAATCTGCAAATGTAAATAAACAACTAGAGCAAGTATCATTAGAAGAAATTTCGAAAGTGATGTAGTCAACCGAAGGCGTAATATACAAGTAGAGCCTATGTCGAGCCTCGAGACGTAACTCGAACAAATAAGTAGAGTCAAGCAACTCCCGAAATCTTGGTTAGAAGATCTAGCGTAACAATTGTAGCACCACAAAGGTATTCCCCTTCATTGCATTATTTGTTGTTGATCGATGCTTGGTGAGCCGAGCATTTTGCTGAGGCTATGCAGGGAGATGAATCTATTAAGTGGGAGCTAGCAATGGAAGATGAGATAAAGTCCCTTCGAAGAATAAAACATGGTCTTTAACCAAGCTACCGGAAGGAAAGAAAGTTTTGCAAAACAGGTGGGTCTATAGGTTGAAAGAAGAACCGGATGGCGAGCAAAAGATATAAGGCTAGACTCGTAGTGAAAGGGTTCCAACAAAGACAAGGAATTGACTTCACAGAAATTTTCTCTCCTGTTGTCAAGATGACTACCATCAGAGTTATCTTGAGTATAGTAGCTGCAGAAAATCTTCATTTGGAGCAGTTAGATGTCAAAACTGCATTCTTACATGGGGATCTTGAAGAGGAAATTTTTATGACACAGCCAAAAGGTTTTGAAGTACAAGGCGGAGAAAATCTTGTATGCAAGCTTCATAAAAGTTTGTACGGATTAAAACAAGCGCCGAGACAATGGTACAAGAAGTTTAATGAGTTTATGAGAAACTCAGGATTTCGCAGATGTGAAGAAGATCACTGTTGTTATGTGAAGAAATATGTTGATAGCTATATCATTCTTGCCTTATATGTTGACGACATGTTGATTGTTGGAGCTAATATGGCAGAAATTGACAAGTTGAAGAAACAATTGTCAGAGAGCTTTGAAATGAAGGATCTTGGTCCAGCCAAGCAAATTCTTGGTATGAGAATCTCCCGAGATAGAGATAAAGGTATTTTGAACTTATCTCAAGAAAAATATATAGAAAAATTGCTTAGCAGATTCAATGTTGGGAATGCTAAAACCAGGAATACACCTTTGGGAACTCACTTAAAGTTTTCAAAAAGGCAATCTTCGCAAACAGAAGAAGAAGAAAGTCACATGTCTAAAGTGTCATATGCATCTGCAGTAGGAAGCTTGATGTATGCTATGGTTTGCACCAGACCAGACATAGCACATGCAGTAGGAGTTGTGAGCAGATTTCTATCAAATCCTGGAAAGGAGCATTGGGAAGGAGTGAAGTGGATATTCGAGATATTTGAAAGGCACTTCAAAGATGCATTTGTCTTTCAAGAGAAGTAATCTCATTTTACGGGGTTTTCCGATGCGAGACTTGGGAGGTGATCTTGACGGTAGAAAGAGCACAACAGGTTATATTTTTACATTGGGTGGTACAGCTATCGGTTGGAAGTCTAAACTTCAATGAAGGGTCTCTCTCTCAACCACTGAAGCGAGTATGTAGCTATCTCGAAGCGACAAAGGAGATGATATGGTTGAAGAACCTTCTAAAAGAATTAGGAAGAGAACAAGATGGTTCTCCGTTGTTTAGTGACGATCAAAGTGCTATTTGTCTTGCTAAAAATCCAATCCTTCATTCCGGATGTAAGCACATTGAATTGAAGTATCATTTTATCGAAACCCGATAAATGATGGAGACTTGAGTTTGTTGAAGATTCCAGGCGAGAGAATCCCGTGATATGTTGACCAAGACTGTTACAACAACTAAGTTGAGGCTTTGCATTGCCTCAACTGGCCTTCGAGCAAATTGATGATGAAGGCACTACACTAGGTGGTAACGTAAATCAAACTCCAAGTGGGAGAATTGTTAGTATTATGGTGCTTGATTTAGTCCCACATCGATTAGGATTGTGAGATGAGGTTCTCTATTTTGTTATATAAGCAACCCTATGTAAAGTTTGAGATACACACAGAAATAAAAATACTTCCTAGTGTAGTCGTGGACGTAGGCATACATATTTTAGCCGAACCACGTTAAAATTCTTGTGTCGTTTATTTTTCTCTCCTTTATTCTTTCCTTTATTATTGTCTTGTTCCTAACAATTACCACCAAAGTACACAATCACCAAGGATGGTTGCACTAGAGCATCCTATGCTCAAGACAATAAATTAACAAAAAGTCATTCTTCGTATATCTATCTCACCACCATGAGCAAGAATCATAGCCAGATTTGAAGATAACACAAACCATATGGAACAAAGACAAGTCCAAAGTGTCAAGACATTTAGGTCGTATTTTGGTTTAACTTTCTTGAGCATCTCTTCTTAAAAGGAGAGACTAAATGAAACGCATTTTATTAAAAATTCTCAAAAAATTAAGTATTGAGTAAGGACCGCACTTAAAAATTAATAATTTATCAAAAACCAAAAACATGTTCAAACTTCTAAATTTTAACTTACAACATCCTTATAAAGTTAGGATCCAACCTTCCATAGACCATGTCAAGAGATGTTGCATGTCATGGGTGAATGGAGGAGAGAATATATATATATATATATATATATATATATATATATATATATATATATATATATATATATATTAAACGCAAATTATTAAAGAAAGGAATCTTCTGATGAGGCCTTCAATTGAACATGGCGTTTTATCTCTACCTTAGGAAAAATTTCATCCAAAACTTCCAAAGCCCTTCTTGAATTCCATCCTGAGTATCCACGCAAGATTACATCCGCCTATGTCACCATATCAACATTATATAATTCAGATTCATTCACCATCAATAATGACAAAAAAAGTATATACATTCAGATACCTATCTATCTATCTATATAAAAGTTATCCATCAACATGCAATCAATTAGTATCAAATCATTACAATTGACCTCATCATAGTAGTTAAACATTTTTCAGAGTTTTTATACACAAGTGTCAGAAGTCTTTTTGGTGTGTAATTGCATCAAGATCTAAACACTATATACTTATTACATGCACTACTAAAATATGTTTTTCACATCCTCGTTTAAAGTTAAATTCTAAATAGAAAGTATTATCCGGATTTCCGGATAAATCGATATTGAAAGTTTTTTTTTTCAGCCAAAAATTCACTTAAGTTAAAAATTGTTACTAACAAGATTCGAATCCAATATTTTAGAGTTGAAAACCGATACTCCAACCACTAAATTGCTATAATTTTATAATAATAACTTACAAATAAATTATATTTATATACAAATAAATATATATCCTTGTAAATATATAAATATAAAATATATAAATACAAATTTATTTATATTTTTTGATATATTTATATAGTTATATATTTTATATGTTGGATGTAAGGGCGCACTTCGAGGGTCAAAGTGAGATTGATTCTCGTTTGAGTAAAAATATGTTAAAGTTTACGGAAATTAACTCGCTCAAGTCTCGCTCGAGCGAAAATTAGTATTTTTCGCTTGAGCGAATGAGGCGTTTCTCAAATTTATTTTATATCATTATATAAATAAATTATAAAGATTATATTCTGTCATTAAATTACAAACTCATATAAAAAGACCAGTTCACAAATTTGGCATCACATTTTGAAAACCCACTCAATACACACTTTCACCTTCGAACGTGTTTTTACATGCAACATATAAATATATAAATATAACTATATAAATATATTAAAATATATAAATATATTTATATTTATATATTTACATGTATATATATTTATTTGTATATAAATATAATTTATTTATAAGTTATTATTAGTAAATTTTAGTAATTTAGTGGTTGAAATTTCATTTTTATAATATCTGTTTGGCTTGTTCAGAGGATATCAGAAACAGAATAATATGGAATTTGTTTAGACAATTTGAATAAAAAAGAAGGAGAATTAAAGAAGGACCTTTCTAGCATACAAATTAGCTAGAATAGCCCCCCAACCACCATTATCGAAGCTCATTTGAATTATGGATGACCCGAATAACACAATCTGAGGTCTCAATGGCCCTGCCATCAATGAACAGAATCAGAAACTATATATCTTATGATGTTTCTCTTCCTTTTTCCTCACCCTCACTCTCAAACAAGTAACTGAACACACTGCTCCTACACCAATTTATTTAGACTAGGAATAATAGTGAATATTCTTGTTCCTTTTTTCTCTCACCAAACACCAACTTTCTGTCCCCGCCACGTTATATAGTTAGCTGTCATTTGTGTCTTGTTACATTGTCAAGCTGCCCTTTCATCATAATGCATATTTCATCCAATTCAATCAACTATAATATAAGTGGTTTCAATTATTGGCCAATTTCCCCACGCTGCAATTTGCGTTTATTATTCTCATGGTTAAATTTTTAAAAAATTTGCGTAAGTCGTGCATCTATATATTACTCTTTATGAAAGACAATTTTAACTTCTTCAAACATGAATATCATATCTCATTTTTTTTAAATGGTACTTAAATATACGATTTTATTATTATTACTATTGAACTCGTCTTCTAAATAATAACTTTAGTTGAAATTTATTTTTTAATATTGAAATTGCCAATTGATGGACAATTTTGGTTAAATTTTTTTACTAAAATCGCCAATTGATAGATGACTTTAACTAATATTTTAAATGTGATTATGAAAAATTTTAATGTATTATCACTTACACATATATTAAGTCAGTATATAAATTACAAATTATTTACAAGGCTGAAAAGGTACAGTTTCAACTGTTTTTTTAATAAAGATTATTAATCTTCTTATTTAAATCCAAAATTTGTTCTTAATCTAAGTCTATATTAACAATAATTAAGAAAATTAGCAATAAATATCATATTCACAATGAGATGAATAAACCTATTTCAAATAAACCAAAAAAAAATATTTATTTTATCAAATGAATGTCATCATCGTAATAATTATCTATTTTACATTTTTTATTTCAATAATTATAACTCCAGTATAAACTAGTTAAATTACTAACGTCGTCAATCCATGGATGACCTCAATTTAAAAAAATTATGCAAAAATCGTTGATTAGAACACGATTTCATAAAAAAAATTATTACATGAATTGCACCTTCATTTATGACTTCATGATGGAATTGTATATTAAAGTATCAATTACCTATATACAAATTTTTTAAAATATGTATCCATTTTGAAAATAAATAAAGCAAATTATATCATGTTCGATTCGCATCAATTATTTCAATCTGTCTAAATATAGAACTTGAATTTATATTAATATTTATTGACGTTTTTATAAAAAATACTTATTTAAATATTTTAACAATAAAAATATTTCACGAATATATTCATATGGTTGGTACAAAGTATTAGCTACGTTTAAATACTTCAACATTGTGCTTAGCAAAAAAATTGATACTCGTGTGAATCGTGATTGAACACTGAATATAGTATTAAGAATATCAGATAAAGAATTGATAAACATAAAAAACTCAATAAATATTATAATAAAATGCAAATTTTTAACAATATAAAGAATTGTTAAATTATTATCAGACCATATTATATATATATATATATATATATATATATATTAAATTTGTTTTGTAATAATCTTTAAAAAAAATATTTTAGAGTGAGTTTAATTATTTGATAATGTAAATAAATTTATAATGTATAAAATTAAACCCTAAATTAATTTTAATGTTTAGTGTAAAAACATCTGATATCAATTAATTAAAACTCGTTTTCAATATAATTTTTAAAATATTACAAAGTCAACAATAGTATACATAATAATTTATAATAAATAATACATTATTAGGTATATATTAAATGATAATATAATTTATCGTGCACTATGATATTTTAATTGAATTTTAAAATTTTAGTAATAACATCAAACATTAAATTTTGTTTTAAAAAGTGGCCCTTAAATTTTTCTTATTCTTTTATTGAATACAATAACTTCCCTGCGTGCAACTTTTTGTATTCTTTTTAACCTTCTTGACGTGGCTATATCCACTTGGACAATGGACCTTCAGTTCTCTCTCGCTAAAACCTAGCATCGTACTTCAACGATTGGATTTAGGAAAATTGGACATTCATAAATAAACACGTGAAAGGCAGAGAAGTGAACGAAAGATAAATAATTGTTTTATCAAACGAATGATAAACATGATAAAAAAAAATTCTTTATTTTTATGTCTCTTTAAGTTTTCTTCCAAAAGTAATAACAAAGCACAGCGTCTTTGACAAACTCAAAAAGTATTATTGACAAAGAGTATTTAAAACAATTTTATAAACTGAAAAAGTTAAAATATATATATATATATATATATATCTTTGTTACAACTCTGCTAGCAGTTTAGCCATGTCACATTACAACACAAAAAAACATGTTCCAAATATTTACGGAGTTTTACAGAATTGCATAAATTGGGAATCGAAAATATAACAATTATATTCTTGTACTGCACGTTTATAAGTTGAAAAAATAAAACTTGGTAATATTTTCTATTTTGGAGAAGAGTTAGATCCTGAATCATGATCATACACATAGCCTAAATAATACTTTGTGCGAATTATATCATTAATTGTAATTAAAGACCCATGAATAATGATCCTAATTGATTCTCATATAGACTCACTGTATTATATTATATTATAATCTGAAATATATATTAATTCTCTTATATAAAATAGAATATATATATATATATATATATATATAATTTATCTGTGAAATATTAAATTGTACTTATTAGAAAACTAGAACATTAATTAACATATCATAACTAAATATTACATAATCTGTATAGCGATTTTTATAAAAACAAAAAAATCTCAATATTCTCGTTCTCTCAAATTGGTGTGTCTATATTTTATATATTTAATTTTTTAAGATATTTTGAATATATTTTATTTATTAGAATATCAATTATTTTTTTATTAGTATAAAAATAATATTTTATAATTATTTATTATAATAATTTTAGTTCATCGTAAAATTTGTGATGTATATATGTATATGTCGTATTTCATTTAAGTATATTTTCAGATGATTATTTTTTATTAATATTTATATTTATAAATATATAAACTTTAAGTTTATATGATTTCTATATCATAAATAAATATTTTTTATTAAAATAAATAAATATTTTTATTAAAATAAATAAATATTGTTTTTAAAAAGTGGATGATTTATCAATGATAAATGTCTTTTATCTTAATGTCTATGTTTATTTATATTAATATTTTAGTTGTAAAATACATAAGAGATAATAATAAAGAGTGGGGATGATTATAATGTAAAATAATATAATATCAAAATAAAATATAAAATTATCTTTTCAATTTCATCACATATTACATTTATTTTATAGTAAGAATATTTGAATTAAATTTATAATGATTAGTCAGAATAAATTAATTTAATTTTAATCACTCTCTAAGTGATATCTACTCATTTTAATTCTTAAGGTTTAACTTCCATATACAACATTATCAAATATTTCTAAATAAATATTATTATTTAAAAATAATTAAGTAATATAAATATAAATTAATAAACAAAGACTAGTATGTAACTAGAAATAAAATAATTAAAAAATTAAAGATAAATAAAATATGATCAGTACATAACTAGATATAACTAAATAAATATAAAACATGACCCGTAAATAACTATAAATAAATAAAATAAATATAAAATAGAATTAATATGTAACTGAACATAAATAAAATATTAATGTATAACTAAAAATAAATAAATTAAATATAAAATAGTACATAATTAAAGATAAAATAAATTTACTTGAAATCAGATCACCTCATTCAACAATTATAATTAAAAATAAAAGAGATATCACTCACTCAATAATTACATGTACCAAAATTTCAGAGATAGATTTCATTTATTATCTTCTTCTCTTCTCGGCCTTTGTTTCCCCTCCCTCTTTATCTCTCTCCAATTTTCCTTCATCTATTTTTCCTTCCATTTTATCTCCCACTTGAATCCCTTTTATTGTCATTATTTTCTTTTAAAGTTATTTAATTATCCTATTAAATGATTAATCATTAAGTTAGGAAAAATTTTATAGAGATAAGTTAAATTTTTTAATTATATATATATATATATATATATCATTTTTTTAAAGAAAATTAATAATTAATTTTTTAATAATAATAACAATTTTTACTTTCAATAAATTATTTTTTAGTATAAATATATTTAAATTATTCAATAATATAATTTAATACATTATATTTTTAAAAAATTACATTATAAATTTTAAGATATTGAAAA
Source organism: Sphenostylis stenocarpa (assembly GCA_963425845.1). Taxonomy (NCBI): domain Eukaryota; kingdom Viridiplantae; phylum Streptophyta; class Magnoliopsida; order Fabales; family Fabaceae; genus Sphenostylis; species Sphenostylis stenocarpa. Next base: position 9,559,518 of record OY731398.1, read on the forward strand.
ATAAGTTAAGTAATAAATAATTTATAATTAAAATTTATTTTTTATGACTTTATAAATTTTAAATTTAAATATTTTTTACATCAATGAAATTTTGAATCATTTCTGAATTTTAAACCAACACATTTCTTATATCTAAACATTCTGTGTGAGAACATGTAGGTATATTTCTTCCTTTATTTAAATGTGTCATTGCTTCGTGTCCTTTAAAAAATTGAAAATTCAGTTTTCTCTTGGTTCGAAGTTTTTGGATAATAAATTGTTTAAGCCCACGTTAATAAGTTATGCTTCATTTTTTTTATCTTTTTAGTTTTAAAAAATATAATTTTTTTAGATTTTTGTTTTCTATTTTTATCTTCTTCTACCGGTCTTACTTTTTTTTTTTTTCAATGGTTGAAATGCGATTAATATTAAGTTTTATCTTTATATACCTGTTTTTTTAAGTTAAAAAATATTATAATTTTTTTTGTCTAAATAAATTTAGAAATTAATAATAATCGCATCCACGTGAATAAATTTTGCAAATAATTACTTTCTTCAAACAATGTCAGAAGATTTTTTTTTTTTTTTTTTTAATATCTTAAATGTTTTTTAACCCACATCTACTCACACACCTTTGAAGGTTTGTTTTGCATGTATTTGCTTTCTGTTAAAACTGACTCTTATGGATTTGTTTTCATGAGACTTTTTATTTTTAACTCAAACTTTTCATGAGACTTTTTATTCCATCAGACTTCATTAATGTATTTTTTTTAGTTTATATTTACTGTTATATTTTTTTTTTTTTGGCAAAACAAAGTTTCTTAAACAAATTTAAATTTTATTATTATTTTTTTGTAATTTTTGCTATTATTTTTATTGTTTATTTCTGTTACATAGGCTTATTAACAAACTTAGATTTAGCAGTAAGTATGTCTTGGCTACATGCTTGAGGAGTGGTGAGAAGAATTGGGACGTAAGCAGGTACATCGGAAAAAGTCTCCCTAATGGATTGTCTCATTTTGGATGAGTCATGAGAGACTTCAAAGAGTGGTGTGTGTCTGACATCTGACGCTGATAAGGGGTTTCGTGGGAAGGAAACATGAGATTTCTATCATGATTGGGATGGGTGCTAAGCCCTGAGCTACATCACATCATGACTGGTTCTATCTCTGCTAGCCCCTCAGCGTCGTTCCCCATCCCTTCCTCGCATCGCAGCCAAGGACGGACCGGTGGTTCAGATAAGAGTTTTTGCTTGGACATCCTTTACTAGATGTTCTTTTCCTGTATGCATTTGCATTTTACCATCACCTTATATTGATTCAAAATATCTTAGGCTGGCAAAGAACGTGGATGAAACTATAGAACATAAATTCTGGTTTGCCTCTTTTTAAGATGTTTACTTGCTTTGTTCCTTTTGTAAGATATAGAATGTTTTTTATCTTTTTTAAGATGTTGATTTTGTTTTTTTTTTTTAATATTGATTTTGTCTCCTTTTAAGATATTGAATATACATTTGTCTCATTAAAAATGTTGTTGATTTTGTTTTTTTTTTAAGATGTTGATTGTGTCTCTGTTTCTCTTTAAGATGTTGACTATGTCTTTGTCTCTCTTTTAAGATATTGACCTGCCTTCTGTCTTTCTTTAAAATATTAATTTTGAGTATGTCACTCTTTAAGATGTTGATTCTGAGTATATCTCTCTTTAAGATGTTGATTCTGATTATGTCTCTCTTTAAAATATTGGCTCTGATTATGTCTCTTTCTTTTTTTTTTTTTAAGATAAGATATTCACTCTACTTTTCTTTAAGATATTGACTTTGATTTTGTCTCTATTAAAATGATGATTATGCCTTTGTCTTTTTTTAAGATGTTGATTCTCTCTCTATCCTTGTTAAGATGTTGACTCTGCTCTCTTTAAGATGTTGACCCTGACTCTACGAAATCTGACTCTATCGGTCTGTTAAGAGGTTCATTGTGCTCTTTGTTAAGATGTTAACTCTGTCTTTGTTTTTCTTTAATGACTATGTCTCTCTTTAAGATGTTAATTTTGTATTTGTTTCTCTTTAATGATTATATCTCTCTTTAAGATGTTAACTCTCACTCTGTCTCTCTTTAATGACTCTATCTCACTTTAAGATGTTGACTATAACATTATATCTTTTTAACAACTTTGTCTCTCTTTAAGATGTAGACTCTGACTCATTTTCTCTTTAATGATCATGTCTCTCTTTAAGATGTTGACTCTAACTTTGTCTTTCTTTAAGACGTTGACTCCAATCCAACTCTGTCTATATTTAAGATGTTGACTATGTCTCTTTTTAAGATGTTGACTATATCTTTTTTTAAGAAGTTTAAAGTTTCTCTCTCTAAGATGTTGACTCTGACACTGCCTCTCTTTAAGCTTTAACTCTGACTCTCTCTTTAAGATGTTGACTCCTATTCTGCATCTATTTAAGTTATTGACTCTACCATTGCCTCTATTTAAGATGTTGATTACGACTCTCTCTTTAAGATGTTAACTTTGTCTCTCTTAAGATGTTGACTTTGACTATGTATCTCTTTAAGATTCTAACACTAACTTTGTCCATCTTAAAGATGTTTGTTCTGTCTCTCTTTAAGATGTTGACTTTTCCTCTCCTTAAGATGTTGACTCTACCTCTCTTCAAGATGTTGATTAAGCCTCTCTTTAAAATGTTAACCCTAACTTTGTCTCTCTCTTAAAGATGTTAACTATGCATCTCTTAAAATGTTGTCTCTGACTCTGTCTCCTTTTAAGATGTTGACTCTAATTCTATCTCTCTTTAAAATGGTGATTCTGACTTTGTCTCTCTTTAAGATGTTAACTTTTTCTCTATCTTTCTTTAAGATGTTAACTCAAATCTTATCTCTCTTAAGATGATGAATCTGACCCTGTCTCACTTAAGATGTTGACTCTGACCCTATCTCTCTTAAAATGTCGACTTTGACCCTGTCTCTCTTAAAGATGCTAACTCTGACTCTCTTTAAGATGTTGACTCTAACCCTGCCTCTCTTAATATGTTGATTCTGACCCTACCTCTCTTAAGATGGTGACTCTGACTCTGTCTCTCTTAAGATGTTGCCTCTGACTATATCTCTCTTTAAGATGTTAACTCTAACTCTACATCTCTCTTAAGATGTTGACTTGGCTCGCTTAAGATGTTGACTCTGACCCTGTCTCTCTTAACATGCTAAATATGATCTTATCTCTCTTAAGATGGTGACTTTTACTATCTTAAGATTTTGTCTCTGACTCTGTCTCTTTTTAAGATGTTGACTCTGATTATACATCTCTCTTAAGATGTTAACTCGGGCTCGGTTAAGATGCTGACTCCTACTCTGTCACTCTTAAGATGCTAACTTTGACTTTTTCTTTTCTAAGATGTTGACTCGACTTGTTTAGATCTTGATTTTGTCTCTCTTAAAATGTTAACTCTATTTCACTAACTTTGTCTCTCTTAAGATGCTGACTTTGACTATGTCCCTCTTAAGATGTTGATTCTGACTATACAACTCTTAAGATGTTGACTTTGACTTTGACTTTGTCTCTCTTCTAAGATGCTAACTCTGACTCTGTCTTTCTTTAAGACGTCGACTCAGACTCTGTCTCTCTCTTAAGATGTTACTTTGACTTTCTCTCTCTTTAAGATGTTTACTCTATCTCGCTTAAGATGATGAATTTGACATTATCTCTCTTAAGATGTTGACTCTGACTCTGTCTTTCTTAAGATGTTGGCTCTGAATGTGTCTCTCTTTAAGATGTTTACTTTGTCTCAATGACCCTGTCTCTCTTAAGATGATGACTCTGACTACATATCTTTTAAGATGATTACTCTTACTCTACATCACTTAAGAGGTTGACTCTGAGTTTTTCTCTCTTTTGATGTTAACTTTGAGACTGTCTCTCTTAAGATGTTAACTCTAACTCTGTCTCTCTGGCTTTATCTCTTTTAAGATGCGATCTCTGACCCTATCTCTCTTATGATGCTAACTTTAACTTTGTTTCTCTTTATGATGCTGACTCTAACTCTGAATCTCTCTTAAGATGATGTTTAATCTTAACATATCTCTCTTTAAGATGTTGATAATGTCTTGCTTAAGATGTGGACTCTAACTCTATCTCTACTAAGATGTTGACTTTGACACTGCTCTCATAAGATGCTAACTCTGCCCTTACCTATCTTAAGATGTTGACTCTTACCCTACCTCTCTTAAGATGTTAACTTTGACATTATTTGTCTTTAAGATGTTGACTTTGTCTCTCTTAAGATGTTGACCATGTATCTCTTAATATGTTGACTCTAACCATGTCTCTCTAAAGATATGGACTCTGATTATGTCTCTCTTAAGATGTGGACTTTGACTCTGTCTTTCTTTAAGACGTTGACTCTGACTCTATCTCTCTTAAGATGTTGACTCTAACTCTGTCTCTCTCTCTTAAGATGCAGACTTCGATATGTCTCTCTTACTCTATCCTTGTGACTTTAACTATCGTACTCTCTCTTTGACTCTATCTCTCTTAAGAAGTTGACTTTAAATTTGTCTCTCTAACCTTATTTCTCTTAAGATGCTGACTCTGACTTTGTCTCTCTCTTAATATATTGATTGTATCTCTTTAACCTTGTCTTTCTATTAAGATGTTGATTTTGACTCTGTCTCTCATTTAAGATAATGATTATCACATTGTCTTTCTCTTAAGATTATAACTTTAACTCTCTGACTTTGTCTCTCTAACTCTATCCCTCTAACACTAACTTTGTCTCTATAACTCTGTTATTCTGACCCTATCTCTTAAGATGTTGACTCTAACCCTTTATCTCTCTTAAGATGCTAACTCTATCTTTGTCTCTTCTTTAAGATGTTGACTCTGACTTTATCTCTCATTTAAGATATTGACTCTTTCTCTCCTTTAAGATGTTGACTATGACTTTGTTTCTTGGTTCCTGTCTCTCTTAAGATGTTGACTATGACTCTCTGACTCTGTTTCTCTAACCATGTCTCTCTGACTTTGTCTCTTTTAAGATTGTTAAGTGGTAAAAAATTGATATAATTATGCCTTAAATTGTTATGAAACCATTTAACTTATGTTAATTCTAATATATTTTTCTCCCAATATAGGATGAATTCGAGAATACCTTGATATAAGAGTAAGGAGCATAATTGGAGTAAAATTGAAGAAAGAAGAACGCTTAAGAGAATGAATGATGTGAGGCCCGATCCAAATTGTCTTATAAAAAGATAAGTGTATTTTGAGAAAAGCAAGCAGTCTTGGAGAAGAGGAGACACGACTACTGTTAGGGTTTCGCCTAATCTTCATCAATTCTTCACTTCTTCATCAATTGGAGCATTGTAATAGCCAACATGAGTGACTAACTTCATTCTCTTAGGATTCGGTGCACTTCCTTTGAACTCTTTTGTATCATGGTGATATTTTGAGATATTAATCTATGCTTTGATGTTGTTATTCTTATCCTTTATGCTTTGGAATGATTTATTCTTGATGTTTGTGGTATGATTGGAAAATATATCTTGAACCCTAGATCACGGTAGGAATATTTGTTAAGTTAATTGTCAGGAATGGAATGAATGTATCAAGTGCTTAAACACCCTAACCCTAATGCTGGAAAATCTCTTAATTGTGTAAGGAGTCAACATTTATTAGGTTTTCTTATGAATTTCATGTGTGAGGAATCAACATGGATGATTTGAGTACGTGGCATCAATATTGTTAGGTTAATTGACGTTCTTAATTGACATAGTCATTACAAAAGAGAGATAAGAGAGGAAGTCAATCCTAAGTACCTTTAATTGATATTTTCTCAACAATTTACAGTTCTTTGTCATTTAATTTCAATTCAACTCTTATTTGCAAAACCCAATCTGTTTAATCTACTTAGTAAGCATAATTGAGAATTTCCATTGAAACTGTTACTCGTGGGACCGACTTTTATTTAATTGAAATACTGTTGAATTATTGGCAAGCGTACCAAATTATCAATTGCAATATAGTATTTCGATTAAATAAAAGTCGATCCCACGAGGAACAGTTTCAATGGAAATTCCCAATTATGCTTACTAAGTAGATTAAAACAGATTAGGTTTTGCAAATAAGAGTTGAATTGAAATTAAATGACAAAGAACTGTAAATTGTTGAGAAAATATCAATTAAAGGTACTTAGGATTGACTTCCTTCCTTATCCCTCTTTTGTAATGGCTATGTCAATTAAGAACATCAATTAACCTAACAATGTTGATGCCACCTACTCAAATCATCCATTTTGATTCCTCACACATGAAATTCATAAGAAAACCTAATAAATGTTGATTCCTCACACAATTAAGGGATTGTCCAGCATTAGGGTTAGGGTGTTTAAGCACTTGATACATTAATTCCATTCCTGGCAATTAACGTAACAAATATTCTTACCGTGATCTAGGGTTCAAGATATATTTTCCAATCATACCTCAAACAATCAAGAATAAATCATTCCAAAGCATAAAGGATAAGAATAACAACATCAAAGCATAGATTAATATCTCAAAATATCACCATGATACAAAAGAGTTCAAAGGAAGTGCACCGAATCCTAAGAGAATGAAGTTAGCTACTCATGTCGGCCATTACAATGCTTCAATTGATGAAGTAGAATTGATGAAGATTGGACAAAACCCTAACAGTAGTCGTGCCTCCTCCTCTCCAAGACTGCTTGCTTTTCTCAAAACACAACTTATCTTTTTATAAGAGAATTTGGGTCGGGCCTCGCATCATTTATTCGCTTAAGCGCTCTTCTTTCTTTCAATTTTACTCCAATTATGTTGAAAATTATGCTCCTTACTCTTGTATCAAGGTATTCTCGAATTCATCCTATATTGAGAGAAAAATATATTAGAATTAACATAAGTTAAGTGGTTTCATAACAATTCAAGGCATAATTATATCAACTTTTTACCACTTAACAACTCCCCCCAACCTAGAATCTTGCTTGTCCCAAGTAAAGTAATTTTTCCAAAACAAAATCATCACCTATTATCTTTTTCTCTTCTAGAACCACAACATAAAAATTTTCAGAGGTGATGCTCACAACTCCAAATGAAAATAGAACACATAAGCATTCAAGTTATAGAAACCAACAAAGAATAATTAGTCCTCAACTATCCTCAGAGAAGTATGATCTCTCAAATAGAGTTATATATACTCATATCTAATTCTCACAGGTAAGTGTTTATCTCATTCAATCACTTCATTTAGACAATCCAATATTGATAATCATCTTCAAGCAATCAACAATTGTTAAACAAGACTTAAATCAAAAGGTCTTTTGAGGCTTGTAATGGGGCTGGGCTAAGAAAGAATTATTGGTTTTTCTGGGATATACAAAAATATTTGAGAAATTTAACTCATATGAATGATTCTTGATTAACAATTTCTCAAGTCAGGTTTCAAACTTTATGTTTTTGTCCCTAACACAATGACAATGAGTTAATAATCTCACAAGTTATTACCCCCCCCCCTTTTTACTTTTTTTTTCTTTTTTTTTTTTGCTTTTGCATGTATCCTTTTTTTGGCTTTGTAAATTTTTAAGCTTTGCTTTTCCTTTTTCTTTACACTTTTTTTTTTACAATAACACCCCAACAATACCTGTAGGACAACAATAGCAATACCCAACAATAAGAAAAATAGTGACATTCATACTCATTTCCTTTCTCAAATATAGGAAGGTAGATAAATAGTGTTTAGGCTTAAGGATTCTGTTTAAGAAACAATATTATTTTTTTGGCTCAGAAAGGGTTCAAATGGATGTCCTATAATTAATGCATGGTTGACTATTTGGTTCTGGGTTATATCTATTACAAAGAAAAAATGTCTTTATCATTTTCAAGTCTTGCTAACATGTAATCACATCAAAGAATCAACCAATATCAGTTATTATCACAAAGTGTTGACACTCAATTTATCTGTTTGTGGTACTCTGCTCACCTAGGTTTTGGCTAGCTTCTCCAATTCAGTTAATTCCTAATTTTCCTCATCAATTCCTTTTCACTATCATACTCAATATCCCAAAATCACTTGTTATTGGAAACAATCAAAATTATTTTTCATGTTCTAGATTTGAATTAGACAATAAGCAATAATTTCATATATGGCTCTAAAACAAATTATGGGACAACAAGGGAATTCAAAATTTAAAATAAAGCAATTAAAAACATTAAATTAAAAACAAAGGAATTAAAAACATTAAAAGTAAAGTAAGTTTCCTCCCTCATTTTCTTCACTTGTCATGTACTCCTTATCTTGTGCCTCAGCCTCAGCTGCAGACTTTCTCACCCCCTCCAGAAAAGTTGGACTGTCCCCAGACTATTGAAGTAAGGCTTCAAAGTCTTGAGGAGAAGTGCACTGTGTACCTGGAGCAACTTTGCAAAGAAAGAACCTAAGGAAGAAAAATGCACAAAAAAAAACTTAAACTGCAAAAAGAAAAAAAACAAATTCAAAACATTAGGTTGTCTCCCAGGAGCGCTTGTTTAACGTCTTCAGCTTGACGCCTATTTGCTTTAGGGCTCATGCAGGTGAGTGATCAAGGTGAAATATACGCATTCTCCATCCCTTAACTGTCCTTGTGGGAACGAATTTATTCTTTTCATTGCGAATAACCTTACAACTGTCAGAGATTGGATAAATCATACTTGCTTCAAGAGGTTTCAGTACCTGTTTTTGAATAACTTCCTTCATAGTCAGACTAAGATGTCTTTGGGGTTGTGCAACATGCTTGTAATCTTGTTTTTCAGTTGAGATGGTTAATTCCTCCAAAGTGTATATTCTGAGACAATCTTTCTTGTCTTTCAGTTGTTGTACAGCTTCAAACAGATTAAAATTAACTTCATCATCTCCACTTCTAATTTTCAACTTGCCCATGTCAACATCTATAATTACTTTGGCAGTCTTCATAAATGGTCTTCCCAGGATCAATGGGACTTCCTCATTTTCCACCATGTCCATAATCACAAAATCAACAGGAAATATGAATTTGTCCACTCTAACTAAAACATCTTCTGCTACTCCATAAGGAATCTTTACAGATCTGTCAGTTAGCTGCAATGTCATTCTTGTAGGCTTTACTTCCAAGTCTCCTATTCTTTTAAACATAGACAAAGACATTAGATTTATACTAGCACCCAAATCAAGTAATGACTTACCTACTTGTAACGTCCCAATTGTGATTGGAATAGTGAAACTTCCAGGGTCCTTGGACTTTTGAGGCAATGATTTTTGGAATATAGCATCGCATCACTGCCTCCTAACTCTCTTGTTTCATCGGTAAATCTTCTTTTCTTAGTTAAGAGCTCTTTCATGAATTTGGCATATGTTGGCATTTGCTCCATAGCTTCCACAAATGATATATTAATTTGCAATTGCTTGAAAATATCCATGAATCTTGCAAACTGTCTTTCTTTATCTATTTGTGAAGGAGTCTTGGGATACGGTAACTTCTTTACAAATGGTTTTTGACTCCCTCCTTTTTCTATCTTCTCTTCGTTCTTCTTATTAGGAATATGTCTTTCTTTATTATTCTCATCTTCTTGCTCTTCATCTTCTTTTACCAAAACTTCTTCTTCAACAACTATATTGTCACCAATCCCCTTACCTACAACTTTTCCACTCCTTGTAGTTATTGAATTGCATTGCTCCCTGGGGTTGGTTTGTGTGTTAGCTGAAAGTTGTCCTCCTTGTTGCTGCTCAGATAATTGCTTAGCCAGTTGGCCTATTTGGCTCTCTATATTTCTGAATGAAGCCTCAGTATTTTTCCGATTAACCATAGTGCCTTGCATGAATTTTTCTAAAGTATCCTCCAATTTACTTATTTTGTCAGGCATTGAAGGATAATGTTGTTGTTGATATGGGGGTTGCTGATATGACTGTTGTTGAAATGCATGTTGTCTAGTAGATGAGCTAACACCTTGGTTCCACCCAAAATTCTGATTCTGATTTTGATTCCCTCTCCATCCTTGTGCAAATTATTCTGATAATTATTGGGATTAGGAAAATTACCTTGTCTGCCTTGACTACTACCTTGGGCCCCCATATAATTAGCTTCTTCTTGCTGAATGTTGCCTTGATAAGAGCATTGTTCATTTGAATGATCACCTCCACACAAATCATAACTCATCTGTTGATTAGGAATAATTTGTACTGTGTGCATTTGATGAGGTAATTTCTCTATTTTCTGGCTCAATGCTTCAATTTGTTGGGTCAAAATTTTATTCTGGGCTAAGAGAGCATTTGTGGTGTTAAGTTCAAGGACTCCCTTCCTTTGAATTGGATGTCTATCATGTTGGGCTTGTTGGTCTGTAAAGGCTAGTGCATCAATAATTCTGGTGGCATGATCAATTTCTACATCCAACATAGATCCTCCTGCTGCTGACCTCTAATAACATCTTTGCATCATGTCGCAAGCCGAGTATAGAAAATATTCAACTGAGAAACGTCATCAAATCCATGATTTGGGCAACTTCTCAACGAGTGATTTAAATTTCTCCCATGCTTCACAAAATTTCTCATCTGCTCCTTGTCCGAAAGAAGTGATGTCAGATTTTGCTTTGATGTAGCGGGATGGTGGGAAAAATGCGTTAGAAACTTCTCTTCTACACTTACTCCAATTAGTCAAATTTTGATTAGGATGTGCTTCAGCCATTCTTTTGCCCTACCTGTCAAAGAAAAAGGAAATAATATCAAATATGCAGATTCAAGATTTGCTGCTCTAAATCCCATGGTACCAATCAACTCATAAAAAGTAGACAAATGAATATAAGAGTCTTCATGATCCAATCCAAGTGAATTGATGAGCACTAATCAAGCTTAAGAAAGATGGATTCATCCGTAATGTATGATCATCCGGAATGACAATGTCTGGAAAAATATCTTGGATCTTGCTGCATAGCACAATTTCTAAGAGTTCTTCTGGGTGGATTTGCATTTGGGTTTTGATTTGGATTTGTATTTGGATCTGGATTCAGATTTGCTCCTTCTTCCGCCATATCTTCTATAATTGGGTTTGGTAAATCAAGTGTGAAAGAAGAATTAGCAGATTCTCTTGTAGCTTGTTCTTGAGTTTCCCTTCTTCTCAAGATACATGTCCTCTTAAACGCATAAATCAAAAGAGTAACTCAAGCAAATATTAGCACAAACTAAAAACTAAATAATAATAATAATCATAATGAAAATAATGATAATAATAATAATAATGATAATAATGATGATAATAATGATGATGATAATAATAATAATGATAATAAAAAAACACAGAAATAAAAATAAAATACTCAATAAGCTAAACAAAGAATTCTCAAAGAACACAGTTCCAGACAGCGGCGCTGAAATACTTGTTGAATTATTGGCAAGCGTACCAAATTATCAATCGCAATATAGTATTTCGATTAAATAAAAGTCGATCCCACGAGGAACAATTTCAATGGAAATTCTCAATTATGCTTACTAAGTAGATTAAAACAGATTAGGTTTTGCAAATAAGAGTTGAATTGAAATTAAATGACAAAGAACTGTAAATTGTTGAGAAAATATCAATTAAAGGTACTTAGGATTGACTTCCTTCCTTATCCCTCTTTTGTAATGGCTATGTCAATTAAGAACGTCAATTAACCTAACAATGTTGATGTCACCTACTCAAATCATCCATGTTGATTCCTCACACATGAAATTCATAAGAAAACCTAATAAATGTTGATTCCTCACACAATTAATGGATTTTCCAGCATTAGGGTTAGGGTGTTTAAGCACTTGATACATTCATTCTATTCCTGGCAATTAACGTAACAAATATTCTTACCGTGATCTAGGGTTCAAGATATATTTTCCAATCATACCTCAAACAATCAAGAATAAATCATTCCAAAGCATAAAGGATAAGAATAACAACATCAAAGCATAGATTAATATCTCAAAATATCACCATGATACAAAAGAGTTCAAAGGAAGTGCACCGAATCCTAAGAGAATGAAGTTAGCCACTCATGTTGGCCATTACAATGCTCCAATTGATGAAGTAGAATTGATGAAGATTGGACAAAACTCTAACAGTAGTCGTGTCTCCTCCTCTCCAAGACTGCTTGCTTTTCTCAAAACACAACTTATCTTTTTATAAGAGAATTTGGGCCGGGCCTCGCATCATTTATTCGCTTAAGCGCTCTTCTTTCTTTCAATTTTACTCCAATTATGTTGAAAATTATGCTCCTTACTCTTGTATCAAGGTATTCTCGAATTCATCCTATATTAAGAGAAAAATATATTAGAATTAACATAAGTTAAGTGATTTCATAACAATTCAAGGCATAATTATATCAACTTTTTACCACTTAACAAATACTATACTGCGATTGATAATTTTGATACATTTGTCAATAATTCAACAAAGATATTGACTATGAATTTGTCTCTCCAACCATGTGTCTCTAAATTTGTTTCTTTGACCGTATCTCTCTTAAAATGTTGACTACAACTCTATCTCTTTGACCTTGTCTCTCTTAAGATGTTAACTCTAACATTGTCTCTCTTAAGATGTTGACTTTGACTCTGTCTCTCTTTAAGATGTTAAGTATGATTTTGTCTCTCTTAAGATGTTGTCTTTGAATTTGTCTCTCTTAAGATATTAACTCTATATGTTCTTCTCTTAAGATGCTGAATTTGTCTCTCTTAAATATATTAACTATATCTCACTAACTTTGTATTTCTTAAGATATTGATGTTGGTTCTACATCTCTTTTAAGATGTTGACTCTACATCTCTCTTAAAGATATTAATTCTATCTCACTAACTTTGTCTCTCTTAAAATGTTGACTCTATATCTCTTAGGATGTTAACTTTGATTATGACTTTAACTCTCTTACTTTATCTCTCTTAGTTTATCCTTCTAACTTTGACTATCTAAATTTAACACTTTGATGTATCTCTTTTAAGATGTTGACTTTAATTCTATTTAGAATATATTTTTTATTGTATGATATTTGAACTAACCAATTTTGAGTTTAAGAGATGATCTAAAAACTTATCATGAAAAATTTTGTAGATCTAAAAATTCTTCTTTATATTTTTAGAATAATTAAAGTGAGTAAATTTCTAAAAAATGCAATAAAATAAAAATCATATATCAATAATTATTATTCCTTTTTAAAATATATTTTTAAAGTAATATATAAATAACATAACTAGGATTGGCATTATATAAATCACTCCTGAGGTTACACGTTACGCTAGTTTACCTTTTCATCGTCGTTAGACTCTTCTACATTTGGAGACCAACTCAATCAAGTTTCAAGGGTTTTTTTTTTTTTTTTTTTCTTAATAGTAATTTTTATCATCAAAGAATTTGATGAAATCTTTTATTTAATAAGATCATATATTCTGTTGATATGCAAATCGCTACACTGATGAAAAAATAAAATATATAAATTACTTTATCTTTATCTCTTCATATCTCAATTTTTTGGCATAATAATTATATTTTAGTTAATTTTAAATATGAGGTTGAATACATGATCAAAATCATGGTCGTAGAATTAAATGTTTCTCTTGTTTTTATTATTAAATATATAAATAAATATTTTGTTATAATACTAACTTAATCTTCATTAAAATAAATTAAACTAAAATTTATTATAATTTTTTATTCTTATTTCAGAATAAGAAAAATATTTAAAAGATATCATTCACCTAGTAATAACGCATGATTTAAACTATTTTTTTAATTTTTAAATAAAATATCATTCTATCTTTTAATTTTATTTATCTCTTTTAATTTCTTTTTGTTATTGATTCTCTTTTCTTATTTGCATTCAAACACAAATTACTTTTCTAACTTTTTTATTTAAATAAATGATATAAATTACCCTATATTTATCTTTATTTATAATTTTAAATTTTATAAATTATTTTTCTAACTTTTGTATTTAAATAAAAATTTATTTCAATTTTGAATTTCTTTAAATTCTATATATAAAATGTTATTTTGCTACTTTTATAGGAGGAGAAAAAATCTTTGTATCTCTTAAAGTTCAATATTCTTCTACCTTATTCGTCAGGTGAAGGAAAATATTTAAAAATTCAATAAATTATAAAAAATAAAAATAAAAGTTATATATATATTAATAATAATGATAACATTATAAAAAAATCATATACCACTAGAAATACTATATATATATATATATATACAATTATCATTATTTTGTATATAAAAAAATTAATAAATATATATTTAAATAAGATATAAGATGTCAAAATTTTTATATTGTTTTTTTTTAACATAAAATATCTGTAATATAAATTCCCTCTCATGAAATTATAATCAAATTTTTATTTTGATAGATATTTAAAAAAAAAAGAATTTTGTTAAAATTACCAAAATTATCACACGATAAAATAATTTTATTTGACAAATAAAATATTAAGTAGCGAAAACAAAATCATGAAGTATAAGTAAGTTTCAAATTGTTTTTTCAAATTTTTCTAATATTAATAATTCATATAAAAAATATTAATAATCTTATCATAGTTATTCATAAGTATTACTAGCTTATATATCATTTTGACAATGAAGATCTATGGTTTTCATTTTATGTTATCATAATATACTTTTTAAATAGTGTTAGAAACTCCTTTAAGATTGAATAAAAGATAAATGTAATTTTTTTCATTAAAACCAAATTTCATTTTTTTTCTATTTAGAGGTTTTGAGGGTTTTAAGATATAAAAAATTAGAGATATCAAAATGGGAAAAAAAATTAATTGTTCAATTTTACCTATATTTTAAAACGATTAGAAGATTTTAATCTAATTTAACTTTATGTTAGGTCAAGATACTAACTAACTAATTTTGGTTTTGATTTTTTTAAAATATTAATATATCTATAAAAAATTAATTAATTAAAGAATATATTTAAATAAAAATAAAAAAAATATGTTGGAAATTCAAATTTTATTAATTAAATTAATTTTTATTTAAGATGTAATAATTTAATATATAAATTATAAGAGAATGTATTTATTCAATCTTAAAATAAAAATTAAAAACTTATTTTTTATTATTATTTATTTTTAATAATTTATTAATTTAAAATAGTAATTAATCTTAATCATTAAATCTTATAATAAATATTTATTATAAATTTATTCTAATATTTATTCTTAAAATAAATGAATCAATTATCAAACTAATTTATAATATATATATATATATATATATATATATATATATATATATATTAATAAAATAATATTTTTTTATTTTTATTTAAAAATAATTATTATTTTATCAAATGAACTAACTTATAAACTTATGAATTAGTCTGACCTAAATCCTATAAATTTACAAGTTAGTCTAACTTAAGCTCTTTAAATATACGGGTTAGTATGGTCTAAACCCTAAAAGTCTATGGGTACGTCTCAGCTAAACCCATATAAACTAAGACCTAAATAAGTCGGATTAAAATAGACCTGAGTCAATTTATTTATATTACAAATTTTTGTACTTAGTCTAATCTATTTCTCGAATTTTTTTTGTCAATCTATCCCATTAAGTCTATTTTGACATTTTTATAAAGAATCAACCTCATTTTAATATTAACTTATATATATATATATATATATATATATATATATATATATATATATTCTTTTTGTAATAGGAATTATTATTCTTAATTTTTTTCTTGAAAATTTGATAAAATGATATAGAAAATCATGATTCTTGATTTATGCGGAAGGAAAAATTTTACCTACTCGTGAACACCAAATATTTTCACTTTTGGTTATATTTTAACTAAACCAGAATACTAAAAAAGAGAGAAGTTTACCCGTAAATCCGATGTTTATATTTAAGTTAATATAAAAAAAAAACAGAAATAAAGAAAAATATCTTAATTACATTTGAGGAGATTAGAGTGATATTATTTTTAAATATCATGTTTTAATACTAATAATATGTTTTAAAGAATCATATATGTTTTAATACTAATAATATCTTTATTAATGCAACATCACGTATAACAGAGTAATATAAGTGTATTATATCAATAATATGCATTTAAAACGATTAATTCGGAAAATTTTTCTAATTCAACAATATTTATATAAGAGAAAATCTTCTTTAGTGTACGTATACTTTTCAAACTAAAGTTTATTTAATATTATTTTAAATATTATCTTGTATCATAGAGAGTACAATAATAAAAATAAATACATTAATTAGTAGTTATTCTAATGAATTAGGGATGTATATTAGTTGTTCCCAAAAAAAATTATATGAGATGAGAGAAACGTTTACCATAATTTCAATTTTATTCCACCATGTCTTGAATCTCTTTTTTCAAATTAATCAAAAGATAATGATAATTATTATCCCAAAAAATCAAGAATATAATTTATTTATTCCCATAAAATTATATAAGAGGAGATAAAAAAATATATATATAATATTTTATTATTCAACCTGCTTCATGAATATAGTGGATTCCTTAACTGAGTGACCAATATGTGAAATGTATTTACCTGCTTAACTCATTTATTTAAATATGTTATTTATTACTTATTTAAAAAAAATATTGAAAAATTACTATTAAAATTTTAAAAAACCAAACTTTTTTTTTACAACTAACCTTCATTTTCAGTTTTTTCATCTAGGGTTTTTTATTGCTACAGTTTTCTCGTAGAGCAAAGAATTAAGGTGAATGTGAGATAAGAAGTTAGGTTGATCCGTACCACCTTTCTTGCATGCTCCAACAAACATCCATCCACTCTCGGAGAGAAATCTTGCACTTTCAAATCTTCTCATTTCATGTACATCCTCCCTTTACCTTTGCTCATCTTTTGGCATTGCATCAGGTAAAAGATTTTTCAACATTGAATTGAAGAAACTAAATGAAATTGAATGACAAAAGGGATTGATCAAAGCTTTAGATGAGGATATTCTCTCAGTTACACATAACAAGAGAGAATCAATATAAATCTTGCTTTTTAATTTCCTCTGGCTCCTTCTGATTGTCTTTTATATATGATACTGAAATTGTTGTGACCACGATCAAACAATCAAACGAGGTAACAGATTTTGACGCTATTCATTGCTTTGGAGGCTATAATTTCTTTTAACAGTGAGAATGATTGGTAAGTTAATTATACATGGAGATTTTATCTATTTGTTGCACCATTTCACGTCTATTATTTATGTAATAACGTGAACGTTTGTACGAATCAAAAGTAATAAATATATGAATTCTTGCGTCTTATTTTATAGTTGACATAGAAAAAAATGTTTTTTTAACTAATTATAAAACTACACATTAATTTTTAACTTTAATTATTATATATATTTAAATTTTCAATTTTTTAACAATTAGAAAATTTTCATTTGATCCAGTATGTATTGTTTCCAACATAACCATAAATTTTGAGTAAGTTTTGGATACACAATTACATTGAATATTTAGAGAGAGAGAGTCCACTAAACATGGTTATGTTGTCTCTCCTGTGAGATACATGTGGTCCATATATATAGCGAGTATGAAATTGTGTCATTTCAATAATATGATTAATACTTGTTAAAATTATTATATTTTGAACTTTTAAAAATAAATTAATTTAATTTCTATTTAATTAATTAGTGAAAAGTTTGGGTTAGGTGTAATGTAGAAAAGAATGAGAGTTGAGTAAGTCAAACCTGACTCTTCAATTGCAAAGAGTTGGATGAACCCTTGTCTCACATAACAAAAATTGAGTTTGTTTGTTTGCAACCACCGTCATTTCATCTCCCTAACTACCATTCCAGCGAGCGAACTACATTAGAAGACCCGTAGTTGAATATACTTAACGCTTCACTTCACTATGCACCAATTAATTCACTCCTCACTCTCTCGCTCTACTCTTTCTTTTCTCTCTACAACAATGCCGGAGTCTCAGTTCACCACCACCCTACCGCCGGAAGAATCTGCCTCCGCCAGCTCTCAGACGCCGCCGGACCGATCACGCCAGACGCAGCGCGCGATAGGCACTTCCACGAGAGGCAACTGGAGTATCGCGGATGGCTCCGCTGCCATTGTTAGAGACGAAACGTGTTCTTGTTTCGCCGTTGTCTTCAGCTTTT
Source organism: Sphenostylis stenocarpa (assembly GCA_963425845.1). Classification (NCBI taxonomy): domain Eukaryota; kingdom Viridiplantae; phylum Streptophyta; class Magnoliopsida; order Fabales; family Fabaceae; genus Sphenostylis; species Sphenostylis stenocarpa. The sequence continues at coordinate 9,577,657 of OY731398.1, forward strand.
GGTTATTCGGTAAGGGAATCTTCATTCTGCTTCTTCTGTTATCATAGTTTTTTTTTTGTTTTCTTTTTAATGCATTCACGGTGTATTTAATCTTTTTGTTTGTTAACAATAACATTTAGGAAAACAAAAATGACCTTCAAATAATTTTACACTTAAATCAGGAACAAACTACTTTAGAGAGTAAACTTGGTGTTTACAATGATTATACTAAAAGTCATGTCAGTAACATAACATACGTGAAAAAAATTAGATGATAAGATTTGCAGTAGTTATAATTGCGGTAAAACAAATAATTAAGTAAACTATAATTTATTATTAAAAAATAGAACATTACCAAAAACTCTAAAGTTTACCCTTAATTTATTGCGTGTATTTATAATTTTTTTTAATTAAAAATTGAATTTCACTTGAATAAAAAAATATTATTTAGGTTAAAGTTTTGCTATATAGATCATTAAATTAAAACTCTAATTAAAATTAGAATAATACTAAATATTATTTATATTTTTTCATTTATTAATTGGTAACAGTAAGACCTTTATTAAGTTAAATAATTATATGTATACACTATTTTTTTCATTTCATTTTTTTCCTAAATTTTTTTTATTACATTACTTATTATAATTATGGTTTTCTTTTTATTTTTCTATGCTTCCACCACACTACACCTTCGAATAATGAGATATAGAAGTATCACAGTACATCTATATAAATTTGAAATTGTGACGAAAAGATAGCTTAACTTAGTTAGACCTGGAACCAGAAATTTTAAATTACGTAAAAACTAATCATTATAACAGTATATTCAAATTAAAATTTAAAAACTAGGATTTATTTTATTATTTATTTTTAAAATAATCTAAAATTTTCTTCTTAACCATCACCAAAACTCTACGAAATTTTTGTTATTTTTCTTTTTAGATATTCCAACATCAAAATATAATATCATAGAACATTATAAAATAATTAACTAATTTATAATAAATAAAAACAATTATACCAATATTTTATATTTTTAAATTTCACTATTCATAGTAATTTATAATAATAATGAATAACATAATAAAATAAATAAAATTATTTTCGGTTATTTATTTCAATAAAATTATTTTGTAATATCTCTTTTATTTTTTTAATTTATTGTTTTTCTTCAACTAAAAAATTGTCTCTAACATGAACAAGAGAAAAAAATTAAAATATTACAAATTTTATATTATAAAGGTAAAACTGTAAAAAGAAAAATTAAAAAACTAAAAGAAAAAACCTATAAATTTTATGTTATAAGCGAAACTAGAAAAAGTAAAAAATATGAAAAATGAGAGTATCAAGGAAAATATTAAAATGTGAAAAGAAACAAATTTGAGGTGAAAAAGTGAGAAGATAGGAGAAAAAAAGATAAATTTTTAGAAAAAAATATAAATAATAAATTATTTGAGAAAATAAAGATGATATTTATTATTAGTGAAAATTTAATAAAAAAAATAAAAATTGGTTGAGGGGCCGTTGGCACCCTAAATCTGCATGGGACCATAATCACTCCCAATTATATAAAAAGTTTTCGTTAATTATTATAAAAAACAATTCCGCGGGTGTTTGAAATAAACAAAAATACATAATTTTATTTACATAATTTATAAAAAAAAATTGGAATTTTGATTTCGGAGATTCTTATTGCAAGCTACAGTGTCGATGACTATGATACTGGGGGTTTATGGGTCCATGAACATCATGCTTGGCCCGTCATCTTCTATAGTTTTCCAACCAAGTCCCGTGTTCGTGCAATCTTTGAAGGTCAGAGTCACCATTGCGATTTTTATTTATGTGTTTGGATTTGCAGCTAGTGATTGTGTTGGTAATATGGATTCTTTTTTTCTTTTTACATTAGGTAGAAAATTTAATGGCAAACCCTGGATCAGGACCCAATCTTTATGGTACATATGGGTACCCCCCACTTGATGTTGTTAGCACTTGGGGTGAAACTCGCAATGTGTCTCTTCCCTCTGGCGAACACAAGGCAAGTTAATGTACTTTTTCCCTTTCCCTTTCCCTTTCCCTTTGAAGTTTTAATTTTGACCCTCACATGATTCTGAATTCAGCCATTGCAAAAGCAACTGAGTTTCGCACTCTTTCTCACTCTTAAGTCATGTCCTCCGCAGGAACGGAAATATTATCTAAATAAAGGGAGTACAATTAATATTTCGTATCACGTCAGATCTAACAGCTCCACTGTTTTCCTTATAATCGCGGAAGGTACGGCTCATGATGCTTTCTACCTCAGATCTCACTATTCAGTGGTTTTCTCCTCTCAAATTTTGTGAATTTATTAATATATAAATAATTTGTGTGCAATTATCTAGTAATTTAAGCTAGTAGGAAAATTAAAAATAAGAAATTCCTTTGGTTTCGCTAAGCAATTATTTTAGAACTTAAATTTTGTATTTTAGTGACTGAAGAGAGTTTTATCACTTTTCCTCTATGAATGTACCTTTTGTACTAGCTTTAATAAATATAGAGTATAGTGCAGATATGTTATTTGTTAAATTTTTTTTTATATCTTTAATTTATTTTGAAGTCACTTGCTCATTTCCATTTACATAGATACTTTGATGTCATATTCAATATTGGTGAAATATTTATTTTTTAAATTATAAATCATGTAAATATAACTATTATATAAACTACTTAATTTTATAAGCATTTTATAATGAAATTTAAATTCATAATATTTTTAATAACATTGTTATTTTTTTAGTCTTTTTAGCATATTTTACTTATTTGATTAAAATTTTATTTATTTATTTATTTTATATTTAATTAAAAAATAATAAATATAGAAATTATTAAAAAACATCATTATTTGTAAATGAAAACGTTCAAAATTTATAAAGTTAATAATATCGATCTCCGTTAAACAGAAGAGACCATATTACCATATTTTAAAAATTAAAAGATTTTATTTAAATTTTTATTAAAAAAATAAATTGAATCAAATAAGTAATTTAGCCTTATTTACTTTTTTTGGGATTTTTTATAATGCTTGCTAAAAAATTACTTCAACCATGAAATAACATTTCATTATAATATTTTTTTTCCTTTTTTCCTTCTTATATTTATTTATGTAACTTTTTGGCTAATGACAATATTTACGGAGAAATATTTGAACTTTGTTGGGAGAATTTTTTGCTTTATAGCTGTTTCACTTCATGTTATTTATAACTTCCCTTTTTTTGAGATATTTCTGTGATGTCTCTTTTGGAAAATTCTTTAATTTCTTTTCTTGGGACCTTCTCTTATTAAACAAAATAAATCTTATGTGTTTATATATATATATATATATATATATATATATATATATATATATATATATATATATATATATATATATATATATATATATATATATATATATATATATATATATATATAACTAAACAAAATTTATGTTTCCAAAGGCACGAATCATTAAATTAAGTGAGGTCCTATAAGAATTAATAAGAAAAGCAATAGACACAGAACTTGCACACGAACTGGCAGCAGTTCACATGGTTACTATCTAGGCTGTGCCAAATTTGCATGCTTACGTTATATTGTGAACATGTTATTCTGATGCCCTTGCTTTTTCAGGGTCCGAGAGCCTCAATCGGTGGCTGGAGAACCCAACAGAACCTAACACAACTCTGTCATGGAATGTGATCCATGGTAAGACACACAAAAAACAATATTTTTGTTTGTTGTACCTAGCTGATGTTGCTCTGTTTCTTTATAGGAAGTGGTATGATTACGCAGGAAATATTCTGGTCGTCGAGCTATTACGTGGCATTGGGTAATTTGGATGAGGATGTGGAGGTAATTCTGTATCCTATGCCACACTCGCTCCGGTGGGCACAATAATCATATAGGTTCTCTAGATGACTGAAGGGAGGGCAATGGGGTTTTTTGTTTTTCATATCTGGATATTTAAACAAAGTTTCTGTTGAAATATAGATAAAATTTGTATAAATTGACAATTGTTAAACAAAGTAACAAAACATGTAAAGAGATTCAAAAATAAGAACCGAAACTAGCTTCTTCATAAACACTTTAGTTTATAAATTAAAATTAACTTATGAATAGTTTGTGCATAAGAAATTTTAGCTTAGATAGAAGTTATTTTTTTTCTTCTATAAGTACTTATGTAGAACTTTATTCAAATAAGTTCTAGTTGTGATGATATGCTTTTCCTGACTATTGTAACTTATTAAGTGGATTTTATTTATTTGAACAAAATGGATTTTATTTAAAGATATATTTGGAGATGTTTCATAAATTATTCAAAAATGGAAAGTAAAAGAACAATTTTTTTCCTAAGTTAATTTGTAAAAAAAAAAGTTTCATGTAAATACTTTTAAAAGATAATTTTAGCTATGCAACTAGGGTAATTTAGTGTATAGAAAAAAATATTTATTTATTTTTTTAGAGTACTAATAGGTTACATGCTTGAAAACCTTAATATTTGATTGCTAAACTTGAACAGAACATGGCATGGAGTTGTCCTTCATGCTTGATGTTGCATTTTTTAAACATTTGCGTCTTGTTAATTCATTCATACATAAAAAGCTCGTGCATAAGAAGTAAATTTTTAAATATAGATATTATTAAATCAAAATCCAAAAAGTATGATGACAATTTCACATAGGCATTCAAATATATGAACGCAGAGATTCTTTCAACTAGAATGTAAAGGTAAGCTAACCACATGAGATTATGGGAGCCATTTTATGATATTTGAGTTTACGCCAAATGTCTAAAATTGAGAAGTCTTGAAGTTACTGAAGACTTTTTTTCTATAAGAATTGGGTTATATATTTGTTTATTTTGTTCTTGAGATGCTTACGAGGACCTACAACTTTTTCTTTCGAATGATATAGTTTTGGTTGAAGAATTAAGGGAAGAAGTTTTTGTAGAGATAGACATCGGAATCAAAGGGTTTGTGTTAAAACAAGAGGTAAATACACTTGAAGGTAGAAGTTGAAGATGATATACACACGTTTTTAAGTATTTGGGTTGGGATTAATATAGCAAAATAATAATAAAAAATAATGAAAATGTTACACACAAGATATAAGTTGAGTGGTTCAAATGGAAAAAAATATATAGTTATTTGGAATGGTAAAGTACATAGCAATCTCAAATGGAAGTTTTATTGGATAAGATTTTATTACTTTATGTTTCTTATATATCAGTAACCTATTTCCCCCACTTATTATGATTTGAATGACCATATACGTTATCAAGCACTGTAGTAATGTATTAACTAATTAATCATTTGTTACTTACCGTTGGTCTATTCTTATTGATTAGGTGGCATTAAACATCAGTGTAAGGGCCTTCTTGCATAATACCACGAATGCCTACTACAAATGTTCTCTTACCAATGATCCATGCAGTTTAAATATTTTATTTCTTGATGAAAATTCAGCTGTTTTAGTTACACCTGGTCCACAACAGGCAAGACTATTCTTATGTACTTACTCAAAATTATCATTGCAATTATCATATACTTGATTGAAAGAAATTATGATCTTTACAAAATATTAATGTTGCAACCTAGGATTGCATTTTGGTTTGTCGCTAAAGTCTGAAGCTTGGAAATCCTGTGCCTTTTCCCTCTCTAAAGAAAAATCTAATTCCCTATCGGCCCTTGCGAAATGCATATTCTTTCCTTTTACTACTTATTTATGTAACTTCTCTTTGGTTCAGAATGCATCCAATGAGTGGTATATCAAAATTTCCTATGGACCAAGATGGATAACCTATATTTTTGGCATTGGTAAACTCCTTAGCCCTTACATAGTCAGCCTTTTACGTCTGTGTCAATCTTAAACGGCTTCATATGTTACTATTTAGGCTACATCTTCGTGCAGGTGGATTGACTTTGCTTGTATTTTGGACCTTCAATTTATTGAACAAGCTTCAGTGTGCCCATGAAAATAGAGAAGGCGTCAGAACTGACGGGGCAGAGCCTCAGAGAGCACCTCTGCTTTCTCACAAAGATGATGATCTTTCAAGTTGGGGTTCATCATATGATTCCTTGCCACAAGACGAGGAGGATCTTGACTTTCTTCCAGGAGGCCCCATTGATGGGAAACTTTTGGGTGATGGTGAAAGCAGTAACAATACACGGCGTCTTTGTGCTATTTGCTTTGATGCTCCAAGGGACTGCTTCTTCCTTCCATGTGGCCACTGTGTGGCTTGTTTTGCATGTGGAACTAGGTAATTCATTGTTATAACTACAAATACTGTCATATTTCTAGAGCAATTTTGTTTACAAATAGCTTCACATGTACCCCTAATTATTTCCCCCGGATTTTTTTCTGGTGGTCTTTCAGAATTACAAAACAAGTATAGCACAATTCACGTTTCAGAAAGACTGAACATGTTGATAATGTATAAGCTAAATGGTGGAGGCTATTTCATATTAACTTTTCTAAAATCCAATTTTTAATTCATACATAAACAAATTTTAACTTATACTTTTATTTTTATTCACTTTTTTATATAACAAGTGCTTACTATCACTTGAGCATTTGTTTGTAAGATGGTAGTAGACTTAAAAACGTGTTCACCCACTTTGCAAGTGTATGTATTAACATTAACAGTCTTTATTGTATAGATCACATCTTCATTGGCATGCAGCTCAATGTATAATAATGCTTATTCTTGTGTGGTGATGTATGTATATGCAGGATAGCTGAAGCATCTTGTAGTTGCCCTGTTTGTCGTAGGAACATGAAGAAGGTTAGGAAGATTTTCACTGTTTGATCAGTGCACTGCCTAGTGTAGAGATTGAATGAGTTGCCACCAGAATAGATGTACTCAACTACACATTATTTTACTGCCAATCATAAACAACGATGAAGCAAATGGTGCCTGCTGGTGAGGATCCATTGGCCATTGCAAGACTGCCTCTAGTCCTCTAGTGCAGTAGCGAGTTGATGATAGCCACTAGAATCATTGATGAACTTTTTATATATTCAATTACACAATTATTTTCTTCCCAATCATCTTCAATGATCAACTTAATGGTGCCTGCCGGTGAGGGTTGTATTTGCCATTGCAGCAAAACCTGAGAAGGTATGTGGGGGTAATATTTCAAATTCTTTTGCTTTCCATTATCCTCAATTGTGTTTTGTTTAGGAAAAATATATCGTCATAATCTTTTAACAAAAGTAACCGCCTCACAATTTTTTATTAATATAATAATAATCAATTTTATATTTATTAAATAAAAGTTTGAAGGTAAATGTAAGTAAAAAAAGGTTAATTATACATTAGTATTATTTGTTTTAATAATTAGATGATACAACAGTTTAGATTTGGTTGACTCTTAGAAATAATTGAATAGGTTAGTAGTTTTAATTCGTGAATCTATATTTTTTTCTAGTCTATTAATTTAGTGGATTAAAGTAGTATAGAATGAGTTGAATCACTTTAAAAATTTATTTATATATTAAAATTAAAATAAAAAAATTATAATTAAAAATATTATATTTTTATTTTATGTTATTAAAAGATGTATATATATTATAATATTATAATTTAAAATATAAATATTAACAAATTAATTTTAATTATTTATTATAATTAAATATTTTAATACATAAATATAATTTTTTAATTTATTTAATAAAATTATTAATTAATAAATAAAAACTTAAAAATTAGTTATATAATTAAATATATATTTTAAAAAAATACATATAAAATCGATGGACTTACCCGTTAGTTCATCAGCCCATATTTTTGTTTTGCAAGGCGAGTTGCTAAAATGTTAATTATTTTTTGCAAAAATTTCTTATTAAAAAATTATTTAAATTTATAGAAAATTTATTTCTTATCATTTTATAAAATAATTACAAAAATATTCATTAAATATTATTTCTAGTAATGTCTGTGACCAATTCTAACAATTCATTTTACCCGTTTTTTCAAGCTAAAAACATGACAAGTAAAAATTGAATCAACTAACTAGTTTTATCATTTTAAGAATGAAAAAAATAAAATACAAAGGGAGTGAAAGTAGGTAATTGAAGTCAACAGAAGAAGAAAAATAAAAGGTACAAAAGGAAAATAAGTGGGTTTAATTTTTAAAAAAATTAAGAAAAAAATACTGAGAGAAAATTTAAAGATAAAATAAATAATGATTTTTTTCATAATAAACAAATATTTTTATATGATTGCATAATTTTTGAAGCATAAACCCTAATAATACAGAACGTATTATGTATGTTTAATGTACAAACAATTCTAACTTTTTCAATTTCAAAAAAAAAAAAAAAAAATATATATATATATATATATATATATATATATTATAAAGTTATATCAGATAACTTTTTTATTTGAATTTAGATTCCAATTAAACATAGATTGATGTTTTATTCAACATTCCAATTGATTTTTTTTGTTGTAAGAAAAAAATAATAGGTAACGAAGAATCATTTTTTATTAATCATTAATACAAATAAATTTTGTCGATCAAATATTTGAATTAAATATATTTTAATGAATATTTTGGTCAAATTTTTAATAATAAAATAATTATCAATAATTCATATTTTTAAAATATATATTGATTTTAATTTATAAATGACACATCAAATAATTTAATATAATGATAAATTTTGAAAAGAAAATACTTGATTGAAAATTGTTTTTAGTCCCAAGCAAATCATGTAAAGCTAAATAAGGTCTTTAACTTCATCATCCATTTAAGGCTAAGTGAATAAGAATCCATTAAAATCAAGCAATAATCTAATTAAGCTGAAGATGAATGAATGAATATTATCAATAATATATTTGAAAAGAAAAATTATTTGAATAAATTTTTTATCAATTTATTTATTTAATTAGACCTATTTAATATTTTTATATAGTGTTTTTTTTTCTCTTTTCATACTTTTTTGAAAACAATGAGGGGGAGATTGATGAAAATGTCATTACATCTTCAAGAGATGATTTTGATGATGATGATTCAAGTCAACTACATTCAAGTCAACACCATTCAAGATGAATTAAGGATAGGGATGACAATTAAACTCGTACCCGTGGGGACCGACCCGTCCCCCCTGAGTTTGACGGGAAAAACCCGAGTTGCCCAGGGGCGGGTTTTCCCCGCTTTAAAAAGTCGGGGGCGGGGATGGGTAATGCAATCCCCACCCCGATCCCGACCCCGTCCCCGCCCCGACTTTATATTTAAATTTAAATTTTAAAATATTAATATTTTAAAGGTATTTCCTTTTCTTTTTCTATTACATATAAGGTCATTTTTTTATATTTTACCAATTTTTTTTTCTTCTACCCACTTTTTAATTTTGTTGTCTTTTTTAATCTTTTATATCAATTAATTTATTACATTATTCTCTCTTACCTTTCAGTTTTTCATATTTTCTTAATCTCTCCCATCAATTTGTTTTTTTTTCAATCTTTTTAACCAATTTGATGAACATAAAGTTATTTTTTTTATTCTTTATCTTTTTATAAATATTTTACATAAATCTTATTAGTAACTAATATTATTTTATTTGTAATTTATATTTATTAAGTTTTATTATGTCATATTTTTTTATCTTATTATTCTGATTTATCATATATCAAATTTTATCTTAATAAAATAATTGTATTTTAAAGGATTAAAAGAATTGATAATTTAAACTTTTATTACTTCGAACTAATTGAATAAGAATTAACTTATTAAATATTTCCTTATAAACTATATATTTAATATTTTTAAATGACAACTTAAAAATGAATTAACTTATATATATAATCAAATGTTTGAATATAATATTATAATAATAATAATAATGTTATAAGTATCTAAATATTTCAATACAAGTGTTATAATAATAATATTATAAATAAAAAATGATTAAATATTTCTTTTACATATATATTTTAATATAAATATAGTAAATTAAAATATATATTTAATTAATAATAATTATAAATTATAAATATTTAGTTATATATAAAAATAGATAGTAAAATTAATTTATTATAAATATAATTATCTTTTTAAAAATAATATAGATCGGGGACGGACGGGACTGGCGGGGCGGAAACCCGAAACCCAGCGGGGACGGGGATGAGAACTTAATTTCTAACCCCGGAAGGGATCGGAGCGGGGACGGGGATGGTTAAAAAAGTCGGGGACGAGGATCGGGAGGCAAAACCCGCCCCGTTGCCATGCCTAATTAAGGACAAGCTGAATTTAAGATGTTGGTGAAAATGTGAAACATTTCCCTACATGGCCAATTTATGTTTTTGATAAAGATGATGATTCAAGCACGCCAAGATGATTCTTGAAAACTTGATAGAGTTTTAGAATACTGAATATGGAGGTACAAGTTGATGAAATAATATTATGCATAAGCCTCCAAAGCGCAAGTGTGATAAAATTCATAACATAATATTTTTCACTGTCATAATCAATTATGATGCATCAGAAATGAAAAATGATTTTCTCTGTCATAATTGATTATATTGGTAACATAATCAATTATGACAATTCAAATTTGAAAAATATATTTGTTTTGAAGAATAAATATTTCTGAATATATCCTGATTTTTATTCACGAAAATATTAATGTCCAACGACCATTTTCTGATTCTATTTTTCCTATTTAATTAAGTTTTGATGAAAAATATAAAACACACAATTACAGAATTTGAAAATACAATTTACATTCAATCAGTTTTGAGAAAAGAATTTTGAGCAATACAACAAAGATATTCTACACCTTTTGAGAAAACCCTATTCTCTACTGTCTTCTGTGCTTTCATTGTTAATCATACTTGTTCTTGGAGATTGACATTCTACAGGCTTCTACAATTTGTTGTCTCCATTACCCAGGTGTGTTTGTTCTTGTTTTTATTACCTTCATCCTTTTTGTATTGGTGAAAAGGAGGTATTTTTCATCCCTAGTGTGATTCTAGGGAAGTGTTCATCCTTAGTGAGATTCTAAGGAGGTGTTTTCATCCTTTAATTTGTTCAGAGGAGGTGTTCATCCCTAGTGGGATTCTAAGGAGGTGTTCATCCTTAGTGAGTTTCTAAGGAGGTGATTGTCTTTTTAATTAGTTTACTTTTTACTGGTTTTTCTGCTGAGTTGATTGTAATTTGTAATCTAAATTTGAAAGATAGTGAATGAGGAGTCACTCTTGTGTTAAGAGTTGACTGAGAACTGGATATAGGGTTGGTTATATCCGAACCAGTATAAATCTCTGTGTGCTCTTCTCTTTCCCTTATCTCTTTCTCTTTTCCTGATTATATTATTGCTTCCGCTTTATTTGTGTTCAAACAAATTATTGACTCACAAATAAATTTTTAATTTGACATTTATTTTAATTTGTGCATCTATTCACCCTCTCTAAATGTCATTTGTCTAACATTTTTCTTTCTTTCTTTTTCTCTCTTACCTATTCTTCTAATTAAGTTCTTATATTGAAATTTAATAAGAATATGGTAAAATAAATATTTTAAAATCAACATAAAAATTTAAAAATATTAATTAATTATTTAAAATTATGATTACAATAAATAATTTTATTTATTTTGACAATAAATAATTTTATTTATGATAACATAAAAAATTTGTTTTATTTACTCATCTAATTAAAAAATATTAAATATTTATGAATTAAATGTATTTTTTACTTAAGAATTTAATCTAGTTATAATTAGATTAAGTTATGTTAATTAGTTAGATTAGATAATTTAAAAAAATATTTATTGTAAAATTTCTTTCAAATAAATTTTAATTTTTTCTTAATAATTATAATATAACAATAATAATTGTAACCTCTTAAAATTTATTATATGATATTTTTTAAATATAATATATTAAATTATAATATTTCTAGATCATTTAAATTTTTTATTTTTTAGTAATAATAAAAAATTTAATTTATCAAAATTCAATTTACTATTTTTAATTGGAGAATAAGATGAAGTAAGAAAAGAATAAAAGAGGAAAAAAGAGAAAAAAAGAAAAAATAATAATAAGTAAACGAAGATAGAGAAAAAAATAAATAAATAAGGAAACTAAGAAAAATATGTATTATATAAGATGAATATATTTATCTGAATTTTGTTTGAACAACAAATATATTTAATTGGATAAATAAACTTAAAAGAATTATTTAAATAATTTATCTTCTTAAATATATTATTTATAATATTGATTTAACTGTTGACCTTGAAGTTAAAGAAAAAAAATGAAAGAAAATCATAAATTTATAAGAGAAAAATATATGAAAATTTTGAAATTATTATTTTTAAATAAATTTTGAAATTCTATAATCTAAAATAATAAAATTATTCTTATAAAATTATAAAATTTTGATTTTCTTTTAATATTCTTCTTCCAAACAACATTTTTTTTATAAATATATTTTAAATTTGCTATAAAAAAATATTTTCTCATCCAAATAACATATTTGAGCAGTTGGTTCTTCTAATTAGTAGACCAATTAAACTCAATAAAATTACATTTGTTAAGCAAAATCGAGACAATGGATTTTTTTAGTTTAAATATGTTTGCTAAAATTCATTTTTAAGTTATTTTTGCTAAAATATATTTTCAATCCTCGATTTAGTTAATTTTTTTTAATTACCTAGATTTATAAATAAGGCACATATTGTTTTAGCATGAACAATATCAACGTAATACTTTTTTTTTTAATTACCTAGATTTATGAAATAACATCTTTCAGAACAAGAAAACGCTTCTTTTATTTTTTTTTCTCTCTCTCTCTCTCTCTCACACACACACACACACACATATATATATATATATATATATATATATATATATATATATATATATATATATATATATATATATATATATATATATATATATATATATTAAAAACAAAATAGAAAAAATTTGCTAGTTAGGGTAAATTAAACTTATTTAAATAAAATAAATGATAAATTCACAACACATGTAGCGTGGTTTGTGACTAAAGAATCGAGATATATTCCTCCCAGTACCTCTGTGTTGTATTTGTATTTGAAGGAAGAAACGTGATATCATTATGATGATGTTTTTGCCTATATAAAAGTGATACCAGATAATCCCTCATTCTCTACTTTCGTAGCAGTGAAGAAAGAGCAGACAAAACATGGGCGTGGACTACTACAAGATTCTTCAGGTAGATAGGAGCGCCAAAGATGATGATATTAAAAAAGCATATCGAAGCCTGGCCATGAAGTGGCACCCTGATAAGAACCCTAACAACAAGAAAGACGCTGAAGCTAAATTCAAGCAAATCTCAGAAGCTTATGATGTATGTCAATTCAATATACCCTTTTAAAAATTTGTGTTTATTTGAAGTAGTTTGAGTTTTTTGTTGTTTTCCCCTTGAAAGTTGAAATTTTGATCATGGGTTTGGATGGAGAACTGTTTTGAATTGGTGGGGTTTTCTTGTTTTACCCTAATTTGAATATTGAACAGCTTAGTGTTTAAGAACACAATTCAAATTTGATTCTGTATGGTTTCGTGCAAAGTTGCAATTACAAGGTTTTTCAATTTTGAGTTCACGGGTCCTAATTTGAAATGTGAAACAGGTCTTGAGTGATCCACAGAAGCGAGCAATGTATGATCAGTATGGTGAGGAGGGGTTGAATGGGGTGCCGCCTAGTGGCGGTGGTTTTCCGGGTGGCAGCGACGGTGGGCCGACAACATTCCGGTTCAATCCCAGAACTGCAGATGATATTTTTTCTGAGTTTTTCGGGTTTACGAGTCCCCTTGGTCGTGGTGGAATGGGGGATATGGGTGGTCGACCTGGATTTTCCAGGGGTGGCACGTTTGGTGAAGATATTTTTGCTCAATTTCGGAATGCAGCTGGGGAGGGCTCAGGCCATATGCCAAGGAAAGGGGCACCCATTGAAAGAACAGTACATTGTAGTTTGGAGGATTTGTATAAAGGGACTACCAAGAAAATGAAGATTTCAAGGGATGTTAGTGATGTCAATGGGTGAGTTTTCTACTTTTACTCACTTGAATGCCTTACTTTTCTAGTTTCATCAAGAAGAACTGAATTTGTTTATGCTAGTGTACAATTGCAAGGAATCAAATTATCAAATTTCATGCAGAGTTTGATGATTTGTTTTAATCTGATCAGTTGGGTCGATAGTGTGGTAGCTTTGAAATTGAGCTGTATGTTTGCAGTGTTGTAGGCTTAGAGTAATCCTCTTTCTACCGTTGAAGTGGTAGATTAGGTTCTGTTGATGTATCACATTTATGTAGTTTTGATATGTTTTTCACGAACAATTTTTTTTTTCTTCTGTTAAGACGTTGAATATGATATTTTGCTAGTGATTGTAGACTTTTGTTCTTCATATAGGAAAAAATTCATTCACAAGATTACTACAAAGAATTTATTGTTCAAAGTTTTCCACACTGATTCAAAATTTAGTTGTCACTTGTGTTGCATTGCTAATAGTTAAGGAGTATGCTATTAAAATTAGGTAATATGATTTAACTCTTGGACAAGTTTCCTTCACTGGTTCTTTCAGTCTCACAGGTGCTGATAAACATGTTTTGGTATTTTATAATTAGTAAGCATTTTTGCATGAAATTTGAGTATGTGACTGAATGTTTTCTTCTTTTTATTGCTTGGTGACACATGTGTACAAGTTAGTGAAATTCACTTTTCGTCCTTGTTGGCACATTTCTCAGTTCAAGTTATAGTCATTTGTATTCCATGAGTGCCAAACTTAGGCTGCCCTTAGATAGGAGGCCAACATTTGTGCTGTTATGAAATGACTAAAAGGTAGCCAGACAAAGGAATTTAGAATAAGGCATTACCGATCACTACTTTATCTGGCCTCTTTATGTTCATCAATATTTTTATACAGCTGTTGAATCTGGGATTTGTTCATGAATGGGTTTGTTTCTCTTGGTATTCCTACATTAATCACCTTGTTCATTACAAAAAAGAAATTATGTAAAAATTGTCTAGACTGATAAAAGTGGACTACGAACATTGGAACATAATGTCTCCTATTGAACTGATGTTGGATACCACAACCTAGAAGCTACAACCTATGCAGGAGAGTTTCACATGGTGGGAAATGTAGGGAGAAATAGTTTTACCTCGAGTTTTGGAAAGAGGGTACAAGTGAGAGTCACCCCCCACCCCCCCATGCAATAAAAAAAAGACCGAAAAACTGACATATGCTTTTACTGTTACAGGGTAAAAAAATGAGTTTCTGAAAACCATTACATGCCTCTGGTCATGAGGTTGTCCTCTATTTGAATCCTATTGTGGCCTAGGGTCACTCACTCCACAATGTCACTGTAGCCTGCTGTTGACTACTATGACATTCAAGGAGCTTTTATGGGAGATGGCTTTTCATAGTCAGTTGCAGAATAATAATGTTGATCTTGAGGCATGATTTTTGTGAACATTCATTCTTGTTGCTTTCATCTATGTATGCCAGATTAAAGGAAATTTTCATATGGATTTTACTTTCATTGAAAAATCATCTTGTTGTCAAGTTAAGTTACATAAGAAAGTATGATGAATCGTGAAAATATGTTTGAAAGCTTTGATATTGTGATTATGACTATCTAATCTACTACATTTTTTCTTCTTTGCAGGAGACCCTCCACAGTAGAGGAAATCCTTACAATTGAGATCAAGCCAGGTTGGAAGAAAGGAACAAAAATAACATTTCCTGAAAAGGGAAATCAACAAAGAGGTGTTATCCCTGCAGACCTTGTATTCATCATCGATGAGAAGCCTCATAGCCTCTTTAAGAGGGATGGCAATGATCTTGTTGTCACCCAGAAAATATCTCTGGTTGAAGCCTTGACAGGTTACACAGTGCAGCTGATAACCCTTGATGGAAGGAATCTGACAATCCCAGTTAACAACACGATTAGCCCGACATACGAAGAAGTTGTGAAAGGAGAGGGTATGCCCCTTCCCAAAGAACCTTCCAAGAAGGGGAACTTGAGAATCAAGTTCAATATCAAGTTTCCCTCCAGGCTCACATCCGATCAGAAAAGTGGCATCAAGCGATTGTTGACATCTCCTTAAGCAATGGTGGTAGCTCTTTCTACCATTTGTCTAACATAGTAAAATGTCAGTTGTGTCATACTTGGTTTCTTTACATTTTGAAATTGCTGCCACTGTGAACTGATCTTTCAATTAGAGTAGTTTAATAGAGGTTGGTATTTGTTAATTGTTTCATTTCTTGTTTAGTTTTTGGTAGTGAGAAATTTCTTAACCACTTGTCACCTTGCTCATGTCAAAAGTGTCTGCAACAATTGAATTTCTTATCTTCAATGATTTCATGCACTTCTTTGTATTTTTGAATCATCCATTTCAGCTATACATGTGCACATAAGAAAACCTATGACTTGGTATGTCATTTGATAAAGCTTTATTTATTAGTGGAATATCACATCATCATTGACCACCAATACTATAAGAAAAATTCTTTTATACATAAGAATTTATAATTTCTAAGAATGGCCAAATAAAAAGTTTAAAATATTTTTGAAAATACTTATATAATTTTCTAGATATAAAAACAGTGATGTTATTTTTATTAAAATATCTATTTATTACTATATTAAATTATTTATAAGAGTAAAATGTTTTTTTTTTCATTAAGATTTTTATTTCAACTTAGGAAAAGTTAGATTATCACCTTCTTTTCTATGTAGGAACATTTTTGTGGGAAATTTGATTAAAAAAAATAAATTTAACTTTAAAAGATAAATCATGAGAAATGTAATTTCTAAATTTAAAATTTTCAAGAAAATAAAAACTTATCTCTTATCTTTCATGTTTTCAGAATTAGTTTATTTACTCTAGTCGAAAGTGAATGAGTTTAATTGTTTGGTAAATTTATGTATATTATTCTTTAATTGTTAATTTATTTTAGAAGATGAAGAAACGGGGAATGGGTGAGTGAATGTGTCAGGAATGAAAATTGAAATAACAAAGCGATACAACAAAAGAATATTAAGAAAAATATTCAAGAGTATCCGAAGAATGTATTTTTCAATGACATTTCCAATAATGACTTATGATCTCTCTTTCATTTCCAGATTTGTAATGTATACAAAATGAAATGAAATGAAGGAGATGGAAGAAAAGAGTTTAACTACAACATATTAAACGGCAAAAAGGAAATGTAACAGAAATTAAAACATTAAAAAAATAATTTCATTATATTTAAAATTCATCCATATCGCTATATGTTTTTATCGTTATCCTTTATTAAATATAATTATTTTAATTATTTAATAAATTATAAATTAATAATCATACATTTCTTTCCTACAAAAATAACTATCTTTTTTACAATATAATTTCTTCAAATAAAAAACATTTATAATTTTCTCATTAACATGATTAAAATTTTTAATAATATGTAATATAATATTTGTTGTCTATCACTTGGATCTTATATATACATCAGATAAATATAATTTGTAGTTAAATGTATGATAAATAATGCATATTATGATACAATATTATCTTTAATCACTAATAATTTTTTTAACTGATTTAATTAAAAAAAACAATAAAATGTTTAAAAAAACTATTAAAATGCTCTAAATGAAAATAGAAACTTCTAATTACATTCCATAAAAGCACTCTTAAGACAAATTTCTATTTATTTATAGAGGGGTAGAGGATGGTTTCTTATAACCATTATTTTAAACATGTTCCCATAATGGAAACATGAACATAAATAATAAAATCTAAGAATGTTTACAAATTAAAAGGGATCAATTTTAAAGAGAAAAAAACTATTCAATCCAATCAATTGACTTTTCTTAATTCATTATCCAGTCAATCTCATACATTTTACATTTTTTAAAAATTAGAATCTTAAATGGTTTAGATTGGATCAATTCTCAATTTTACTCTTATTTCTAATTTTTCTTCAACAAAATACTAAATAAAAGATAAAATATATATTAAACATAATAAATATAGCTTAAATTTTAAAGCGTCTCATTTATAAACCATTCTATATCTTTAACTAAATATATTTCATAAATAAGTATAAATTGTATGATAATTCAAAAGACATATAAGACACTTGTGAAAAAAATATATAATCATCCTCATAATTTTTTTGTAATTTTAATTAAATAAAATCAGAACACTTGGATAAGACTCAGTTCAACCTAAACTCGTTTGATACAAGAATTGTGTTAATTTATTTGACCTATAAAAGTTATCCTAATAGACTAAAACTTGCTATGATATATAAAAATTATCCTAATCAACCCTAATTTGCTTCTATATGTAAAGGTTGCACAAACTGATCCTACCCAGAAATATAGGATTTTGTAGCCAATTAATTATTTTAGACCTAATTTCTCATCAAACCTATTTTGTTAGTGGAAAGAAAGGGTGAGAGTGTATAACATAGGAGTGGAGGAGGCACTTTAGCCTTATTGAGTACTACTTATACTAATACACATTCTTCAAGTTTTTATTTTTCCTCTATTTCTCCAACCTCTTTGATCAATTCCCATGGTCTTTCTCTCCAATTCCATTTAGCTTCTCCAAATCCCAAACCCCTACGCTTAGATCTCAATTGGGTTATGGACATGGCTTCCAGTCCCCGCACCGTTGAAGAGATCTTCAAGGACTATAGCGCCAGAAGAACCGCTGTTATTCGTGCTCTCACTCATGGTACTGCTCTTCTCTCCAATGCAACTCTCTTTTTCTTCCATTTGCTTCTCCCATCTCCTAATGACCTTTTTGCCCTTTTCTTCTCTCAGACGTTGATGAATTTTACGGGCTCTGCGATCCAGGTAAAGGGTGATTAGGATCTGGGTTTTCATGGGTTGGTTCCATAGGTTGGTTTTTGTTATGTGTTTATTTTATTTGTGAATTTGCAAATTACTTTCTTAATTGGAGTGAATAAGGGAGAGTTTTTACGCTAGGAATTCGGGTAAAACGAAATGGGTCTGCAGTAATGAGAGGAATGTGAGTTCTTGTGCTGGTCTGTGTGGGTGAGTTTGTGCAGAACTGATTTTCTATGAAATTGATTTTGGTTAATGTTGATTTTAGTGTGAATAATTTACGCCGGAATGTCTTTATTTTAGAACAAGTTAGTAGTAAAATTTTATTAAAATTAGCTAATGTCTTTTCAACTCAAGATTGATTTTGAATCAAAATCTCTTTAATTGGTCACTGGTATTTCAACTCTGATTTTGGATTTTAGGCTGTCCAATGTAAATCCAAAAACTCGCTTAGTCTCGTTTAGTTATCGAGGGAATTTTGAATGAGATAGCATTGGGTATGTTCTGACATTCAAGTCTGGTTAGATGGCAGCAACCACATTCATTTTGCTGGGTTTTGGTTCCCATTAAACTGAGGTTTTGTAATTATTGAATAATGTGTTGTGTCCTTCCATTAAATTTGAAGTCTCTGGTGTCTTTCTTTAAGATAAGGATAACCTGTGCCTATATGGACATCCAAATGAGGCCTGGGAAGTAACTCTGCCAGCAGAGGAAGTTCCACCAGAGCTCCCTGAGCCAGCTCTTGGAATCAATTTTGCTAGGGATGGCATGAACCGTAGGGACTGGCTTTCTCTGGTTGCTGTGCACAGTGACTCATGGTTGGTTTCTGTGGCCTTTTACCTCGGGGCTCGCCTTAACCGCAATGAAAGGTAAGATCTAGTTTGATGGATATGCTTGTATGTGGTGATAATTCAAGTTTTGGCTCTCTATCCTTGTTTAATGTTGAAATTATGGGTTACAATTGTGGTTGGTGCTCAGCATTCATCTGAATCACTACGATTGATGAAAGTCTCAAGAAATAACCAACATTCAAATTTCTCTATTGTCTGTTGTGATCTGATGCCTGATAGGTTTACATAGGCGTTCCTTGTTTTGCAATAAAAAAATGTGCGTTTGAGGTTGCCAGTGAGATTAGCCTTGTTGACTGCTCTGATTATCCCCATAAAAGTTTATGCATGTCAACATGTAAATATGATGACATTGGCAGTTTGAATTACCTTTTGGTCTCTCTCTCTCTCTCTCTCACACACACACACACACACTTACTCTTACACATACATAATTTTTTCAGTATGTTAAGTTGTTTGATTTTGACTCCTTTTAGTTTTAATTTTGTCTGTTCTGACCTTTGACATTGTTTCCATCCTTAGATTAATAATGTTTGTCTTTAAATATCTTGAAAATAGTAGCTGCTCTGTAAACTGCTATACTGTTATAGCACTTTTGGTTGGTAGCACTTTTGTGGTTTGGCTTCTTTGCTCTGCTATGTGGGATTACATGGTTTCTCGCATATGGCTTTCCCTTCAACTAGAAATTTCTGCAATTACTAATTACAAGAGATATCAACATATGGGATTTCTATTGAATTTCTTTATTATAGTATTTTTTTTTCGTGGCATTTGCTGCATATGGTTCCTTCTATTGATGGCTACCCCATTTCTTTATGGCAGGAAACGTTTGTTTAGTTTGATCAACGATCTCCCATCCGTTTTTGAAGTTGTGACTGAAAGGAAACCAATTAAGGACAAGCCCACCGTGGATAGTGGAAGCAAGTCTCGGGGAAGCACCAAGGCTAGTGTATTTCTTTTCTACTGATAATTGTTTCTTGAGTAGCAACAATCTCTCTTAAATGCACTGTTCATTTTTGGCTGAAATTTATTAGTAAAAATTTTTTTAATGTAACACTTCTTATTTAATGATTTCTCACTCCAAGACTTAGTAGTTTCCAAGAAATATTAACAAATAGTAAAGAGTGTGTTAGGAGTGAGTTTGTTGTCATCGTTTAAGATCATACACTTGTCACTGCTGCTATTCCTAAAAAGATAATTTTTTTTGAAAACAAAGTAGTATTCTAAACTATTTATACCATGATGTCTGTGTTTGTATGTTATTGCACAACTAGTTGAAGCTTCTGCCTTCGAGTGTATGCAAAACCATGCGAGGCCACATTGCATATTTCATATCTGATGCATTCCTGCACATTTATATGCAGAGATCCAATGATGGGCAAGTTAAAAGCAACCCAAAGTTTGCTGCAGATGAGGGTTACGAGGAGGATGAAGATGAGCACAATGAAACACTCTGTGGAAGCTGTGGTGGAAATTACAATGCCGACGAGTTTTGGATTTGCTGCGACATATGTGAGAGGTGGTTCCATGGGAAGTGTGTTAAAATCACCCCTGCAAAGGCTGAGAGCATAAAGCAGTATAAATGTCCATCATGCAGCCTGAGACGTGGCAGGCCCTAGAGTGAAGACAGTGGAAAGGGTGCATGTGAGGTGAGTGTTGTTTCGTGGCTTAGAAGTTACTGTAATTTTGTTACTTCACTTGCAAAGTTCATGTAATGGGCAAACTAATCAGGGATCAAGTTTCTTTTCACCAAGATGAACTATTGGTGTATGATACACAGTATAGAATAGAACATGACAAATTTTCATTGGATGATTAGTTTATATTTAGTTGAACATTTGCTTGAATTTATATTTTGTATTTTTTTTTATCATAGAGAAAACAAGCTTTTCTCCTCCACAGTTTCTTATAATCCAACTTTCATTGTGTTGCATGGTGAGTTAATAAAAAAATTATGTGCGGAATGCTTCAAGCAGAGGACTTGGACGAAAAAGAAACTGAATTATGTGTGTCAAGTAAGACGTTAAATTTTGATTTTTAGTGTCAATTTTGTGTCTTTTGATGATACCTATTCTTAAAAGCCAGGATGGATGGGTAGTGAACTTGAAGCTGGAATGAATTTCTGTGGGACTTTTAGTTTTTCTGTTTCTGAAATGAGAGCATATTTTAACATCCAGAAAGGCTTTTCTTAAATTTAACGTGTGCGTATTCTATGATTTCTTAAGCGTGTTATCTTAGATTTCATTGATTTCGAGATTTGAGTTTAGAATGAATTTTGTCAGGAGAGTTTCTCGTTCCATCGCTTGTTTTTTTGAAAAAAAAATGTTAGGAAATAGTAATAATAATGTTTTAAAAAAAAAAAGAAACATTGATTTCAGAAAGTGTTCTCTATTTCTATTTTCTGAAAATAGTTTTCATAATTTCAAATTCACCAATTTTACTGTAGATTCTATATCTTATATAATAATAACCATTTTTTTTTCATAATTATAAAAGTTTTTTTTTCTTTTAACCAAGATTACTCGTAAGCTGATAAAAGATATTTATGTAATATTAATGTGTGTCAATCCCACGAGTTCCTAGTTAAAATACTATTTTAGATTATTTAAAGAACACGTAAATATTTGAATATATTATGTTCACACTTACTGGAAAAATAGGTAGAAACCTGGCATTAGGAACAAAACATCAGACCACAAATTTATGAATCAAACTGAAATAATCCGTGTGTAACAAAAAGAGGAAAAAAAAGATGAGATTATTGACCAGCAATGCATTCATAACTTTTCAATTCTATGTTGACTTCACTCCGATGCAAGTGTTCCATTTCACCAAGCAACAAATGAAATTGAATTGACAAGGAAAGTTGGTGTGGACATGGAGTGAACCATAGACATTATCGCCACCAATTGAATCATTCCCATGGGGACAAAGGAATAAACCAGAACACCAAAGGTTAATTAAGTTTGAGACATGGATTTTTTCGACAACTAAAGACATTTAGCAGAATATAAGGAAAGGCAATGTAGCTTAGTTGACATCGCCACCTTGGTTAATTCTCTGTGTTTTGTCGTTTTTACAAACTTCTCTGCTATAATCCTCCTCTTTACCCCCCCGTGCTTGGGCCTCTTAGACCCCAAAAGTAGTGGAATGGGTTCCTCTCGCTCACGTGGCTCTGCCACTGCCAAAGGACGCCTACGTTGGACTCAAGAACTCCATGATCGCTTTGTGGACGCTGTAAATAGACTAGGGGGCCCTGATAGTAAGTCCTTCGTTGCATGTCAAATCCTCATTTACTTGGAGTGGTAACCCATCAAATTAGTGAGATAAAATATCTGGTTAGAAGAGAAAACAAATAAAACTTATTTATATATAAATTTAACTTAGTTTATATATAAGTTAAAATATTAAATTTTAAATAAATTAATAGAAAATCATTTTTAACAAATAACTAATACATAAGCTTTTTTTTGTGCAGGGGCAACACCAAAAGGTATATTGAAAGGAATGAAGGGAATGGGTATTTCAGAGCTAAGCATTTATCACGTCAAAAGTCACTTGCAGGTTCCTCTCTCTTTCTCTTTCTCTTTCTCTTACTTTCAATTTGTGATTTGTGGTGGAGATCTTTCCATGGTGTAAAATGTGAAAATTGTGAAAGGAATAATGTTTGCATTATCATTTTCAAACTCAACTTCCCATTTTAGTTATATATTTCTTAAAAGAAAATATATACTTCCCAATCTTCAATTTCATTTTTCTTATGCAAATAATACACCACTTTAATCTCTCTCCTCCATTCCTTGGACTTCAGAATTTAGAAATGTTAAGAAAAAGAAAAACCACAAAAAGTTGTGAAACTTAGCAAACAAGGTCTACATCATTCACAGTCATGGGCCCATGAATTCCTTTCGTGGGCCTATGGGTTAAGTTCTCGTTCAGAAGAAAAAGTAGTTTAGATATTCTAAAAATACTGAGATAACGTTTATTTTTAAATAACAAACGTTAACACATTTAAAATCTTACAAATTTTAATGAATACACTCATTTAAATTTTAATAATTATTTGTTTATTTTATTTTTTATAATTGATGCCCGAATTAGATATAATTATGTATATTTATATTTATAATCTAATGCTAACATGTACATTGTATAGAGTTAAATGAAAATAATAATGTAATTTATTTTATAATATTGTAATTGATTTTATAATATTGTAATTGATTTTATAATATTGTAATTGATTTTTTACGACATCAAAATATTTATTTTGAATTACAATTATTCTTTTTTTTTCATTTTATTACTCTTAATTATTTTTCATTTATTTACTTTGTTATTATAAATTTTAAATAAATTTATTTTAAAATCAAGGGTACACAAAGATAATGTTTTAATTAGTTTATATTAATATCTTAATATGCTAATCTAAGTTTTCAACTGAAATTAATATATTCCCCACATGATATATATATATATATATATATATATTAAATTTAGTGCTATATAATATTAAAAAATACATTTTTTCAAATCAATTTCACCTTGCAAATGTTTTAATACAATTGAAATTAGAAAGTAAAAGAAATACTTTTATAGAATCTATATTTATTTTTACTTCTTGGAAGGAATGAGATCTATTCACAATTTTAACATGCTTGTGTTTCTTTAAATTGGAAAATCAATGTTGAATACCAAAGAGGATGTTTCATCAAGAATAAAACAAATTGATGTTTCATTATAGAGTATAGAAATATAAATCGCATAAAATTAGTGTCTTAAATAACACACACACACACACACACATATATATATATATATATATATATATATAGAGAGAGAGAGAGAGAGAGAGAAATTTTAAACTTCAAAGGTCATTATTCATATCTAAAAGTTTAAACCAAATAATTAAGTTGAAAACTCAAAATAAAGTTAATTAGGTTCAGAAATTTGACTAGCTCAACATGTATGTGTTCAGAAATACAGGATCTCCAAATTGATTCCAGAGTCTCCCACAAGTAAGTTATTTACTAAAGCAAGTTTTTGATGCTAATTGAACTCTAATAACACCAAACTCATGTGAATTCATAACTAGTTCCTTAATTATCTATGAAGGAGGAAAAATTGAGAAGAGAAGCATATCAGATATACTCCCAAATTTTAGTTCTACATCGTGAGTCAGTAATTCCTTCAACAACAATATTTTCTTTTTCTCACCTTTTCATCTTTCATTTTTGCATCCTTCAGCACTTCAATTATGTTTTGACTATTCATGTTTGTACATGAACAGTGCTCTTCAACTAAAGGAACTCCTTCAAATGCAGACAGAGATGCAAAATCGCATGAGTGATAAAACAGAGGTATTTTTTTTTAGTTTTCACCAAAATATTTTTACCAGCATTGAAGTGAGATCAACTCATCTTTTTAGCAAACACTTTTTTCAATTTTATTTTTATGTATTTGTAGCATAAAAGTTATCTTTAAAATCTGCAAGTTAGCAAACTTTAATTTATGATGGGAAAGTGTCAAAAAAATCTATCCTCTTCTTGCATACACAATCTTCTGTTTCGCGTGAAAATTTAACACCCTTTTTTTTATAAATTTTCCACATTGTATCTCATTCATTCACACAGTGTCTTTATACATTTTGTTTCTATAATGGAATCAAAACATGAAACATGAAAAGCATTCGTTTTCTTTGAACAAAAAACAAAGACGGAGAGAATTTCTTCAGTGATTTTTGTTTAATTGGTTTAAAGGTTCAGAGAAGTTTGAAGGTAAAAGTTGAAGCACAACGAAAGTACTTTGAGAGAATTGGACAAAGTAATCAAAGCAAGACAATAATTGGAAAATCAAGCAAGCCTTTTGCTTCTTCTACAACTGCACCCCTGCCTTCTCTTTATGAGGATTCTGAATCATTGAAGTCCCAAACTGAGGAAGAGCATCAATCAGCCAAAAAGCAAAGGACTTCAGAAGAGGGTGTTTTTCCAACAAGTTTTGAACATGCACCATCCACCCCACTAGAATTCTACAACCAAACATGGAATCTTCTTTGGAGTCAGCTTGCACCAGTATGCCAATCAACTTTGGAGCCCAGTTTCTTATTCTGAGTTCGGTTTATTTAGAATATGTATTTTCCTAATAAAAGAATGGTGATGTTGATCTTATTATAATGTTTGGAGGACCTAGAAAGAAACCCAAATAATATCTGTGTAATATGGTGTTGGACAAAATAAAAGTTTGAGCTTGGCTAGAATTGTCATATATATGATGATTCCACTGGTTGACTGCATGAAAGAAATTGATATTCTGGTTTGGAATACTATTGCTCATACATAAGCTTATTATGTTCATAAAACTAATTTGGTTTACTTGTTAATAAAACGAAATTTCTTCCCTTGCTACACTCTTAACAATCCAAATGGTTTCATCTTCTCTTTAAAATTCTATTTCACATCTGCTATTCATCAGATGTTAAGTTTACAAGTTCCATGTTTGATTCCTTTTGATAGCGATGATTCCTTCACATTTCCACACTTCTTTAATGCCATGCTCCCAATTTATTGGTTCTGAGCGAAAGTCCAAATGTATTTAAACACCTCTCGTTGTGCTAGAAAATGCCTCATAATCACCAAGTCTAACTAGTGGTAATCTTTGCCCCTGCAGTCATCTTTCATGAGGCTGCATAGAATCAACTAGTGCATCACTTAACTCCATTCGTTGATTCTCAACAAGTGAATTTAAGCCACATCTTGTCTTATTATAGTTTTCTATCCATTTCCATGATGCTGACTCATCAACCACCACATGCTGGAACTTTCTTTTAGATTGGACATTTTTAAGCTCCTGATTGGATGATATCCCCAGTGCCTCCTTTTCCATACATTTTGATGGTATAAAAAAAAGGCCAAAAAACAAATATAACAACTTGACAAAGAGTAATAATGCAGCGGAAATTCAATCCCCCTTCTTGCGAGAATCAGCGAGGAGCACCAAACAAATAAATCCAAAGCACAAAGAGACACCAACAATTTTAACGTGGAAAACCCTCAATGCAAGGGTAAAAACCACGAGTCGTCTGCACCAAAGAAAAATCCACTATGATCAATAATGGGGTACACAAGAGTCTCCAATAATAATACCAAAAGGTATTTTCAATAAGCTAGAATTAACTAAGCACAAATGCTTACAAAAGAGAAACAAAGAAGATGAAAAATCTCCAAAACAGGGCTGCTGGTGCGGGACCAATTTCTCCCAATCTAGACCTTCGATTGACGATCCGAACGGTCAGAATGAAGAACCATATGTCTGGAACCTACTATCCAAAAATCAGCTCGATCCAACGGTGAACGACTTCACAGCGACGAAAACACCAGTGCAGATTTAGGGTTATGCGGAGATGACTTTCTCTCTTTCTTTTTCTCTCACTAGACTTTTTGTCTTTTTTCAAATGACTCTCTTGTCCTCTACTAATCTGACCCATCTCATTTTACCCAAATGAGACATAATGGACCACACTATTTGGGCCTATTCTCCACATAGGAAGGGAGCCCAATAACCCAACAAATCTCCCCTCACGACTATGTGGAGATATCCGCCAAACCTAGCGATCTCACAACAAACTTCAAACTTTCCTCTTGGCAATGCCTTGGTCATCATATCAGCACCATTATCATCTCGTATGAACTTTAGCTAGTTCCACCAACTTAGCATCCAAAACATCACGTATCCAATGATACCTCACATCAATATGTTTGGATTTAGAATGAAAAGTTGGATTCTTACCAAGATGAATAGTACTTTGACTCGTCACAATACAACAAGTATTTATCTTGCACAAAACCAAGCTCCCGCAAGAATTTCTTCACCCATAACAACTCTTTGCATGCTTCAAGCAAGTGCAATGAATTCTCGCCTCAGTAGTAGACAACGCCACACACTTTTGCAACTTTGATTGCCAAGCCAAAGCTCCCCCGCAAACCGAATCAAATAGCCTAAGTGGACTTTCCGGAATCAATGTCTCCAGCCATATCCGAATCTGAGTAACCCACCAAAGTAGGCTTATCACCTCCAAAACAAAGTCTCAAACCTCTAGTACCACGAAGATACCTCAAAATCCATTTCACAAAGCATTCCAATGCTCTCTACCTGGATTTGACAGAAATCGCTAACCGTACCAACAACAGTGTGCAATATCGTGCCTTGTACATACCATTGCATACATCAAACTACCCACCGCGAAGCATAAGGAACTTTTCTCATAGCTATCTTCTCAACTTCATTTGAAGGACTTTGTTTAACACTCAACTTAAAATGAGTAGCAAGAGGAGTACTTACAACCTTAGCATTCTCCATTTGGAATCTTTGCAACACCTTCTCGAATGTAGTGCTCTCGTGATAGCCAAAGTTTCTTCTCTTTTCTATCACGAGTGATACTTATACCAAGAATCTTCTTAGCAGCTCCCATGTCTTTCATGGCAAATGACTTGCCCAGCTTGCTTCTTCAACTCCGTCAATTTTGGAAACATCTTTTCCAACAATAAGCATGTCATCAACATATAACAACAGGATAATGAAATCATTCTCGTAAAATTTCCCGACAAAAACACAATGGTCGAAGTAGTCTTCTTGTAGCCTTGCTCACACATAACAGTACTCAAACTTCTTATACCACCGCCTTGGAGCTTGCTTCAAACCATATAGGCTTTTTCGTAGCCTACACACATAGTCTTCCTTGCCTTCAACAAGAAAACCATCCGGTTGCTTCATGTAAATCTCTTCCTCCAAATCACCATGAAGGAAGGTCGTCTTCACATCCATCTCGCTCAACTTCCAAATCAAGAGTAGCAAGCTAAACTTAACACAGCTCGGATAGATGTCATCCTCACCACAGGTGAGAAAATCTCATTGAAGTCAACACCCTTTCTTTGTCTAAAGCCTTTCACCACTAATCCGGCTTTATATCCGGTAGATGTAGAATTGCTCTCTTGCTTCACCCCGAAGATCCACCTGTTCTCTAAGGCTCTCTTACCCTTAGGCAACTTCACCAAGTCATAAGTGTGATTATCATGCAGCGATTTCATCTCATCCCGCATCGCATCCAACCACTTTTGCTTTTCTTCACTTTCAACTGCCTCCTCATAACATTCAGGTTCTCCTTCATCACTCAACATCACATACTCATTGGTAGAGTACTTCTTAGAAGGTTGTCTTGGCCTGTCAGATCTTCTAGGTTGAGTTTCGGTAGCTCGTGTATATCACCAAGACTCTCATCATGTGATACATCATGTTCCTCTTCATCAACATTATCAATAGGAACATCCAAGCTATCTTCAACCTCGTTGATTATCGCGATCACCATGTTGTTCATCATCATGAGCATCAATATCCAAATCATTAATAGACAACCGAATTGGATCAACATCATCCACATTACCATTTCCTTTAGGTGTAGACTTCTTCTCCTTATCAATATCTTCAATGGTTTGATCTTCCATGAATTGCACATCACGACTTCTAACAACTTTCTTTTCAACTGGGTCATACAACTTGTAGCCAAATTCATCCCGACCAAAACCAATAAAGATGCATTGCCTTGTCTTCATATCCAACTTGGATCTTTCATCCTTCTGAACATGAACAAATGCTTTACAACCGAAGACACGTAAATGATCATAAGTAACATTCTTGCCAAACCAAATCTTGTCTCGGCACCTCGTAGTTCAAAGCAACTCGCAGGACTTAGATTAATAACATGCACCGTCGTAAACAATGCCTCACCCCGTAAATGCTTAGGCAATTTTGCTTCGTAAAGCATACACCTAACTCTTTCAATCAATGTCCTCGTTCATCCTCTCCGCTAAACCATTCAGATCGAGGAGTTTTAGGAGGAGTCTTCTCATGTGCAATACCATATTGTCTACAATAAGCATCAAATGGTCCACAATACTCACCACCATTGTCAAGCACGAATGCGTTTCAGCCTTCTTGCCCGACCGCCTCTCAACCAAAACATGGAATTCTTTAAACTTGTCCAACACTTGGTCCTTTCTCTCGTAGTACATAAACCCAAAGCTTCCTGGAACAATCATCAATAAAGGTAACAAAGTAAAGTGCACCACTAAAAGACTTTACCTTCAATGGGCCACAAACATCGAATGCACCAATTCAAGCAACTCGACTTCCCGGAGGGAGGATGCTTCTTGAAGGATACTCCGGTTTGTTTACCAGCCATGCAATGAGAACATTTCTCCAAATCTACATTCTTCAATCTCGAGAGAACATCCTTTTTAAATAAGCAGCTTAAGCCCCTTTTCACCGATGTGCCCAAGCCTTCGTGCCACAAAGATGACTCCATATACACTGAATTCACACTATCTTTAGCAACCAAAGCTTTTGTCCAAGAAAGCTTAGAGTTTTTCTCCCTTTAGCCACAATCAAGTTACCTTTGGTGAGCTTCCACTTTCCGAACCAAAATGGTTATAATATCCACCATCATCAAGTACCCGCACGTAGATCAAGTTAAAGCGAACATCCGGAGCATGTTTAACTCCTCTAAGCAACAATCGCATCCCCATGTTGGTTTGCAAGTGAACATCACCAACACCAACAACTTTAGACACCCCATCATTACCCATCTTCAATACTCCAAAATCACCAGGTGTATAAGATGTGAAGAACTCCTTCCTGGATGTAACATGCAGCAGTAGCACCACTATCAATTATCCACATGCTCTCATCGATACAAGACTAATAGTGTCATAATCACGAAGACAAACAAGGTCACCACATGTAGTAGTAGTAACACGATCACCATCATCATTATCTTTTTCTCTTTGCTTACCCTTTTTGTCTTTGCTCTCTTTCTTCCACAAAAAACAGCTTTTCTTTATATGTCCCTGTTTTGTGACAATAGTGACACTCCACATTCTTGTACCGAGACTTGGACTTGCTCCCGCTTTTATCTCTACCACTCGTTTTGTTCTTTCTTTTGGTTTCTCCCCTATTCTCTCGTAATAAGCACTTCGAATGAGATGAAGTACCTCGTGTCTTCCTTCTCATCTCCTCATTAAGAGCACCACTCTTTGCCATTTGCAAAGAAATATCACCATTAGGGGTAGCACTTATCATGGAAACCCGAAATGTCTCCCACGAATCCAGTAAAGAGTTTAATAGGAATAAGCCCAATAGATCATCATCAAATTTTATACCCACTCCAGCCTAATTGATCATAGCAGTCCTTGAAATTCACTCAAGTGATTTGAAACATGAGTTCCTTCCTTGTACTTCAACTCCACAAAATTTTTCAAAGCAAGTACAATTTATTAGTCCCCGACTTAGAAGCATACAAGGACTCAAGCTTATCCCATAGGCTTCTCGCATGTGTCTCATTAGCAACAAAATTATAAACATTATCATCAACAAACCGCCCGATAAATCCACATACCCGTTGATGTTCAAAATCCCATTCTTCATCCGACTTGGATTCTGGCTTATTGGAAGCAAAAACAGGAAGATGCAAATTTTTCACAAATAACAAATCCTTCATCTTGCCTTTCCATAAGTGATAATTTTCTCCATTCAACTGAATCAATTTTGTATGTGCCTCCATCATTCACGCAAATTAAACAGATTCCTTAACCTAAGAGCTCGATGCCACTCGATGGTATAAAAAAAAGGCCAAAAAACAAATATAACAACTTGACAAAGAGTAATAATGCAGCGGAAATTCAATCCCCCTTCTTGCGAGAATCACGAGGAGCACCAAACAAATAGAATCCAAAGCACAAAGAGACACCAACAATTTTAACGTGGAAAACCCCTCAATGCAAGGGTAAAAACCACGAGTCGTCCGCACCAAAGAAAAATCCACTATGATCAATAATGGGGTACACAAGAGTCTCCAATAATAATACCAAAAGGTATTTTCAATAAGCAGAATTAACTAAGCACAAATGCTTACAAAAGAGAAACAAAGAAGATGAAAAATCTCCAAAACAGGGCTGCTGGTGCGGGACCAATTTCTCCCAATCTAGACCTTCGATTGACGATCCGAACGGTCAGAATGAAGAACCATATGTCTGGAACCTACTATCCAAAAATCAGCTCGATCCAACGGTGAACGACTTCACAGCGACGAAAACACCAGTGCAGATTTAGGGTTATGCGGAGATGACTTTCTCTCTTTCTTTTTCTCTCACTAGACTTTTTGTCTTTTTTCAAATGACTCTCTTGTCCTCTACTAATCTGACCCATCTCATTTTACCCAAATGAGACATAATGGACCACACTATTTAGGCCTATTCTCCACATAGGAAGGGAGCCCAATAACCCAACACATTTATCATGTTAAGAAAGATTCTACTTCTTCTCTCGATCAAGCCATTGTGTTAGAATGAGCAAGAGACAACCATTCATGTTTAATGCATTTCTTCTCTCAAAACTCTTTAAACTCACTAGAGATACATTCTCTCCTCTACCATCACTTCATCCATCAAGTGTTATTGCACAGAATCTTGAATTATGATACCGACCAACAATTCTTAGCACTACAAATCATCCTAAGCAATTTGTCCAACAAGACAACGATCCTCTGAGAAACATCTAAAGAGCCCTCCACTTTGTTCTTATCACAAGTGAACATATGGTAGTCTACCAACCAATGTTGTATCTGGAAAGACGTGTACAACACAAGCAATTTGACAAACAATATTTCTAAAAAGACAACATACTTGAAGCATAACATGGAAAGTTTAACATCCTTAAACAAATTTAAAAATGTTTTAATAGGAAACAGCCAAACCCAATGATTTTACAGAATCATTATAAGTCCAATTCCAAATATATGAAAGTGACTGAACTTTGTCATGCGTTTGCCAAATTGGTAATTAGGACAGCTAAAGAGTTCCAACTTACTAAAATTTGTTTTTTTAATTTTTACTTCTAACTTGTCATAAAATTTATACTTGTTTGAATTAATAAATTAATATTGAGTTATATATATATATATATATATATATATATATATATATATATATATATATATATATATATATGCTAATTGAAGTTTATAAAGTCCATGACTTTAGATTGAAAATTATAATTATGTATATGTAGTTAAAAGGGACTATTTAGTGAAAAAAAAAATGTAAACCTATATTAAATTAAACATTGTATTTACTGCTATATATTCATACATAGTAAATTTAACTTCTTCTTTTTTTTTTTAATGGAAAGAACCATTTCATGTATTCTTTTCTCTCGCGTAACAATGTATAGATACTTGGCTTCTTTGTTTTGTGCCGTATATTTGATGAATATATTATATCAAATGTTTTCTCTTTAAAAAAAATCATTATTTAACCATTTAATTGAGAAAATATTATATTAAGTATGGGGAGGCCTCCACTTAAAAAAAAATATTTTGTTTTAGTTCGGTAATTTTATATGAAATAATATATAGGATCAAATTAATCCAATTTTTGTCTCGAGATATGTTTTAAGAAATTATTATTAAAATAAATTTATTTCTATTAAATAGTATTTTTGGTCTTCTTTTATATTTCAAAAACATTTTTTAATACATGTATTTGTTGATTATTCTTAAAAAAATTGCTTTTTTTGCTCATTAATTCAAGAATAAGTACTTCTTTTAGGTTCATTATTTATTTATTCAGTCTCACTATTAAATAACAATTCAATCAAGTGTCATAATTTTTAAAAATGTAACAAATTTATTATTTTTTATCCAATTAGCAATAAAATTATTAACAACCTTTACGTATAGTATAATGATGATTTATAAAATTAATGATATCAATTTCAACAAATG
The DNA here is from genome assembly GCA_963425845.1 of Sphenostylis stenocarpa. NCBI lineage: Eukaryota > Viridiplantae > Streptophyta > Magnoliopsida > Fabales > Fabaceae > Sphenostylis > Sphenostylis stenocarpa. Next base: position 9,611,166 of record OY731398.1, read on the forward strand.
AAATTACAAATTGAACGACTTGATTGAATAAGGAAATTAAAAAAAAAAAAAAGTTAATGTGATTAAAAAGAAGTTAAGCCTTAATTGATAAATAAATCCAAACTTTCAAACCTTCTCCTTGTAATGTTAATGTCAAATGTGATTAAACGTATATGTAATTTAAATTAAGTTATAAGTTTAATTGTTTAATCACAAAAACCAAACACGAATATAAATAAATAGTAAAAAAAAATTCTCAAAAACATAAAATAAATCGTCTGAGTACACTTGTTCAAAGAAATTGAGTTGGAAAGTTGTATTTTACAGGTTGAGTGAGAAAGTTGATAGCCACAAGTTTTATTTAAAAATGTATGAAACTGATTTGCACTTATTCTAGTTTGGAGGCGTATTTAGAACGTGACTAAATGAATTAATGATTATAATAATCTTCCTTAGTTCAAACGTGCATCAATGGAAACGTGTCAACTCAATCAATTAGATGGAAGTTGTGCGTGGTACTAATTGGAAAAATCATGTCCCATCCATGGTGCTTTATTTTTCCTTTCTCCTGACCCATAATAGTCAGCATTCCACTAGGGACATGCATGTTTGAGATATATGCTCTCATCTCATGAACCCTATCACTTTCCATTATTCAATTCTTTCCCCATTTGACCAAACCAACACCTCACTTTGAGATATCAAGACACATGAAACCAACATTTTGGCATGTGATGATTCAACCTCTTCTTTTCATTTTCAACTATTGCACCCCAAAATATAAACATGATAAAACTTTATCTACCCATCTTATACAAACTGAGGTCTCCATTTATCTAGATGCAAACACTGTCGTCTCATATCATCCTCTTATAACATGTTTGGATACACTTGGAAAAACGCGAAATTACATTTAACACGTAAAAGTTGCAACTATTAACTTCATAGAATTACGTTTCGAACGTGGAGAATTACTTTGGAAACGTGAAACCAAACACACTATTCTATTGGAATCACGATTGGGAAGCGAGTGATTCAACCTGGGCCTTTCCACATGGTCCATTTAGCCTGATGTAAAGTCTGTATTCATCATATGTCATTGGGGAGTACAAGGCTGGCTTCTCTTTTGTCACAAGCTCTTTGGCTGGTTCTATGAGTAAATCACTCCTTGGGTTATAGAACATGGCCAAGGACACACGATCTTGGTTTGAGTTCACAATTACCCTGTGTTCTACACTCTTGTATGTTGCATTGCTCAGCACCTGAAAATTAAACATGCCATTGAACATTGATTAAGCTGTAACAACAACCAGTTGTTGAAATTTGAGGTAATAAATGTTTATAGCAAATAATGTCAAACATGCATGTATGACTGTAACAGTGTGTGAAAGAACAAGTAATTAATGTAATTAGTCATGAAATAACAGCTTGACCAGTAAAAGGTTTGAACAATTCAGGGAGGGTTAGGGACCTGAATTTGGTCACCAATGTTGATGATGAAAGCATTTGGGATAGGCTTAACTGTGATCCATTCATCTCCTCTGCGTACTTGAAGGCCAGAAACAAAATCATCAGGGAGGAGAATGGTCATGCCACCAGGGTCTGAGTGAGGGGAGAGTCCTAGAGTGAGGTCAGGTTGAGGGCACTTTGGATAGAAATTCACCCTTAGGCATGCACCAATCTCACTTTCTCCTCCAAATGCATTAAGCAGGAAATCCTCTTTCAAACCAAGGTTTATTGACATCATTTGGAGTATCCTTCCTCCTAGCCTAACCACTCCCTCTCCATATTCAGCAATCACTTTCCTATCACCACAAAAACAGAATTAGACGGGGAAAACGAGTCATTGTTTTTCTTTACCTCAGAAAGTGAAAAAAACAACTTGTACCATCAATATAATGGTCCTACATATATTTATTATCAAACAGAGACATCAAACCACTCAACCAATTATGTTTCCTGATTATATACCAGACTTAGAAGCGATAGGGTCCCAATTATCCCTGTCAAAAATACATACTATGCTTCTCGTGAGTTAGCTCCAAGAGAAGCAAAAGAAAAATTACCCATCTCTCTGTATGTACAAAAAAGTAAAAAGAACAAAATGAATACACTTTTACTGGTACATATATTGCTTTCACAAGGCTTATTTTATTGTTTCTTGGTAGTTGAGCTTCAGTGATGTAGGATAGAAAGTGTGACAGATTCTGCAAAGAAAGTACTGGATGAACATATAAATTTGTGATCGTCTTTTTTGAATTATATGATGTAATTTGAAAAGGGTATGTATATAAATAAAATTAAAAGATGACCATTTCAAATAATTTGAAACATTTTAGATTTTGAAGTAGCTAGGTCATATTTAAAATGTGGAGTTATCTGGAGGCATTGGACCGAAATGGTAGCCAATAAAAGTTTTGGTCCAGCCAATTTTAAGCAGCACCCGTGAATCTTCAATGCCTTTATATTCAGTTACTCAGAGTGCCACACGTTTTACATGCAAAGGTCAAGTGTACAACGTAGTTTGAAAACAAATGTTGAAGAATCATCCGTTTATTATGTTCGTAGAGCATACGAAGAAGCTCCACCACCACCCACTGGTAGTCAGTCACAATGCCTCAACTTGTTCACTTTTCTTTCCGTAATTTATCGTATAAAATTAAAATTTTACTTCAAATCAACAAATGAAAGTTCAATTTGCAGTTATTGAAGTGGAGCTCCACTCATTTCTAACACGGCTCTGCCCAACACCCTCAAAATTGACAGGTTCAAATTTTAATTTTCACAATCCCACTTTTATTTATGCCTACAATATACCCTCTTCCTGCCTCCCATTAGATCTTAATATAATCAAAAGAACACCACTTTAATTAGTTGGGTACACCTTCATTTAGCAACTACTATTAACCAAATATAACTCGCCGCGTTCGCATCTTACCAAACCAATAAGAAAATAATAACTTGGAAACAATGAAGAAAAAATAGACATGTTAGGAACGAAATATGTATACCCACATACTTCAATTCATTCTTAATATCCACTTTCTACCAATAAATTCATGTCACTATGTTTGGGATAATTTCGCAATCGCCTTTCACTAGCCTATTTTTTCAGTAGACACGGTCTTTTGTGATGAAAATGAGAAGAAAGACATATATAAAAGTATATTCTAAAGATAAGTACATCTTTTACCTGGCTCGTACTGCATCTTTAAAGTTTACATGTGTCAGAATGATTTCAGTGTTTATAATAAAAAGTTTAACTAAATACTGTTTCACGCAGGCCTCTAAGTTATATATAACAAGAACTACAGTAATTAACATAATAATAAAATAAAATTCCAATATATATTTAATTTTCAGCATATATTACATTTATTTTTTCCTATTTCTCTCATCAAAGAAGCTTCAAGCATAGAGTCTCCAAGATCCTCAAATATTTTAAGACTATGTTTATATTTTTGCTTTCCAAGAAACAGAAAGAGAAACAACACGAGAGAATTGAAGTTGAAAAGAAATTTTTTCAGTTCTTTCTCTCTCTTTAAATTGTGCATGATACCTTATTTTCTAACAGGTTATAGGTAAGGTAAATGTGGAAAAAGAAAAATATGACAGTTGATGTGATAAAATAAATAATAAGATAAACAGAAAAATAAGATGAAAAAGAAATGAACAGAAAGAGAGTGAGTTTATAAATATAATTACGCTGACTGTATGCATATATTTTCCACCAAAAAGATGAAGGAAGAGAAAAGTTGAAGAGACATATGATGTGCATATACCTCAAGGATGGTGGAAATGCAGGCCACTTAGTTTGGTTCCTAAGAGAGGGAGGCATGTAATGAAGAAAGAAGTAGTCACTCCAATCCAAGGTGGCACCCTTCTGCACTCCCAGCCGACTTCCATAGCCCTCATAAGTGCTGGGGGAGTTTGCATACTCCTCCTTCACCTCGAGTGGCTGGTTGAAGAACTCACGCCACACTTCCCTCGCACTCTTCATCAACTCATGGCTAACCCCATGGTTGACCACCTGAAAGAACCCCCACTCGCGACACGCCTCCGCCACCTCCTCCAACACCTTTTTTCGGAGAACCTGGTCCTCCGAGTAAAGGTGTTTTAAGTCAATGACGGGGATGTTAACATGACCATGGCCACGACCAGAGTCGAGATCATGGTGAAGGTGAGTTTGAGAAGGATTATGAGGAGTGAACGAAGTGGTGTTGGAAGGCCTTTGGGAGAGTGGCCTAATGTAGCGCGAGGGGATAGAGCTTAGGCCACTTTCAGCTAAGGCCTGGACTCGAACCACTGGCTCTGGCCATGCTTGGCAACTCGTCATGTTTTTGAGAGAAGTTGGAAAGCACAAAGACAAAGAGGGATTGGAGAGAATTGTAACTAGTGCGTTTAAGTGTGCGTTCGATTGTAGCTTATGTTGTAGTGTGTGTGATCGAGAGCAACTAAGAGAACTCTATATATAGATAAAAACGCGAGATACCATAATTTCGGCGCCGTGATTAAAATTGCTTCTGTTGTGTGGGTTCTGCCTTTATCCCACTCTCACTCTCTGTCTTTCTCTCCATACACACATATCGATTCTTTTGTATTATAACAAATATACACTCAGCACTATCTACCGTTATAGTGTTTTTGAATTTATAATTATATTAGTTACTTGAAAAACTAGCTTTGTTTTACTGATAAATATGATTTCTTTTTGGACAGAAACAACTTGTTTCATTTTTCTATTGACAATATGAAAAAGCTAGCATAATTTCGACACACCAAGTCAAATATTGAACAACGTAATTAGCTTGTCTTCCCACTAAAAATACATATTCTGAAAAGGAAAAAGCCAAGAATATCTTTCGTTTATTTATTTTGTGTCTAACAACATATGGTACACATGTTATAGATCGGAATAGAAAAATAACATGACGGCATTTAGTCTGAAACATGATAAAAAAAAGGTTTGTTCTGTATTATGATTAGTTTGTACTTTTTAAGATACCGTGGAACTACACGCATTTTGATTGTAATTGAACATGGTGAAATAAACTAAAAAACAAGGCTTAAACAAATTGTGGTATTGTGATGATGTTAATTTGTGTGTGTCGCCACCTAACTATTGTTATTAACAAATTTAATGACGTCCTAATAAGTCAAAAACTGTACTATACATATTGATCACAGTGAAATTTTTCGGATCCCCATCTCAAACTTACACTACATCAAATATATTGGGTTCAAAGACAGTGATAATTTCCAAAAAATAATATAACAATATTATTTTGCTTTAAGAAACTAATTAACAATCATGAAACGTGTCTTCTGAATAAATATATAATCTCGAATTCAAATATGAAATATACAAATGTGTTAAATATGCTACGGAGATATGGTTTTCCAGTGCAGTCCTATCAAGCTTGATTTGAATTGTCTTCCATAACAATATGTGACCTAATACCAAACAAAGTCAACGAATCACTAAATAGAATATGTTTTGCCATATTGAAATTTTAATTATTTTTGCTTTAATTTTTTTTTTTCACGCTTTTAGTTCTCCTATTTTTAGAAGTTCACCATTTTGATTCAATTTTTAATTTTCGATTATTTTTATTTTGTGGTCAAAAGCGAATGTGTTAGGTCTACGATTCAATTGAACGAAAATAAATTAATATACGTAAAATTGAGAATAAGAACAAAATAAAATATTTTTTTAAATCAAGAAATAAAAATTCGAAACTAAAAAAATAAAAAATAAAATTTTAAAATCTATATAAAAAAAAAGTATGTTAGTATTTTTGTTTTAATAAATAGTTTAAAATTTTATTGTTGTATTATAAGATTGAAGAAAAAGGGGTGTCCAAAAACGTTCTTGGGCTCGTTTTGAAACATAGATGGAATTGACACGCCACCTCCACCCTGCTTCTGCTATTGTCTCTTGAAACGTGACTCTCTGATATACTTGCTATTTTCATAATTTTTTTATACATTTTCTGTTATATACATTATTTTTATAACCTATTTCACTAATACCCAAAAGCTCATCATTTTTTCAATAATAAATTTAAAATAAATATTCGTTAAAATCGTTCAATTATAAGAAAATAGAAAAATCATAGTAAAAACATTTATAAATTTATCGTCAATTGCGGAGCTTGATAAAATGTTACTGTAAGTCAAATTTTCAAAAATAAAAATATTAATATGATATTTATTAATATTCCATAATTATATCTTTTTTACATTTCTTAATTTTATTTAAACACATTATTGAAACAACTCATCATATAGTAATTTTATATCAACTTCTTCATATAAAATTTAACTAAAACAAAATAAAAACAAAAATTAAAATATATTTTTTTGCCAATTTTATTTTTTCATGGAATCTTATTTCAATTTTCAAATGTTATGTTAAGTTTTTGTAATTACTATTACGTACAGAAATTCTTAATCAATAGTGACGAGACGACTAAGAATACTCATAAAGCGAGAAAACTTTTTTTTCTTAAGAACTAAAAAAAAATCAATACAATTTATCTAGAAAAAAATATATTTAAGTCTAAAATAAAATAACAATAATAAAAACTTAAAAAAAAAAATACAGCACATAAGTCATACATTGATAATAACGTTAACTTTAGGAAAATAAAAACATACAAACAAGTCATACACCATTAACTATTGTATTTGTATCTTATATCACATAATAAATATAACAATTTAAGTTAAATATAATTTGTTAACTAATTATATCATTTTGTAATTTTGTGTATATGAATATAAAAGTAGATGATTCATATATACCTTTTTCATATAATATTTTTTTTTAGTTTTATATTATAATAGTTTTCTACTCTATACTTCTCTCCATATCCTATTTATAGATTTTTAAAATTGGTTTACACTGATTTGATGATAAACCAATTTTATGTCCAACCAATGACACAACAGTTTTAACTAATTTGACAAAAAATAAATAAATTTGACATTACACTAATTTATACAATTTTATAAATGAACATCAATTTAACAATCATTTAATTTTTAAATATTTATCCTAACTTCAAATTTAAAAATAATGACTACATCTTTTGACAAGTCCAATATTTCAACTGCTTAAATACTGCACTAAACATAAGATGGTTATGTAAATCAAAAGAATGAGGTGGAGCGTAATTAATGAAATAAAAGACTTATTTGGAGTTTTAAAGTGTGTTTATCACAAAATTATAAACAGAATACAAAACAAATATTTCCAATCTCAATTTGGGGAAGACATTCTTCTCCCAAATCAAATCTAAAACTAGTTTCTTACAATATTTAAAAGATAGTAATTAACCACTAGTTACGTGAATTTCAATCTTAATACAAATTTAGATTAAAAAAAAAAACATACATGAAAAGATTGAAATCATGAGTGTAATAACAATTTCCCTTGTGAGTTTCTCCATTGCTAGAGATGATAGAGAACAACGTGATAAATTAAAAAAGGTGAATAAAAAGAAATTAAAGGAAAGTAAATAAACATTAAAAATTATTAAGGCAAATAAAAAATTTGATTATTCAATTACCATTTTTTAAATCCTGACCCTTCAAATGCCTAAAGGGCAATTATTTATATAGAAATTTATCGCTAATAATAAAACATGTGACAGTTGTATTTTGAGTATCCCAATTTCCCTACTTAAAAAAAATTCCGTGTACTTGATATTGACTTCAAATAAATCCTTTTGATTGAAAATCTTCAAACAATTCAAATGATTTAGTGCTTTTTTTAGGATTATTTTATTTAAACTCTTATCCAATAGTATGTATTTTAAGCATCTTGAAAATCTGTTGGATTAGTGAGAATCATATCATCTTTATTGGTCTTCCTTCTTGCTTCCACGTGGAATATCAACTTGAAGGGTAATATTGTGAAAATGAAAAATGGATATTGAATAGATAGGATTAGAAAATATTGCATTGAAGTTTAGAGAAAAGAAGTGTTCATTAAAGGTTAAATTAGGTGGTTCGAATATTTATTAGGCTTATAGAAATTCATGTAAGGTAATGGATTAGGTAATGAGGTGATAAATTAGATGGAATTATCCCATTTCATTCCTTTTATTAATACCATTTTTTAAAACTTCAATACCAAATTCACTTGCCTAACCTATATATATATTTTTTTGGTAGGTAATAAAAACTTGCAATTTGTTAATTTATTTAATTAAAAATAAAATGTTCTTTTTGTTTAGCACTTTATATTATTGTGCAAAAAGCGATACCTTTTTAGTTTAAAAAGAAAAAAATGGACCAAAACTTAAAAAAATAAAATAAAATCAAGTTAAAAAATTTTGAAAGCTACTGAAAACATATTTTACTTTTTAATTAACTTGCATGATTCAACCTGTCACTGAAAATTCGGAAGCTTTAGATGAAATTAGGTTTTAAGGTTGAGTTTAATATTGTTTATAAATTCTCTATACCTTTTAATTTATGACTTCCAATATTATTTTTGCAGGTGCTCTTAATAGATAAAATGATTAATTCACGAGTTTAATGAATGAAATTTATTTTTATTTTGACTTTTAAAATAATTAATCTGTTTTTTTTTTAATTATAAACATGTTTTTTAAATCAAATGGATAAAGACATAAGTTCGGAATTTACTTATTTAATTAAAATTTTAAGATAAATCAAATTTAATAAAATAATTTGTATAATATAATAAATAATAATATTTTTTAATTGTAAATTATAATAAATTTATAGTTATAAATAGTATGAAAATGAAAAAGTATAAATTACGAAAATATGATAAAAATATAATAAAATAATTATTATATTAGAGTGAAATAAAAAAATATTATTTTATAAAAATTTTAAAAATTTTGATTTTTAATTTATTATTAAAATCAATTTATTTAATTAAAATCAAGTTATTCTAGAAAAAGCAATCCACTTTTATAAAAGCAGGTTGATGATACAAGTCGGCACAACCCAACCCACTTTCTCAACCCCACAAGCTAACTACCTATTCTCATCATCACTATTCCACTTTTTATACGCGTAAAAAAACTTAAAACAAACCGACAAACTTGTCCATGTTTTATTTTAGTACATAACTCAGATATATACTTATCTTACGAAAGAAAAATACTTATGAAAAAAAGAAAAAACTTTTGTAAATTAGATTTAGGTAGTCTATAGAATATTACGACAAACTTGTGAATAATAATAATAATAATAATAATATTTTTTTTTCTGTTAAACAATACAAATTAACTTTTGCCGACATGTGGTAGAACATCAAATTCAACTAGTGTGTGACAATGTTGTCACGTGGGAAACATTTGTTTCCATTGTTCCAAATGTCGCGTGACGAAACGGAACATGACGTGATAGGACCCGCTCCATTTTAAGTCATACAAATTGTATTTTTATTTATGGTAAAATTTATACATTTTTTTTATCTAATTTTTCTTTATTTTATTTTAATTTTTTTAATCATCCATTTCATTTCTAAATTTTAAAAGTATGTATTTTAAATTAGTTATGATTAAATTTAATATTTATTTATAATTTTTTATGTTAACAGTATAATTATTATAAAATAAAAAATGTTTATCAGTTATTTTCTTTTTTTAACTGAGAGGTGATAGAAGAAGTCAGGTGAATCGGAATAATTAATTCTAACAAGATTTTTTAATGGATAAAATATTTGTATATCTTAAATATTTCTTGATTGTTTTTAAGTTTGAGAGCAATTATGATTATATGGGATCTTGTTCCAATGTTGAAGTGAAAGGGATAATTTTGGGCTGTTGAACTTGAAAATATTATATTATAAAAATATTTAAATAAAATAAATTAATTATTTAAGTATTAATATATATATATATATATATATATTATAAATAAAAATGTATTATTAAGTTATTTTAGTGTTATAACATGTTTTTAAATATGATTATAATTATAATTTTGTTTGTATTTTTGAATATTGAGAAGATAAGTATTTTTCTTATTTTTTTATCTCTTGTCTCCGTTGGTCCGTTAAATGAGAAGTAAACAGGTGAAAAAGGTATGTTAAAGTGATAATTCTTTCAAGTGAAAATTATATTAGTCAAATGAGAGTTGGGTTAATAAGCAAAAATGTTGCACCAGGACATAAAATTATAGCTTCACTGCTAGTCAGTTTAAGTCAATTCCTCAGTTGTTTATTATGTCTTTTGTTTATAATATAAATGATTCATTATTCGATATAATTAACAAATTTACTAAATGACTTAAATATTAGGTGGATTCTTAAATTTATTCAAAATTTAATATTATGTATATTTCAATAAAAGATAATTCATATTTAACTTTTTATATTTAGTATAATCTGAAACATTTATAATAAATTTCAAGAATAGTAAATAATTATAAAAGTAAACTGCGGAAAAATAAAATGTGCAAGAAAATAAATTTAACTCATTACTAAGAATAAAACAAAAATTGATAAAAGAAATCGACGAAAGTAACAATTCAAATTGTAAAAAACTCTATTGAAAATGTTTGTTTTGTATTCGAAGTATTTTTCAGAACATAAGTTCCTTCGTACAATTTGACAATCACTACAATTACATTTATTTTATATTTTATATATTTTTTTAATATAATCGCCAAGATGACATAGAAATAAAAAAAATAAAAAAAAATAAAACTATTAATTAAAATCTTTGAACGATTATTTTCTTGTAAGTACTTCCATTTGCTTTACTTTGTTAATGTGTTACTTATAATTGCATATATTAAGGAATGAGATCATAACCGTCTCCACAAATTTCTCAAGACCCGAATGAGAATTCTCTAACATAACACACTCTCCATATATTGTTTCATGTTCACTACTACAAAATATGCTTTCAACGTCGTCATTTAACGTCGGTTCAAGATGAGCCGACGTTAAATACACTTTCAACGTCGGTTGGTTAAAAAACGACGTTGAAAGTTGAATGTTGGTCACATTCTATGTTGGTTCTTAGTCAAACGACGTAGAAAGTACTTTCTACGTCGGTTCCCATATGAACCGACGTTGAAAGTCTTTTTTTATTTTATTTTTTACTTATTAATAGCGGTTATAAGGGAACCGCTATCTAATATGCACTTTAGATAGCGGTTCCCTTATAACCGCTATCTAATATACACTTTAGATAGCGGTTCCCTTATAACCGCTATTATATCCTCTCAATTATGATCGTTCATTTCAAGTTATGATCGATCAAAATCTAATTTCGCTCGAGCGAGGGTAGTGTCGCTCAAGCGAAATACAACCCGAGAATGCTAATTTTGTGCAGGGGGCGTTTCGCTCGAGCGAGAAGGGTGTCGCTCAAGCGAGATACATTTTAGATAGCGGTTAACCTGGAACCGCTATTATATTGTTTCAATTATGATCGATCAGAATGCAGTTATGACCGATCAGAACTATTTTAATCGATTAAATCTCGTTTCAATCGATTAAAACAATTTCTGCATAGCGTTTTAATCGATTAAAACTTATTTTTATCAGTTAAAATTACTTGAAAAGTGTCACGCGAAAGTTTTGCAGTATTTCAATCGATTGAATCGCGAAACAATCGATTAAATCAACTTAGAAGATTTTTTGTAAAGTGTTTTAATTGATATAAACGTTGTCGTATCAGTTAAAACAAATCTGTTAAAGAATCAAGAACGTATTAATGGATTAAAAGAAGTTTTAACAGATTAAAACTGCACTTTTAACAGATTAAAAGAATCTTTTAACAGATTAATTAAACCAGCAGCTTTGAAAATCTTCTATAAAAACAGTTTGGCTTGAACTTTTTTAACATACATTGAATATATCATCTTTTACACATCCTTGAGCAATCAATCAATCGCTAATTGCGACCGAATTAAAGTGGGGGTTGGCTCGAGGTTAGAGTTCGACGTCACTAGGGTATGCGTTAGGGTTCGAGCTCCGCTGGGTTTGCGTTGGGTTTCACAGCATGACAATTGGGTTTGGCTTGACATTGGGGTTCGATGTCGCCAGAGTTGGGGTTCGGCCTCGAGTTCGTCGAGGTTGAGGCTGGGGTTGAGATTCGAAGTTACTATTTGACATTTTTCTAGTAGTGATAATTACACGGATATATATATTTATTTGTATATAAATATAATTTATTTGTAAGTTATTATCAAAAAATTCAAGTAGTTTAGTGGTTGGAGTATCGACCTCCAACTCTAAAGTACTCGGGTTCGAATCCTGCCAATGACAATTCTCTTAAAAATTAAAAAACTTCTAAAAAATATAATATAAAGAGATGGAGGACCTAATAAAAATATAATATGAAGAGAGGGGAGACTTCTAGATAAATAAAAGGGGGTAAAGGGGTTGTAAATAAATAAAAATTATTAATTTAAAAAATCATACTTTCAACGTCGGTTCTAATAAATCGACGTTGAAAGTAGACTTATGACTGTATATTAGATAGCGGTTCCCTTACAACCGCTATCTAAAGTCTATATTAGATAGCGGTTCCCTTACAACCGCTATCTAAAGTCTATATTAGATAGCGGTTCCCTTACAACCGCTATCTAAAGTCTATATTAGATAGCGGTTCCCTTATAACCGCTATCTAAAGTAAAAACTTTAATGTCGGTTTATTAGACCCGACGTTGAAAGTTATGACTTTCAACGTCGCCTGATACAACGTCGGTTATTAAACCGACGTTGAAAGCCTTCCAGAACCGACGTTGAAAGCTTTATTTGTAGTAGTGGTTGCTTCGATGTTCTCTACTCTTTAATCCTTTGATTCTCGATTAATAATGCTTTGACTTCTTATTTATCTCCCAAATCTTCTTCTCTCGATAACTCATACAGACAACCTTTCTACCCCCATAATATATCTTTCCTCTATTACTATATTTATTCTTTTCAACTGTCAATATCTCTTTTTCAATTCATTCTTTCGATCTATTTGTAATTTTTAGATTTAACAAAAATGCTCCCTAAGATATCACTATATGAATCTCGATGGATATATGCATTCTCTTATCTTCTATACCAACTTCAAATATTGTATCCTTACTTTATTCAAAAGTTGTTTTACCCTATTCTCATCATTACTTTTCATTTTTCTCATAAATGCAAAATTCTCGTAATAAATGTTACGGTATGTATCATCACTCTTTCACTCATCATTGGTCTAAATTTATTTAAAATATTTGATTTATTGGATATGGGCATACACTAAGCCCATCACTTACTAGGTTTCCTATATAAAAAAAAAATCTTTCAAAATTAAGACTATTCATCTTTCTCATCCTCACATATTTTCCCTACTTTGCAAACGGTTCCTCAAAATCTTCTCCACTTCTTCATTCTCTTCTCCTCTACACCGCACTAAATCTTGAGTTATATATTTCTACAACTTCTCAAACCTCCATTATCCAATCTATTAAAACTCGGTTTGTTGAACTAAATGGTAAAACTTTCACACTAATTGTTGGACTACTCGAGGAAACCCGAAAATTTGTTCTACCCAGGTACTAATTCCATACTCAGTAGGGGGTATTCCATTAGCTTTCGGAGGACCATTAATACCTAATCGTGAAGAACCCACTAATTTTCCTTCTACCAAAGAAGGAAAATGCATTCTTAAGAACCTTAAGGGAAATTCAGGGTAGACTTTCTCTCCCAAACATCTAAATTGTATTGTTCTGGTCTGCTCCAGAAAAAACTGACTTATATTAAATGGCTCGATAGAATTGAGTCTCAGTCCAAACAACATTGGAGAAACATAGGTATATATGACCTTCTTTATATCTTTAGACTTGACATAGGTTATCTCCATATGTCAATGTTTCTATCAGCCACCAACCTTTAGAATAAGGACCTCAATACATTGGAATTTCTTTATGGGGTCTGTTTCTCCAACTCTTTTAGATATAACTGCAATCACAGGTCTCAAACCTGTAGGAGAAAAATACCACGTACATGTCTTCCCTACTGATAAAAGAATTGAATCCAAAATTTGATGGAACAAGAAGGCGAATGGTCATTTTTTGCAAGAGACTTTGTCGATGATCCATCGATTAAAGTTTCCGAAGAAGAACATGTAGCATTTCTCGTATACTGGTTATGCACTCATGTTTTCTGCCCTCGTTACATCCAGATATCTTCACATTATTATAATTTGGCCTTCCTACTTAATTGAGGAACCCCTAACGTATGTTTGGCCAAATTATTGTTTGCTCATGTGTATGTTGCTTTTAGCAAAGTAGTAGATACTTTTCGCTCAAACCGTCCGGGTGATAACTTATCAGGCCCATTATGGTTTATTCAACTATGGTTAACTACCATTTTTGAATCACCTCTTACTCCACCCACAATTACTGGTATTATTGTTCCTTCCTACCCGTCAGAAGGTGTTCAATTGGTCACTAGACACCTTTGTCATTACAAGCTAGTGTTAGGTATAGAAGCTACTTTAAATTCCTCCTAGCTCAAACAGAATTCTCCATCATTCTCACACCATTTTTTAAAATTGGCGAGTCACCCAAGGATATCAGAGGTCAACATTGGCTCAAATCAAAACCACTAATAAACACTCCAGGACTACAAGTTGAACTTATTAAGTTTGGAGTGGTTTCCTAACATGGGACATACTCATATTTGGTCTCTAATCAAAAGACGTGCAACTTTTCCTATATGTCTCAGTACTTTTCACGCCAGTTTGGTTTAAGTCAAGCATTTCTTACCTCTTGCTTTAATACACTTATTCCTCAAGGAGTTACCTACAATGTATCATCTCTTCGAGAGACTCTTTTCCAACTAACACCCAAAGACCCTATCGAATATAACCCCTTCTCCTTTTAGTCAAAATTTTTAATCACTTTCGATTTCTACACATAGTGGGATTTGTTAGATATTGTTTAGATATTATTTGATATTATTAAGATATTGTTAGATATTGTTAACCACAATATCAAACAATATCTTCTGTTTATTCTGTTACTTTCAGTTACTCTTTTAGTTGTATCTCTCTACTATAAATAGACACTATGTGTGATTTATACACAAGGGAGATTAATCTCAAACTCTATTTCTTCTATATTCAACATGGTATCTAGAACTTAAGGTTATTTTGAAAAAAAAAATTTTGCCTTTGACCACTATTGAAGCCGCCACCACCGCCGCCGCCACCACCGCTATCGCTGTCGGTTATTTGGTAGTGTGAAAGTGCATGTCTAGGAAAGTTCTGACAAGGAAAGACTTGGTATTTAAGCGTGTCTATTAGTGACCCACCTTTCTTTCCTGGGAACTTACCTGGTGTACTGGTTCATACCGCTGTCACTATCGCCTCCGCCTTTTATGACTTCTTCTGCTCCTTTTAGTACTTCCAATTCTGTCAATACTATGTCTGATCCTTCCATCTACACTAACTATTTAATGTGCACTTATCCATTGACAAGTTAACTGGCCCTAATTATGCCACATGGTCATCAGACGTCAGATTATGGCTTAAGAGTCAGAATTATCTTGATCATCTTGCCCCGAAAGCACCTACTCTCACTCCTGGTGAGGAAGACCGTTGGGACACCATTGATGCTCAATTATGTGTGGTTCTCAAGGGTACTCTTGATCCTTCGTTAAAACAAATTTTTCGTTTCTACGAAACATGTGCCAAAATCTGGGAACATGCCAAGTTATTATACACCAATGATACTCAACGTCTCTATGATGTCTGTTCTAAATTTGTAGATGTTATTGCCTCTAAACATCAAGATTTTATGACTGATTATATGGGCAAAATTCATGCTCTTTTTCATGAGTTCAATGAGTTATTGCCTCCTTCCCCTGACCCTGCCACCGAGATAGCACAATGATCAAAGTTCTTCATGCTAGGGGCATTACACGGACTTGCTAATCAATATTCACATATTCGTGATCAGATTTTGGGTTCTCCGGTTGTCCCCACCTTGACATCGACATGCTCCACTCTTTTGCGTTTACCAGCAAAACCCAACCCTGACACACCTGCTTCTGTTAATGATTCTTTTGCATTGGTATCTCACCGTGATGACCAAACTCACCCTCGTAAACAGGGAAAAGGGCGTCCTAAGTGTGAACATTGTGGCAAGCTAGGTCACAAGATTTACCAGTGTTATGCATTACATGAGTGTAAACACTGTGGTAAGCTAGGTCACAAGATTGACAAGTGTTATGCATTACATGGTCGTCCTCCTCGATCTGCTGCAGTTGTTCAGATTGATCTTTCTCCACCTTTATCCGTTAAGGATCCTCCTTCTTCTATTTCATCAGACACACCTGCTATATTCAACAAATTTCTCAAATGGTATAAGGATCAACAGTCTTCTAGTTCCACTGTGTCTGTCGCACACACAGGTACATCTTTTACTGGTCTTATTTGATTCAGGAGCCACTGATCATATTACTGGTAACAAATCTTTGTTCTCCTCTTTATCCTCTCATAATCCTTTACCTTCTGTTACACTAGCTGATGGCTCTAGAGTATCATCTCATGGTGTTGGAACTGTTAAACTTTTCCCTTCTTTAACCATTGATAATGTTCTTTATGTCCCTGGGTCTCCTTTTAACCTGATATCCATCAGTCGTCTAACTCGTTCTCTTGATTGTGTTGTTTCTTTTACCGACAATTCTGTGTGTTTACAGGATCGGAGTTCGAAATAGGTGATTGGCACAGGATGTGAGTTTCATGGTCTTTATCATCTTAGTCCCTTTACACATGTTGGTGCAGTTATAGAGTCTCCCTTTCTTCTCCATGCTTAATTAGGTCATCCAAGTTTTGTCAAGTTACAGCAGCAGCTTGTCCCTGCCTTATCTAAGTTGTCTAGTTTGACATGTGAGTCGTGTCAATTAGGCAAGCATAGTCGTACTTCCTTTCCTCGTAGTGTCACACGTGGTGCTTCGTCCCCTTTTGTCATGGTTCACTCTGACATTTGGGGACCTAGCCGCATTAAGTCTACTTTAGGTTTTCAATACTTTGTTACTTTCATTTATGATTATTACAGATGTACTTGGTTATTTTTAATGAAAAATCGTTCTGAAGTATTTCATATCTTTCAATCTTTTTTTAATGAAATACAAACTCAGTCCGGTGTTTCTATTAGAGTTTTGCGCAGTGATAATGGTCATGAATATCTTTCTCATTCTTTTAAACAATTTTTGGCTTCTCATGGTATTTTGCATCAAACTTCTTGTGCTTATACACCTCAACAAAATGGTGTAGCTGAACGTAAAAATAGACATCTTATTGAAACAACTCGCACTCTTTTAATTCATGGAGAGGTTCCTCAGCATTTTTGGGGTGATGCTCTTCTTACTGCATGTTATCTCGTTAATCGCATGCCATCTTCGGTTTTAGATAATAAAATACCTCATTCCATTTTATTTCCTCATGAACCACTTCATCCCTTACCTCTAAGAGTTTTCGGGTCTACATGTTTTGTTCATAATTTCAGTTCTGATCTTGACAAACTTTCTCCTAGATCACATAAATGTGTTTTCTTAGGGTTTACAAGATCACAAAAAGGATACAAATGTTTTTCTCCTTCTCTTAACCGTTATTTTGTGTCTGCAGATGTCACCTTTGATGAATTCTCTTTTTATTTTAAAAGTCAATCTTCACCTCTGTCTCCATCCAATCTTGTCAACACTCCTAGTACATTTAACGTTCCTGTTGTTTGTGACCCTCTAACTGTGTCTTATTCACCATTAGTTTCTGTTCCGCAGTCAGCTTCTTTTTCACCGCCTCTTTAGGTTTATAGGTGCCCAAACCAATCACAACCACCACCATGTGACTCCACTCAAGTGTCAACTACTCTGTCTCCTCCGGATGTGACACCTGAGTCTGACCTTCCCATTGCCCTCCGGAAAGGTATCCATTCTACACGTAATCCCTCTCACCATTATATTGGTTTGAGTTATCATCGACTGTCATTACCTTTTTATACATGTTTTTCCTCTCTTTCTTCTGTGACCATTCCAAAAACTGTCCGTGAAGCTTTAGCCCATCCTGGTTGGTGTCAGGCCATGTTAGATGAATTAAGTGCTCTTCATAATAGTGGAACTTGGGAATTGGTCTCGTTACCGTTTGGGAAATCTGTTGTTGGTTGCAAGTGGGTGTTTGCTATCAAAGTAAGACCTGATGGTACTATTGATCGCCTCAAAGTTCGTCTTGTGGCCAAATGTTATACTCAAATTTTTGGGTTGGATTATGGAGATACCTTTTCCCCCACGGCAAAGATGACTTCTGTTCGTTTATTTATCGTCATGGCCGTTCTTCAACAATGACCTCTTTATCAACTAGATGTTAAAAATGTTTTCCTCAATGGTGATTTGCAAGAAGAAATCTATATGGAGCAACCTCCTGGGTTTGTTGCTCAGGGGGAGTCTTCTGGGATGGTATGTCGTCTTCGCAAATCCCTATATGGCCTAAAACAGTATCCTAGGGCTTGGTTTGGAAAGTTTAGCAATGTTGTTCAACAATTTGGTATGACTCGGTGTGAAGCAGATCATTCTGTCTTTTATCGACACTCGAGTGCTGGATGTGTTTACTTGATAGTATATGTTGATGACATCGTTCTTACAGGTAGTGACAGCCATGACATCTCTCAGTTGAAACAACATCTCTGTCACCATTTTCAGACCAAAGATCTTGACAAACTTAGATATTTCTTGGGTATTGAGGTGGCACAGTTCAATGATGATATTGTTATATCTCAGAGGAAGTATGTCATAGATATTTTGGAGGAAACTGGATTGATGATTTCAAAGTCTGTTGATACACCCATGGATCCCAATACTAAACTTCTACCAAATCAGGGGGAGCCTATATCTGATCCCGAGCAGTATAAAAGATTGGTTGGAAAATTGAATTATCTTACAGTTACTCGTCCTGACATTTCCTTTGCAGTCAGTGTGGTAAGTCAATTTCTTAATTCCCCATGTGAAGATCATTGGAATGCAGTCATTCGTATCTTAAAGTATATTAAAGGATCTCCTGGAAAAGGATTGTTATATGATTCTAATAACCATACAAGAGTTGTTTGCTACTCAGATGCTGATTAGGCAGGATCTCCTTCGGATAGAAGATTTACATCTGGATATTGTGTCTCCATTGGTGGTAACTTGGTCTCATGGAAAAGTAAGAAACAAAGTGTTGTGGAAAGATCTAGTGCAGAAGCATAATATAGAGTTATGGCCTCAGCTGCTTGTGAACTTGTTTGGCTCAAGCAATTGCTTAGAGAGTTACAATTTGGAGATGTCACTCAAATGTCACTTGTGTGTGACAATCAGGCTGCTCTTCATATTAGTTCTAATCCTGTCTTTCATGAGAGGACCAAACACATTGAGATTGACTGTCATTTCATTCGAGAAAAGATTATGTCTGGAGACATCAAGACTGAGTTTGTTAACTCAAGTGATCAGTTAGCAGATATTTTTACTAAATCTTTACGGGGTCCTAAAATTGATTATATTTGTAACAAGCTTGGCACATACGATTTGTATGCTCCAGCTTGAGGGGGAGTGTTAGATATTGTTTAGATATTATTTGATATTATTAAGATATTGTTAGATATTGTTAACCACAATATCAAACAATATCTTCTGTTTATTCTGTTACTTTCAGTTACTCTTTTAGTTGTATCTCTCTACTATAAATAGACACCCTATGTGTGATTTATACACAAGGGAGATTAATCCCAAACTCTATTTCTTCTATATTCAACAGGATCAATGGTTTCCCTCGAGGAATTTTCCTTGAGCTATTATTACATCTCAATTGGAATCCCATCCTAAATTCCCCATGTAGGATAAATCGAAGGCTCGAAGAAGTAAATATGAGCACTACCTTCAAATTACTGTATTTATGAATTACTATCAAGAATGTTACGATCCTCTTCGATTAGAATCTACCTTTAGAAGTGTAGTATACTCTTTAAGAGATAAAATTCAACAAAATCAAGAAGCCTGAAAACTATAAATCCTTTAGGAAAAACTCCTTTCGAGAGATTTTGTCTTATTAATCTACCAACTTTTCCTTATGCTTCTTTTGGAGTTTCCAAACCTTTGACACATCCTAGGTGGGCTCCTGAGCTTATATCACACCACAAATTATTACACAAAAAATCATCCAATAAAGGTATTATTATATCTTCCTTATCTTCATTTACTTGACTCAACTTTACCTCATTGCCTTACCCACATTTCTATCTTAAAGAATATCCTTTATGGTGAGAGCTTATTCTTTTTTTTTTAATCCTTATTATTGGTACTTATTTTGATATTCTGATATAGTTTCTTTTTCCATCCAAATCACCAATCCTAGAGAAGAAGCTTCAGAACCTACCAAAGGCTTTGTGCTTCACCCAGTATGTTTCAATTTGTTCTCTTTTTATTATTTAATCACATTTTTTATTCCTTCTAATTACTTTACATTTTACTAAAAAAAAAATTCAAATCAAAACTTAACTCTTCTTCGATTCCTACTCCAACTTCATCTTTACAGGTACAACCATTTCTTCACTTTCAATTATATTCCTTGATTATATTTACACTAAGCATTTTCTTATCATTTTAGGTCTTTGTACCTTTTACCACCAACGTTCATTTCATAACACCAACCATCATAGAATCAGATTCTAAAGATGATAACAATATCTCACTTACTCAGTAAATCCAAAAGAAAGTACATGTTAGTATTTGTATAACTTCTAAATTTTTGAAATTCGTTCTTCACACATAATTTGATACCTACTATTATTATCCTAATTTTCACAGAAAGATTCTTCGACCAATGTCTCAAGTAACTTAGAATCTATAGTCGAAGTCTTCATTGAGCCACCACATCCAGTTTCTCCAAAAGTAAGTTATTTATTGTTTTCTTTTAAATTAACTTTTGAATTTCTATGTTTTAACGTGATTACTTGATGTAATGTTAAAACAGGAAACACCTATTATACATACCACCCCTATCTCCATTGAAGCCAATCCACTATTGTCGATATCCAACATGAGCCAATTATTCACTCAATTTCCTCCTTTCTTTAATGTTTATTTTCTAGCATAATAAAATGTTTCAAATTTAATAATTCCCATTTATCCTACTACAGAATCTATTGATCAAGTTGTTGCAGCTCCATCCACGACCGAACCCCAGACTATTGATCTTTCTTTGATGGGTCTTTCATCCGAAACTTATATAGAAAACCAAAATATCTTCATGGGTGAAATAAAAAAGGACTCCTTCAATATCTTAGATCTTATGACAACACATGGGGAGATATTTGAGAATGCAACAGACTCTTCATTTACTCCTTCACTTAGCTCTGATGTGATGAGTTTAGTTGAAGAATTTAGATGCTACATCTATTCTTCCTCTCTTGAAACCATTATCGAGATGCCACAAAAAAAAACAAGAGCTTCAAGAGATCCTGCATAAGATCAAAGCAATTTCTTCGAGTTTTTGACGAAGAAGTTTCTATGGTTACCAATTTATTAAATGAAAGTCAAACTTTGAGAAAAAGATGCCTAGCTCTGGATTCAAAGAATGATGAGATTGAGTGTGCTCGTGCTACAAAAGTTGAGTTATTGAACTCCAACAAATCCAAATTTGAATGGCTAAGGAGCGATCAATCCAAATTTGCCACTTCGTTAAATGAATAACAAGATAAGTGTGCAACACTTAAACAAAAATTATTTGATATTCAACGTCAAATTGAAACTTCTGAAGCGAGGATTCTCGAACTTTTCCACTCCAAATGTTGAAGTAGAATCATCTAGCCTATTAGCCACCTCTAAGGATCTTGTAATTAGTCTTCATGATGATATGATCAAGCTAGTAGAATCAAATATCAGAAAAATTCGATATCAAATGCATGGGCAACTATGCTTGCTAAATTCGAAAAGCTTAGATCAAGACATAACTGTTAGATTTAAATTATATCTTAATTGTCCTTGTGTATGCACATTGACTTATTATTTTCTATTTGATCAACATTTTCTTATACCTGATAAGTTTTGAATGACTTTAAGTATTTACCATTGATTGAGAATTTTGTTTGACCATTATAACAACTGATTATAAAATAGGCATTATTAGACAACACTTTTATAATTTCAAAAGGATCCTATCAATTAGGTGACCATTTCCCATAATGTTTAGACTTTCGATCCATAGGCAATATTACTTTCCACATTAAATCTCCCTCCTTGAAACTTTTCGATTTAACTCTTTTATTATAAGACTTAGTAATTTGTTTTTTATGATGCAATATTTTCTCGAAAGCATTTATTCTGACTTCATCCAATTCAATAAATTCATCATACATTTTATCCCAATAATCTTGCCTTGATAATTCATTTTGCTTTTGAATTCTCACTGACTCTATGTTAATCTCAACTACCAAAACTGCATCATATCCAAAAACCAATTTGTAAAGAGTGGTCTTAATGGAATCTTTTGGAGAAGTTTTATAAGCCCATAACATTTGAGATAACATCTCATGTCAATTTCTAGGTTTATTTCCAATATGTTTCTTGATTATATTAATTAAAATTTTATTAATAGTTTCTACTTGTCCATTAGCTTAAGCAAAATAAGGAGTCGATACTAACATTTTAATATTTCTCGATTCTGTATAACCTTATTTTTCTTACCATAACATTGCCCATCGATATGGAAATCAACTCTAGAATTCCAAATCGGTATATAATGTGTTCTTCTATAAAGTCAATCACATCTCCCTTAAAGAAACTACTACTACCCATTTAGTAAAATAGTCAACCACCATGATTATAAATTTATGACCTTCTGACGAATGAGGGTAAATCTGTCTTATTAAATCTATTGTCCAATCTCTAAAAGGTCATGTTTTAACTATCGAATTTAATTCAGTGGCTGGTACGTTCTATATAGGTCCAAACTTTTGACATTCCTCACAAGATTTTGCATACTTGATGCAATCTTGCAAAATCGAATGGCAATAATAACTCCTTCGATATAATATTCACTTCATCTTTTCTTCAATTGTATTTAATCCACATATCTCATTATGCACTTCGGCCATAACTATGTATAAATCATCTTTGTTTAAACACTTAAGCAAAATTCCTTCTAACCCTCTATTCTACAATTCATTGCTTAACAGAACATAACTCTTGGCTCGATACATAGCTTTCTTATCAGTTAATTTATTGGGATTTTTCAAATTTTCAATTATCGAAAATATCCAATCATTACTATTTAACGGGTTTATTTGCAATACTTCAATTTGTTGAGGCAACTTCTCTTTAATCTAAATAAACTCATCAAATCCTTTACTCGATATTTTATACCTCGATATTATTTGAGCAATATCATTTGCTTCTTGATTAAATTCTTAAGCCACATGTTCGAATTGAATATCCTCGAACCTACTTATTAACTTAAACACTTTATTCAAATATTTTATCAAATTCGAGTTCAAACACTTGTATTCTCGATTCACTTGCTTAATGATTAGCTGAGAATCACCTTGAATGGTCACACATTTTTCCCAAAACTCTATTAAAGTTTCTAGTCCTAATATCAACGCTTCATATTCAACTTCATTATTCGAACATGTCGATTTTATTTTAAACGAAATTTTAATAGGAATATTAATTGGAGAAATGATGACAACTCCTATTCCAGTCTCATTTGAAGTATTGAAACCATCGACATGTAAAACTCATTCATCACTTTCAAGCATACAAATCTCTTCGACTTGCAAATGTGTATGGTTCGTAAAAAAATGGGCAACAATTTGTCCCTTAAAAGATTTCAAAGATTCAAACTTAATTTTGTTAACATTAACATCCATTTATCCACTCGATTATGCAAAATAGGCTTTGACACTAACAATTTTAATATATTATTTTTTGAAAAAATGATTACATCACAAGGTTTAAGATAATGTTTTAATTTGCAACATGCATAATAGAGACTCAATATTAATTTCTCGATAGAACTATATCGAGTTTTAACATCAATTAAAGCTCAACTCAAATAATACTCAACACATTCTTCTTCGTTCAAATTATCTTGAGCCAATAAACTTGTAATAGTAGTCTCTAATGCTGAAACATACAACTTCAATGTCTTACTTTGATCAATCAGAATCAATACAGGTGGACTACTCAATATTCGTTTTATCTCATCGAAAGTCTTTTGATGCTCAACACTCCACTTGAATTCACTCTCTTTCTTCAACCTCAATAAAAGAGAAAATGCACAAGTTTTTTCTACCAAATTTGAAATAAACCTCCTTAGATAATTAACTTTACCTAACAAAAATTGTAACTCCTTTTTATTTCTCGAGGCTTAGTTTCAATTATTGATTTCATTTTGTTTTTATCAATTTTAATTTTTTTATAAACAATAAATCTCAAAAATTCTCCTGCATTCACGCTAAAAACACATTTCAAATTATTCATTTTCAAATTATGACATCTCAATTTTTAGAAAGTTTATTTCAATTTATGCAAATGAGATTCTTTTGATTTAGATTTAATAAAATCAAATTCATGGTTATTTATAAGTCGTTCCAACATTTTTCAAACCAAACAATTTTTTAAATAAAATTATTTTTGGATTTTTTCATTAAATATAAAAAATTATATTATATTTCATTACTAATTTATATAACAAAACTATATAATCTTAAAAATTAAATATAATTTTGGTTATGAATAAATTATCGATTTTTCTTTTATATTTTAATGTATTTTTTAATTTTTTTTTCATTATATTTGTGTTCCAAAAGTTTTATTTAAAACACTTAATTATAATATTTTAAATAATAATTCGATAATTCAGAATATATTTTTAGTAGATACCTTTAAAATTCATATTAAAATTATAATTGAGTTTATTCAACACATTTCATAATCATTTTAGATTTTTTAATCATATCTTTTTTTTATCATCCTTCGATGAAAACATTCATTTTTTTTATAAAGAAAATATTTACTTTTTTTAGGTAATATTAAAATATATTTAAAAAGCTTTTTTCTGTTATTATACATCACTTATATTTCATGTTATCAAAATATTTATTCATCTGATGTAAAGGAATGTAGAAAATTTATATAAAGAAAATCTACCATTGGATTATAATATAATATATAAAAAAATTTGTAAAGTTGATTTTTTTTAATAATTATATCAAATTATAGATTTTTGTAGTGTTGATTTTTTAGTAATTGAATCGTGTAAATCGTCTTTCAATTATGATTTTGTAACAATGACCTTTTGTCATAATATCTCATGATGTTTCATTCCGAGAGCAACCCATTTGGTTAATGCTTACCACACTTTTCTAAAGCAATGTTCATTTTAACATGTTAATGGCTACCACATTTTTTCTATTTATTTATTCATAAGAACTTATTTTAACATTATTTTATAATTTAATAATTTTTTAATATAAAATATAGTATTGTAAATTAGTATTTTTCTATAATTTTAAGAGTTTAATTTTGATTTATATTATTATAAAAATGGAAGTATAAATATGTTTCGTTCTTTGTTCCACATGCAGGTAGAAGCTCTGACTCCATATTCGAGATGAATATTTTTCCTCTCTAAATTTCTTTTTTTTTTAATTGAGAATCTATCTGTCATAGTTCTCTTGCGAACTCACCTACTGTATAAATATTTCATAAATATTTTAGGGATAAAATTTTCATAAATATGAAGTAATTATAAGAATATTACTTTATAAAACATTTAATATTTATTTTCTTGATTTAAGTATTTTTTTTAATTTTTACCAACATATTCATTCATAAAATTAAGGAATGAAAAGGAATTAAGCATTCAAAATTCTTTGTAAGTAGTTTCTTTCTTCTTAAACATATCTCGTATCTATTTGGATAACATATAATAAAGTTTAATCAACACCTCGTAATAAAAATATGAATATTTGAGGTTTATTACAAGATCAAATCTTTTCTATTTATTAGTTTTTTATTAAAAGTTATATTACGATATTGCTCATAAATCTTATATCATTTAATAGTTGATATCAAATATAGTTTTTACATTTTTTATCCATAAAACATATGTTTAAAATAAAATGTAATGCATTAAAGTTAAAAAATAAACAATATCTTAAACATAATAATAGATTTTAATCATCGTAAAACTAGTACACTTTACTTTTTATTTTTATTATTAACATAAGATATCATTGTTTTTGAGAGATGTGATTTGAAAGGATTATTGATAGGCTATAATGGGATATTCAAAAGAATAATGTATTGAACTTTTGATGTTGGACTAATCTTTTAAGGAAACATTAATCCGAAAACAAGGACCAACAAAACCCACACGTTACCCTTATGTTAGTATCACGATTCAGTTGAAGGACCATATGTAGTCATAATTTCACATTGATATATGTTAGGAACAAGACAATAATAAAGGAAAGAATAAAGGAGAGAAAAATAAACGACACAAGAATTTTAACGTGGTTCGGCTAAAATATGTATGCCTACGTCCACGACTACACTAGGAAGTATTTTTATTTCTGTGTGTATCTCAAACTTTTTTAACCAAATATGCAGGCCCTCTAAAATTCTAGAAGCAACGTTTTTCTTCCATAAGAAAAAATATGCAACAACTTAAGTAACTTGGAGTGTGTTAAATCGTTCAAATTCTCTAATGCTGATCATCTTGTTTAAGCTAATTGGGCAAGAACTCTCGTGGGAAATAACTATCTTTTGGAACCATGCATCAATGTTGCGTCATTGATATTGGAGTGAAACTCCTCACATGTATGCATATATGTTTTAAAATACGGGATCGACGTTCGAAATTGTTAGGAAAAGGAAGATATGATCTGTACCTTTAATGCTTGCAGATAAATTTTACAATTTTTAAAAATATATTAAATTTAAATTATTTTATTTCTTAAATACTTTATTTGATAAGATCATTTCAAAGTTTTTTAATTAATATTAGTTAGTATTAATAGAAAAAATGTGCTGAATTAATAAAACTTTAATTAAGGTCGAGTTCATGATAGTTTTAGTCATCATGAAATCAATCATATATCAATCAATATATATTGAATCAAGGAGACTCAACCACAACCAATTTAATATTGTCTTAATTAAAGCTGGGTTGATGATGTTGTAGAAAATTTGGAATATTTTGATATTGTGATCAAAGTTCGATAAAACTTTAATTGAAATTTAATTAAAGTCTTAGAGATTAAGATAAGAAGAAAATATGCCGAGAAAATATATAAATACGAGAAAATAGAAAATAAAAAAAAATAAAATTCTTACCTTCTTTTAGATAAAATTTAAAAGTTTATACTTTTAATCATTTTATTAATTTCATAATTTCGTAAAATTTTAATTTATTTCAAAACATTTTTATTATAAAACTTTTGAATTTTTGTAAATAAGTTTGACTCTAATATCCAAACGTATGGTTGGAGAGTTTGCTCCACCACATTCATATTCCACCATATGTTTGGACACTTTCACATTCATACTCCAACTGAGATTAGGAGTTTGCTCTTTCACCTTCATATTCTAACTTTTTTATAAAACATTATTTACTTTACTTTTCAACGACGAATTGTTGTCTTACCAAATATATCAATGATGAAAATTGGTAAGATTTTACGTATATATATTTTTAATATATGAAATATATCTTATACGAATAAATAAATATATATATATATATATATATATATATAATTTATATATAGGATAAAAATATAATAAAATATTAAGTAATAATATTATCTCAATCATAATTACTTAAATCATAATAATAATAATAATAATAATAATAATAATAATAATAATAATAATAATAATAATAATAATAATAATAATAATAATAATAATAATGTAATATCTTCTTCTCTTAACAAATAATAAAAAAATTTAATACTTAATAAAATACATATTCTCAACCTTCTTTCCTTTAATATCAATTTGATATTTTTTTCTATACTTATTTTCTTCCTCCTCTTTAACTTATAATTCTTGTCATTCTCTTTTTTTTACGTGATCATCACATCATTTATTTTTGTTGTAGCACTTTCTTGATATTCCATTGATCTATTTTTCACAAAATATGATGTGAATAAGATTTTTTTTTTGTTAGAAAACCTTTTTTCTCAAACTCTTCAAACTTGTCATCGGAAGAGGCGGTCGGAGCGACGCGATGATTTTGATTAACTCACGTTTTTTAAAGAAGTTATTCAACGCCTTTAAGTTGTCCGATAACCGGACCTGGACCTAAAGACAAAGTTTTCGAAAGGGTTCGAGGAGTCACCACCAGTGTTTTAACCTTAAACAGTGAAAAAGGTTAAAAAAAAAAGAAGACATTAGTTTTAGAAAAAACCAACTTTGGCCATTACAACCAGAGTCGGATAAGGGAGTTAGTTACGTGTGGGGAAGGTGTTAGCACCCCATAATGCCCCTTTCGGATTCCCTATAATGAAATAGTTTAACAAATAAATACTTAAAGAAATTATACTTTCACCCTATTATTTAAACTACTGGCAAAATTTAAATGTCTACATTATCCTAATATCTAATGCATACAAGGAAAGCAGTAAAAGATAACAGATATGAAAGAGAACCTTCGAAGCGAGTTTTTACAAATCTCGAACTTAAGGACTTTTTTTACAGTTCTCGCACTCTACAGAGTCACTCCTCCCTCAAAAAATAAGAATATCACCCTACCAAGGGCCGGACGTCTCAAAAGGAGACTTCCTTAACCGATTTCTACCTTAAACGGAAATCGGAAAGCTCACTCGAACTCTGAAATAATGCTCAGAGTCACTCTAAAGTGCCAAAAGGCTTCCTAGAGAGTGTAGGAATGGAGAGATGTGAAATTTTGAGGAATGAGGGCTCCTATTTATAGGGAACCAGACCAGGAAAAAGTGGACGGTCGTCCCTGGAATAATGCTCAGAGTCATTCTAAAGTACCAAAAGGCTTCCTAGAGAGTATATGAATGGAGAGGTGTGAAATTTCGCGGAATGAGGGCTCTTATTTATAGGGAATCGGACCAGGAAAAAGTGGATGACCGTCCATGGCCAAAAGTTGTCATTTTGTTTCCTAGCAATGATATTGGTCTCGATTAATTATTGGAATTTTATCTTTCATAATCTTATGGATACTTCATGTTTGCCAAAATCCGTCGTTAAATACATGTTAATTGACTAGTTTCAATTTTTAGAATTTGTCACTAGCAAGATTCGAATCCAACATCTTAGAGTTGAAGACTGATACTCCAACTACTAAGATACTAAGATTTTTTAATAATAATTTACAAATAAATTATATTTATATACAAATAAATGTATATCCGTGTAAATATAAATATATTTATATATTTTGATATATTTATATATATTTATATGTTGGATATGAGAGCGTGACGATGAAAGTGTGTATCGTGTTTATTAGAACATATTTAAAATTAAGTAATTATTATATAATTTTAAATATTTAATTTTTTAATTTAATGTTGACTTTTAAAAATATACTTTAAATCTGTCGGTAAATTCATTGGTAAATGAACAAATAATTACCGAGGATATATCTGTCGGTAACTAATTATCCATTTACCAAAATTATTAATTTACCGATGGATATATCCGTCGGTAAGACCAAATACCACAACTACTCTAAATCCGTCGATAATTTTCATCAATAATCATTTATTTTCTGATCAGCTACATATCTGTCGGTAATATAAGATTTTTTTTGTAGTGATTTGTAAAATACCTGCCTATAAACATGATTTTGTTTTTGTTTTCTTCATTTTTCTTTCTTGTAAAATTTGATTTGAGTTAGAATAGAATTTTCATATAAAGTAGGTTAATCATGTAATCCTCTTCCACATCTTCCCATAAATCAAAACTTTCAAATTGTGATTATATTCTCATAAATCATAACTTTCCTTATCAAAAATTGGAATAACAATTTGTAAAAAAATTTGTTCTCCTTCCATTCTAATAATAAGAACAAAAGGTTTGATATTATTAATAAGAATTTATAGGATTTTATACATGTATAAATATTATATATATATATATATATATATATATTAAAAATATGATAAAACATCAAATATTAATAATATTTTAATCATTATTATCTAAATCAAAATAATATCTTATTCTCTTAAACAATAATAAAATCTTTTAATATCTAATAACACATAAAAAAAATCATATATTATCTTATCTCGCGTACGTGAAGGAGATGTTTCCACATAAATAGACCATGAAAAGCAACTTTCGGAATCAAATGATAAGAACCGGTAAGAACTCATCGAAACATTGTTTGAAGGTTGATACAGAGCTTGTTTCTCTCTTTTTCGATTTTGAAATAGAGATTGCTATAAATTAAGGGGTATTGCAAAACTTAGAACGTGTTCTTACAAGTTGTAAAGACAATTTCAGAGAACTCACACATTGCAGAAGACCGTTTCAGAGAATGTGTTATCACACGTTACAGAAGACCGTTTAAGAGAACGTGTTATCACACGTTGCAGAAGACCGTTTCAGAGAATGTGTTATCACACGTTGTAGAAGACTATTTCAGAGAACGTGTTATCACACACACATTGCAGAAGACTATTTTAGAGAACCTTTTAGAGAATGTTATAGACTCACTACCAAGTCTTCAAAGAAACACCTCTCTCATCTTCTCTTCTTTGATCTTCTTTTTGTTATCCTGGGTTAATTTACTTTTTTGAGAGTTTCTTGCTAGTTTCTGAGATCCTTGGATATTCCGAGAAGTTCCTGTTGTATCCTGGGGGACTTGCGCAATACACTGCGGATAAGTCCTTAAGGGCAGTGATTATACACGCCTCAGGAATAAAGTTTGTTCGTGTCTCTGTCAACTTTTACAACAATCTTAAGGACTTAAAATTGACAGTACGAATATCAACAACCTCCTTCAACAGTTGGATAGTGGAAGTAAGGGAAGTATGAAGTGCTCATGGATCAAGGTTAATCTTCTGATTATGATTCATGTATGTTATTATGTAAGAATCAATTCATGTATGTTATTATATGATTATGATTCATGTATGTTATTATGTGAGAATAATAATCTAAACCTGAAGAGTAGTTATATAGAATTAGTAACGTATAAAACTACACATTAAAATACATGTGGTATCGAGTCATAGTTATTAGATTTATTATTTTTCTCTTATGATAATTTTTATATTATGTTTTTCTCAAATTAAGATAAATCTCAATTATGAATTTATGATTTCTATATCATATTAAAATGAACCCTAATTTATGTTTTCAATTACAATCAATTTCTTATTGAAATGTGAATGGTCCCGTAATTCTTATTGAAAAGACAAATTATGTGATTGGGTTAGAAGTGAATCATGTATGAAATTGGTTTCACTGCATGTTATAATTATGATAGAAAATGTTCTGATGTTATAATTATGATAGAAATTTTTTTTATCAAAGCGATGTCATCAAACA
Organism: Sphenostylis stenocarpa; assembly: GCA_963425845.1. Lineage (NCBI taxonomy): Eukaryota > Viridiplantae > Streptophyta > Magnoliopsida > Fabales > Fabaceae > Sphenostylis > Sphenostylis stenocarpa. The sequence continues at coordinate 9,642,697 of OY731398.1, forward strand.
CATGTTCCTTTTTTCGATTCATTACACCAATGCAATAGAGAAAATGAAAAATACATTATGCATAATTATTTTATGTTATGGGAGAAATTATGCAAAATTATTATATGTTGGGAGATTTTCTTTGTGAATAATTAGCAGTTACATGTATACAATGTATGACTTAGATCTACATATTATTTTGTACATATGTGTAGAATATATTATTTTGTCCACATATTATTTTGTATATATGTATAAGTAGAATATTATTTTGTCCCCGTATTATTTTGTACATACGTATAAGAAAGGCTTGAGATTGTATGAAACTAGTGGATCTAACCCCACTTTAGGTTCAAGAAGGAAAATTACTTTTTGTGGAAAGTAAGGTCATCATGCACCTCAGTATAGACACGGAATGAGAAACGACAATCCTTTTAAGGAAAATTTAGTCAAAGGAGAAGATACAGTTATTGTGGTCATTTCCCAAATAAACCTTGTGACAAATGTGAGCAAATGGGTGGTAGACTCTGGTGCTACCAGGCACATCTGCGCAAACAGAAGTGTTTTTACCTCCTACACTAGTGTAGGGATGGAGAAGAACATGTTTATCTCGGTGATTCCAGGACAACTCCTGTCTTACGAAAAGGAAAATTTCTTCTAAAGCTCACATCTAGAAAGACTCTGGCCTTCAATGATGTGTTACATGTGCCATTAATCAGAGTCAATCTAATCTCTGTAGCACTGTTTGGAAAAGTTGGGGTTAAAGTGTCGAATCTGATAAGATTGTTATGACAAAATATAATGTGTTTGTAGAGAAGGAATATTGTGATCAAGGTTTTTTTTTACTTAACATCTCTGAGGTTGTTAATAAATCTTGTTCTTCTGCTTATATTATTGATTCATATGATCTGTGATATTTATAGATGACTACTCTACATACATCAAAGTATACTTAATCAAACAACTCTAGTGCACCAAATAACCTTTGAGAATATACTTACAGAGTGTTTTTTTAAGAAAACTGCTAAAACTCCCTATGAGTTATGGAGAGGTTATGAATCTAATCTTAAATATCTAAGAGTGTGGGGGGGCCTAGCTAAGGTAATGTTACCTAATCATAAGAAAAGGAAAATAGGTTCTAAAATTTCTGATTGTATGCTCTTAGGCTATGCAGAACATAGTGTTGCCTATAGGTTTATTGTCCTCAAAAGTGATATAATTGAGTATAATACTATACTGGAGACAAAAAATGTTGAGTTCTTTGAACATATTTTTTCTTTAAAGGTTAGTGAGACACCTAAAAAATCTATAGATATTAATAGTGATAAAATATATGAGGATTTGAGGAGAAGTAAAAGACCGAGGAATGAAACCTCCTTAGGAGATGATTTCAACACTTATCTAGTTGAAAATGATCCAATGAATTTTTTAGAGGCTATTAGGCTCCTGATGCAATACATTGGGATAAGGCCATTAAGACTAAAATTGATTCAATTAAGAAAAATAATACTTGGACTTTGGTAGATTTGCCTAAAGTAACAAAACCTATTGGTTATAAGTGGATCTTTAAGAAAAAGTATCATCCTGATGGATCCATAGATAAAAATATAAGGCAAGATTAGTAGCAAAGGGTTTTACTCAAAAATCCAACATTGATTATTTTGACACATTTGCCCTTATGACTAAGATTTCCTCTATTCGAGTTTTGTTAGCTCTAGCAGCTATATATAAGTTAGTTATACACTAAATGGATGTTAAGACAACCTTTTTGAATGATGAATTAGAGGAGGAAATTTATATGACTCAACCGGAAGGGTGTGTTGTTCCAGGTCAAGAGAACAAAGTGTGCAAACTTTTATAATCTTTGTATGGATTAAAACAAGCACCAAAATAATGGCATGAAAAACTTGATAGTGTTCTACTTTATAATGACTTTTCAACTAATGATGCTGATAAATGTGTGTACTCTAAATTTGAGACTGGTGAATGTGTCATTATATGTTTATATGTAGATTACATGCTAATATTTGGTACATGCATTGACATTGTCTCCAGAACTAAGTTGTTTCTGGGATCTAAATTTGAAATGAAATATATGGGTGAAGCCAATGTGATTTTGGGAGTTAAAATCATAAGGAAGGGCGATAACATTTTTTCTATCCCAAGAACAATATATTGAGAAACTTCTTAGGAAGTTTGGGTGTTATAACATCAAACCAGTGAATACCCCTTATGATGCTAACTCTAAGTTAAAGAAAAATAGAGGAGACTCAATCTCTCAACCTCAGTATGCCCAGGTAATTAGGAGTTTACTGCATTTAATGAGCTTTTCTAGACCTGACATTGTTTATGCAGTAGGTAAACTGAGTAGGTACACTCAATGTCCTAATCAAGAACATTGGAATGCACTTACAAGACTTATGATATACTTAAGAGATTCAATGGATTATACCATTGAATATAATGGATTTCTCGCTGTACTAGAAGGGTACAATGATGCTAATTGGATCTCTGATTCAGATGAGACAAAATTTACTAGTGGTTATGTATTCACACTCGGGGGTGGTGCGATTACATGAAAATCAGCCAGGCAGACAATTATTGTAAGATTAACAATGGAATCTGAATTTGTTGCTCTCAATATGGCTAGTAGTGAAGCTAAGTGGTTGAAAACTTCTTAGTAAATATTTCATTAAGAATGAAACTGACCCCGTCTGTATCAATACACTGTGATTGTCAATCGGTAATAGTTATAGCTAAAAATAAGAACTACAATGAAAAAAACAGACATATTCAATTGAGACATAATTTAGTGAAGTAACGGCTAAAGAATGAAACAATTTTCATTGACTATGTGAAGTCAGAACGGAATCTAGCAGATCCTATGACAAAACCCTTAGCGAGAAATATGATTTTAGAAACATCGAGGGGAATGAGACTTAAGCAACTTGTAAACAAACAGGTGATGGTAACCCAAACTTTGTGATTAGATATCCCGTGAATAAGGTTCATATGGGTAAAAACAAGTCACTTGTTAGTTTTGCTAGCATTAAAATTGATTAAAATCAATTATGTTTATTCCTATGATGTATATGTGAAAGTGCTAGATATTGTATCGTTGAGAGGTTAAACTTTGTAATTAAAATTCCATGTGGTGTACGAATTTTAGTCTAAACAAAGTTTTTAACGATTTCATATCCCTTAAGGGTGGTGTATGATTTGCAGCATACACTTGATGAAGTCACCTATATGAGTGTCGAGTGGGACCGCTTATATGAGATCTTTGCAAGATTTCTATAGCACTCATGAATATCAGGCACGCGCATGGCCTAGTAAGCGCAACACAGCGATAACAGCAAGAATTGTGAGGGAATATTGTGATTGTTAAAACCGTTAACACACATTAAGTGTTTTGGTTCATATAACTTGTTACACCAATTACATTGTGTGTTAAGTTTTTTAGTCTAAGACTAGTTCATATAGCTTGTTATACCAGTTTTATTGCATTACATCTTATATATATGAAACCCAGGATTTTATTCTTTTATCTCCTTTTTTTTTGTTTTGCAATATGTGGGGATTGTTGTAAATTAAGGAGTATTGCAAAACTTAAAACGTGTTCCCACAAACTATAGAGACGGTTTTAGAGAACGTGTTCTCACACGTTGCAGAAGATCGTTTCAGAGAACGTGTTATCACACATTGTAGAAGACAGTTTCAGAGAATGTGTTATCACATGTTGCAGAAGACCATTTCAGAGAACGTGTTATCACAGGTTGCAGAAGACTGTTTCAGAGAACGCATTATCACAAGTTTGAAGAAGACCGTTTCAAAGAACGTGTTATCACACGTTGTAGAAGACCGTTTTAGAGAACGTGTTATCACACTTTGCAGAAGACTGTTTCAGAGAATGTTTTAGATAACTTTACAGACCCACTACCAAGTCTTCAAAGACACACCTCTCTCTCGTCTTCTCTTCTCTGATCTTTTTTCTGTTATCCTGGGTTAATTTACTCTTTTGAGAGTTATTGCTAGTTTCTGAGATCCTCGAATATTTCGAGAAGTTCCTATTGAATCCTGGGGGACTTGCGCAATACACCGCTGATAAATATTTAAAGACAATGATTATACACGCATCAAGAATAAAGTTTGTTCGTGTTTACGTTACCTTTTATAACAATAATATAGGGTAAAAATATTAGGGTTTAATATTTGAAGATATTGAATTCTATTTAAAATATTATAATTTCTTAATAAATATTATTTCACGCATATATCTGATAATAAAATTTTCAAGTACATATTTCAAATCATAAATTAATCACGAGTATTTTTAAAATCCGCTTACAATATATACAAATATTTACTGTCACATCGAAATACCTTTAATTAATAATCAAATTATAACATAATAAAATGTTAAAGTATAAAATATTTTAAATAATAAACTAAAGAAAACATTTTCAACAACAGGTCATTTAACCTGCCAGCCAAACAAGTTTCGAGAAAAACGTGTGAGGAAATCAGCATTGTAATATTTTCAGTGGAGGAACTCTTTCTATGAATTTCGTATCTCAGACATAAATTTTGTTTCATTTCTCCAAAAATTTAGACACGACTCTGCCTCAAAGATAACATTAATTCAACGTTACATTTTTTGAAAAGGTTTTGTTGATAAAACAATCTTGATAAGTAAGAGATCATTACTTCTTCAAATTTAGAAAAATAGGAATGTATTAGGATTCACACAGTTCAGAGATTTATATAATTTGTTGGAAACATAGGAATGTGAGGGTAGATAAATATTGAATAAATATAAAATTATTATAAAATAAGACTTTGAAAACACGATTAGGATATGATTTCTTGTTTCTGGGAATTTTTCTGTGGTTTAGAGATTCCTCGTATTTGACTCAAAGTGTTCACATAGAGCTTTTAATAGCTCAACTTTAGATTATTAGGGAGCTTTAAAAAGTGTAGAAAAAATATATATTAAAGTCATATTAATATCTAGATTTGTTCTTAAAAGAAAAAGTTGAAGTTTTCGTTTTTTAGAAGCACAATTTAATACATAATTGACTTAAGGAACTAAGTAAAGTAATAAACACAAATCAAATTCGCTAGTCTAAATAGGATATATTTTGACAAGTTTAGCCATAAACTCTTTTTAGAGAAAAATAAAATAAAATAAACTTTTTTTTGTAAGCTAAAATTACTATAATTTTTTTAAAATGATGAAAAAATAAAAATAAATTTATCTATAACTAATTTATTTAGCTCAAATTCATTTTCTCTTCATATTTTTCTCTGGTGAAAGTTTATGGAGATACTCATAATAAAAAATTTGTTTCCTTCAAATAAATCTCAATATTGCACAATGTAGAAAGTATATGTGAGTGAGAGAGAAAAGGGTTTAGTGATGGTGTTTAGTTCTGTATTTTTTATGAAGATTAATCAACAATAAAACTGGTAGCAGATATCTCATACCAATTAACATAGTTTTGTAAAAAGCAGTGTTTTAGAAGGGAAGGTTAGAAATTCATATCCAATTTTGTGACTTTCCATTCTCGTGTTCTTAAAAGCTCGAACTTCATATGTGATCATGCAGTTTTTACAAAAAGATGATTTTCATGTGTTTGCAGTAACTCATATTTCATCAGAAAAATGGTAGTGTTTGAATAATAAAAATTATGCATAAAGATCATAAAAAGTATAGCTTAAAGTCTTGGACAACCTTTGAAAAGCACAAAAAGTGGCTTTTTTTTGTCTTAATCACCTGCACAAATTGTTTGGCAGTCAAAGTCAGATTAGCACTGATTTGTATAATAAAATATGCTTTAAGCCACAAAATAGTTTCACTTTTTAAGGTTCACATAAATTGTGTGGTAGTATAATAGATCCCATTAAGATAAAGAGAATGAACTCACACTGAATAAAAAAACAAACATTTGTGTAATAAAAAGGTGTATTAGCAGAAAGCAATCATGTCAGTCACATTTTGTTCTTCAGAATGGAATAAATATGGAAATGTGAATGATTTGGTTTATAAGAATATTTCTTATATATCCTGCTCATAATATACGTAATTCATTAATTAATATGTTGGAGTTTTGTGTGGTTGATGGCTAATTTATTTAATATTTAGGTTTATTTTATATTATATTGATAAACTAATTCTTTGGGTGTTATTGGTGTTGGACCAAACTTCCGATATAAAATCCTGTTAAAATTAAAAATGAGAATGTTAATAATATATGCTTAAGTTAATCGTGTCATCGTGATCTTTCCAGAATATTATTATTATTATTATTATTATTATTATAATTATTATTATTCTCATTTGTGGTTACTATAGTTTGGCATGAAGAATAATATTGGTTTTTTAAAATGTCTCATTTCTTGGTTTTTGTTTAGCTCTAAGGAAGGAAATTACTCTCCCTTTCTTCCAAATGGTGTGTGAATCATAAGACCAATCCTAGTTATAATTTTATGAATCACATTTAAGTTCATAAGTTTAATATTAGAATAAAATCTATTAAATCTCATATAATATATATATATATATATGGATGATAATCAAACTCACTTTTGTAGAAATGGAATTAACCCAATATAAATATCTTCTCTTAACTTTACATTTAAATTTAAATACTAAAATATTAATATTTTCTCATATATCTCTCTTTCTTTCTCAGTGTACAAACTAATTTTTTTTAATATTCTATATTCTTAAAAAAAATCATTTTTTTTGTCTTTTTCACTTTCTTCAACCAATTTAATATACTTTTATTTTTTTTTCATTCACCTTTTATCTCTTACATTTTCTTAATTTCTTCAACTAACTTTCATATATGTAGATTATAATCTTTTGTTTCTTTATTTTTTTAAATACTGTGCATAATAATCTTTAACACCATTTTATTTCTAATTTATCTACTACATATTTTCTATTCTTATTTATTATATCAAATTTTATGTTAGTTAAATAGTTATATTTTGAATGATTGATAATTTTAAAGGACTAATTGAAGTTTTTACTACTTTGCACTAATTCAATAAGAATTTTTTATTAATTTTTTTATAAATTATATATTTTATATTTATTAATATTTTAAAATGATAAACCTGAAAAATAATTAGCTTATAAATGTAATAAAAAATATTTGAGTATATTATAATAATAATATAAATATTTTATATTTATATAAAAAAATATCAAATATTTTTTCATATATGCATATTTTGATATAACTATAATAAATTAGAATATATACTCTATTAACAATATTAATTTGAAAATTAAAATTATAAATATTTATTTATATATAAAAAATAATACATAAAAAAATTAAAATTAATTTATTATAATTTCTATATATCTATGTTTTTTAAAAATAATATAAAATGTGGACGGATTGAAACTTAACAAAAATAAAGATGAAAATTAAATCTCTAATTGGATAAGAAAGAAACAAGTGTAAGATGATTAAAAAAAGTTAGAGAGACCATTTCCTCTCATTGTCATTGTCATGTCTAATTGTAGAACTCACTACAAAGGGTAAAGAACATCTTCACCTTGAATTATGTTCTTAAAACAAAAATGAATTTAGGCCAATGAGAGAGTATTAGCTATGAGTTTACAATCATCTTGAATGTTACCATGAGTAGCATAAATTTATTAATTCTAAAAATTTCTTTCTAGTTATTATCTTTTGAGAAAACATTTGCTATGAGCAATAAAAAATAATTTAACAAGTAGAAACCAATTAACTTGGATCTTATGGAAAGTAAAATACATCAATGAATAAGTCACGGGTCAGTGGAAGTTAATCTAGTTGTTTTTATATTGTTTGAATTAATTATGTTTTACCTATCGCTATGAACTTTGAGCCAAATGTTTGTCCCAAATTTTGATTAAAAGTAAAAGAGACATCATATGTCCTAGAAATTCAATTTATTAAAGATAGAACTTGGAGTTAATGAGTTGGCACTGTCATAAATCATACATTGATAAAGTTTTAAATTTTCAACACATAATTAATATTACGTTCTCAAGAAGGTTCATGGACATAAGAATTGCAAGACTCGCTGTCATAAAATTTAAAAAAGATCAACAACTGTTACGATATGTAAGGCGTTAACCCAAAGGCACCTTCCATATATTACGATGAGTGTTTGTTTGGTTAGTAAGTAAGGCTTTGTCGCATTGAGAAACCAGTGGGTTTTGGGCATTAACAGGTTTTTAAAATGTTGTGATTATATTATTATATTATTGCACCTTATTTTTGCCTTACATGACAGATCAAAATTATTCGTTAAAATTAACTAAAAGCTGTTTATTTTTAAAATAATCAGGTAAGGCAAACACATACAAAAAGAAAGTGATTTTTTTATTAAAAAAAACACTTTTTTAAATAAACAAGCAAAAAATAAAATTTCCATAGGTTAATGCTAATAACGAAGCATGACACATTCATTACTTTTTTAGGGATAAATTACTTGATGAAATATACTATGGCTGGCCTGAGCTTAGATAAAGTTATCTTCAAACACGTATAGAAATTTAAATTAATAAAGTCCAGAATATAAAAAGATTATTACCAATTAATAGAGGTTAAATGAATTATTTTCTAAAATGATATATAAGTTAACTTTACTACTCACTTGCTTAATTCATTATAAATTAAATAATTGGAATGACGGGCTAAAAACCATGTGCAAACGGGAAGGTAAAAACAAAAGTGAGAATATGAAAGACAATATTGAGATATTAAAGTTAAAATCTTTTAGGCCCATTACAGATTATCGTTGCTATGAATCAAATACCTGAAGGTCCATAGGTCCAAGACTCAAATCTTTAGATATGCCTCTCCTAATCAAGGATAGGCTATAACCCTAACTTTGGAAAGACTTCAATGACACAAACTGTTGCAAATGCATTGGTAATCATGCTTCCCACCATTTTTTCTTCTAATTTAATGGTCTTCCTATCCCTACGCGGTTGCATTCACAGAGCAGATCTAACGATACAACAAACCTGCCACTTGTACTTCCTACATATTCAAACCTATCCCTACACAGCAGCCAAAACAGTGTACGCACAAATTCAACGACGGCAACGGTTCCATGTTTTACACAAGTTCCATATCTGCACAGTTCCAGAATCGGAATATCTTACAGGCTCATGCTACAAGACAAGCAAATTAAATGTTGTCAGCATCCCAGAATAAGCACCTTGGAGAAAACAAACGTTTTTTTGGCCATTAGCCATTATCAGGCACAGTGGTGGAAGAGATAGAATGACCAAAACAGAGTCCAGAGAATTCTAACTACAAGATATTCGCACTTTGATAAACATATTCTGACTGCACTAAACAATTTTGATTCAACATTGTCACACCAGAAGAGAAGGCAGGAGTGGTTAAAACGAGGGGAATCATACATGTCACACCAGTGGCTCCAAGGCACCATGTTTTACACAAGTAACAAAGTGCGTGTATAATTGGCGTACCCAATCCTTCGTAACTCGCACAGCACCAAGTGGAAAGGAACCCTCTAAAAGTGGAACCAAATAATCATCACAAAGAAGCCAAGTCCATATTGTAGGAGGAATATTACACTATTTGGAAAGCCAGATGGAATAATAGGCAAACACTTAGACAACTACTCATTTCCTAAGTTTAAAGAACCGTCTTTCATCAACTTTAAGCTCAAGCTATTGAATCTCCCACGTGAATAATGCCTTGATGCTTTTCTCCAATCCGTTCCAGTTTTCATCATCGCAACAAATTCATCGTAGCTGATACGTCCATCCTGCAATTGTTCAAGAATTTTAGACGGTGCAATGCCCTAATCAAAACTATATCTAAAGAAATAACTCCCGTATATCACCTTGTCCGTGTCTACTTCTTGGAAAATATCATTTGCTACATCTGTACAATCATCTGCTCCATCTTCCATCAAGGCATTACGTAGCTCATCAGGTTCAATATATCCATTCCCATCTTTATCAAAATAGGAGAAGGCCTTGCGAAGATGCTCGTCATTAGCCATCCTTTTTAAATGAAGGGAAACAGCGACAAATTCCCCGTAGTCTAGTGTTCCCTTACCATTACTATCTACCTGTTGTCAACATACAATGATTAAAAGACAAAACAAGAACAATTTCAACCTAAAATATTTTACTTGATATCATTCAAAATGTAACCGAACAAAGTCAACCAAAATTAAAAATTGAAAATATCACAATTGTACCCCATGGATTCCAATTTGCATGTTGATAAATCAACTTTTGTCAGCCAATTTATGATGAAGTAGTAACTTAAGAGTTCAATTGCAATAGGAACAAAGGGAAATTAGCTACACTCACAGCTTCAATAAGCAACTGAACTTCAGACTCAGCAAGTTGAGACCCAAAGTTTCGAAATCCAGCTTTAAGTTCTTCAATGGAAACAATGCCATCATTATCATTATCCATCTTTTTGAACATATCTTTAATGTCTTCAACTTCTTCATTGGATAAGAAATCAGCAATGACCTGTTTTGAAATGTACAATCTTAGGTCTGACATGCTATACAAGCAATATATTAAGTTATCACAAGCGGCAAACTAACCCTAAGGGCTTTTCTTTTGAATCTGTTCATCATTGAAAATTGCTTAAGCCTTGACTTGACAACATCTCCAAGTGGAACATTAGGAGCCTTCTTAGCATTTTGGAGCCAGGGATGCTCTGCAAGGCAAGAAAGAAAAAAGAACCTTATGATCTGTTCTGAAAAGTCATCAACATAATAACAACGAGTAATGTTAATGCTGAAATTATTTGGTTAAGATATATTAAATAAGAATGAGTTGATATTATCTAATGTATTACAGTTAAGGTGTTAAAATGCCAAACATGTCCTGATGGTGGAAAAAATCAATGAAGATGACCAAATAAATAACACAACTGACAACTGCCAGAAGGAGGACATGATACCCAAAGAACTGCCAGAAACACGTCAGCAAATTGCAGACCAAGTTGAAGAATGAAGTAGTAGGAGTGATACCAACTGATAAGCACCAAAACACTTGGAGAAACCGGCCTTAAAACTAGTTGTTAATGGGGGAGAATCATGTAGTTAAATATTCCATCAAGCATCTTATACTACGGCTCAACATTCTCGTTGGTCAAAAACCTTTCACCAGTCAGAACTCTTCAGAGGTAGCCCTTAAGAGTCAACACTCAACTCTCTCACTGACAACCAACTTTGGTACCAACAAATAAGAACCTTGAAAGAGCCACAGCACAAAAACTAGCTACTGTGGTAGAAGAGTCCAAGGCCTTACTTGACAATTAACTTGAAGGAAGAATCATGAAATTAAATTAGTACTCCAAATTTTAAGGACCTTGACAGTGGTGGTGACAGGACAGTTCACGAAGGAAGATACCACTCTAATACCATGTTGGGAACTTAGATGTAGAGGAAGAGACACAAAAGAGAATATAACATTGAATCAATATGAACGTAGATGTATTACCACGCGATAGGATGTTCTTCATAGTTGATATATCCATATTGGAACAAGCCCTTATTTAAACTACCTTTGTCCTATATATAAGAAGCAAATGAGAACATTTTTTTGGTCCTAATTATAAGAAATAAAGGATCCCTCACAAATATTATTAACAGCTAATTTCCTTTTATAACATTTATTTGGTTAGTATTAAGACAAGAAACACCCATTGGTTGAAAAAATGATCTTTTTATGAACAATGTCAAATACTTAAACCATTTACTCCTATGAGTATTTTTGGGATACAATTTAAGTTAGGATATCATTAACTAACTTTACAACTTTTATTGACATTGATGAATTCGATATTTGTTTGAGGATTTTTTTCAACCAATGGGTGTGACTTGTTTTCTTAATAACTCGATAATTGCATCCATTCTAATGAGAAATGAGTTCATGACCATACCATAAAACATTTAAGAATAGGTCTATTATGAAATGACCACAAAGATATCTTCATTCCCCACCCCCCCAGGAGCAGATGTAGCAGTTATTAGAAATTTAAAATCCAAAAGGAGATAGTTTTCACCAAATTTTTTTCTTCACTTGATTTCATTAATCATACAAGTGCTGAAACTTTTGGCATTTAATTGAGATTTTAAAAAGGCTCTTAAAAGTAATATGAAATGAACATGGAGAAGATAAACATACCAAGCACTTGTTTGGCAGTTAATCGAAGCTTAGGGTCTGGTTCTAACATTTGCTTAACAAGACTTTTAGCACTTTCAGAAATACTGGGCCAAGGCTCTCTTTTGAAATCTATAAGCCCTCGAAGAATGGCCTGTGCAACTCCTTGCTCAGATTCTGCATAGAATCAACAACATCAAGGAAATAAAATAAGACTTTTTACATGCTGAAGAAATAATAAAAAATACCAAGTTCAAAAGCACAAAACTCATGATATGTGTTGAATATAGAAGAAATAGAGTTTGGGATTAATCTCCCTTATGTATAAATCACACATAAGGTAGTCTATTTATAGTAGAGAGATACAACTAAAAGAGTAACTGAAAGTAACAGAATAAACAGAAGATATTGTTTGATATTATGGTTAATATCTAACAATATCTTAACAATATTAAATAATATCTAAACAATATCTAACACTCCCCTCAAGCTGGAGCATACAAATCGTATGTGTCAAGCTTGTTACAAATATAATCAATTCTAGGACCCAGTAAAGATTTAGTAAAAATATCTCGCTAACTGATCACTTGAGTTAACAAACTCGGTCTTGATGTCTCCGGACATAATCTTTTCTCGAATGAAATGACGAGTCAATCTCAATGTGTTTGGTCCTCTCATGAAAGACAGGATTAGAACTAATATGAAGAAGCAGCTGATTGTCACACACAAGTGACATTTGAGTGACATCTCCAAATTGTAACTCTCTAAGCAATTGCTTGAGCCAAACAAGTTCACAAGCAGCTGAGGCCATAGCTCTATATTCTGCTTCGCACTAGATCTTGCCACAACACTTTGTTTCTTACTTTTCCATGAGATCAAGTTACCACCAATGGAGACACAATATCCGAGATGTAGATCTTCTATCCGAAGGAGATCCTACCTAATCGGCATCTCGAGTAGCAAACAACTCTTGTATGGTTATTAGAATCATATAACAATCCTTTTCCAGGAGATCCTTTAATATACTTTAAGATACGAATGACTGCATTCCAATGATCTTCACATGGGGAATTAAGAAATTGGCTTACCACACTCGACTGCAAAGGAAATGTCGGGACGAGTAACTGTAAGATAATTCAATTTTCCAACCAATATTCTATCTTGCTTCAGGATCATGTATAAGCTCCCCCGATTTGGTAAAAGTTTAGTATTGGGATCCATGGGCGTATCAACGAGACTTTGAATTCATCAACCCAGTTTCCTCTAAAATATCCATGGCATACTTCCTCCGAGATATAACAATACCATCATTGGACTGTGCCACCTCAATACCCAAGAAATATCTAAGTTTGTCAAGATCTTTGGTCCGAAAATGGTGACAGAGATGTTGTTTCAACCGAGAGATGCCATGGTTGTCACTACCTGTAAGAACGATGTCATCAACATATACTATCAAGTAAACACATCTAGCACTTGAGTGTCGATAAAAGACAGAGTGATCTACTTCACACCGAGTCATACCAAATTGTTGAACAACCTTGCTAAACTTTCCAAACCAGGCCCTAGGAGACTGTTTTAGGCCATATAGGGATTTGCGAAGACGACATACCATCCCGAGAAGACTCCCCCGAGCAACAAACCCAGGAGGTTGCTCCATATAGATTTCTTCTTGCAAATCACCATTGAGGAAAGCATTTTTAACATCTAGTTGATAAAGAGGCCATTGTTGAACAGCGGCCATGGCGATAAATAAACGAACAGAAGTCATCTTTGCCACAGGGGAAAAGGTATCTCCATAATCCAACCCAAAAATTTGAGTATAACCTTTAGCCACAAGACGAGCTTTGAGGCGATCAATAGTACCATCAGGTCCAACTTTGATAGCAAACACCCACCTGCAACCAACAACAGATTTCCCAGACGGTAACGAGACCAATTCTCAAGTTCCACTATTATGAAAAGCACTTAGTTCATCTAACATGGCCTGACGCCAACAAGGATGGGCTAAAGCTTCACGGACGATTTTGGAATGGTCACGAGAAGAAAGAGAGGAAAGACATGTATAAAAAGGTAATGATAGTCGATGATAACTCAAACCAATATAATGAGGAGAGGGATTACGTGTAGAACGGATACCTTTTCAGAGGGCAATGGGAAAGTCAGACTCAGGTGTCACATCCGAAGGAGACAGAGTAGTTGGCACTTGAGTAGAGTCACATGGTGGTGGTTGTGATTGGTTTCGACAACTATAAACCTGAAGAGGCAATGAAGAAGAAGCTGATTGCGGAGTAGAATCTAATGATGAAGAAGACAGTTAGAGGGTCACAAACAACAGGAACATTAAATGTACTAGGAGTGTTGACAAGATTGGATGGAGACAGAGGTGAAGATTGACTTTTAAAATAAAAAGAGAACTCATCAAAGGTGACATCTGCAGACACAAAATAACGGTTAAGAGAAGGAGAAAAACATTTGTATCCTTTTTGTGATCTTGTAAACCCTAAGAAAACACATTTATGTGATCTAGGAGAAAGCTTGTCAAGACTAGAACTAAAATTATGAACAAAACATGTAGACCCGAAAACTTTTAGAGGTAAGGGATGAAGTGGTTCATGAGGGAATAAAATGGAATGAGATATTTTATTATCTAGAACCGAAGATGGCATGCGATTAACAAGATAACATACAGTAAGAAGAGCATCACCCCAAAAATGCTGGGGAACCTCTCCATGAATTAAAAGAGTGCGAGTTGTTTCAATAAGATGTCTATTTTTACGTTCAGCTACACCATTTTGTTGAGGTGTATAAGCACAAGAAGTTTGATGCAAAATACCATGAGAAGCCATGAATTGTTTAAAAGAATGAGAAAGATATTCACGACCATTATCACTGCGCAAAACTCTAATAGAAACACCGAACTGAGTTTGAATTTCATTGAAAAAAGTTTGAAAGATATGAAATAATTCAGAACGATTTTTCATCAAAAATAACCAAGTGCATCTAGAATAATCATCAATGAAAGTAACAAAGTATTGAAAACCTAAAGTAGACTTAACGCGGCTAGGTCCCCAAATGTCAGAGTGAACCACGGCAAAAGGGGACGAAACACCACGTGTGACACTACGAGGAAAGGAAGTACGACTATGCTTGCCTAATTGACACGACTCACATGTCAAACTAGACAATTTAGATAAGGCAGGGACAAGTTGTTGTAACTTGGCAAGACTTTGATGACCTAACTGAGCATGGAGAAGAGAGGGAGACTCTATAACTGCACCAACATGTGTAAAGGGACGAAGATGATAAAGACCATGAGACTCACATCCTGTGTCAATCACCTGTTTCGAACTCCGGTCCTGTAAACACACAGAATTGTTGGTAAAAGAAACAACACAATCAAGAGAACGAGTTAGACGACTGATGGATAACAGGTTAAAAGGAGACCCAGGGACATAAAGAACATTATCAATGGTTAAAGAAGGAAAAAGTTTAACAGTTCCAACACCATGAGATGATACTCTAGAGCCATCAGCTAGTGTAACAAAAGGTAAAGGATCAAGAGAGGATAAAGAGGAGAACAAAGATTTGTTACCAGTAATATGATCAGTGGCTCCTGAATCAAAAACCCAAGAACCAGAAGAAGATTGGGTCAGTCCAGCAAAAGATGTACTTGTGTGTGCGACAGACACAGTGGAACTAGAAGACTGTTGATCCTTATACCATTTGAGAAATTTGTTGAACATAGCAGGTGTGTCTGATGAAATAGAAGAAGGAGGATCCTTAGTAGATAAAGGTGGGAAAAGATCAGTCTGAGCAACTGCAGTAGATCGAGTAGGACGACCATGTAATGCATAACACTTGTCAATGTTGTGACCTAGTTTGCCACAATGTTCACACTCATGTAATGCATAACACTGGTCAATCTTGTGACCTAGCTTGTCACAATGTTCACACTTAGGACGCCCTTTTTCCTGTTTGTGAGGGCGAGTTCGATCATCACGGTGAGATACCAATGCAAAAGAATCATTAACAGAAGCAGGTGTGTCAGGGTTGGGTTTTGCTGGTATACGCAAAAGAGTGGAGAAGGTCGATGTCAAGGTGGAGACAACCGGAGAACCCAAAATCTGATCACGAATATGTGAATATTGATCAGCAAGTCCGTGTAATGCCCCTAGCATGAAGAACTTTGATCGTTGTCCTATCTCGGTGGCAGGGTCGAGGGAAGGAGGCAATAACTCATTGAACTCATGAAAAAGAGCATGAATTTTGCCCATATAATCAGTCATAGAATCTTGATGTTTAGAGGCAATAACATCTACAAATTTAGAACAGACATCATAAAGACGTTGAGTATCATTGGTGTATAATAACTTGGCATGTTCCCAGATTTTGGCACATGTTTCGTAGGAACGAAAAATTTTTTTAACGAAGGATCAAGAGTACCCTTGAGAACCACGCATAATTGAGCATCAATGGTGTCCCAACGGTCTTCCTCACCAGGAGTGAGAGTAGGTGCTTTCGGGGCAAGATGATCAAGATACTTCTGACTCTTAAGCCATAATCCGACGTCTGATGACCATGTGGCATAATTAGGGCCGGTTAACTTGTCAATGGATAAGTGCACATTAACATAGTTAGTGTAGATGGAAGGATCGAGGCATAATCTCGACGAATTGGAAGTACTAAAAGGAGCGGAAGAACTCATAAAGGGGCGGAGGCGATAGTGACAATGGTATGAACCGAGTACACCGAGTAAGTTCCCGGAAGAGAGACATGAACAAAAAGAAAAGACAACTAGCAGATTAAAACCTGACCAGAAAACATTAGTATGTGTCAAAACCAAAAGAAAAAGAACATAAAGTATAAGCATGCAAGTATTAGCACAGATAATGGAACACACATGAATGTTGATAGATGTTAATGCACATAGAAAAGAAAGCATACATAAAGAGCACTGTAAGAATATAAGGATTTATACCAGCCCAAAATGGGGGAACACCACACAGTAAGATGTAGAGAATTACTCCTGCACTCCATATATCTATTTCTGGTCCATAATTCCGCTTGAGAACTTCTGGAGCCATATAATATGGACTTCCAACAATTTCTGAGAACCTCTCACCTGGACATATTTTTATTAACCACAACACATTATGGAAAATAAGTCAGATACTGCAAGAATGAAAAAAAAAAAAATATATATATATATATATATATATATAACATTGAAACACGAGTACACAGCAATAAAATGTACCATCTGATGGTAAACTGTGACAAGAGATGGTGTATGTTCTACCTTAAGAGTAATGTCTATACTCTAAAGTGCTGTGGTAAACAAACAGGCTGTGTTTACAAGGAAAGTAAGCCAACATTAAAGGGTGTTAAGTTTGTTTATTGTTTTCATAATGTTAAAACGATAGTGCTATTAGATTCAATTTTTATTCTTTTGTTTTCAATAACTGTTTGTAAGATAACTTCAAAGAAACTTAAAATAAAATGCTGAAAAAATGTGCTTGGGTTTGGGTGATTTTATTGATGATAGATTTTAATCCTATTTTCAATAAGAAGGATCTGACTCCTCTAAATTAAGGAGTGCCCTTAAGGATAAAGCACATTTTAATCAACTGTTGATATTTTAATGATTTATTAATACTGATATGATTTTTTATCACAAATTCATGATTTTCAACACAGCAATTGTTAAACGGCACTTTACCCTTTGAAAATGTGCCATACACTTTAAAGGAGTTAAATCCTTTAAAATAATTGTTCAGAAACTAGCCATACGAAACTATTTATCTTATTTTACATGTCAAGTGAGCCATCCATAGAATAGAGAGAAATTGTGCAACATTTTAGACACTTGAAAAATTGCAGAAGATAATTTAAAATTCAAAACAGTGAACCCAAAAGTTAATCACACTTCTTTTGAAAATATGAAAAGAACAAGGCCCTCTCCTTATCTTAGATGGTGGACCTTCAACGATGAGTAAAGGAAGCAGCAGTGCAGCACTGCACAAATTCAAAATTGTTGAAATTCCTGCGCCAATAACCATTGGCAAAACAACCTAAAACATATTGTTACAATGTGGCACCATAGCGCCTGCAGAAAACCTCGAAGGTAAACATTGGTCAAAGAGTCTACTGTTTGGGAAAAAAAGGAAATGGAGGTAGCATGGAATGATATGGACCTCTTTCTATCTGAAGAGAAATTTCTTGTGGCAAAGAAAAAGGACAACTGGAAGAAATAGGTTGTTTTATTTTAAATTATATTAAAAAATTGAAATCAAACAACCCAATTTTTGGTTGTTTCAGCATTTCCTTCCAGAATTTTGAAAATGGAAATCAGAATGAGCACAAGTTGGTATTATTCTAATTATAATGAAAAGATGAAAACAAGAAAACAAATCAAACACCCTTTTAGTAACTGAACTGCAACACGATTCACTACCTTGCATCCAATAGTGATTGCAGATAACAGCATCCTAATGCCTAAACAAAATCTTTCTTGAAGACAAACAAACAGCTAATGTACAATGAGACAAATATGCCAAATGGATTTCGTATTACAAGCCTTTTTCAAGTTTATAACTGTCAAGAATTACAGGCTTATGGTTAGGGAAGGAGAGAAAGCAAGAGTCAAAAAAGATAACGATAATAACACTGAATATTATTGATTAGATAAAATGTGTTACACTAACAAAATAACCTAACGTTCTATTTAAATGACTAATTAGGTTAAGCACCACAATCTAATAGCCTTCCCTCAAGCTACATCTTACTAAGCATCAAGCTTGATACAAGCAACAAAGCATCAAATAAAAACAAAGAGCAGCATCTACTCTCCATAACAAAAATAGGAAAAGCAGTACACATCCCTCCCCCCACACCAAATCACAAAAACATAGCAGTGTAATTTGCAGGAAAGCTCCTAGCGTCTCCCTACTAGACATACCAACATAATGGGATGGTTTCTGGAGTCTCTGGCCTTTCTCATCTCATCAGCAGCTTCTCAACCTCCCAATTGATCTCCAAAACAGAGTCTCATGTACCAAGGGGGGAAGGGAGGTCCTTAGGGTGCAAAGTCCTCAAAGTTCAAACTACATACCCTTACAAGCTAGACTACAGAAATTACTCCAAACCTTCAACCAGTATAGTTAAATGCCAAACAGGTTAAAAATGATAGAAGAAATACCAAACAGACAAAATAATCTAGCAATGAAAGAACAACCAAATATGCCAAAAAGAGCCAGAACAGAAGTTCGCCAACCAAATATAGCAAATCCAGACAAAATCTAGGCAGAACAGGTCACTGGCCACACATTGCCAGATATAATTGCATGGGAAGTCCCAAGGTCTTGCCACTCTAGCATTCCCAAAATTGACGCCACTGGCCACCCAAATGCAGTTAGCAATGACAAGTTTCCTCCTCAAACACTAATTGACACAACACCCTAAATATCTAAAGAACTAGAAGAAAAGCCAAATCTGAAAAAAACAGGAAGTAAAATTGAATCTGAAATTAATATTGACCGCCAGAGCTCCGGCCAATCACCATTTTCATTTCCAGAAATTACACCAAGCCAATCACCAGTCCTAGTCAGGCAGCTCCATCCCCAAAAAATTAAGTATGTCCAATAGTATACATGCTACAGAGTCCGGACACGCACTCAAGTTTTGGGATATTGCCGCTACGACATCACAGCAATACCTTCAGGATGTCTTCCACACAACAGAAAACCAACTATTCTGCACAGGGTATGCTAAGATCTTACCCAGAGGTAATCAAGAGAACCATAAATTATCGATGAATCTAGAAACACCACAAGCAGAGGTGAATCACCAATGCTACAGAAGAAGTGAGTGGGAAGAAGTGACTCTAATTTGATTTCTGAACAGATTCAACT
The DNA here is from genome assembly GCA_963425845.1 of Sphenostylis stenocarpa. Classification (NCBI taxonomy): domain Eukaryota; kingdom Viridiplantae; phylum Streptophyta; class Magnoliopsida; order Fabales; family Fabaceae; genus Sphenostylis; species Sphenostylis stenocarpa. The sequence goes on from OY731398.1 coordinate 9,662,767, forward strand.
AATACCCACCTCTTTGAGAATAAATTCCAATTTAGAAACAGATGTGACAATGTATAAGTACGACCAAGTTGGAGAACTCAACATAACAAAGGAAACCTCCTCATTCATAGAGAATGATACTGCTCTAATACCATGTTGAGAGAGAGGTTATTCATATACACACACACAGAACTAACTAATAACAGTGAACTTAATTGATAGGAAGTAATGTGATACTCTTATACATAACCTAGAGCCCCTACTACCAGTTAGGTTAAGTACTAGTCCTAAAGTACAAGCCCAAGCCTACTACCAGTAATCTAAATATATTCAATAATCATCAAAACAGAACCAAAAGCACATCGTCTTATTTGAACAGAACCAAAGAACGGTCACAGAAAATTACCACCTTAATGTAGTAATTATTTCTTATCCAAATTAAGTGTGGCAGAACCCAGTATAGTTGCAACAAATTCTGCACTTCATCCCACATTTGGCAATAGGGTTTACAAAAAAGAGAAAATAAAAGGATTGACACACTGAAAAGATTGACACACATGGCACTGACACAGAAAAAGCCATATCCAACACAGAAACAAAGCAACTGCCAAGCTTAGCGTCAGCTGATCTATAATTAGCACAACAGACCCAACACAAAGGCCGACTCCATAATTTCAACCTCATACAACGGATTGACCACTTGTTATGCCCCCTCTCATCTTTCAATCAAAATCACATCGCATTATTAAATCCAATCACCGTAAAAAGCAAACATAAATAACCAGGCACTTAATCAAGGCACCCTCATTAACATAAATGTCCTTCAGAAGTTGAGATTTAAAAACAGCATCGAAATTTAAGTGTCAACGAGCGTTACAACAAAACAATCCTCTTACTTCTCCTCTTATGCTGCAGGCGCAGAATGTCGTGTAGACGGTACAAAATCTAACCGTACCAACTTCAAGTACACAAAACTAGGTCCTTGATTGGATAAACTTCTCTATATATAGTTCAAAATTATAAACAGAAAGAAAATTAAGAAGGTAAAATAAATCGATCTTCTCCGGTAAGCTAAAATCAACTTATAATACTTAACAAGAAGCGCTCTGGTTTAACTTCTCCAAAAGCTTAAGTTTCCCTAACGAGGCAAGTTTAATTCGTTTTATTTTCTTATTTTCGTTTCGTATGAGTGTTTAATGAGTAAATTCATTCAAACTGAGCCTAGACAACATCACAGGCATCTGAAACACCAACATAGTGTTCCAAACAATAACCTCATCAATGTAGTACAAACTCAACTATACCTTCACATTCCAAACTAAACTCACCTAATGCACTCAATAACTTCAAATTCACTCACGGTCCGTACCTGGCTTGAAAAATATGGAAAGCCCGAAGTCAATAGCCTTGAGCGGCGAATTCTCCTTCTTGTTTGCAAACAAGAAATTCTCCGGTTTCAGGTCGCGATGGATGACCCCGTGCTTGTGGCAGAGCTGCACCACCTCCACAATCGTCCTCGTGACAGCGGCAGCAGCGCGCTCGGTGTAGTGGCCGCGGGCAACGATCCGGTCGAAGAGCTCGCCGCCCTCGCAGAGCTCCATGACGAGGTGGACGGCATTGTCGTCCTCGCAGGCCTCGCGGAGCGACACGATGCTAGGGCTCTCCGGCAGGTGGCGCATGATGGCGACCTCGCGGCGCACGTCCTCGACGTCGACGGCAGTCCTGAGCTTCCGCTTGGAGATGCTCTTGCAAGCTAGCAGTTCGCGAGTGTCGCGGTCGATACAGAGGTAAGTCACCCCGAACTCGCCGCGGCCGAGCTCTCGGTCGACGAGGTAGCGGTCCTCGATGTTCTCCTTGGGCACGCCGGCAAGGACCGTGATCGGCGCCTTCTGTTTGACGGCTTCTGCTCCGGCACCGCGCTTGCCGTGGTGGTCGGCGTTGGAGAAGCTCGATTTGACGTCCTCTCGGGCTACGGCGGCCGGGGATCTGCAGCAGTTTCCCATGGCAGGAGGAGAGGAGATCGCGGGAGAGGAGAGGGTTTGGGAGGAGAGTGTCGACGACACGTGCTAGGGTTTCACATCATAATGCGGAAACCCTAACCCTAGAATGTGATTTTGAAAAAGAAGGTGATGAGATTGAAACAAAGGTGATGAAGAAGAAGAAGAAGATGAAGAGTAAGAGAGAGAGAGAGAGAGAGAGAGAGAGAGAGAGTGACAATGAGTGTAAGTGTGAATGAGAGTGAGTGAGAGTAGTGAGTGAGGGGATGGAGTGTGTGCGAGGGTGTACGGTAACGGCTGGGGATGCGGTTTTTTAGGAGCCAGGATCCTCGGGTATTCGCCATTTCATTTTTATAAATTATTTAATTCCTCTTTTTTCGTTTTCAAGAAACTTTTACTTATTATAATGAAACATTTACTCTACTTATTTAAAACATTTACCTTTTTTTATGACTGCGAAAGTTTGCTAATAATGATAATAAATACAACTGTAAACAAAAAAATAATAATAAATACAACTGCAAAAGTGATTCTTTTTGTTGTTTTTTAAAACACGCACTATCGTCCAAAAGCAATGAGATTAATTTTGTAAGAATCTGAAATAGTGATTTTTTTTATCAAATTAATATTTTCTAGTAAATATTCCTTATTTATATATTCAAAAAATAAATTTTGAACAGTTATTTAAAATTAAAAGGTATAAGTACTTGTCTTGAATCCATAAAGTTAACACTCATCTCAACCAATCAAGGCGTGTAGGAATATTTTTAAATTTTATCAGAGTATCATTTAACAGTTGGGTCATACAATATTAATTCAAAAGAGATTAATTTAGTATTATATTAAACAAATAGTTAGACTTAAATGATAAATAATATGTGTTAGAGAACGATTTATTTTAGGTAATTGTTATTAAATGTGTGAATTAATTGACATAAAAGTAGTAATTGTTTTTTATGTCTTAAACATGTCGTTGTGTCAAGAAAGAAAAGTTGTTATTTGTCATTTATAATAGTTATATCCAACATACATAAAACACTTACTAAATTTTATTTGAATGATATAATTCAAATAAACCCTTAACTTATATTTTAGTGGATTTATTTCATTTTTTATTCACATAATAACAATTATTTTTATCTAAAGACGTCAACAATTTATATATTCTAATAATATTTTCAAGATTTTAACGACCAAAATAAATAACTCTATTGCGATCATTACCTCATTTATTGATTTTCATATAAAAAAAAAAAAAATCCAACCCACACTGTCTCTGCATAGTTGCATATTTCGTATGCAAAATTTGTCTTTTATCTTATAAGATATGAGAAAGCCATTTTTAACTAGATGGTAAATTTTGATCAACCTTGGAGGGTTCTTTGTATTTAGGTTTTTCCCAATCTGTTAAGGTTCTTTCTGTTGGAATATTTATCTCTTCATAAATGTTACTTGACACGATCCTACTTGCTGTTATATTTGGCAAACATGAGTACTATATAGTTTTCCAGTGGTGAAGAAGAAATCTTGTTATACGACAAAAAACAATAATTGAGATGAGGGTTTTCTCAAATAAAAAATGTTTGATGCACTTAATTAAAAATCTTGGTTCAATTTAACAGCAGACATGTTTAGTGACTATTGAGAATGTGACTATGCAAACAACATTCTACAATTTTAAAAATTTCTTCTTTTTTTTTTTTTTAACTTTAATGGACATGTGCACACGTCCCTAAAATAAAGAGGGTTTACTGTCCTAAGTATTGGAAGCATCTCTCTTAAAAATAATTACAAAGTGTCACATACTTGTCTGCATTTCAGGCATGATTAAACAAGGTAAATAAACTTTGGAAATGTCACTTGGGTCCAATTCACACTAGGCACCCCCATCAATATGCAACTATTTAGGAATACATCAAATTTTATTTCATGTTTTAGGGTAATATTGTACGGATTGTTGGGTTGTTAATTTTAGTTTTCTATATTTTATAATGTAATGTAAATTTAAGCATCTTGTACAAAAACCTACTTCAATGATAAAATTTTCAATCTGAGTGCTTAGTTTAAATTTATAAAGTTTATATTAATATTTTATCCATTAATATCTCTCATTCCCAACATGAAAAAAAATAAATAAATAAACAATGGGTTTACAAGCAACATGTTTGCATAACCAATTTCATATCAAATAAACTTGAGCCACTTTTCTTAAACAACCTCGTTTAAGATGACTTAAAAAATATTAATTCCTCAAAAACAATAATTTAAAAGTAACAAAAATAAATAACTACTTTTTAATAGTAATTTTCATGCATTTTTGTAAAAAAACGTATTTAATCATAATTTACAATGGTTGAACTCAATTTTATGATCAATAATAAAAAAATTATTATAATTTATAATTGAATTATTATAAAAAAAAAAACTACGTATAAATATTTATATCCCATTATCTTCATTTTCATGGTTCAAAGTGGCATAAGAGAAAATAAAACTGTCAAAAAAAAAAAAATATAATACGAATATCCTATGTAATGAAAAATTCTTTAATTAAGAAGGTATGATAAATAAATTTCTCAAGAGATTGTCATAAATAATTCTTCTTAAATGTACGATAATATTATAACATGCAACTTAATATAATTCTCACTTCTCTTAATTAACATGGTAGAAATCAAAAGAAAAGAAAGTAATAGGGTATAAATGAAAAGAAGGAGAAAACAGAAAATTTTGGAGGAGAATTAAGATTAAGCAATAGTTGAAGGGCATGAAGAATATGGGATTAGAGTGTAAAAGTGAGGAATAAGAAGAGAAGATGGCATGTGCTGTCTGATCAATTTACAAACAGATGAAACCAAAGGGACCTTCTTGTCTGTCTTCTTTCTGTGTTTGTTTGTGTGAAAGAGCAAGTGAGTGGGTCTCATGGGGCATCTCTACCAACCAGCTTTTCTCATTCTATTTCTGCACTTGCTTGCATTGCTCTGGTGCTTGTTTCAGAAGCTCCACATAATTGTTGCTAAGCCTTAGATCACACCCTGAACAAAGGGTACCAAATTATGAGTCACCCCAACCTTTTTTAAGACCAACCCTTATTATATTATTGGGTCCACTAATTGGGGAACAAGAGTTATTATGCCTCATTTTGTATTCATTATCTTCTCATTGGAAGCAGAGAACAAAGACAGATATTTCCAAACAACTCTGAGATATTCACGACAAACATGGACACAAGAAGGCCAAATACACAAATCCTATTCAGATTTTATGCTTTGTTCAATCTCGGCACTCAAACAACCTTATAGTTTAATCAAACCCATCACATGAATGGAATGAAAAATAAAAATATTAACAAACTAGCCAAATAAGTAAGCATTTGTAGAACTCATTTGGTTGAACCTTGGCATTTCAAGCTTGACATGGATCGTATGCACAACTTTCCCTTTTCAGTGCTGTCGCCATACACAGACATCACACATGAGTATGGCGTACAAACAAGTAGACAAAGTTTGGATTAAGGAAGAAGGAAAGATGAGTAAGAGGTTGATTAAGTGGCAGAATTAAATACTAATTAATTGGACCCAACTTTTTATTCAAATTTTTAAATTTTCCTAGTTTTCTTTTTAGCACCTTTTTTAGCCAAACCCAAATCATCACTGATTAGTTACATGTTTTGTTCGCCCATTTAGTAATTGCTCGACATTTTGCTTAATTTTGGGACATCCATAATTTTTTCTTTGTGCAATGTGACCTAATTGTTCAGTGGAAAATGTTTTTTTTTTTTCCTTCTTCTTCTTCTGATTGAAAAGTAAGGCAACTATTTGTTCTCTTTTGCTTTTCTTGTACACCAATAACCAAATATCGTTGGTCCAAAGTTCTAGAAGGATTTCATTTTGAGAGTAATCATGAATTCAATAGCTAGAATCATTTTTCTCCCATTTTATATTAAAAAAATTGTATTCGATAAATGTACAAAGTCACTTCTTTTATCTACATATATTATCTTTAAACTATAGAAAAGGAAACAAAAAACATGCAAAAATTACTTATAATTTTCAGCAATGCATTAAAAATTTTAATTAGAAACAAAAATAAAAGCATGACATAAGCACTGAAAAAATAGCCGCTGAAGAAAAAAAAATTTTCAAAGTTGCATACTGTTTGTCACCAAGTATTTTAAACAACCAATAATTGAATTAGTGAAAACATGAATCTGAGAATAATACATATACACTTATAAAATTAAAATTAAAAATTTACTTAAAAGTAAAATAAATTATAACATATAAAAATAAGTTTTATATATACAGGAAAGTAAATAAATCTAATTAAAGATTGAATAACAACATCTAAAATTGATTAACAATCATAAGTCTTTCTCTGCACTACTGTTGTTGCCATGATTGTGTAAGTTATTCGCATTGGTAACTTGACTTCTAAACAATGATAATTATGATAGCAAAGAGATATAATTGGTCAAAATCTTTTAACTTAAAAAGAAAGACATTAATTAATTTTGTGAAACAAAATAGTGAATTTATGAATTATGGGACAAAATTACTAGCAACATTTAAAGTTGAACTGCAGAAGAAGGTTAGAAGTGAAGCCCTTCCTTTAACTTGGTGCAACATGTCCATTTGTCTGCTTTTGCTAACTAACATTTTCAAAGACTATTTGTTGGTTGAAAAGCAACCAGAATAATTGAAAATTAGAGATACCATGCATAATATTGTTGGTTAAACCTTTGAGTCTCAGCAGGCACAAAGTCTTCTCCGTGCAAAACACATTGCTGCCTCCACAAACAAATTTCATTGCACGAATTTTCAAGTTTCAACACTACACAACCCATGTCAAAGTAAACAGTGTCTTCTTTACCTCTCTGCTTACAACTTTCAACTTTCAACGGTAATTACTCATTCATGTCAGTTTTTTTGTATTGGTCAATGATGTTTCTGATTTAACTTGAATGCTTGTTCTCTCATTATTTCATTATTGTTTATAGTTATGTCCATTCATTCAGTTTAATCACATTTATAAAATATTTTATTATTTTTAAATAATTATATTTTAATTAAATTCAGATAAAATAGAAAAAATTATACAAATTTGAGAAAATCAATTGGATTTTTAGTTCCGATTTTAGTTGAAAAATAAAAATCAATTTTCTATATACTATTTTTTTATAAAAATATAATATATTTTTATTTTTTTATCTCATAAATTATATTAAATTTAAATAATAATTATTTTATTATATTTTATCTTATTTTAATTATTATTCTTCATTCATTTTATATTTAAAACTTTCATCTTAATCATAAAAATAATTTTTATTATTTTATTATAAATACTATTATTAATAAATTTATTTTATATTTATTATATTATAAAAATATTGTTTTATCAAATTCTATTAAATTCTTAATTCGATAACCAGTTTAGTTTTAAGAATATTTATTATGATCAATAATTTTGTTTATGATAGGAAAAAAAAATATAAATTTTTTTTCTAGGAACAGTGGTGATACAACTATGGCCCAATAACCACCCCCAATACTACAAAAATGATGATTTTTTGCACATGATATTCAACTTTTATTGCATAAAAATGGTGTCTAAAGCCCACATGTAGTCCAAGTACGAAAGGAACAAAAAAACGTTAATTGAAATAAGAGATTTTACTAAAGAAAGCTCCTGAGACAGTTTGAGGAATTACCGATGAATATTGTATGTTTTAAAAAATGGTTAACAACACCTTTTATACACTTTTTTTTTATTGTTGAAATTAACAAATTATATAGTTTTCGATTAATGATTTTAAATTTCCATTGCTTGAAATTTACAACTTATTGATTGAGACTTTGTTATATCTCAATTTTTATTTAACGACTTTTAATTATATAATTTTTAATAAATTTCAATTAATAGTGAAATATGTTATTAACACTTCTTTTATTATCATAATATCATAAAAAAAATTGATCCTTTATTCGCCTTGTTTCTTAATATTACAGCATGTCAATATAACGTAGGAAGAAATAGTGTGCTATTTACAGAATATACCATGGTGTTGATGTTAATTCACACTAAAGGAAGAAGAAAAGAGCGTTCCATGCAGACACTTTCCACATGCAAATGTGGTAATTGTTGGGGGATGTACTTTTTTTTTTTTTTTTCTAAGCTTCTAAAACCATGTTCTATGAACGTGATGTGTGTAGAAAATACACACGTATAATAATAACCAAAGTGTTATCATATAAAGTTTTGCATGTGTGAAGATTCTAAGAAGATACATACCACATGTTAAGGGTACAATTTTGAAAGTATTTAACAATATATTATGTGAAAGCTACGAATTAATTGATCGATTTTGTTTCAAAAATTGAGTACCCTAACGTGAAGAATTAAGAATATCCATGACGTGGAAGCTAAAAGTCAAAAAGCTAATATGAACAAATATTCTTGTCCTCTGTCGCTTCTCACGGATTCGCGGTAACATTAATTCATATTGCTCTTCAATTTACATTAATAATATAACAATAATACATTGCTTAATTAGTATTAAGCATAAACATGACGCGTACTTTTGTTTTTTGTTTTTGTTCGCACGAATTCTTGTACCTTAAATACCTCAATATTAAGGCTTTTGTAAGAAACCGGGGATTAAAAAATATTTTTCACATAATTGTATTTAAAAAATATGGTGTAATTATGAAACTTTGGTTAATTCTGTTTTTGGTCCCACCTATTTAAAAAAAAACTATATATTTAAAATAAATAAAAAATAGTCTTTAATTACTAAATCGGGAAGGCTAAAAGTAATATTAAATCTTACCGTTGTATTTGTTCTCGCATATAGAAACGTCAAAAATGAAAAAAAAAATTAAGAATTTATGTCTTTCCATATACACAAATTCTGAAAATAAAGAAAATAGAGATGTATTTTCTTTTATTTTGTTTGTACGCAAAGAAATGTGAAGAAGGTGTTATAAAATACTACATTACATAATTATTACCTATTTATTAAAAATTATATTATTTTTATCATTTATATTATTACAATAATAAATTATAATAATTAAAAATATATATTACAATAATAAGTAAATTTATTAAAAAATATTTTTGACCCGTTTCTTTCTTTTATCTAAATTTAAATAATTCCATATTCATTTTCTTTTCTTTTCTTTCTCTTTCCATATTTTATATCATCTCATCTAAAGAAAACATAAATTTTAAATCTCAAACTTTAAAATTTAAACCATAATCCTTAAATATTAAACCCTAAAAATCTTATCTCAATTACTCTAATTTAGGAGTTAAAACATTTTTAAAATTTAAAGAATTATTTAAAAAAATCGAGCAAGATGAAAATTACCCCCAAATTTTAAGGAATAAAACATAACCAAATATTAATAATGTTGTGTGACAAAGATGATTGATAAAGTTGAAAAAAGTGAGGGGGTATCAATGGTGCATATGAGTTGCATTATGAATTATGTTCCAACATACGACTGAAGATTTATCATCTAATAATGATTTAGAAATGTGCGACAAAAGGTATACTAAATCTGAAACTTACCATTGCTTTTTGTTTCTATTTCTATATGCTTTCATTTTATCTTTTATTTAAGGGAAATTTTGAATGAGATAATATATAAGCAAATTATCTCTTCCATCAAACGCTCATGAGGATAACCATTATACAATATGAAGAGACTTTTTTGGCATAAAATATCTTTCTTTAAGGATAAAAAATTCGCGTGATGGATGGATAGGACACTATCATATTGCTTCTTCAACTCAAGTTCCATTATATTGACAATTCGAGAAAAAACAAGCACAAAGGACACAAAACATCAAAACACACTTACAACATCTATGCAACAATCCCTATCTTATATACCTTACGAAGCTAAACAACTTCCAAGGTGAAGAACTTAGGACGTGTGCTGTTTATTTGCCTTTAACGTTTGTGGAAGATTAACGAATAATCACGGTTCATCACAAATAGAAGGAATATGAACAATCAAATAAATGTTCATAACTGGGGTTTTGACTTAAGCAACCAAAAAATAGAGAAAGCTATCAATATATTAAAAATTAGACTGGCCATTAATAAAACTTGATTTTGAAGCTCATTTTACAGCTGAAATAGTATTGATAATGGTTTAATTGCAGAACTGTGACTTGTCCCCCATTCTATTGCATTTATGCTTTAGAAATTTATAGGATTTGAAACCACTCTTTCTTGCATGTCTTTAAAAATTACTCTTCCTTTTACGTCTTCAAAAAAAATTACTTTTCTTTTTACCTAAAAATTTAAGTACGATTTTATTGAATAAAAAAAAACAACGTATAAAAAATAAATATTTAGATTGAACTTTTATTTAATTAATATTATCATCTCTATAAATCTTTCCTTCGTGAAAACTCCAATAATAATACCAGACTGAATATCTTTATAGGAAATTATACTTTAAAATTCTCATAAGTGTTCCCAATTTCTATAAATAAGCATTACTAGTGAATTTTACTATTAATGTTTTTTTCTTCCTACTTCATCGTCCTTTGGATTCACGTTCTGTCAAATGAAATCGTAGATGCTAAATGTCTACTTGAGTGGGTGAAGAAATTAAAAATAAAATAGAAATATCACATGGGTATATGGACGAAGATGAAATAAAATTAGGGTAAAAATAAAAATTATATCCAAACATATGTCGAAACTTTTATCATGTTACATAAATTATTATTGTAATAAATTTTGAGGAATCCAATATATAATTAAATTTCTTAAACATGTTAATAAGAATTTTGTAATAATATTAACGTTTAAGAAATGACATTCAAATTGATCTAAATTTTTCATGTTATTTAAAAATTGATGTAAATAATATTTTTTATATATTCTTCCTCCTGATTTATTAAAATATTATTAAGATCAAAAAATAAAAAAATAAAATTATAAATATATAAATAAATATATAAAATAATTATTAAATTTAGAAAGATAAAATCATAAATTATATAAGAATTACGTAATTAAAAAAAAATAAAAATAAAATTATAAATATATAAATAAATATATTAAATTATTATTAAATTTGGACATTAAAATCATAAATTATATAAAAATAAAAAATAAAAAATTAGAGATTACACCCCTGATTTAACAACATTGCGGCATTGTTCTTCATCATGCATTAGTATTTTTGTTGTGGTACGTCGTTTGTGGTGTGGCTATGGAGTATAAGAATAAGAAAGAATGTGTGGGGCCCAATGGGTCAGCGTCCATTTTGAAGTCAAGTGTCTTGGATTGGACCTTTGAGCTCTTTTCTCTATCTAATGGGCCCACAGGCCCACCAAAAGCCTGGTTCACACTAGCAGCCTTTCATTTGATCCATGGTTTCTTTCTTTTCCACACTTTATTTCGTATTCCTATTAACATATCCCATAATTAAATAAGAATAATAATGATGGACGAGCCTCATCAAAATTTTCAATAAAAACCAAAAATTACTTCACAATTTTTTTAAATCTCCAAAAATTACTTTAATGATAAACATCTTTTTTTTTTTCCTAACTTAGTATTTATGAAGCAAACATACAAGATATATAATATTATATATATTTTTTCCCGAATTGAAAACCATGGAGATTTAAATAAGCACGCCTTAAAATGGAGAGCAACCTAATCTAATCAAAATCAAATCAAATCCAAGATCATTCACACAATTGTCATCTCTTGCACGCATCAAATTGGTTCAAACCAAGAAACATATGTTACCAAGTGTCGTTTCAACTAAAACATTTTTCACAAAAATGGGATATTAAAGAAATGGTTCAAGCATAAATGAAAATATGATTTGGAAGCATGCAAATACATGTACCTCGGAACACCACAGAAACATAAAGGAGTTAACTACATGGACCTGTTTTGACAACAATTCTATGACGAGATGGTTAACGTAAATGAGAAGTGTGTGTCTTGTCTATTTCTCTATCTCTTCTTTCTTGTTTTTTTAATGCTACATCTCTCGTGACTATTTTGTTGTAGAAATCTAAATGCTGTAAAAGTTGATCATGTTGTGGTCTTTTTGTCCTTTATCTTTGGTGCTAAACGGTAAAACGAGTTGGTGTCTTAGTTCATCGTTAAATCCAAGTTTCATTTAACTTATCAACTAAAAATATGTAAATATATAACAATATTAAATTTTAACTCATGAATATTTATAAAATTAAAAGATGTGGGAAAAAAATATTGGCAGAACAGAAAAATTATAAAAAATAGTTTCCAAAAATAAAAATGTGAAAAAATTACAATAAACATATATATGTTTTTAAAATGAACTGAAAATAACATATTTGCAAACACGAAAATAATTAAACTTTATATAATGTATACCTTTAATCGAAAATTATAATTAAAAAATTAATTTTAAATAAAAAAGTATAGAATGCAAATAACGCATTTTTCTAACTTTATTTTTTCTCTATTCAACTATATCATATCTAGGTTTTTGAAGAATATTTTCAAAGTAAAATATATATATATATATATATATATATATATATATATATATATATATATATAATGATGCTATGTAAAAACTTTCTACAACTTATTTTTTAAACTAAAATTACGCATTTTAAAATTAGAATACATAAATACATATACTTTCTATATATACTATGTTTAAGATGAATTGGGTTATAAGTGTTAAGATTCTCAACAAAAAAAGTGAGAAATCATGATTAGGAATTTACAGAAAATCAAACCATAAGGTGGAGAAGTCAACTGAAGAAAAAATAGTAGAAGTGACGTTGAATTAGTTTAACAACCTATTCAAAATCTAGATATTGATGTTAAGAATGATGAATCACATGATTATTGAGATAAGATAGATAGTGAAAATATTGGTAATGCTAATAAGTTACCTAAAGTTCATTCAAGAAATCTCACCTTCTAATAGGTATTTTACTAATGAGTTAAAAATCTTGTTACTTTAAGTTGAGTTTTAAATAAAGTCCAGAAAATTAAGTTGAAAAATTAGATATATAACAAGTTCCTTGTGCTTTTATAACAGTGATATCAACAAAATTAAATATAAGGCACATTAGTATAATAAGAAGATTTATGTCAAATCCAAATAAAAAACATTGAAATGATGTGGAATGAATTTTTAAAGTATATTCATGATATTGCTGATTTCAAATATGACTTAATACATAGTTCTAAAAAGTTCCAACAAAATTATTAGTTTTAGGTCACCTTTATATAATGATTAAGTAAAATTTATAAGATTTTGAGTTCTTCTCATACTAAGAATAAGTCCAGATATACAAAATCAAAATTTATGTTATTTGTTTACTTAAATTCGTCATATATGTCAATTTTTTGTGCAAAAAATTCATTACTAAAAATCTTACAATAAATATAAAGAGAAAAAAATTATTTAGATTTTCACGTAACTATATAAAACTTCAAATTACAACCGAAAATAAGTGTATCATAAGTTGAATTTTTTATAACAAATTTTAAAGATGTATTTTTTATTCCAACAACTCCATTATTTCTATAAAGATTGTGCTCAACAGTGAATATATTTTAAAAAATTTTATTTATGATTGAATACTTGTTATTATTTTTATTACGAGAGATTATCTAAGTTAAAAATTTCTTTTATCTCATCAATTTTTTTTCTCCATATTCTTTTACAAAGAAAAATATTTTCGTTTTTTTTAATTATATTTTTTTGTCTGTTTATTTGTGTGTTTTTCTTTTTATCACTTAAAAAAAACATTAAAATAAAAAATTAATAAAAACAATAAAAAGATTTTTTTAAGCCTTATGATTATCTATATTCTTTTATAAATATTGTTTTACAGTTTATTTCGTGGATTTCTTTATCCTTCTCCACTTATCTGTTGTCTTACTACTAAGGTATATAAAACTTGTTGGTAGTCCCTATCGCAACTGGATTAGCTAAATAACCTCAAGAATTTTTTTCTACGTGACTTAAAGTATCCCATATACTCTATGTTGGCACATAGTTTTATCAAACTTTTTAATTTTCTAGAAATCTCTTTTAGAAAAACATTTATACTATCTAGTATCCCACTAGAAAAGCATCAAAATTTTTGTCTGCATATTCTTGCGCAAACGGGAAGAAATTTCAGTACAGTGATTATTCATGTATTATTGAATTATTATTTTATTGATTTAACATATATCTCATAAAGTAACGACCATGAGCAATGACGGATCTTCTTGGAAGCTGAAGGGCCGTGCCTGCACGGCTTTATAACTCTCATGTAATTTATGATTTTGACTTCAAAACATAGTGAACATTTAATATATTTACTTGTATATTTACAATTTTATCCTCTCAGTCTCTCATCAGTTTTGTAATTCACATATAATTTATGATTTTATTTCCCTCAAACTTCATGATAATTTAATATATTTAAGTATATATCTACAATTTTATCTTTTCACTCTTTCATATTTTTTCTTCCTTTTATATTTATTTATTATTTATTAATAATATATTATTTAGTCTCATATCAATGGTCAAGATCCGCCACTGACCATGAATTATAACTAATGAATACAATATAAATTAAATCATAAAATGCCTTATTTTTGAAGCATAATTTAAATCATAAAATGTGAGTGTCTCTTTTTGTCATTATCTTTCAAACCTTTTTCAATGTCCATTCCTATTTACTCTTCTAAACAATTCGTTCACACGATCCAGCACTGGACCTTATTAAACTATTCCACTCAACTTTCTTCGATCACCCAAAAAAAAAATTATGCAATGCATGTTCTGAATCTCCACAAAAACATATATAAAGTCCACTATCCCTGTTCCACGTGGTTTAGGGTTCTCACATACGACTCTTTCAATTTTCAAACCTAATTTTCTGACGAACTCATAAAACATTCGTCGATAAAGCTATAAAAAAAATGAACACATGGATACATATGTTTCAAACTTTCCAACCTCTGTTTCTTTAGCTTTCCTCTTCTTGATTTTGCAGTAGTGGTCCAAATTGAACGTAACCAGAAGAATGTCATGAATGAAGCTGCAAGGAAAAATACGTAGAAGAATGGGTCAATCACGTTGTTACCTGGTCCTCGTCAAAACAAAAAGAAACCAAACAACTCTTCATCCCAATCTTATCTTCTTTATCCTCCACAGTTCTCTTTCCTTTGTAATCTTCAAGAAACTTCACTGTGATCAATGCAACGCAGAAGATTTTATTTTCCAACTATTAATATTGTTATCTTTTTGCTACCATTATTTGCTTAATGGTTATTTTTTGGCTATAAATTTTTCATTTTATGTTCACACTTAATAATTGTATAGGATGCTTCATTTTCTTCATTTATTTTGGGTTGTCCGTTAATGGATATGGGTGTGAATATTATTATATATGTTTGGAAATTTTTTATAGTTAATGGATATGGTTGTAAATATTATTAATATATGTTTAGTAATTTTTTATGGGTCTTTTTAATAAAATCATTAGGTTGATATTACTATCAACCGAAAGTCTTAAGACATTGAATTATGAGTCATATTTATATATTATTTACACTACTAGAAAATATACTTTCAACGTCGCTGTTTAACGTCGGTTATATCTTACCCGACGTTAAATATGCTTTCAACGTCGGTTGGTCAACAACCGACGTTGAAAGTCGAATTCTGACACATTCTACGTCGTTTTAGCATGCCCGACGTGGAAAGTAGGATTTCGACGTCGGTTATGTCTTTACCCGACCTTGAAAACCCATCTGCATGGGCTTTCAACGTCGAGTGTGGGTATAAACGACGTTGAAACCCCGTTTTCCCAGCATTTTGTATCTCCCCTTACTCTCCAGCATCGCGGCCACTCCCCTTACTCTCCAGCATCGCGGCCTCCCTCACTTTGGACTCTCCGGACGCCCTCCCTCACGTCGCCACCGCGCACCGCGTGACACCCCGCCGCAGACACCTCCACCCCACTGCGGCTTCCACCCCACCGCGACGGTAGGCACCGCACCGTCCACTGCGGACTCCGGCCGCACCGCAGGCTCAACCTCCACCCTACCACAACCTCCACCTCCACCCCACCCCACCAGAACCTCTACCCCACCGCGACGCTAGTCGCCCACCCTCCACCCCCACCGCAGCCTCCACCCACATTGCATTGTCCGCTCACCACAACGTCGACCCTAACGCCGCACTCGCATCCTCCACCTCCACCCCAGGTGCGTGCCGCTCTGCTTTCTCGTGGTGCGCACCTTCATCGCTGCCTTAACCCACATGTACGATGTTTCCTTACTACATTTCATAGGTAGAGATTCTTAGTCATTTGCCGTTAACTGTTGATTCAATTCTTAGTCATATTATAGTTTTTTTCAATGTATTGATGATGTGTACAATTATACTTGAACTGCTTGAATATGCCCATGGGGCTTTTTATTGTCAGGTTTCACTGTGTCATTTAAAATTGTTGGCAAAAAACAAAGGAAACTCTGCCGGATTTTTGTTAGAAATTAATCATGAAGTGTGAATTCTGAAAACTACATATAACAATGTAGTTATATAAGTGATGGTAGTAACAATGAAAACTCTATAATTTCAATTTATACAAATTTGGTTTTGACCAAAAAATAGACGAAATTCTGTTGAAATTTCGTTACAAATTAATCTACTTTGGTATAGATTTCATTAGAGATAACGATTATTAGTATTAATCGTTTTATGGGTTTCTCATTTGTAGACTCCAATTCCAAAATGGATCGAAGTTGGGTAAATGTAAGTCGTATTTCACAAGAGTATGAGAATGGAGTTGAAGAATTTTTGCGATTTGTCGAACACAATGACACCAAGGTTAATGGAAAATTGTATTGTCCATGCGTTAACTGCGTTAATGGGAGAGTACACACACTAGAGACAATACAGGAACATATTTTATGTGATGGGATAATGAAGAATTATATCCTATGGACATGGCATGGTGAAGTGATTGATACACCAATAGTAACACAAGCTGAGGAAGAGGAGGATATGACAATGGAAGATCGAATAGAAGACATGATTCGTGATGTAGGTCAAGAGAATTTTCTGCAAGCACATGCTGCTGTGTATGATAAATTGAAGATAGATTCGAGAGATACCTTCGTATGCTTGGATGTACAACATTCACGCGATTGTCGATTGTATTGAGATTGGTCAATTTGAAGGCCAAATTTGGTTGGAGTGATAAAAGTTTCATCGAGTTACTAGAAGTTTTGAAAGATATGCTCCCAAGCGATAACACCTTGCCCGATCGTATGTATGAAGCCAAAAAAATACTTTGTCCAATGGGTTTACAGTATAAAAAGATACATGTTTGCCCTAATGATTGTGTATTATACGAGAAAAGAGTTTGAAAGCCTACATGAGTGTCCAAGATGTGGTGTATCGCGTTACAAATTGAAAGACAAGGATGATAATAGCGAATGTATTGATAGAAAGAGACCTCCTGCAAAAGTTATATGGTATCTTCCAATTATTCCAAGATTGAAGCGATTGTTTGCCAATGGAGAAGATGACAAGAATATGATATGGCATTCAACCGCACAAAAACGTGATGGATTGCTTCGTCATCCGGCCGATTCTCCACAGTGGAAGAAAATTGACTGCCTATTTCCAAGTTTTGGCGGTGATGCAAGAAATGTTAGACTTGGACTAGCCACGAGACGGCATGAATCCTTTTGGTAACTTAACCAGGTAATCACGACTCATGGCCAGTTCTTTTAGTGATTTATAACCTTCCACAATGGTTGATTTTCAAGCGCAAGTACGTGATGTTATCCATCATGATTGCAGGTCCAAGACAGTCGGGTAATGACATAGATGTTTATCTAAGTCCGTTAATAGATGACTTAAGGCTATTGTGGGAGGAAGGAGTGGATGTGTTTGATGCATATCAACAGCAGAGCTTCAAGTTACATGCAATGTTATTTTGTACTATCAATGACTTCCCAGCATATGGAAACTTGAGTGGGTATAGTGTCAAGGGTCATCATGCTTGTCCTATTTGTGAGGAAGATACAAGTTTTCTACAATTGAAGCATGGAAAAAAGACTGTGTATAATAGGCACAGAAAATTTCTTCCACATAACCACCCATATCGAAGATTGAAGAAAGCTTTTAATGGTCAGCAGGAAGATAAAATTGCCAAACAACCTTTAACTGGTGAACAAGTTTATGAACAGGTTAGAAACATTAATGTTGTCTTTGGAAAGACTAAAAAACAGTCGTCTGATAAAAACTTGTGGAAAAAGAGATCAATTTTCTTTAACCTTCCATATTGGAGTCATCTAGATGTGAGACATTGCATTGATTTTATGCATGTGGAGAAGAACATATTTGATAGTCTCATTGGCACACTATTGAACATTAAAGGAAAAACAAAGGATGGAGTCAAAGCTCGTCAAGATCTATGTGAATTGGGAATACGTCCGAATTACATCCAAGACACGAAGGCAAGAGAACATATTTACCACCCGACTTGTCACACATTGTCAAAGAAGGAGAAGACTAGTTTATGTCGGTGTCTTCACAGTATTAAAGTGCCACAAGGATACTCTTCAAATATTAAGAGCCTTGTGTCCATGAAAGATCTGAAGCTAGTTGGGTTAAAGTCGCATGATTGTCACGTTTTGATGCAACAACTCTTACCCGTAGCTATACGTGACATATTGCCAAAGAATCTACGACATGCAATTATGCGTCTTTGTTTCTTCTTCAATGCTATATGTGCCAAAGTAGTTGATGAAAAATCATTGGAGCAGTTGGAAAATGAAGTCGTTGTTATATTATGTCGGTTGGAGATGTATTTTCCTCCATCATTTTTTGACATTATGGTGCACTTAATAGTTCATCTTGTAAGAGAGATAAGACTGTGTGGTCCGATTTATTTGAGGTGGATGTACCCAATTGAGCGATGTATGAAGATCTTTAAAGGGTATACAAAGAATCCATATAGACCTGAAGCTTCTATTGTTGAAAGGTATATTGCGAGAAGAAGCTATAGAATTTTGTTCGAATATTTAGGAAAGGCCCTAGCAGTGGGTGTACCTACTCAACGACATGATCATAGAATAAATGGTAAGGGCACTCGTGGGGTCAAAATACAATCAAAAAATGCTAGTGAGTTGACCAGGGCACACTTGTATATTCTAAACAACACAGATGAAGTTCTTCCTTACATATCTGCTCATCAATCAATATTGAAGACCCTCAACCCCAAAATGAGTGAGCGGTGGTTGGTTAATGAACATAATAATACTTTTGTTAAGCTGGTTTAAAACAAAAATTTTTTCAGAGGACAATGCATCGATACTTTGAAATGGCTAGCACATGGTCCTAAACGAACATCGTGACTTGGACTGGGTATGACATTAACAAATACTCATTCTACACAAAGTTACAAGATGAAAAAAGTACAGTCCAAAATAGTGGAGTATCTATTGAGGCGACATCCATGCACTTTTCTAGTTCAAAGGATAAGAACCCAATTATGGCGTCTATGAGTTACTTTGGAGTGATTGAGGAGATTTGGGAGGTTGACTACATTCAATTCGGAGTTCCTATATTCAAATGTAAATGGATTGATATTAATACTGGTGTTCAAACTGATGAAATGGGATTCACTTTGATAGACCTTAAGAAGATAGGGCATAAGGAGGAACCATTCATAATGGCGTACCATGCAAAACAAGTTTTCTATGTAACTGATCCATGTAATGACAGATGGTCGAGTGGTACTCCAAGCAAAAGGGAATGATGTTATGCATGAAGAAGATGATGAATTAGATGATATTATTAACATCCCCACTCCATCACGGATGCCTAGTAGTATTGATGATATGCAAGAAGATTTGGTTCATGCTATTCGTAAAGATCATGATGAAGGCATATGGGAAAACTTAACTATTTAAGTTATGTGTTCATAACTAATTTGTGTTTATATTGAAAATATGTGATACATTGTGTTTATATTTCAAATATGTGATAAATTGTGTTTATATTCCAATTTATGAAAAAACTTAACTTAATTTTTTTTTTTAACGAGGCAAATGACATCTCGTCCACCATCTCCTCCAACATCTCCTCCATCATCTCCTCCGGCATGTCCACCCCCCATCTCTAAAGAGGACTCGACAAGCCACACGGTTGAAAAAGTTGACCGTTCGTCATACGGCGGGAGATAAGTTGGTTGTCGGTGTGGATCCAAAGGCGGCAAAATATCGGGGCCACATCACACTCAATTTAGGTCGTACTTGGGTACTCTTGCTAGAGAAAAGGTATGTAATTTTTTAGAGTTTTTAACTTGTTATGCATATATGGTCGACATATGTAAATGGATTGATATCTAACGTTTTAAGTTCATAATTAGGTATCTATTTTGCATCCATCTTGGGATTATGTGGAGGAGACTTGCAAAAATTTAATTTGGCAAGATATTTTGGTGAGTTTTGTTAACTCGTTAAATTATGTTAAGTTAAGTTAGATCCTAAACTTTGTTATCCTAATTTATTTTGTTGTTTTTGCGAGAATCACTTTGATATTGTTAACTCTGAACAAGTTAGGAGAAAAGTCATGTCATCTATTGCCAAAATGTGGAGGCAATTCAAGTCGATATTGACTTCAAAATGGATTTTTAATGACCAAGCCATTAGCAAAGGATTAACTCCTTGTCGGCGTTATGACATAGATGAGGAAACTTGGAAGCGGTTTGTCGGGAGTAGGACTGGTCCACAATGGGAGGTATGTTACTATTTAAAAACTTTGGTATGTTTCCATATTGTCTTATTAATTTAGCACATTGTAATATGATATTATGTTGCGGGAGAAGCGAATAAAAGGAAAGGAGATTCGGAGAGTTTGAATGTGGCCCCCACTGTACGTCTCGTGGGGGTATGATTTGTTGACGCAACGCCTGATGAAGGAGAAGGCTAAACTTCGAGAAGCTGAGTTAGCCTCTTCGGTGTAAGCCAGGAAGAAATTTCCCCATCATCTCCTCCAAAACGTCATCAAAAATGGAAGAGGGCTCGGCAAAAGCCCTCCGGTGAAATGACATCGGAGGAGGCCCGCTTGATTGCTTGAGCGAATTGTAAGTCAAATTAGTTTCTTTCAACCTCATTAACCATGCTTTGTCATTCATCAATTTTTTTTACAATATATAATGCTCAATTGTAGGATTCTTTAGAGGAGCGGTATACACGGGGAACATTCGTTCCCAGTGGTCGTGAAGATATATTAACTACTGCTATTGGACGCCTAGAACACCCGGGCGTGTTCGTCTTCGTTGGAGCTGGTGTGGGTATTCGAGCATATTTTGGAGCTCCATCATCGGACCATACCCACACCACATCATTGAGCCGGCGGGAGATGGTCGGATTGGAGGAGAGTCTAACAGTGAGGCCGAGACCAGCGATGGTTGAAGAGGCGACGGCGACGCCGACACCAGCCATTACCGCACGAGTTCGGGAGGAGATGATGCGTGTATTTGGTTCAAGTCTAGCATCCATAGGTGTCACACGGCCTACCCACCCACCTATGGATGTTCCTCCTCCATCTGCCACACGAGTTAGCACAAAGGGTAGTTGTCTTGAGCCAAATACTGGCGATCAAGAGCTTCCTGCTACTAATCGGGAGGTTGTTGTTGTTGTTGCAGACATCGACCACTCGGGTATGTGTGGATGATATCTTAATGACAAAAATTCATGTGCATATTAAATAATTAATGTCTTATTTTTGTGTAATCGAGTCGGTGTGAATTTTATGTTGATGAGGATGGATCCGAACCACGATTGGTGGCGGTTGGTTCAATTGAAGAGGGGCCTCTACAATTCATAGTGTGCCTTTAGCACCTAACTTGGCCAAAGTGGTCATTGAAGAGGTTCGAGATGCTTATGCTCTTGTACCTGTGCCCACGGACGAGGTGATGACGAGTGGGACGGACCCTCCAGGACCTTCATTGCATGGCCTAGACATCTAATCGGGCCTATTTTGAAAAAGGTTTGCATATACTTTACATTAATTATCATATGTAGTCCGATGCTTGTTTTTTATTATTTCTCAAGTCAATGTTATTTTATGTAGGATGTTCGAAGCCACCCAGGTTGCCTAAGCTGGTTCCTACTTCCCATACTAGTAAAGGTAAGGAAGTAGATGTCCCGAGAAAATCCAATTTTTCAACTACTATCTGTTGTCCCACGGTTGTATATTCAATCTTTTCAAGTGAAGTGGGATGTTGATAAGTTAGGGGTAGACAATAAGAACTTTTCCCTTTACATTGACCACACCGATGCTATGGAGATAGCGAGTTGGCAATCGATGTCTAAACATAGCGGTGTTACAATTTTGAACAATGTAAGTATTTATTTTTATTTACTAATTATGTTATTTGAAGTTATCGTCATATTTAATGTACATTGAGCTGGCTACTTTAGGATGATGAATGAATTGTCGGAGGAACAACGCACCCAAGATGTGTATGGATTTTTTGAGCCCCGATCCATACAAAAATCGGGAAACAAGAGAGAAGAAGTTCAAATATACATCCAAAATTGGATGATGAAGTCAAGGAAGAAAGTTTACTTAGGTGCTTACCACCATCGGTAAGTATTTAAGCGTATGAAATTATTCGCATTAAATTTTATAGTGTATTGTATTATCCTAACTTTTTGTAATGTAAGCGAAATCATTGGCGAGTTGTTGGTTGTTTGCCCAAAGCGGAATGTTGTGGCTTGGTTACGCTCCATTGGGCAAGAAACCTGATGCAAATCTTAAAAACATTGTAAACAGGTACACATTCTTATAATAATTTAAACAATTATTAATTGTTTTGTTACTTAATTGTTTCATTATATCTTGTATTGCACGGTGCATTTAAGGTTTGCAATAAAATTGATGGAGTACACACAAGCAAAAGCACGACTCAGATTGGATTTTTGTTAATGTAAGTCATTTTATATTTATGTATTATATCATTCATTTTATATGTCAAATTAATATATTATTTTTTGTAGTGTAATAGGCAACCGGGATCTTATGAGTGCGGATATTATGTTATGCACTTGGATGTGGGCTGATTGTTGTTAGCAAGATTGAGGATACATGGAATCGGGTTTGCTTAAATTTAGTATTCAATAAAAGACCCAGTATTGTGTCATTGGATACTCTGTTAAAATATCTTTTTCTTGTAACGGTATTTTCGAGACAGGGAAGCATTGCCCATAGAGACCATTGACGATATTAGAAACACATGGGCCGATAAGTTTGTTAAAGTTAGAAGTAGGCAAGTTTAGTTATTAATTTAGTACTTAGTTTAGTAGTTAGTTTAAGTAGTTAGTTTAGTTACTTTACTAGTTAGTTTAGTTACTTTACTAGTTAGTTTACTAGTTAGTTTATTAGTTAGATTAGTAGTTAGTGTATTTGGTAGATAAGTAGTTGGATACACTATAATTTTGGATACAATTTTATTTTTGGATGCACATTCAATTGTTTATATCTTGTACATTGTCTCACTGGGTTGTATTCAAATTTGCGGGTATGTATATATACAAACATTGGGTACCCTGTATAAACAAAGCGTCCATTTTAAAAAAAAAATAGACTTTCTACGTCGGTTCTGCCAATAACCGACATAGAAAAGCTAATATCAACGTCGGTTCATACCATAACCGACGTAGTAAACATTACTCGCTTGAGCGACGAGTGTACTCGCTTGAGCGACGAAAGCTTCAAACAAAGGGGACTCTCGGGTTCCATCTCGCTTGAGCAACGAGTGTACTCGCTTGAGCGACGAAAGCTTGAAACAAAGGGGACTCTCAGGTTCCATCTCGCTCAAGCGAGCGTTTCAACGTCGGTTATCCAGACCCGACGTTGAAAGTATATACTTTCAACGTCGGTTATCTATACCCGACGTTGAAAGTGTATACTTTCAACGTCGCCTGATACAACGTCGGTTGTATAACCGACGTTGAAAGCCTTATATAACCGACGTTGAAAGGCATATCTGTAGCAGTGTTAACTTTTTCTTTCAATTTTACTCAATGTGAGATTTAGACTCACACTTATATTTCCTAATAATCTCTCCCTTAAATGTAAATTCTTTTATATTGGTATATCCTCTCGTTTTTACTCAATGTGGGATTCAAACACACATTTAGATTTCCTAACAATCTCTCTTAAATGTAGGTTCTTTTATATTTGTACATCCCTTTGAATATACTAGTGACTCTTTCATAATAAGACACGCTTACCTGACTCGTTTGTTAAGAAGACTTTTGATATAAATGTTATTTTTAAACTACTAATTGCCCTTTGATTCCAATATTACTTGTTGAGTCTTTTAAAATAATTTATTAAAGAGAACACAATATTAATAAAATCTGAAACTAATTCACATAAAAGATTGACATCATTCAATATCCAACGACAACAATTTTACTTGATAATAAAAAAAATATTTATGTTGTTTTTTCTTATGTAGGAGAACATAAAATTGAGACTGAATTTAAAGAATTAAAATTTAGTTATACTAGATGTAACGTTTTTGTTTATTTTTTTCATGTTTAATAATAAAATATAATTAAAAAATTAGGATGAACAAAAACTGGTTGTAAATGTGGATAATTTAGGATAGATTCACACTGGATGCTTACTTTTGATTGTTTGTGAAAAGGACAAAAGTTAATTGCCTCAAAACATATTCTAACCACTTTTTTTAATTGATAATTTTTTTTCTTTTTACACTGTTTTGATATACACGATTTAAATCCAATGTTATCTTTTGCACATTATTCGATCAATTGAGCTTGACCACAAGAAGTTAATAGGTTCAACATAAAATATTCCAATCAGATCAGAAATGTTATATTCAAATTTTAATAAAAATGATTAATTTTAAAATAACCTATATATAGAAATACTCTAAAATACTATTAACAAATATTATTAGACATTCAAATAAAATAAAATAGAGTATATGATATTTGTTCTTGTATGACTATGTATATTTTGAGTTGTATCATGCATATAGAATAAAAAATATATCAATTTTTTTATAAAATAATATCCGAATAACTATTCAGAATCTACGACATCATTATTCCTATTATATCGAAATATTTAAATATCTTGAAATAATATCATACAAGTTAACCTATTAATTAAGTTAACAGCATTGCATACGAATAATTATAATATTATTCTAATTTAAACACTAATTTTGAATTTAAACCCTATATAATTATGTTAAATATACAATATAGAGATTTTGTTCATAGGAAATTTACAAATCCACGTCAAAGAAATACATGAATGTTGCATTAATTAGACGTATAAAGTATAGATTTGATATCTACACATGTTTATAATGTATTATTTGGAATAGTGTTTTTAATTGAATATAACTTTATAGGTTTTATAAATTGTTTATCGTTTATTAGTCAAAGTGAGAATGGACACGAATATAAGAATTTAGATACCCTAATAAATAAAGATATAAGTATTATTAAAGTCATCTTAAAAAATATTAAAAATACTTTGATATTATTATATTCTAAATGCTCATGCAAGGACAAATACTTTGATATTATGTCTACACTCTATCCACTTCAGTCTCTCCCATATAATAACGAACATCAATTTTAAATAAATAATTTGTCAAACACATGACTAAACCTCTTAAAACATTTTATGTCACATAAAACACAACTTGCAAGAATGAATAATCTAAAATACACGCGTATTCGAAGCGAGATATATTATAACTATTGACAATGACTTCAAATTTTATTCACATATTAAAAAATCAAATTTCATAATTAAATTTATGAAAAACCAATAATCTATTCATTATTTCATAATAATCTCTTGCGGATCAAAATTAATCTAATTCCTTTTTTTTTACAGTTCCATATTTTTTACATTTACTTTTTAAAAAGTTTTTTAAAATATAATTTTAAATTTATTTGGAATTTTTTAAAACTGTTTTTATTCTATCCATTCATTTTGTCACCTACTAAAAGTATTTTATGAAATATTGTATATATATTTAAAAAGAATAATGAATTAAGTATTAAGAAAATACTTAAAAAAATCATATTAATTCGACTTCAGTCATGTATGATAGGTAAATATAACTTTTTAATCTTACTATATTTTTAAGGATTTGAGTTTAATAGATTTATAGTAAATAACTTAATTATTAATTCGACTCTGTATTTTTAGAATATATAGGGTACCAAAATTGTTTATATCTACAATACTGGTTGGAAGATTTTTCACTCACTGCTAATTAATGTAAAGTAGGTCTAAGGTTTATTGTAGATAGGCTTTATTAAAAAAATAGTTATCATTAAATTAGAATAGTGTTAGATTTTATCTCTATCTAATAATCTACTCCTATATTTTAATAATCAATGTAAGGAGTTTTAATTTCTATTTTCTTTCAACTCTATTGAATATTTTTAATATTATTTTTTCTTTTCTTGTTTTAATGTGTTTCGATCATTTCTAAGAAATATCAACATTTTAAAACAAAATTATGTTAAAATATAAACTATCCATTATAAATCTGCAATATAACAGGTATTATCAAAGTTATCTATTTATTATAAATTAATTATGATATGATTTAAATTAAAAATATTTATTATCAATTATAATTATATATTTGTAAGTATTTACCATGATATATATATATATATATATATATATATATATATATATTAAAATTCCAGCTAATTTTATACCAAATAATTAATCAAATTATTCAATATAGAAATAATGTTATAACTTCATATAAATCTGTCTATAAACTTGACTAGCAGTAATAAATAAGAAATATATTTGACGCTATAAAGATAAAAAAATAATACTCAATAATATGAAATAAAAATACTAATATTTGGATAGAGGATTGGATTTAAGAGGTAAAAAAAGAAAAATAGTAAAAAATAGATTGTTTGGACTGAGAAAAAGATAATAAAAAATAAGAGAAATAAACAAAAATATTATAAAAGATAAGATTGTTTGATTGATTAAAAAATATTAAATAATAAGATAAAATGATAATTAAAATATTTTTTCGCATAATTTTATTTTAAAATATAAATTAAAATTGAAATAGATATAATTTAATATGAAATAATTATTTAACAAGATGGATAAAAATAAATAAGTAAAGTTTATTTATATTTAATTATAAATAAATATGAATATAATAAATAAGCTAATAATTATTATACTAATATCTTTAAAATAAATAAACAAATATATAATATTTTTATATATTATTATATATACTTAATATTTTATTAAAAATTATTTTAAAAATAAAATATTATAATTAAAAATATTTTTTTAATTTAGTATTTATTTAAAATTATATCAACTATATGTTTTCAATAGTATATAAATATATATTAAAATTAAATTATTTTAAAAATTATATTAATTAACACATTCTTATTAAATAGTCTATTAAGAAAAAAATGATATTATTTTTTCTATATATGTTTTTATAATAAATTAAAAGTATAGCTAAAAAATATTATTAATTAAATATTCTTAAAATATGAATTATTGTTTATATTAACTTTTTTAATATTTTTTATTAAATCATGTTATTGATAAAAAAATATTTTCTTGAAATAATAAAAGTGATTAAGTATTTATGCAAATTAATTAAACTGTATAGAATAGGTTTAATTTTTATAAGAATAAAGTTTTATATAAGATAATTCTTATAATTATTTTAAGGATAAATTAATTTAATTTATATTTTATAAAAAATTATCAAAATAAATTAATACAAATATTTGTAATTTGGTAATATATATATAAAATATTTATATAAAAATGAGACTCATATATTATGTGACTATATAAAATCAACTATGCAATGATACATAATTACACGTGAGGACAAAACTTGTGTGTTATTTTCAACTTTTCTTTACAAATAAGCATATAATTTTCTTAATGTGGATTCTGTGTTATTTTTATGCTAATCAACTTTTAAAACTATTAGACATAATTAATTTTCATAGGTTAGTACTTGATAAAAACAAATAAAACATAAAAGTACGAGGTAAAAAATTTAAAATTGTGCATTAAAAAAAAATTAACATTATGACAATTTTGCGGATTATAACGAGCCACGTGTCAATCTAACAATTTTAGGTGGGTTCACCAACCTTTACCTACATACCCAATTTTGACAATACTCCATGGAAGTGCAATGTGTCGCGTTTTTATTAGTCGAAAGGGACGAGGTAGCTAATGCACTTTCCCTGCTACAAATTCAACCATGGTCTACGGCATAATTAATGCATTTTAATTTTGTTAACTATTCATCTTTAGTAAATTAGGTTTAAATGAATAATTTCATTAGTTGAATATGATGTATAAGTTATTCTAATTTTTCTAATGTATTTAATCTTTACTAATAAAAAAATTTAGTATTTTTTTAGTCTTTGTATTTCATTAACAATTGTAAAAAGTTTATATTTATCATCTTACTTTTAAAATTTATAAAAGAAACTATTCAAAACATGTTCATAATTTGTATAACAGTTTAAAAGCAAAATTGAACTTACAGAGCTTTTTATGTATTATAATCAAAGTACAAAAAATAAAGCTTCTCCTTGACTCTGATATATGAGGGCCATAAATGTAAAAAATTTAATTTTCAGCATAAAATAGTGTTGGAAAATAATGTATATGATGAGTAACTTTAAATATTATCGTGGAATTTTTATTAAATATGATCTCATCATTGAATATTTTGGAGGGAAAATTAAAGTAAAAGTAAATAGTTTCTACAATATATGAATACAGAGCATTAAACATCAACCATCGAGTTAATAATGTTCAATGAATCACTAAGTTGGAAATCATTTGTTTTTTTTTTTAAATAAACTATATAAAACAACATCATCTGAATAATGTTTTTATATTTTAATATTGTTTTATAGACTTTAGGTTATATATAAATTGATTGAGCTACGTCCATCATTAGGTTGTTATATATAAATTGATTGAGCTACGTCCATCATTAGGTTATATAAAGCAGAGAACGTTCAAAACATTGACCTAAAGTACTAGTACTTGTACTAACCATGTTATTATAAAACCTTGTACTAAATAATTTATGTTTAGCTGGCTCCTTGTTCTGTCTGCTACGTCAAAATCATAAGGCTAAAACGTTGAACCGAACCACGGTCTAGAATAGCTGAACCGGAACCGGTCATGTTCCAAAAGAGGTCCGTGGATTTGTGAGCCCCACTTAATTTGGTCACTCGCACGTGCCAGGCCAAGCATAATTACGCGTATGCTTTAACAACGAAAAAGTGTACAAATCTCTCTCTACTTTGATCATTATTATTATTACGGAAATAAATAAAGGGTCACATAATTAAGGTTTATACATTGTTAATATTGCGTAATCAAGAATTTAGGTTTCCCTTTTGGGTGTTGTTAGGTTAAAGGATATTTGAACTTAGTTCAAACTAAGTTAGTTGTTAACCTAAATTCCCTTAAGTCACTTCATAAGAGTGTGCTAATGTTAGAGTCTTTTGTTGGTGGAATTTCAAAGAATTGTTTAAATAGATGAATCACTGATAACAATATATATATACACATTATTTTAATAATAACAAAATTATACATAATATACATATATATGGATATTTAGCATTGTAAATTTTTAATAAAGATAAAATTGAATTGTGATTGTATTATACACAGATGAGAATAAAAAGAAAAAAGAGAGGAATACTTTTCCACTTTAACTCAAAGTTTAAGATTTTCGAAATCCATGCAAAAAAGTATGTATGATAAATTTGAGGGTTACATCCTGGGTATTACGGTCGCCAACCCCTTTCATGTCACCCTCCCACGAGGGCAAAATAAAGAACGCGCAGAAAGTTAAATAAAGCATTTCACATAACACAATAAAAGCAAATTAAAGAAGCTTTATTAATATCATTTCTTTAATCATAATTAAATGCCCACGATTATACATAATATAATCATAGTTTATACATAAAAAATAAAATACTACTACTACTACTACTACTAATAATAATAATAATAATACAACCTAGAATTTATTTGCATAAAAGGAAAGAAAACTTGGCAAGCAAGTCGCAGGGATAAATAATAAATATGCATTAATTAAGCCGCGGAGAGTGAGACTTTTGGTGTCAGCGTGACGAAACTTTGACGCAATGGGAACGCAACAAAATATACAAAATTATTAAATATAAAGCCAAAGAATGAAAGTTTCCGCGTAGATAGATGAGACACTGTTTCATATCATTCAAATTAATAATAATAAAAAAACTTTAAAAACATAAAAAGAAGAAACTTTCAATTTTTTAATCTGTCCATGAAATGTCCATTTTAGCTTCACCACTAATTCTTCTCTCTAATGTTTATTACAATTATTAATTTATATAATAATTATATATGGGTATACCGTATTTATTAGTTTGGAATAAAGAACAATATAATAACTTTCATTTTTTGGTGTTTTAGATTTCATTCATGAAATAAAGAAACACTTTGCTTTGGACACCTAAGCCAAAGAAAATCTCTCTTCTTTTTTTTTCTTCTTGATTACGCGATTCACACCTGATGTTCACACCACACCTCTACCTACATATATATTCTCTCTATCTTTTTCTCTCCCATCTTTTGCTTCTCTCTCTCCTCCATAAACAAAACACACCCTTCAATAACTTTTTCTACATGTTCAGAGCCATCTCTTCTTCATCTTCATCTTTCATATTGGATTTGATCCTCTCTCTCTCTCTCTATTTCTAGTTTTGGTTTTCTTTTTCAATTTTTCATGGAGGGTCATCATCTCCATCACCATCACAGGCAGCAGCAGCAACAACAACATCATCATCAACAGCAACATCAGCATCACCACCCTCACAACATCACAACCAGCGCTAACGTGGATGCCACAGATAGGTTCCCCCAATGGAGCATCCAGGAGACAAAAGAGTTCCTCGTGATCCGTGCGGAGCTGGATCAGACCTTCATGGAGACAAAGCGGAATAAACAGCTTTGGGAAGTCATCTCCAACCGGATGAAAGAAAAGGGTTTCCATAGAAGTGCAGAACAGTGCAAGTGCAAGTGGAAAAACCTCGTTACCCGCTATAAGGTATTTTTATAACATTCATCCACTCATATACATAACATATTAATCGCAACAACCCAAATAAAAATCATATTCTTATTATATGAGTCATATATATGTTTGTCCTTTTCTATCCTGGACTATCACGTTTTTGTACTTCTAATCAGTATCTGGTTTAAGACTGCCACATGCCCGTGATTGTGATCAATATCTAGTTCAAGGCTACCTCCTCGTGTTCATGGTTCTGATTAATACCTGGTTTAAGACTACCACCTGTTCATGATTTTGATCAATATCTGGCTTAAGACTATCACGTATTTAATATCTACCAGTTGGGGTTTTCAAGAATTTAATAGAATTACATTAATTACTAGTTTAGTAATATATAAATATTTTGATTAAAAAATGGGTGTTGGTGATGTGATTTATTTATACATATTATGTGTTTTTATGGGTTTTATGTAGTGATAGTACTACTTTTTTTGTTGTTGAGATTTAAAGGGATGTGAAGCGATGGAGCCAGAGGCGATGAGGCAGCAATTCCCGTTTTACAATGAGCTTCAAGGGATTTTCACATCAAGGATGCAGAGAATGTTGTGGGCAGAAGCAGAAGGAGGGTCGAAGAAGAAAGGAGTGCACCTTTCATCAGAGGATGAGGAAGAGGGAAATGAAGAAAGTGAGGGAGATCAGAAGGGTAGCATAATGAAAAAGAAGAAGAAGGGGAAGATGGTAATTGGAGGAGGGAGTGGTAGCAGTAGCAATGTGGAGAGTTTGAAGGAGATCATGGAGGAGTTCCTGAGGCAACAGATGCAGATGGAGGCACAGTGGATGGAAGCGTTTGAGGCAAGGGAGAATGAGAGGAGGATGAAGGAGATGGAGTGGAGGCAAACCATGGAGGCATTGGAGAATGAGAGGATGATGATGGACCAAAAATGGAGAGAGAGGGAAGAGCAAAGAAGGATCAGGGAAGAAGTTAGGGCTGACAAAAGAGATGCTCTAATCACAGCTCTTCTGAACAAGCTCAGAAGAGAAGAGATGTAGTATACTAGCTCTAACTAGCTTTTATTGTCTTTCTTCTTCTCTTGAAGCAAAGCTTAATTTCAGAGGTTTGTTCTAAGACTCTCAATTTATATATCTTGGTCATTAATATAGATCTCCATACTTTATCTTTCTTATTGGTTTTACCATGTTACGATATCTTCATCTTCTACTCTTCATTCCAATTACCTATTCAAGCTTCTAGCGAAAGTAATGAAAAGAATCAACAATAAAGAAAAAAAAAAAAGTGGTTCTAGGATATTCTTCTTGTTTTCCCTTCTGTTGTTTTAGTTGGAAATAGGCAAATGACTACGTGTTACTTTTTTTGGGGGGGCATGCAATATCATTGAGAGAGGACCAACGTTGATCCCAAAAATGAATGCTTTCATAGAGATTCTATTCTTGTAGTAGGCGTAGATAGAGAGAGAAATATATGAATATTTAAAAGAGAACAAATTGCTGTTCCTAACTAACAACCGAAAACGGGAAAAAGATCCACAAAACATGTCACAAGATAACTCATCATAATGTCTATCCATATATGTGGAGACGCACAGTTTCAAGATTTGCTTAAATATGATCACTATATACACAGTGATGCTTCATTCACTATTGTAAACAAAAAAAATGAAAAAGGGTTTTATGATATAACATATAAGTAAATATATGTGATGCTACTCTTCCTTGTTCATATCCTCATATATATCACACAATGGGTCTGAAGCTGAAGTAGGGTTTTCAAATGAGTGATGAACTGTTGTCAAATCATGTTCTTGAGGGTGTCGGTGAAAGCAATGTTGCCCAGCCATGTGTCCCAGTAAGCATTGAAAACGACGTTATGGTTGAGATCGATCTCAACAATGAAGAAAGGTAGATATATATGGTGATTGAATGATTCTTGTGGCATCCCCTCACATCATAGGTGTCAAGGTTCATCATATCATATATAGTGGAGGTATATTAAAGTCTAGTACTAGAGAGAAAATTGTACAAATATGTTGACGTGTGCGTGTACGTTATGTAAATCTAGCATGTTGTTCTTCATTTTTTCCAAGGACTTGATCATCTTTATGGATGGATGCCATAGCTTAATTTGTATGTGAGGTTTTTTATTGCTATGTGATTTGAATTTTGCATGGAAGAGTTCAAATTCCAAAAGGTTACTCGTGACATTGACCCTGTGTGCATGTGAGAGATCTAACACATCATGATCATATTAGTATGCTGAATTTCAGGCTCAGGTATGAATTTATGACTCTAAAGTGGTACCATTCTTTAATCCGTGTCTTCTGTGATGTATTGGTTTTTTAATTAAAAAACAATTTAAAGATAGCAAAAGGAAGATCACAGAGATCAGTGATGGAAAAGGAAGTGTTTGTTCAAAATAGAAAAGCTAAGATTGCATGATAACTTTTTGTCTTTAAATTTATGTGCGTGCGGTGTGTAGGGTATATGTTTCATACATTTTTTTCTAGATATCTATGGATGTCTTAAAACAATTTTTGTTTGTTCAAGTTATTACATATATTTGTATTTCATTCTTAATGCTACATGTGTGACCAAGTTACTACATTTTATTTGGTCTTCAAACTTTGGGATGATGCAGGAACTCGAGTCAAAAGGGTGGATTCACATTGCTTTCTGATTTTATTTCTAAATGAAAGTTTGTAAAAAACGAGGTAAATTAATCTTTACCCATATGAAAAAATGATTTTAACTATATAAATATGTAATTTGTTTATATATCTAATATATTTAATTTAAGGACCACTCTAGGAGAGGCAAATGGCAAGAGTTGATGCTGACTTGTTCCTCTTAATTTTTTTTATTACATATATTTTTTATTAAAATTCTTATTGAATACAATATTATACATGTCAAACTTTATTTATTTTTAGTATTTTTGTGTATTCTCTGAATCCATTCTTAAATATATCATCAACATACAAAATTGCTCTTATTAAATTTTAATTTATTAAAAAATAACACCTTTAAATATGTTTGCACATTGTCAAGTATATTTTGTAGAGTGTGAAGTTGAATTCAATCCTAAATTTAATGTGTATGAAAATAAAATACAATTGAGAGACTTTTTTTTTTTTTTTTTGTATAAAGGTCTTTGGCATTTAACTGTGTTTGAAGAGGCTACATATTAAACAAAGAATTTAAAAACTGTGTTTAATCTCAACTATAATCTGGGAAATGATATATAATTATTTCATCGTGGACACATATAATTAAATTCAGCAAACTAACTTATGTTTCAACTAATTAATAAACTTTTCTCGTTCTGTTCATACTTAAACATATAAAAAATGCAATTTGAACATTACAAGGTTGGATGTGTTCATACCTTAACTAGTTTTGTTTTGTTTTTTGTTTTTGGCTTGATTTATCATGAAAATGAAGAACATAAAGAATAGAAAGGAGCATGGATTTGTCTCTGGAGTATGTCTCGTCTTTGTAGGAGATATCCCTTTTTTCTCAAATAATAATTGTATTTCTGCTTATAGTAAAGCCCTTTTATTATATATAAAAGCACTTTTTTCCCTATATAAAGTAGGTTTACCCTATATAAGTTTGGAATAATTTTTTAATGAACAACGTTTTAATGTGATTAAAGTTCTGTCTAAATTATTTCCCGTGAGATGAACACACATAATATCGTTTGTTTACTTTACCATATACAATTATTTGTTAAAATAATTAATTTATTTTCGTTAATTATATTTAATGCTATTGAATTTCCTTTTTAAAACGGAAATCGATTACATAGAGCAATTCTAATTATATCAACATCGGGAACAAAATTATATCATGTTAATTAAATAAACTGAACTTAAGATGAATATATATATAAATTTCGACATTAAAAAGAATATGAAAGAAACTTAGTGAAATAAGTGTTTGAAGCAATAATTACGTAAAGAAAGTGGAGAAAACAAGTTTGATTTTATTCGAAATACAGTTGTTGTTTTTTTTTCACTTCCATTATTGGTCTTTGAAGGAGTGTTTGGATGGAAAAGAAGAATCGATTCGAATTGGAAGTGATATTGAAAATTTCGCGTTTACGTGAGTGGCTTAGATGATGGGATAATAGAGGAAAAGAATGTGTGGCAGTGTGTTACATGCGCACCGACACAAACACAATCCCAAAAACAAACGCATCCCTTCGAACACGGAAAAATGAACTTAATTACATTCACGACCGCACTTCTCATCATAGCTTGTGCAATGTGATGATGTCTGTTATGTGTTGTTCCCAGTTCATTCCGTTCTTCTTCTGTCTCCAACTTTTCTCTATTTTAATACTTCAAACGTAACGCGTTTCTGACATACCACACTGTTTCCAATATATATTTATAAATTTATCACCGACTATTTTCATCGACTCGTTTTTATTGCAAGTATGAAATAATTTTTTATTAGTCAAAATGGATCAAATTCAACAATTTAAATACATTTTTGAAAGAAAAAGAAAATTGGCCTTTGACAGGTTCTTCTTCTTCTTCTTCTTCTGCAATCTTTCAAATAGTGAACCAAGTTCAGAAACGAGGGGTTCGGGGAAATTGTTTGATTAAATAAAAGTAAAAGTAAAAAAGCAAAAGGTTTGTGATGAACTAGGTAGATCAGAATCTGACCCACATTTTGAATTTTGTTTGTTCTTACCAGTGTTTCTTTTTCCCCCCATTTTGGTTGAACCAGGAATATTTTATGTTGGATTGTGCACTGTTGGGACTTGGGAGGCACTTCACATTGCTGACCTTTTCTTCAATTCTTCCCACAATGTCTTAATAGTTTAAGGTTTTGAATTCCAAGTTTCAACCATTCATGTTGTTTACAGCCAATAACCATTTGCAAAGTCAATTAGAGAGTTGATGGAGCTTGAATGTTATATGAGACAAGAGTTAACTTTCAATCACCATGGGGTTGAAAGGTTAAGAAAAGTTTTTGTATCATATAACACTCGTCAAAAGTATTTGGTAATATCTTGGATTAATTTCTTCTTTCTTTGTATTTTTTTTTCAATGTAAACTTAAGGGATCACTTGGAAAAATATAATTTACTTTCACACACAAATTTAGGTATTTTTAAACTATTTCCATTGCTATATTTCTTTTTTTAGTTTAATTATATTTACGGCTCCTGAAATTAAAACAATTGTAATTTTAGTCCTTCAATTCTAAAAATATTTATTTTAGTCTATCAAAATTTAAATAATATAATCTTAAATATTAAATATAAACAACTAAAATGTATATTTTGAAATTATTATTAGTTTAGAAACTAAAATCATATTTTATTAAATTTGAGAAGTAAACAAATTTTTTCTTAATGTAAAAAACTAAAAAATTATTTACCCCATATTTCAGGGACAAAAACATAAGTAATCTTTTTTTTTTCTAATAAAAATTAATCCACGCGTAGATTTTAATTTATATCTTTAATTATACTGTCTTTGAACTTAGATATAACAAAATGAACTTTAATATAAACAAATCTATCTAATTTTACTTTACTTAGTGATGTTATTTCTAAAACAAATTTTATTTAATGATTATTTTTAATTTTTTAATGATTTTTTGTTAATACTAATATTATTTTTATATGATAAACCATATTAACATGAATATAAATTAAAAAAAATTAATTAAAAGATTATATTAACAAAACCAAATTTAATATACACTGTTTTAGTACATGATTTTTGTATTTTAGTGGAGGAAAAGTTGTTTCATGATTCCACTATCCCAAATTCAAGTGTGCCACAAACTTCCACGAAAACTTAGTAGAGATGTTTAAAGATTGGCAAAAGAGAACAAACCTAAGCCTTTTTGCCAATATTATTTGATGATAATAATTGAAGCAACTTTAAGGGTGATTGAAATTCTCTTTTGAAGGGTGAGGGGTCGAATAATTAAGTGAAGGACATTATTAGTTGTCCTTTTCTTGTGTTTGTTCTCCCCCATGTTGTGTCATTTTGTGACTATAATCATCAAAGCATTTGCCATTTATTGTTCCATTATGGTAAGCCTAATTAAATTAACTAGAAACGTGTGAGATAGAGGTTCTATACCAATTCATTGTGTAATCACTAAAAGAGATTGAGTATAGTGAAGGAGAGAGGGGGTTTTATTTGATTACGAAAATGATATGATTTTGTTGATTGGATCCATGTCTAAAACACATTATAACAATTATGAACTTGACACAGGAGAAAGTATATGAGTGTATTCTTGATTTTGTTAAAATTATTATTAAATATCTAAATTTTTTTATTTTATCCCTCAATTTTATATATTTAAATTTGTTTATTGTTGTTTTATGATATATTTATGTATAATTGAAAGTGTACAAATTCACCACTTAATTTTAGAAATAAAGTACCCAACTAACTTAAAAGTTTAGATCCATCAATATAAAATATGCCACTTCAAATTTTGGATCTTTGCTTTTCTAGTTGGTGAAAGTTGCTTCACCATGTTTTCATGGACGTGTTAATTCCATTGTTTCTTAATTACCTCCAAAAGTTAACAACTAAACAAAATGCATCAAGTTGATACAAAAAAGGAGTCATTGTTTCTTTCTATTCTTTTTAGTAATTTTATTCTACTTATAAGAAAATAAAAATCTTACATCTAAAATAATTCAACCTCGTACTAAATCAATTTAGAAGATGAAATTTATATTCGTTCACATTTTACAAAATGTAAGATTTTTAATAATGTAAAATAAGATTTACATATTTACATCATTAATGTCATACTAATTTGTTTTGCTTGTAGTGAAAATGGAGAGGGAAAAGTAGTTAATGCAAAGAAATAAATAGAAAAAAAAACATATTTTCCTTGTTTGATAGTCAAAAAATTGATAAAGAAATATGTTATATTTTTCACTGCATGATTATTTTAAACTCGTATATAAGTAAAAAAATAATGAAAAAGATAAAAAAAATTGTTATTTTTATTAAATTATTTTCACTTAAATAATAACTATTCATTTTTATATTTAAGATTTTAATTTTTGTATATATATATATATACATATTTAATTATTATTTTAAAAAATATCATAAATATGTAAGTCATTATAAAAATTAAATAAATAATTTAATATATTTATATTTTTTAATATGATATTATTTTATTAATTTAAGTTTAAATATTTAAAATATATATAATGTTATAATAAAAACTATTTTATAATTAAATATCAAAAACTATATTATTAAAAAGTAAAATATTAACTTAAAAAATTATCTTATTAATAAATAATTGAAAATTATATAAAAAATTCTATAGTTAATTTAATTATCATTATTTTTTAAAATAACATTTTTTTTATTTTGAATTCATTTTTTCAAATAAAAATGAATACTTTTACTTTATTTTGTCTCTTTGTCTATTCTTTTATCTTCTTTTCTCCTGTTAAAAACGATGCTGATGCTAAATGGGCCGAAAGTTAGTTATTTTTTTTTCTTGTATGAGATTTCACGTTTCGAAAAGATCATACACTTCTGTATCTTCCTTTTTATTTCTTTCTTTCTTTATTACCCAACCTTTCTTCATTCTGTGTCTCTAATTTGACACATATATTTGTTTTTAAATACTTTTATTAGAAATGGAAGATATTTCAATAAATGAATATTATGAAAACGTGAAATTAAATATTTTAAAATTATCAAATTTTATGAAGTGATATACTAATAAATTTAGTTAAAATAGTTTTTGATATTCCAATAAAAAAACTTATTCATAACTGAGTAATGTTTTTTACTTCCTCACCAACAAATTAATGTCTCATGACGATGATATGCTATTCAATTTTTTGTAAATGTTAATGGAATATGGATATTTAGTAAATAGTTCAGTTTGAGTCTAATAGGATTAAAAAAATATAAAATTTTATAATGGTGAATTAAAATAAATTTAGTTTATTTAACCCATTTTCTTAATCTTTAATATTTTAATTTTTCTTATTTATATGTTAGAATAAATCTATGAAGAAAAAATAAATCTTTTAGTAAATCAATATATTTATATTGATAATGATAAGTCAATCCATTTAATTTATCTATTTTAATAATTTAAAAAAATAAAAAATAATTAGAAAAAAGACATATATGCAAGTGGGTCAACTCACCTAATCTATTAACATCTGGTAAAAAATGTTGTTTATTAAAAAATAAGTCTATTTTGAACTAATACTTTATAACTAATAATTGAGTTTTGATCTTATTAACCCACATAATTAATGCTGCCATTACACCATTTTTCATTTTGGTTTCTCATTTACTTTCAAGTTAATATATTTTAATTTTTTCCATCGTCATAATTATTAAATAACAGTTTTTTAAATTGTTAACTATATATGCAAAGGTATCAACAATGCAATGATGAGTTTGAGCTTCTTTCTCAAGACAAAAATAACCACATGATTGTATAAATGATTCAAAAGTAAATTATCACGAAATTTGTTCAGGGAAATCGACTTCTTAAATAATATATCAACGAATAGAGAGATTATGATGTAAAATATTTTTATTTATAGCTTATTATATTTA
The DNA here is from genome assembly GCA_963425845.1 of Sphenostylis stenocarpa. Lineage (NCBI taxonomy): Eukaryota > Viridiplantae > Streptophyta > Magnoliopsida > Fabales > Fabaceae > Sphenostylis > Sphenostylis stenocarpa. Next base: position 9,702,559 of record OY731398.1, read on the forward strand.
AGCTTTGTTTTAATTTCTTTATATTTTTGCAAGTAACTTTTTTAATGTACCATAATCAATTTCAAATATTAAAGTTTCAATATCACAACAATTGTTTAGGAAGGAAGTTCAATTTTGTAAGTAATATAACCATGCATCATTAAATTATAATGTAAAAACTTTTCATTTACCAAGTACTGTGTTTGAACATGATTTATTTTCATGTATTGTAGGCATAATCTTTTATAATATTAGTAAATACCAAATTAACCAATTATTAAATTTTGGAACAAAGGAATTTGAATTTAAGTTTATAGGGTTTTGTACATTTTCTTTCTAATGGTAGCAAAAAAATTAACAAAGAAAGAAATACCCCTATTCATAGTTAAGATCACAAGAAACAATTTTACCAAAAGAAAAAAAAAATATATTTGAGTTTAGCATTGGGCTTATCCTCTCTAATGATATGGGCCATGACCAAGATTCTTAGCCCAGCTGAGAACAAAATCTTATCAGAACCAGAGGTGTTTAATAATTTTCATTACATTTTTTCACCAAAGAAAAAATATTCTGACATTTATGTCCTTGAAATTGACCAAAAATACACCAAACAAAATGAGCTAACACCAGAGCACAAAAATTAATTATGGTAATAAGTAAAAAGGAAAAAAAATTATTCTTTCTTTTTGTCTTTGCATTTGTTGGGCCTATGTCTGCTCAAAACTGAAAAACGTTGTCTACTGAGTTTTCTTCAACATTGGAAAATTCCCAAAAACCTTTCACTCTTTTTTCTGGTCTTCACTATTTCTATTCAATAATATTCAAATCTCAATTCCCATTGGTTTATTCCTCGTAACATTTTCTAAAAAAGCTTAGTTGGTCACTTAGGTTATGGGTGTTCATATTATAGAATATAACAAAATTTAATTTATTTGTTGATAGTTATACTCTCTACTCATTAACATAAAAGAATTCTCAATATGAAAGTTCCACAAGTTCATTGACAAACTCGTGCAGTAAAATGTCTAAAATTTTATGCTCATACTCCCAACAAATATCTTCGTAGTTTTCACCCTCACACATGTGTTTTCTTGTGAAATCTGATTCTGTCAAATCATTTTCTGTACACTTGCAAAGCTTCACTGTTAATTCTGATAAACATTCCTTTTTGTTGTTGATGTCAGGGGAGGAATATTCTTTGTCCTTGCTTGCTCTGTTTCCAACATTATCATCCAAGAACAGTTCTCTTGAAAATTCCCACTCTGTCTTCGGCGTTAAGGAGCTTGTGTAATCTGCAATAATAAATGTGTATATCATTATTCATAAATGAACAATATAATGTTTTTCAACATATAAAGGTAAGAATAAATTATACTCTGCATTATTTCTAGAAATTGCACACGAAACTCTTCTTTTTAACATTTACCGTAAATATTCTACACTGTTATAATATATAATGCTTTTATTGGATAGGGGTTAAAGAAAATTATTAAAGGAGCTAAAAAGACAAAAATATCATTTATTAAGCAAAAGCAAGTAAATTATTTTGGTATGTACATTCTTTTTCACTTCTTACATACACTCCATTAAAATTTTTGTTTCACGATGAAGATCTAAATACTAACTTTTTATATCAATATTTTGGAATGGAAGAATATTAATATAGACATTTCTAACAAAAATTTAAACTGCGATCTGTTACTTTGTGGAGGAACTAAATTCTAATACCAGACACTTTTTTCTAGTTACAAATGGTGATACTTTACCTATATTTACTATAACTTCAACTATTTATTATGAAATCAGCATAAACAAATGCTACACACTAGGCACCATGCATATCAGTAACAGAGGCTTACCATGACCACTCCCTAAACTGCTGATGCAAATAAAAATTGAAAAGGTCTATTTTTTTTATTTTTTTACTGCAACTAAGGTGTAATTTTAATCATTGATAAAGAAGATAAAGAACAAGGGCATTCAGAAAACAAACCTGGAAAATCAGGTCCATAAAGAAATGAAAAGTCGTAGTCATTTAAGACTGAGATTGGACTGAAATTCTCTGAGCTACACTCAGTCTCTATCTTCTTTGTTGACTGTTGTTTTCTTGGTTTTTTCGACTGTTTTGGTTCAGAGAGCACTTTTTTCTGCTTATTTGGCAATGTTGAGCTTGTTCTTGAACCACTAGGACCATTAGTACCTTTTCTTCTATTACTACTACAACTCTTAGAGAAAGCAGAAACTGGTGCCAAAACTTTAGCTTCATTGTGATTTCGAACCTTTGAACCGTGCTTAAGTGGAACCACTCTAGGCTCATTCTTGAACTTGGAAATCTTCTTTCTCTTTATGAGGTTCTTTTCCTTTGTCACACCAACAATCTCCTTGTTCTTGCTCCCCTGCTTCTTTCTCTGTCTAGATTCTTCCAACCCCATTTCTGGAATCCTCAAAAGGGATTCAACTTTATGATCTTCACTCCCACTGTCCCAGTAGAGCACAACAAGGTCACGGTTTGTCTTTTTGTTGTTGTGCTGATCAAACGGCGCGGGAACCTCTCTGAATGATGCTGAGGTTTTCACTTGGTGATGGTTGGCTTGGCTGGTATCAAACTTGAGCAAGTAATCCACAAAGTTCACTGACCTACTTCTTGGAACTGAATCTGGGGTGTTTGTGCTCGGTACCAAGTTGGTACTTGGCAGTGAATCAAGCCCCATTAGCCTTGCCACCACCCCTGGTTTAGTTACATTGATCATTGCATCTTTATTATGACCATGCACTACTTCTGTTGCATATTGTTTGGTAATGGGGTTAGAATTTGGGTGCATTGGAGACATATTTCCATTCTCAACACAAAAGAGAAGGTGAAAAAAGTCAGAAAAACAACCAGGTTTTGCATGACTTGGTTTAGCCATATCACACACTTTCAAAAACAGAAGTCAGAAACTGTTGTTTGAGGAGGTAGAACTAACTGGTAGAGTAGAGAAGATGGTGATTGAAATGGTTGAAACCACAGCGAGTGATAGAAAAGAGGTAGAGAGAGAGAGAGGTAATTATGATTAAAAAATATGGAGAGTGTGAAAGGATTGTTGAGTTCACATCAGATTGGAATGCTACAAGATAGGAGGGGGATGTCTTAAAGGAGAGAAATTTCTTACCAGTTTTACGACTACCAATAAATTTAGTCACTAAATTTCTAACCATGTCATTTTAGTTCTTAAAATGGTCAAACACAACTCGTTTCAGTCTTTAATTTGATAATTGTTTTTGGTTCAAGAGGAGAAGGCTTGTAAGGGACAAGAGAGGGACCGTGGATTGAGAAATTGGCGGAGCAAGGAAATTGAACTTCCAAACTCACAATTTGTGTCGGGTAGTTTAACTAATTGTTGACTCTAAGAGATGCCCTTAATTTTATAATGTCAGAGACTAAAGTAATTACCATTGAATAACATCATGAATGAGTTTAATTGTAACGTAGGGATTAACTTGTACTAAATTGTTAACATCATTAGGAAATAAGAATCACATGTTTAGGGGTTATGACATAAAAAAAGTATTGAATGAAGAGTAATGGTGATTGGATGTCCTACAAGCTTAGTAAGTGTAAATGTTGTTTCTGCCATTTTAAGACAGAGCTGCCGAAGTTGCTGACTTGATTCAAAGATGAGAATATCGTGGACATGGGTCATTTTCATACCAAGAATTGCACCGACTTTCTTGACTCGTAATGCATTCTCTTTGTTGTACCAATCCCGGCCAAACAAACAAAAACGAAGACCCTCCTAAGGAATTGTGCTCATCAGATTCACATGCATTCAAGAGACCAACTTCTGAAACTACTTTCACCGATGGAACTTCACTAAGCTTGTTAGGAATGGAACCTCAACTTCATTGAGGTAACACGCATGTGTTCATCCCAATAATTTGGCCTTAAACCAAGTCTTCTTTTGGGGGTATTCTTTTCAAAATTCCATGCTTATTTAATGATTTCATTCTCTGCTTTTTATATATAAACGTGCTCCTCAGAACATTACAACATAGTGTTCAAACTAAATTGGTGGGTCCTTTTCCACTTCCTTAATCATAAGTTTGTTCAATTTATATGTTTTTTCTTTTTCAATTACTAAATTATCCTTTATTTATTACATCATAAAATATCATTTATTTATTTTTATTTATATTTTATCATGTTATTCTATTTTCTATTTTAAGGAAAACATTTGTTTGAAACAAAATAGGACTATAGCTCTTCTTTCTCATCAGTTAAATTTTCAAAACATATAGTTGCTGTTTATTATTATTATTATTATTATTATTAAAATATTGATTATTCTAATTTCCAAGTAAGACGACGGCGTTTGCGCAGGTCAACAGAGAGATGTGGTCATTACCTTTTACCTGAATATTTTAGTCGTTAAACTTGTGCTATTGATTAAGCATTAATTTAAAAGAAGTGAATATTATAAAACTCAAATTAACAATGCATGCATATTAAATTATATTTAATTTATTAGCATTGTGTCCAAAGTTTTTTGTTGAACTTGAACATCAACTTGAGTATTTTACTAATTTTCTCTCCAATGCCATTTAAAATTGAATTGAACAAGATATCCTTTCACACTTAAGCTTTTCGTGAATTCCCAAATTGAATTGCATTTGTCAAAGGTGGAATTTCTTCACCAATAATTAAATATGAAATTTTATCCTTAATATATTGTGCCCACAAATTATTAGGGAGGTTTTAGAGGATTATGATTTTCATTATTTTTAATTTAATTATAAAATTGGATACACTTAAATATAAATACATTTCAAATACATTCATTTTATTATAAATATTATTTGATTAGTTGAGGTTCTATTTTAAGTTTTTATACATTAGGTTTAAGTGAATTATATATACTTTTAAACAACTTTTATTTTTAAATACGATTAACTAACCTTTTAATTGATGTAAAATTGAGTTGAGTATACTTATATTTAAGTATAAGTATGAAAAAAAAATTAGTCAAGTTTGGATGTATAAAAATTTAAAACCTTATAAATAATTATAAATCATTCAACTATTTCTTAATATAGCTTGTAATAAATACTTTAAACACATTATTATTCTGACTGATTATAAATGTTATAATTTATTAAATAACAAGTACCTCTAATTAATTAATGTCTGTGGAGTCATTATTTTATTTATTCAAATTTTTATTATTTAAGATTGAAATTGTATATTTTAAAAGGAAACCGTAAAAAATTAGATTGGTATGACGATTAAGTTCAGTTCAATCTGAACTAATCTTATGGATGAAGAAAAAATAAAATAAAATTTCACGTCTCAATTTGTTTTATTCATAATTTGTATTTTAGTCTCATTAAGTTAGCATATTAATGATCAGATGCAATTTTTTTTATTAAGGTATCTTTACAAAAGAATTAATTAAAAAAGATTTAAATAAAATTTAAAATTATACTAATAAAATTAATTTTTATTTTAAATATAATAATTTAATATATATATAAACTATAAGAGAAAAAAATCATTTAATCCCAAAATGATTTAAAAATTAATCTAACTTATCTTATTTTCTAATCTTTCCCATCAACTATTAGGTTAAACTTATTTTTGAGACCTATTAAAAATTAATATTAGTAATGTGATATTTTCATAGAATGTCATAGTCAAATATATTTATTTTAATATGTGTTTCTATTTTTTATTTTTTTACTATTAAAAAAATCTCTCATGATTGTGAATATATAATTAGTTGGAAAATGTTATAATATTCATGTTTATCACTTTAATTTAATTAAAGATGTTACAAACTTTAAAACAATTAATAAATATAGTTGAGGCATTTGTTATCAAAGCTACCTTAGACTTTAGAGGTACACATTCTACATAATAGAATTTATAATTTATAATATGTTACACGTTTTCTGTTTATTTTAATTTCTTATACTACAAGAATACTTTTTTTTTTTGTTGTTTAACTTCAGCGTATTTCAATTTGAAGTTAACGTCTAATTTTTTAATATTAAAATATATTTAAAGAATTAATAACGCTCAACATTTGAACCACCAGTAACAAGTAGTATATATTATGAGATTCCCAATAATGTGTAATATGAATTTCAATATAAAAAAAATGAATCCCTTTGATGCCCTTTGAAAAAATCTATATAAAAAAATAATATAAATATTTTCCATTCCAAATCTCTTTTCACGTTCTTTTCACATTCAATAGTTTAAATATTTTTTCTGTATACATTTTTCAAAATAAACCTTTTTAAAATCAAATAAGATATAGTATAAGATTTAATGATTTAAATTTAATTAAATTTAACAAAATAATATTTTATAATATAATAAATTTATTATTATTAAAAATATTTTTAAAAATAAAAAAATTATTATGATAATAATCATAACTTATAATAGTAATAATTATAAATATAGAATATCATAAAGAGTAAAGATAAAAAAAACTTAAAAAATATTAATTTTTTTAATTTGATGTTTAATTTTTTTTGTTAAAATCAGTTACACTAAAAAACTTAATTAATTTTCTCAATTTTATATCAATTTTTTCATTATTTAAAAATAGATTTTCAATTCAACTCATCGATTCGGTTTTCATACATAATTTCATACATCTTTATATGAAAAGAATATTTGACAATTATTATAAAAAATAATTTAAACCATAAAATAGTAATTTATGTATAAAATTTAACTAAATAAAATGTTTTTTTTTCAATTTAATTATCTATTTAATAAGTTTTTTTTAAAATATAAGAAAATTTTGAAATTATCAATGTAAACATTTATATTAAAAATATATTTTTTACTTACTAATTTTTATTATATATTATTTAACAGCAAAAGCAGCAAAAAATCACTCAACTAAACTATAAAATATTGATATTATTTAAATTTTATATATTATTAAAACCTAACCAAATTAAATCTCAATTTTATTAACTTAAATAAATATTTAATAAAAAATATAAATTAAACCAAATCAGAAACCATACCTATTGGTTGGTGCCGGAACAATCTGAATTCTGCATTGCTCGGTACAGACAAAAGACGAGTACAATGATACGGACAAAACACTGTCACCATATTATTCATCTTCTATTTTCACGTCCAAAACCTTATTATTTGACTTGCTCCTCGTTGGAACCTACCCTCAAAATTAAAACTATGATAATGAAAAACATGGCAAGTTGATTCAACTTTACTTTTGGAGTTTGTTGGAACAAATTTTCTTTTTTCTTACTTGAAATTTTAATGAAACTATTTATATTAATTAGATTCTAAGGGATCATGATTGGTTGAAGATGATTACTTTTGTCTATAATGATTTGATTTAGTAAAAGATATCTATGGTTTCTAAAAAATATATTTTAATGTGATAATATATAAATCAAAAGGTCAACTTAAAAACTGTTGACATTACATATTAAATTTAATATCAGCATATGTTTTAGGCATCAAAATAAATCTTCAAGAATAAGATAGAGGAGTATATTAAGCCATAACTTGATCAGAATTCAAGGTATCACTTCAATATATATAATCAATTTATACAGAGAATTCACTATTCAAAAAGGGTAAACCACAAATGACCTAAACATTCTATCATGCAGTTACAGTAAAATTATATGATCCATCATCCATCTCTTTATTAATGAAGGATTCAACTCTAACTAAGTGCAGTAACTTTTGGAGAAACTCAAAACAATCTTTACAGCAATAAGAATTGATACAAGTCTCTCTTTGTCTAAAAAGAAAAGAATTTTAATCTTCACTCTGATTTGGATGAACCATTAATCTGAGTGTCAGTTTGATAGTACACAACATCTCCTGTGTCACTAACAAAATGGTCAGTCCTGAAGCTCCTTATTAACTCCCCAATAAGGTGAAAAGGAAGAGGAGCTGATTTCTTTGGTTCTCTATAATATTTGCCAAACACTGGCTTAGCTGCCTCAGTCTGCAAGAGAAGCAAAAACAACATTCAAACTCAACATCTTAAGTGAATCACTATGCATTGTTTGAACAAAGGTAGAGAGACACTCACAGCCTCAACCAAGTGATAGTGTGGAATTTGAGGAAATAGGTGATGAATGACATGAGTTCCAATGTCATGGTGAATGTTATTGATCCATCCATAATCACGATCAAGAGTAGTTAGACCTCCCCTAAGGTAGCTCCATTCCTGTTCAAAATTAAGGAGGATTAAGATGTAAATTAAATTGTATTATGAAAAAACTAACAGAGTAAATAGTGTATTCATTCATAATGTCATTTAATCACAAACAGTTAGTCATGTATGACATGTTTATCAACTTTTGTAATAATTATCTCATAACTCATACCAATAATAATTTCTGATTGATTGAAAATAGTTTAGAACTAAGCTCATAAACATAACATAAGTATGCCAAAAACACAAGTAGACCAGTCTTTTTCATAGGAAAAGAAAGACTCAAAAGAACGAAAGGTACCTTTCCACGATACCAAGGTAATTTGTCTTCATGGCCATGATGGTGCAAATAAGTCACCAAGTCCAACCACATAACGAATAACTTCAAATTCAAGAAAAGTCAAATTAGAACTTCATTCATTCTTGATTCCAAAAAGAAAAACATGTAAATGATGGAAAAGGGGAGGAAATTCACCACATAGGGAACACCATAAAGCTTAAGCAGTTGAATTGGACCCATTACAAACCCCAATCCAACAAGCAATCCCAGCATAGCAGCCCAACAAGCTGTGGAAGTAATAACATTTTTTCTTTCATTGGGAAGGAACAAATCACTGCTAGGGTCAAAGTGAGAACCAGTCTTCCCAGGACTCCTACCCCACTGGATTCAAGCATAAACAGCCACCATGTCAATTTTTTATCAAGACTTAAAGAGTAATTAATGTTCAAATTATGGTCAAACCATGTAGGCACAACAACTTACAAGGTACACTGGATATGCAAGCAGTGGAAAAGGGGCTGTGAATCTTAACATACGTGTTACAGTGTCCAAGCTCCTGAACAATCTTTCAGGCAACTGCAAGATTATTAACGAACCTCCTATGTCAGAAACTTTGATCACTTGAGGAAAAATAACTTGGAGCCAAATGGTATCTCTTAAAAACAAGAATAGTGAGTATCATCTCACCGGGTGCCAAGATTCATCATTTTCAACGTGGCCATGATTTTGGTGATGAGTCCTATGACTTATTCTCCTGTATAAGATTATGAATTTCAAACATGATTTTAAGTAGGTAAAATAAAAAATAGTATAAATATGTTTTTATTCTTCAAAATTCAGTTTTATACTCTATCAAAAGTAACCTGCTTTTAGCCCCTGGTAAACTAAAAACATGTCCTTTTTTTTTTTTTAGAATGTTGAGACTAAAAACATACTAAATTTGTATAAAAACTAAAACTAAATATACAGATATTTTGAAAGATATAAACATATTTAATTCTAAAATTTAAAAACCAGAAGCGTCAGCATACCATCCATGATATGGTACTAGAATTGAAGAATGTAGCAGATGCCCAACAACACTGTTCAATTTGGGGTTATTTGAAAAGCTTCCATGGCCACTGAGACACCCAAAACAACAAGTAAACTCATAAGTCAAAATTTTGGAACCCAATTTAGCACCGCCAAAATACAGCTTCATCCAAATTAGAACAAATGAAGAAAAGAAAAACAGTTATTACCAATCATGACCAAGAACAAACAGAGCCCAGAACATTGTGCCTTGAGCAGCCCAATAGAGAGGCCAAACCAGCCAATTATTGAGATAAGCAGCAGCAGCAGCCAATCCAAAGACAGCAATGACATCCCTCACGACATAGCTCATGGACTTCCAAGGGTCCTTCACCCAGCAATGCTTTGGAATCGCAGCCCTAATATCGGCCAAGTTGAACGGTGGGGGAGCACCAGGATCAAATTCTGGAAGCTTCTCATGCCGAACCCCATTAATCCCATTGATTACATCAACAAAATTCTTTTCCTCCTCTTCAGTGGAAGCAACCCTCAAAGGGGCACTTACTTTCAATCCCCAATTTCTCCCCCTAAGGTTACATCTCAAAGGTTGAAACTTAAGATCAGCCACACTTTTGTTTGTGTCCAAAAATCCAACCTTGGAGGAGCTGGACAAAACAGCTCCGGTTCTAGGTCTAGGAAATACTGGAGCAAGAGGCTTCATGCCACATTCTGATAATACCCAAGTTGCCATAGGACTCAAAATTTGAGCTTTAGAAAAAAGGTTTATATGGTTAGATTCCTGGTGTCTCGGTGAACTAAAATAGAAAAATCCTCAGAAAAATGAGAGACAAAGAAGAACACAAAAGATGAGAACCAGAAGGAGAAAAGAAAAATTGCCAGCAGAAGCAAAATTTCTACTCCTAAAATACTAAAATATTTGGTCATACAATACTCCAAAAAGCAACTTGCTTGCAAAATTTGATTAACAAACACTTGGGTGGTAGACAACTTGTGTTTCAGCCTCCAACAACAACCACAGAGAATATCAACCCTCTGTTTCTCTCAGGTCCTCAAGCTTTGCTATGAGGCTTTGAAGAATAAAGGGCCAAAAGGGTGTTGAAGGGAGGCTGAAAGAGGGTATCTTAGTTGCTCGGTAATGATTCTGAGAATCGGAGATGGAACTTAAATATAAGAGGGTGAAGCAAAAAAAGGATTTTGAGGATTTTGCACGGGCAATTTGGTCATTCAGAATTTTTTATGTGTTTCGTGTGTAGTATGTATGAGACCAACCCAATCCGTGTTTACTTTTACTAACTCGATTCTCGTAATAACGTATGCTTTTCATTCTTTCCGTGTATTTGACTTTTTAATGGCCGGTCATATTTTATGCCCCTCTTTTTTTTGTTATTTTTTTAAGGGAAATATATATTTTTAAAAAGGCAAAAACGATGAAAGTTAAAAGAAAATAAGAGTATACATATACATATACATTTTATTTTTTTTTATTTTAAAGGACAGTAAAATATAATAATATAAACTTTTCATGTGGTAGGATAAGATATGAGAAGTAATAAAAAAATATAGGATAAGTATTGCATTCTATTATATCTTATAGTTTGTTGCATCGTTATCTTATTCTTTATCTCGTTGTTATGTATTTTTTTTGAGAATTGAGAAATAATTAGAAAAGAAATATAATATTATAAAAAATATATATAAAATATATGTGTTATATTTTTTATGCAGCATATTATTATATCTTTATATAGAGTAATTTGGTCAAATAAATAAAATTATATTATTAACTAAAATATAAAAATTAATAATATTAAAATAGTTTTAAAAGAAAAATATTTTAAAAATAAATATTATTAAAAAAAATGTGTATATACATTACAATTCTTAGGAAACTAACTACATAAAAATTAGTTAAAAATATAATTCTGTAATTTAAAAAATAAAAAAATTATGTTATATTCTATCATTTTTTTACACTATTGTATCCTACTATCACTACTACTATTATTTATTATTTATTTATTACATGAGATACACAATATGTTCATACCTTAGGTTGCTTTTACGCTTACGTTATGTTTTGTTATATTTTAAAGTGGATCCAAAATATATTTTTTTTTCCTCGTTGATAACATAGATGAAAGAAAGGTTTTGGTCTTTGGTTTATATGAGTTTAGACGAGTAAAAAATGTTTTCTTGTGTTGTGTGCTTTGGCTATCGTAACAGTTTAAAGATAATTGTATATCGAATAGTTTCTTCATCATTTTTTTTTTCTTTCTTTATTTTTTAAAGTTACATATAATTAATTCTATATTTAGACTTAATCATTTATGTCTAATCTATAATTAACTATGAAATGCAACTATAATACATATTCGAATTTAGAAAATACTCAATAACTTCTTTTATATCTATGTTGTTTACATAATTTGAACAGTTTCTCATCTTATTCAAGTGATAGATATAAAAAATTAACTATCAAATAACTATAACTAATTATGCATACATATATACTTTAATTTATCACATAGTTATAATAAATTATGTATGTATATATACTTCGGTTTTGTCACATATCCATGGAGATTATAATATATACAATCCAAAATTTTCTTAATTATAAAATTTAAAAATAGAAAAAAGTGTAATAATAATTTATTATAAATTATCACACTTGCTTTAATTTAATTTAATTTTCTATTTTTGACAAACAGTTTTAAAGATTAATTTGTATTATTAGATTTAAAGTAAATAATTATTAAAAATTTATTTTAATATTTATTTTTACAATATATAATTTTTAATAAAATAATATAAAATTTGTTTTTATTTAAAAAAGGTTTATTAATCTATAAAATGGAACAATCCAAAAGATATAAACTAATGAACTAAATTTATGTAGACTATGTCATAATTTTTTTAATATATAATCTATTTACCAATTTCTTTTTTACAATCCTAGAAAGGATCTTACTTTTTATTTAGTTTTATTTTTTCCTCTTTGCACTCTAGAGATTTCTATGGCATTAAAATAAATGTGATTTGTTTGGCTTATTATTTTTCTCTTGATTTGATGGCAGAAAGTGAAAAGGTAAGTGGATTTGGAATGAGAACAGGTTTTGTTTGGATCATGGGACGGTGGTGTCTTATAATATTGATGTACCGATGTGAGACCCAATTTCACTAGACAAACATCCACGTGCCACACGTGATTTTTATGTGATTTGTTTACACTCTTTTTTCCTTTTCATTTCGTAAGTATTGGTCGGAATCAAAACATATGCCTCAAAATCCTCCACTTTATTTAGGAAGCTATGTCATTGCAAATTTCTCATCCAAACCAAATTCACAAACACTAATTAGTATTTTTAGAATATTGGTTAAGATAATAAATTTATTATACCAATAGATAAATTAATTTGTTCTTTTAATAAAATGAAGAGATTTGATAATTCATTAGTGAGATTCTATATCAAATTAGGCTCTATTTGTATTTTATTTATTCAGAAAATTATTCATTTTTTATATGCACTTACCTCAATTTTAATTTTAAAATAAATATTTATCACATTTTTTCTATCTTTTAAATATATATATATATATATATATATATACATATATTATAATTTTTATTAATTATTTTTTTTATTTTAAATATTACACTGACTAAAATTTAAACATGAAATAAAAAATTTAAATAAAAAATATTATTTTAATAGGAAAAATAGTTGGCTGGAATATGGTGGATGTCATGTATAGATGATGTTTGAATGAGATAAAACTAGTAAGTATCATTGTAATTACTTCAGATTATTTACTTTTATTATTTAATAAAGATTCGTTTAAATATTTCAGTTTTTCATAATACTAATTTTAAAACATATATGAACTTTTATCTTAACATTTTCAGCTGGGATTAAAAAAAAAAAAAAATTCTGAACCGAACCCCTCTATATTACTTTTACACTCCTTGAAGTTTGAAAAGTCGTCTGCAATCACCAAAAATTCATTTGGCCTCGGATTACTCAGAGATGTAAAATTCAATTTTTTTTTGTAAAGATTTAAACCAATTTGAATTTTTATAATTTTTTATTATAAAATTATTAAATATATGTAATAAAACCATTATTCAATGAAAAAAATATATTATAAAGATATCATACATAATTAAATTCATATTTTAATTATTTTTATATTTAATTTAAAAATATTTTAAATTATAAGATATTAATTAATTAACTTATAAAAAAATTATTTTACATTTTAATTTTAATAATAACCATTCTAATTAGTTTAAATTGTTTTCTGACTGTTAAATAAAAATTCACACCAAAATAAATCGATTGGATTTTAAATTTTTTAATTAAAATAAATAAATTTTGATCATTTTTTGAATTTAATTTTGGATTAGTATAATTTTGAATATTTTTATTCACTACATTATAAATCTAATAATAATAATAATAATAATAATAATAATAAAACTTTATAGAATTGAAAATAAAACAAATTTAATCTAATATACGATGTTAATTTTAAAATAATAATAATAATAATAATAATATACTCAATAAAGATATTTCTGTATATTGAATGAAAAATTTATACAAATATTTCTTTTATTACTGATTTTACTAAAAATTTGTATTTCAATAAGTAAATACAGCAACCTTCAACTTAAGGTTACTATTTTTTTTTTCGTTTTAAACAAACTTTTCAGTTATTCTCTCAAAACAGACCGATTATGTAATATTTTTATTTGTTAAAGGTTAAGATTAACAATACAGTGATGCAATTAAAGTCCGAATCTAAGAAAAATCACACTAGAAATATGATGGAATTTTGTTTAGACAAAAGGGATTTTGTTTTGATAAAAAAGGATGAATGGAGTAAAATATGATCATATTAGAATATAATATATATATATATATATTTCTTTTTTTAAATCGATTTTTAATGTTTTAGATAGATATATTAGTATTTTTTAATATAATATCAGACATGAAAATCCTATAAATTTTTCATTAAAATAAAATAATGTTATTTAATTTTGATAAATTTCTAAATCAGTTAATTGTTCTTCCGAATGGTTGAACCAACGGCACTAAAACGGTGATGAGACTACAACTCAAGATGACAATATCAGTGCATTCTGAGTAGACTTGCTTAAAGAGAGAAGATAAACCATAACAAGTTTGTTTTGGAATAAAAAGGAACATGTGAAAGAAACCATCATACATAAAAACGTGATTTAAAAAAAAAAAGAGTGAAACAAAGTAGCACGAATTAGAAAAGTCTATCAATTCCCAAAAAGGTGTTAGGCTCAACTTCTAAAGACATTATTACTCTTTTAATATTAACAATCTTAAACTATCAATTTGGAAACATTTAAACAATTTTTTTTTAAGATTTGCAACATGTAAACATCATGCCCCACCATATGATACCAATCTCTGTTCAAGTGTTTTCAGAAATCTATACTTCAGTCATTTTTACATTTTTCTAACAAAGATGACTCATTAAAAAAAGCCTATACATTGCATGTTACACATTTTATAAAGATATTTTAAAAGAGCAATTTTTTTTTTCTCTCGTTATACTCTTTATATCTACCACTATTGCACTATATGAAATTGATATTATTCAAATATCTCAAGTTGTGATAAAAAAAAAATTATGACAATTCTAGTTATAAAGAATTACTAACCACTATTTGAATTGCTTTTTCTACTCAGCAAACTCTGCAAATGTTATGTATTTTCCTTTTACTAGTTCTATGCAACAAATGAACAAAAACAACGCCAATAGCCACAAATATATACAAGAAAATAAATACAGACAATTCTACGGACAATCTTTTTCTAAATTTGCCACCATTTTCTCCTTTCCATGGTCTTGACAAGCTCATTTGCTAATGATGCAAAGTCTTCAGCTCCACTTTGCAGTTCTGCAGTGCGCTGGCTGATTCTCTAAATCAAATTGAACATTAAAACTTCATTTTGACACAGTTTATGAATCATTATAATGATACTTCAAGCATAAGATCTTAGTGGTCTTTTGTATACTAAAAGACTAGAGAGTGAACAAGTATAAAAACTGGTTGTCTAAAACAGGTTTAGTCTTTGAAAATACGACATTTTTTTGTATTGGTCTCCTTCAGTCCCTAAAAATTACAAAAATCATGTTTCTAATCCTACTAAGGGATTAAAACCATAAAGGATTTTCTAACAAAAAAGTGGATATTGTTAAATATAGCGGCTAAAAATAAACCAACTTTATACAAGGACTAAAACCAAAGAAGGTGCTTCCATATTTACTTCGAAGAATTAACAGCAGAATTTAATAGTAAGTCATGTGAGTTGGCATGATGAGATGAGATGAGATAATTTTCTACCTCTAATTTTTCCTGCCTCTCCATAAGCTTGTTTCTTGCTTGGGCAGCAGCTGAAGAAGCATCCTGAAATCAGATATTGGTTAAGATATTTAACTCATTGAAATCAATAGTGTTAGAAAGAGAAGAGAGAGGATGGACAACTTAGCATTACCCCAGTTTTTCTATAAGCAGCCATAATTTCTTCAGGTGTTCTAAGTCTTGGCTTTACATCATCCTTATTGGTACCACCTTCAAATAATTTCTCCCTATCTCCTAACTTCTCTGCAGGTAAAAGGAAGAAACTGTCACTAATCTTTGTAGTTAAAATATGATGTATGTTTTGAAAGTGATTTACCTTTCTGTTTGTTTTTAACATCAGGAGATGAAGTAGAGGCCTTAGTCATGGGCGGGTTGGGCTCATCTATTTCAATGTCATCTGTGCCCAAAGAGAGAATACTTTGAGGTTTTGTTTTTGACAATTCAAACTTCAAAGTGTGGAAGTGTTCTAATTATGAAACACAAAAAAAACACTACAAGTTTAAAAAAAATGTAAACCTATATCAAGCTCCACTTCTTTATTATCTGCGACTGCCACTGT
The DNA here is from genome assembly GCA_963425845.1 of Sphenostylis stenocarpa. NCBI lineage: Eukaryota > Viridiplantae > Streptophyta > Magnoliopsida > Fabales > Fabaceae > Sphenostylis > Sphenostylis stenocarpa. Next base: position 9,719,019 of record OY731398.1, read on the forward strand.
TGGAAGGGGATCAGGCAATTGGGGCTTAAAGAAAATGTCTTCCAGATTACCAAAATTGGAGGCTGAACTTCTCGTCACATCTGTTTGAGAGGTTTTTCCTCCTTTAAGTCCTTTGACAATACCACCTAGAATCCCTGGCACCATGGTCTGTACCAAAATGGTTAAGCTAATTAAACAACCTTTTAATGGTGTGAACATTAGGATCCAAAAATATGGAAAATCAAAGAGCCTCAAACCTGCTTTTTCTTCTGATTTGTAGAGAATCTAAAGGCAGCATCAGCAGCGGCTGCAAGAACCTTGTCATGAAGACAAGGCAGATGCTCCGGATTACTAAAGCAGAATAGAAATGTTCGTCAACTTTTCCTTCCTAATTACTACATTTTAACCAAAAGTCCACAATGTTATCGCTTCACTACACGTTAACAAAGATACCTGAATTCGTTTTCCCCGGCCAGTAATGAGATTAATGCCAATTCAGAACTGTTAGCCTGTAAGTTATGAATATAAGAAGGGAGCTTTGAAGACCAAAAGTTGCAATTTGACTTGAATGCTTTCACTTCAATACTCAAATATGTTTTCCAGTACCATTATAAAGATAGGGAGCAGAAGCAGAAATGAAATTCTTGACAATTTCAAAGTTTTAGAGAGAATTGTACCAGCACTATCTGTCCATAATCATCAGAACACATGGTTTTATCCATATTCACTTTATAATTCCATCTTAAAATTGACAATAAAGAGATTTCTGCAACCAAATGCAAATCTGGCAAAGACCTGTCCAAAGACAATAGCAAAATAATCCAATAATTTATTATTTCAAAGAAAATTTGATTTGCTAGTATCCATATTGTCTTATTTAAAATACTTGCCCAACCCTTCAGAAACAGAAGAAGAAAAAACAACACTAGTGCTCTCACCTGATTTCAAATGCTCCGGTCTGAAGCAATGATAGTAGCCCATAAACTTTATCATCCTTCTTAAAAATTGAAGTCCAGTAAGAAGATTTAGAGTGTTTCACTTTATGAATTGGTTTTTTATATCCCTGTAAAGAATTATTGTATATGTCAAATTCATTTGCATACAGACTTATGATGAGAAAGCACATGTGAAGTGATTAATGAACTAAAGAACCTGTATCAAAGATTTTGCCGAGTATAAGCGCAATGAATTCTCACAGCATAGCAGAACAAGTGGATCCAACATTAAATCTTCAGAATGTGAGGCTTCTGAAGATGAAACATCAGCCTCTGACGAATTTACCCTAGCTGATAAGAGTTCTTCTTTTTCATCAGGGCTAGCATCAGAAGTATTCTTCAAGAGTTCATCCCGCAGCTTGTCATTTGATGCTTCAGTGGTTGAGATGCTACCCTCTGAGGTAGAAATATCAGTTAGAATTTTCAATGATATTTAAAGTGCAATAAAACTGAAAATATGCATTGTGTTCTTGATGAAACTTGTACTTGCCTATAACATACATTGAAATTGCAGTCGATTCCTTCACATGTAATGGTCGACTGGATATCATTTTACCACTATTTCCATCAACTATGTTAATTTTCGAATCTTGGGATAACACAAATAGTATTTCTTCAAGAGAGTTGCCTGAAGCTGTATCTTGTTTTAAATTCACATAACTTTGAAAAAAAGCTTCTTGTTTCCAAAGCAATGAAGTAATTGGAGAGGTAGAGCAAGGTGCACCATCAATCAAGAACAAAACTGACAATGAAGTCATATTACAGACTGCAACCTGGAAAGAAGCAATTTATCAAGATGTATCAATCGAGAGATCTCCCACTTCCAGTTACGGTCAAGTAATGAAAGCAATGAGAATTAACAAGTATTCAGATGATACCCACACGACCACTTGAAAATCCAATAGCAAGTTTGGTTCCAGAATTTGCAAATGATAATGCTTGTACTGAAGAATCCATAAGAGAAAAGACAGCACTACAATGAGGCCCTTTTCCTTGTGGAATATCATGGACTGCAAAACATGTTTCATAAATCACAAAATAATGAGTCAAGGGGTAAGAATTTCTTTTTTCTGCATAGATATCTTTGAAACACAAGTAACACGCGAGGGGGGAAAAACTCAAACAAAGATGATAGGGTTCCATTATGACAGACATCTAGGGATCACCTTCACTTTTTGATTGAGTGACAAAATGGAGATTTTGCCCATTGGAGTGGCCTTTGAGGTTATAAATGCGAACCTATTAAAGTTGTCACAGCAAAGGAGTTAAGCACAGAAAGTATTGTATTGTGTAAGATAGATTGACATATTAAGAAAGATATCTGACAAGACCACATTCATTGCCCACGGCCAAGAGTAAGGAGACAGAGCAGAAGTCCAATTTTGTCACTTGAGCATCTGAACCGGCCACTTTTGTGCCATTCACCTACCAAACAAACAAGATAATTGTGTGACAAAAGACAAATTATATATCAATGTAAGGACGTTGTTTTTCTTTGAATTTATTTGGGGACAAAATAGTAATGCATACCGCTCCCTCTATGTAGCAAATATAAGATAAGACTGCATGAGTGGCATCACACACAAGGACAGATCCATTAGAATAACCCACAAAATAAACTCTCTCAACCTCAGCACCTTTTATTGTGGACAGCTGACTGGGAACACCCCCAGTCAATGGCCAATTTGAAGGAGCAGATCCAGGCCTCAAGCCAGTTCTCAAAGATGAAGCAACCTAAGATAAATTGAAATAAGTAGATTAAAAAAATAAAATAAACAAAGATTAGCTGCAAGGTGTGACAGAAATTACAGGCGAACAAAAAAGTTACCTCAGTGAGAATTTTTGATGAATTTGACTTACTGGGCAACCTGATAAGTTTTGCAACAGTCAAAGATGGATCAGCCATAGGTACTAGCACTGGAAATTCCACAGCAGGCACAGATGGTGTCCTCTTCTGCTGAGATGTCAATGTGGACAAGCTATCATTATTATACAAATGTAGTTGTCCAGGATTTGTCAGTACAAAAACTTCATCATTGCTGCTCAACCCTATTGTTCCAGGGCTTGGCAGTAAAGTCAAGTCTGCAAAAGAACCACTAAGTGTAAGGTCTGCTCTATTAGTGCATCTTACAGACTCCATCCCAGATGACCATTCAAGAGTTAAAACCTGTAATGAAGAGAGGCATTTGAAAGTTTAGGGGAACATTACTGACATGCTAAGGAAACATTTTAACAAGAAGAAACACTGCCCATCAAGCAATGGTAACAAGTGACTAGAAATCCCTACAACAACATCAACATGATAATTTTTCAATATAACCAGGGCTTAAACATTACCATTTAAACTAACAGAAGATATGATACAAAAATAATGAAAACATCTCAGTGGAGATCCTCAATATAGTAATCGGATGATAAGCCTACATTAAATATCAATATTTTTTGAAGTTTATATAGCCAAGGTGGTGATTAACCAGGTTTATAAAATCAACAGGAATTTTCCATTATTTCATATATCCTGCAAAATCTAAGTAAAATACTACTTCTATACTTTGAGATGTTAGGAATGAGGAAACAATACAAGAACTTTTCAACCACAACATTGGACCAATTTTGAATGTATCATATGTTGTATAATCTGTATAGTTTATCATAATTCAGAGGCAATTGGCAATAAAACTTATAGAAGTCAATTTAAAAATTAATGATAAAGAGATATAAACAAATAACTTACAGTCAGAACTTCTTCAGATCCAATTTCGTCACCACCATAGACAAACAACTGCCCACTATCACTTTGGGATTTATAGCTGTCTGACCATTGTAAGACAATGACCGGGAGTCTTCTTTCTGCAGTTGAAAGTTGTAGCTTAACAACATCCTTAGAAGATGTTTGTTGACCTTTCGAAGGTGCTGCAGATGACAAGTTCCAAAGAAGGATATCTCCATCTAAGTATCCCACAGCAAGAATGGACCCAGTGGAAGATGCCCAGCAAAGAGCAGTTATCTCTTTGTCTCCCATATTTTGTTCTATAACAGTAGCTGGAAGATTAGCCCCCGTTTCAGTAGAAGGGATAACATCTTCATCCTTCAATTGGAGATCTTTTCCGCCACCAAGGAACACAATTCGAGCTTCAGAAACATCCCAAAGAATAAGCAACCCGTCCTCAAATGCAATCAAGAGTCTGCAAAATATAAAAGAATTCATTCTTCATCAAATTGAATTTTTTTTTTACTCAACTATGGAATATTAGATTTTAGACAAGTATATGGATTGTGCTAGTAAAGGAAGATATAAAAATGATAAAATAAAATTGTGATTTGGGAAACCCACCCTTTAAAGTTAGCTATTATGGGGGAAATTCAAATACTTAAATACTTCACCTGTACTACTTAATGTGGGACTTAGACACTCCAAAATACCCAAGTTTACATTGCCCATTAGAGCCGGCTGATGACTTGACAACTTTCACTCTGCAACACTTGACATTGTAGCACTTAACTCAACTTCCTCCTTGGTCAAAACCCTCCACCTCTGTAGGCAACTCTTTCCAAGGCATCAACAACCAGGTTTGATACTAACTGATAAGCATCCATACATTTGGAGCACCCACCCTTAAACGATTAAGGAGGGAGAACCAAACACTTAAACATTCTACTGAGCATCTCATACTATTCGAATGTGGGGCTTAGGCATCCCACAATATTCAAGTCTTTATACAAAAACTCCAGAATCCTTCACAAGCAAACAACCACAACTCATATAGAAAGGGACACGAGTCACACAACTGTATAACAAATACTGATGGAAATATTTTCTGTCTTGAAAGATGTTCACCCATCATTTCAGATACAGTTCAAAGATTTTGATACATATAACTTAGAATACATACTCATGAAATCATGCAGTGTTGTTTCTAAGAATATATACTGCTATGACAAATTACACAAACTGCTTTGGAGGTTGGCTCTGCATTTTTCATCAAATGTTTGTAGTAAATTTTAAATTCTGAGAAATCAATTGACATGATATAGATAGTGACAATTAAAAATATATATGTTAAACCATGAAGCTATACTCTAATTTTAGAATATCCTATTTTCCAATTGGCACTGTTCGGGTAAGTCAATAATTAGCTATCAAGTAAAAATTCCAATTTACAAATTTTCCAGAAAGAGATGTAAGGGTAAAATGCTGTATGAGCTACTTATTATCTTGCCTGTTCCCAGATGAATAAGGGTGTAAAAGAATTCCAATGATTGGTTGTACACTGGCATCTGAAAATCCTGCAGCTTCTGCCAGAGAGAATAAAACAATGACAATGAGCAATTTGTAAATCAAAGAAAATAAAATAAGTTTAAATTCTGAAAGACAGAGGTACGAATCAACTTGAGATATTTGAATATAATGTTTATATAAGATATATATTGCAATGTGACAGCATCGCTTATCTTAGTGCTGACCATATTTCCCTCATTCAAAGAGCCAAACATAATTTCTATGTGGAAAATAAGATTGTTAGGCACTGAAGCAAGTCTACACTAGGAGAAACAAAGAGGAGGGTAAGGGATCCATTCTCCATAGTGAAAAGGTGAGAGTAATGAAAGAATATTTACTTGTGAGCCCAAATTGCAGATGGACTCTGAGAGCATAAAGATCGGACAGAGTGTAGAATGGAATAGAGAAAAAGATCCTGGTATGATTAGAGGGAGAGAGATGAACATTTAAAAGGAAAGATAGGGTCACGAGGAGGAAAACAGAACTTTGAGAGAAGGTTGGTGGCTATTGGCCTGGCGGTAGATTGTTTTGCAGCCTCTGAGTATCTTTTTTCATCAATCTTGCTACTGTTTTCTGCGCTTTCCTGAGAAGATTTTACGATCGTATGGAGCTAAGCTATGCTCCCTTTCTGTTGTATAAATAATACCCAGTGATTTTAGTTCCTACCGTATGCAATATGACTTCAGAAAATGCAATGTAAGCATTTGATGCATCCAATGATTAAAAGAGCATATAAGGAATTAATAGACAAGGGAGGGAACAAAATGAATTCATAATTATGCACTAAAAATACAAAGTCAGTAGTAGTTTGGCAGTTACAGAGTGAGAATTAAGTCGAGCGTTAGTGTGCTCTCAAACACACCCTGTGTACTGGAAATTCGTGAGGTTTCCACAGTGAACTTTTTGAATAAAAACAATCTTGGGTCAATATTCATTTCCTTCAATTCTGTCATTCTGTCATTGTATTTCCATTTTTCACCAGTTAAGTCTATTGGTACTGTCAATCAATCATCAGAACAAAAGACCAAAAAACTAAAACTAAAACTAAAAATAAATTACCCCTTAGGAATTTTGCAGACAAATTATATGATGACTTCAAAAGTTGTCCTTCCTCAGCTTCAAACTTTATCACGGAAAATAAGCCATGCTGATCCCCAACATAACTGAACATTATAACAAGTAATGTTACTAATTAAGTGCCATGTAAATGACCATTTACCAGCTAGTTAACACTAGGAAGAAGAGGCAAAATATAGAGATTTACTGCATATAAGTATTCCATTAACGTACATGAAATGTGAACCGCTGACTACAGAAAAAGCTGTAATATCGGATTCCCATTGTAAAGAGCAAACAAGGCTCCGGCTCTCAAGATTCCAAACCTGCCAAAATTGTTAGGAAAATTATAAAGGCTAACTAAATGGTCAACATTCTAAGCCTTAACTAAAATAATCAAGGAACTCTAAGTCAGTCACTTTACTGATATCGACCATAACTTGACATGCTAAAGGCTCGGTTATGAAAATCACACATATTACTTTCCATTCTACAATTAATGATGAATGGGAAAAAAAGAAGCGAGAAAAGGAAAACAATCACTAAACTAAGAGATATCAATGTTGCAACACAAGCTGAAAGTGAAATGTTAGCCTATTTAGGGAGAGTTTAGGAGTTTAGAACTGATGAAAACCACAATATTCAGCCTAGTTAGGGGGAAAGTTGTTAGAAAATGTATCTACACAAGCTGAAAGTGAAATGTTAGCCTATTTAGGGAGAGTTTAGGAGTTTAGAACTGATGAAAACCACAATATTCAGCCTAGTTAGGGGGAAAGTTGTTAGAAAATGTATCTACACAAGCAGAAAGTGAAATGTAGAAAAATATTTACCTGGATATCATTGTCATTTAAGACCCCAACTAAATGCCCCTGGTTTTGCAGGAACTGCGAGTGCCAAAAGAATCAGAGGATCAACATGCTACTCACATGAGCTTAGATAGCAAAAAATTTGTTGTGCAACATAGAAATCCAAAAGGATCTAAACTGCATATCAATTTAAGAAGTTCAATGACAATTACCTCCAAGTATTTGTAAGGTAATTGCTTTGGAGAAACCAAAAGTCCTTCTATATTATCACCACCTATCACCTTAAGTCTTCCATCCCTGCCATTATGCTACCCAATATAAGCAATCAAATTCTCACATCCTATAATGACATCCATTTGCCAGCTATGATTAAATAATGGTATATGGCTGGTGTCAAGCATCATAACATTTGAAGAATCATGTACTATTCATTATGATAAGAGTCATGTCATCACCACATTTGCTGGCTAAACATGTAAAGAATTATGTCAGTTTGACTTTCAATTAACAGAATGACTGCTTCTTATTGTTATGTTTGTGCACATTTTTAACTGAAAGAGCCAAATAAATGTCAATACAAAAAGTGAATTTAGGCATTACATCACCCTTCCTCCCATACACCCTAACAAGAACTGAATTTCATATCAAGGATAGTTAGAATAACCCACCAAGACTTTCCCCCCCTAAAATTCTGAATTCACTTTGATGAAATAAAATTTGTCTATGCAATGCGAGCAGTTCAGACTGAAATACTAAACCGCCATAGAACTAATGAAAAAGACATAAGGGGAACGTCAAATTACTTATCACGGATATTAGAATAACCCACGAAAACCTTATTCTAAACTGTTGAATCCACTGTCGAATCCGTTTTCCTCTTTAACCCATTACTAAACAATTAAGTACGATGAATATATATATTTTTTATATATATAAACCACTTGTATCCTCTATCAGAGACAATCCTACTATTTGAGTATGGTCAGGACCATTCTTAGACAATAAATGGAAAATTATTTAACATTATTGTAACTCACAGATACTATACCATACCCAATTAATAAAAATAATAACAATGAACAACAAAAACATGGAGAGAACTGACAAAGTCCCAATAGCCAAAAGTCGCTGAATGGGGTCAAAGGCGAGAATTGAAGCAGTGGATGGAATGCCATAGTGAATCACAATTCTGGGATCCAACTCACTTCCCTGCAACCCACCATGCTGCAACTTATGCTGAACAAAAATCAACCCAAACCCAGAAAAAAAAAATCATGACGAGAAACAGTAAAGGAAACCCAAAAGAAAAACAATGAAGTTGGATGAGAAAGATAGGATTTGTATATTCGATTTTTTACTTTACGTTGGAATGGTGCAGCAGAGCCTTGTCAAACAGCCTCTTTGCAAACATGGTTGCGATGATGTTGTTGTTGGCGTGCGTATGTTGTCTTCCACAGTCTGATTTGCTTTGTTGAACTGATGATCATTCCAATGCTTCGTATTTTTCTCTATGGATCAAAAATAAAAACTTCTCTATAAAAAAGAAAAAATTCTTCAGCTCATCTGCTGGTCTTCGGTCAATGTAATGGTTCGTCACTCCTTTAAATTTTGCTAATGATATAATCTTAAAGTTTAATAAATTTAATTATTATGTTAGTTTCAAAACGGGGATGTAGCTCAGATGGTAGAGCGCTCGCTTAGCATGCGAGAGGTACGGGGATCGATACCCCGCATCTCCAAATTTTTGTATTTTTATTTTGTATTTTTGTGACTTTGAGGTTTTTAAAACTATGGCAAACATTTAAAATACCATCAGCATATAAAAACAAAGTAATATTTGATTTACAAAAATAACTAATTAATATTTGAAATATGTCAAAGAAGCTTCTAAATATTACTAAAAAAATTACTAAAAATGGGTCTTCATAAGTATAAATTGATTTTTACTATTATCGTTAATATTATAAAAATTGACTCAAACTAATTGGTGGAATTAATTGGGTTGGAATGACACCTGCTGGTTAATTGGCTTTGTGATATGCAACAACCAACACACAGGATTCTACACACAGGAAAACAAGAAGTGAAGTATTTGTGTTCTTGCACAACCCAATGCAACCCAATTTGTTAATAAAGAATTTACTTTAATAATTATGCTTTTTAACAAGTTGATGCCATGAGTGTTACCCTAAAACTCTACATGATGAACAATCAAATGATGCATAAGCAACAATAAAACTAACACATGATTGCTAGTTATGCACATGTGGAAGAACATGGGAGGAAAAAATAACTTGGGAGGAAAAGTTAATGGATGACATTTTTCAAATTAGCAAAAGTGTTTAATTTTCTTGGTACATTGACTGGAATATAAACAGAACTATTCTAGAGTTACAAAGATAGATCATTATGTCTCTTTTTTTGGTAACATAAATTCCTTCTTGTTAAAATGTAATTCAATTTATAATTTAGTTTGACTTTCTGTTTGAAAAACAATATATAAATAACAGACGCATATACAATAAATAATAGAGACATGTTATTCATTTACGTAAACTCTTTCTTTTGTTCTCTCTCGCCTCAACAATTGGTATCAAGAGCATAAGTTCGAAGGGCCGAGCTGCACAAGAACAATATGGCAACGTCATTTGCTTCCACTCCTACCAATCTTCCAATTCTCACAACGAAGAATTATGACAATTGGAAAATACAGATACAAGTGATTTTGAGGTATCAAGGAGTATGGAATCTTGTTGAAAAAGGTTGCAAGTTGACTGGTGAAGGTGGAATGGAAGCTCATAAAGTTGCAGATATCGAGATCAAAAAGAAAGATTGCAAGACCTTATATATCTTGCATCAAAGTGTTGATGCATCAAATTTTGAAAAGATTTCGAAGGCTGAGACATCCAAGGAGGCCCGAGACATTCTTGAATTGGTCCATGGTGGTGTAACGAAGACCAAGAAGGTGAGGCTTCAAACGCTGCGACGTCAATACGAACTTCCATCGATGGAAAGCAACGAGCAGGTGGTTGATTACATCACTCGTGTTCAAACGATGGTGAACATTATGAAGGGTCTTGGAGAGAAGATGTATGAGCTGCAGGTGATTGAGAAGGTGTTACATACACTACCAACGAAGTTCGATCATATAGTAGTTGCGATAGAAGAGTCAAAGAATCTTGAAAATTTGAGTCTTGATGAACTTCAAGGTTCCTTGGAGTCACACGAATTAAGGCTAATTAAAAGGGGAGAAGAGCGAAAGAATGAGCAAGCTCTTCAGGCTCAGATCAACACAAACGCAACGTTTAAGAAGAAGTCCAAGAACAAAGGAAAATAGAGGCAAGAAATGAACAAAGAGGATGCAAAAGAGACTCAAGACAACAAGCACACAGTAGCGTCTCAGAAAGGGAAAAGAAGTAATTTTGACAACAAAAAGGTGAAATGTTACAACTGTAATAAGATGGGACACATTGCCAAGTATTGCAAGCAATATAATCCAAGAAGAGATGAAGCCCCATTGGCTCAAGAAGAGGACGATGACCAGGAACAAGTTTTGTTAATGGCAACTACTGTCCAAACAGAATGAATCGAAGATAATTGTTGGTATCTTGACACTGGATGCTCAACACACATGACGGGAAGGAAGGATTGGTTCACAAGTCTTGACGAATCAATTAAAAGCAAGGTCAAGCTCTCATCACCGATGTCTTGTTCGTTCCTGGAATGAAGAACAATCTATTAAGCCTAGGCCAACTATTGGAGAAAGGATACTTCACTAGACTTGAAAATAAAATGCTCAGTGTGTACGATAAACACAATCATTTGATAATGAAGTCACCTCTTACAAAGAGTCGAACCTTCAAGGTAAAAATTGATGTAGTAGATCAAGAATGCTTTGCGGTTGCAGTAAAGAAGGAGGAATGACTTTGGCATTATCGTTTTGGGCACCTCAATTTCAGAGATTTGCAAAACCTGAAATCCAAAGACATGGTGCGTGGCTTACCTTATATATCTCCACCTAACGAAGTGTGTAGTGATTGCATGGAATCCAAGCAGCCTAGGAACTCTTTCCAACAACATATTTCATCAAAACATAAAGAAAAATTACAAGTCGTCTATTTAGATGTCTGCGGGCCTATTCAAACTGAATCCCTTGGTGGTAATAGATACTTCGTCTCCTTCATTGATGACTTTTCCAAAAAGTTATGGGTATATTTGATTAAAAGAAAGAATGAAGTATTAGAAATATTTCAAAAATTCAAACCTATGGTGGAACGATGTAGTGACCAGTCGATCAAAATATCGAGGACAAACGGTGAAGGTGAGTATACGTCCAAGGAGTTTGAAAGGTTTTGTGAAAAGGAAGGTATTGAGCATGAAATCACCCTTCCATACACACCATAACACAATGAAATAGCAGAAAGAAGGAATCGAACCATCATGAATATGGTACGTAGCATGCTAAAGACTAAACAACTACCGAAGTATCTATGGGGTGAGCCACCTAAGAGTGTTCAGATTAATCTGCTATAAACATGTACCTGAACAATTGAGAAGAAAGTTGGACGACAAAGGAGAGAAGATGATTTTGTTAGGATATCATCGAACAGATGGATATAAACTGTTCAATCCCATCACCAAGCAAATTGTGACAAGTAGGGACGTGATATTTGATGAGTCGAAGGGATGGAACTTGGAGTTGAATGCGGATGAACGATACAGTCAGGTTATAATTGATTCAAGTGAGAATGAAACTAACGAAGATCCCAACGAAGAATCAGGAGGAGCGTCTTCGTTCAATGTTCTAAGAAGATCTTTAAGAGATACTAGGATTCCATATAGGTTTAAAGGTTTCGAGATAATATCTGATGCTGATGTGAATGAAGACGGAGACATAGTCCATTTTGCTCTGTTCTCTGAAACTTAACCAGTTACTTGTGAAGAAACTATTTCGAATAACAAATGGATTGATGCGATGAAGGATGAGCTTCGATCCATTAAGAAAAACCAAGTGTGGGAACTAGTGTCTCTACCTCAGGACAAGATACCAATCAGTTTAAGGTGGGTTTTCAAAACCAAAACTGATCCCACAGGGAAGATAGTGAAGCATAAAGCGAGATTAGTTGTACGTGGCTTTCTTCAGAAATTTGACATCGACTACAAGGAAAAATTTGCTCCAGTAGCCAGGATTGAAACAATACGAAAATAGTGGTCGCAAATGCCAGTTCTAAAGGATGGATCATGTGTCAGTTGGACGTAAAATCTGCGTTCTTGAATGGACCTCTAGAAGAAGAAGTTTATGTATCACAGCCTCCTGGGTTCGAACTTGAAGGACAGGAAGCTAAGGTGTATAAACTAAAGAGAGCCCTCTACGGACTCAAACAAGTGCCGAGAGCATGGAATCGAAGGATTGATGCTTACATGCTACAACTCGGATTCATCAGATGCACTTGTGAATTTAGAGTATATGTTCGCCAAAATCAATAAGTGGTCATCGTGTGTCTGTACGTTGATGATCTTCTAATTACAGGCAACCATGTCGAAGATGTTGAAACAGTCAAGAGGAAATTGATGCATGAATTTGAAATGACGGACCTAGGAGAATTGTCATACTTTCTAGGATTTGAATTCACAAAGGTAAGAGAAGGATTGATGATGCACCAGAGGCGATATGCGATGGAGGTGTTGAAGAGATTCAACATGTTGAACTGCAATCCAACGGCTACTCCATCCGAGACCGGTTTAATATTGGAGAAAGAAGGGACTGAAGAACCTGTTGATGAAACTGTGTATAAGAAGATTGTGGGATCCTTACGGTATCTTTGTCACACACGACCAAACATAGAATTCTCTGTCGGAGTTGTGTCACGATTCGTGCAGAACCCAAGGGCACCTCATCTTCTTGCTGCCAAATGAATCCTCAGATATGTCAAAGGAACTATGTCAAGTGGTATCTTGTTTCCACGGAACAACATGACAAACAAAATTGAAATTGTTGGGTTCTCGGATGCAGACTGGGGAGGTGGTAAAAGTATGGCTGGTTTTGTGTTCTTTGTTGAAAGATCTCCTATCTCGTGGAGTTTGAAGAAAGAACCTGTGGTAGCTTTGTCCACGTGCGAAGCGGAGTAGATAGCTCCTGCCATGTGTGCTTGTAAGACTATGTGGTTAGACAAACTGCTCATTGAGTTGAAGCAGAAAGGTGATGAAGGAATAAAGATTTTCATTGATAACAAGTCAACGATAAGCTTGTCAAAGAATCCAGTAGCTCATGAAAAAATTAAACATATTGAAACTAAGTTTCACTACTTGAGAGACCAAGTGAATAAAAAGGAGTTAGAACTTGTGCACTGCAACACTCAAGATTAAGTGACAGACATGTTCACTAAAGCTACCAAGGGAGACAGGTTTCGAATTTTGAGAAATACGTTGAGAGTTTGTAAAGTTGATACGGAAATCTGAATTGAGGAGGAATGTTAAAATGTAATTCAATTTATAATTCAGTTTGACTTTCTGTTTGAATAACAATGTATAAATAGCAGACGCATATACAATAAATAACAAAGACGTATTAGTCAGTTACGTAAACTTTCTCTTTTGTTCTCTCTCGCCTAAACACTTTTTACATGAATCAATAATTTTTAAAATAACAAGGTCTAATAACAAATTAATGAAATATTTTACAATAATCAGCGTTATCAATTATTTCTAAAGATTCGCTATTTTAAATTAAACAATTTTTTAAAATTAGAATCCTCTATCCTTATAGTGACGTATGTTGTATATATAAATCTTAGACGAAAAAATAGACAGATTTCTTCATAATAAAAAAAATATAAAAAATATTTATTGATGAAATATGAAATCTAATGAAAAAAAAAATGAATTATAAATTGAGGTGTAAGTTCTAATTCCATAAATAATATAAATGATATTATCTAGAATGGTAGAAAAAAAGAAAGAAAAAACTGTCGAAAAATTTTAATTTTTAAAATAGTATGTTTAAGAATTCAATAATTAAAATTGAATAAGTAAACAATTCAAGTGGATTGGTTGAATAGAAAAAATAAAATAAAAGAGTACTAATTCCATTTTTTATTTATTATCAAATTAACCGATCAAATTATTTTATTATGAACATTTATTTTTTATTTTAAAGCTCTTTTGGAAAAAAAATTTGGCTATAGTATGATATGCGAATAAATTCTACTACTTCCGATTATGAAGTTGGGATATATTGTCTAAATAATTGGTTTGGTACTAGATGTAGTTTTTCCCAAGAAAGATGCCTAATATACAACGCTCTAGTAGTTAAGAATTGAAATACTAATTATAAATAAACTAGCGTGACTTGGGAGGTACAATAATTATTAGAAAATAATCGAGTTAGAGTTAGGCATAGGAACTCCCCTAAGTGTTATAGTAGGTGGAACAACTCTAGAACCAATTTTCAACATGCTTGGAGAGTTAATTGATAATTTAAGTCCTGTATAACATCTCCTATTCATAAATTTGCCACCTTTATTAGATACAAAATTATCTATTTTTGAAACAAGAATAAAAATAATAAATTTTCTAGTTCCTCCCTGTAGAGGAAAAATAGAACTTTTTGAAAGAACTAGAATTAATATTGGAAAAGTTCACAAAGGTGTATGTATATTTTGATAAAATAAGTTAGCGTACTTATGAGAAAAATGATAAAGTAATTAATAAATAAAATATAAAAAATGATTTTCCTAGAATAATTGATAATATAAATAATAAAAATTTTATTATATTAAATGAATAGAAGAATAGGTAAAGTTGAATATAATAAATATAAGAAATTAAAAGATTTTATTCAAAAGACAATCCTAGGATTTTTATGGAACTAAAATTTATTTTAAAAGACGGTAATTCTAAAAGTGAGCATCAAATCTCTTTCATTCTCGATTTAGGTATAGAAAATAAATAATTAGGTGGATGGACTAAATCATAGATAAACTTTAAATATTTTAGGTTTCTTATAAATCAAAGATAGTCATATTTATTTAAATAATAATAGATTATATATATATATATATATATATATATATAATTATTATTTTGTAATATCTATAAGTTTTCACATCAATTCAACTTAATTTTGTTTAAGTTACATGTTAAATGAAGCAAGATTAAAATATTATATTTAATTTAAATTATAAATTTATTAATCTAATCTATTTTATTATAGTTAATTCATTAAATGTTTGTGATGAAAAACTTACACAAGACAAAAGTTGTTTAGATGAAAAATTAAATGATAGAAGAAAAAACTTAAAATAAGAAATAAGAGGAAGATAATAAATACAAAGTGAATGAAATGACAACACTCTATTTAAAAAAAAAAAATATTAGAAAGATCAGGATGGTTAAGTTCAACAAAAACAAAAAATTCTTCTTCATTAGAGTGAAGTTCGATTAGAGTAAAGTTCTAAAAGTTTATATCATATTCCAAAAAAATCATTTATATTTATACAAAATGATTCCATTTTTACAATCATCATTCATATAATGTATTTAGTTTTAGAGTTATCTAGATTTAGAAAACTTATCCTTCGTATAATCTTATAAGATGATATAGTAAAATCCTCGAAAAAAAATCTAAGTCTTGTAAACATTATTTCTGTCCTCAAAATTGTTGTGAGTGTAAACTTGATAAATAACAGTCATATATACAATTTAAAAAAACTTATAAACAAGAATATTTGTGTGTTTAAAAGAGACTTGTTAAAAATAGTTACATTGTAACTTAGTGAAATTAATTGAAAAACACTTGTTTGTGTTAATAATTTTTTTTTATCAAAGTTAAGAGTGTAATGAAAAATATTGATGTTATAATAACATTATTTGTTAATTATAAAATAATTTATTATTTTTTTGTCCATTAGCTAATCATGTGGTAAGTTAAAGGTCATTTTTTAAAATAGTTTGAGAAAAAATATTTTTTTTACTTTTTTATTATTTTAAGATCTTTGATGTTTTTTTTTAAATTGCTTAAATTAAATCATATGTAGGTCATACATTTTTTTATTTTAAAATTAATATAAAACACAATTCAACGTTCCCTCGTTGTTTAAAATAAGTTATAGATATATCACTACAATTTAATAAATACTAAATCACTTTATATTATATCATATTTTAAAAAAAGTTAAATCTATCAAAGTTGATTGATAACAATGATAAAATAATTGATTTTGTGCTGTTAATGTTCAAATATGTACATATACACGTAGTGAAACACTTTATTTATTTATTTTCTCTAAATCTGTGGTTATAATTAAAAAAAAAAAACACCTAGTTACCCTGTACTTATCCTATTTACACAATGTAACAGGTAAAAAATATACTAAAATATAAAACAAGGAGAATTTGAGAACAATTTAAAAAAAAATGATATTTTTCTTCAGGATAACAAAAAAACTAAATTTAACCCATATCTCCATTAAAACTTTTTTGTGTGTGGAAATCATATCAAAATTCAACCATAAATTTTTATTTCAATTTTATTATGTCCACATAAAAATGTTTATGGTTATTTTAATTTATTTTAATTTTATAACATTTAATATAGATATAAATTTAATTAATTGTATAAAATATTTCATGTATGTATATGTATAACACTAAATGAATACTATAGTATGAACAAATATATAAAACAGAGGATAAAATAATTAATTTAATTATTTATTTTTAACCATCGACCAATTGCAAACTAGATCACACGTTGCGAATCACATATTTTATTTTTTATGTTTTTACATAAAAAACCGAATAAACTCATTCAACCCAACAACTTTCTGGTCGCTTCCATAATGACTCGCCCAAATCAAGGTCTCTTCCAACCTATCCCTTTCTCTCTTCGGCTTGATTTAATTATCCCATAATAATACATTCCTATAATATGATTTTAAAATGTTAGCGCACTTCGTTTCTGACCACGGTATGCTTTGATTTGATTTTCTTGTGACAGGAATGCTTTGATTTATTATCTTGATGCGATTCGAAGGTGCCTTCGTATTTCAATTTGCCAGTGCTTGATGCTTCTGTACCATTTTCACAGGAGTGGCTCCAGCCTCTAATTTTTCTCCTGTGGTAGTTCATATTAATTGTCATTTATATATATTATATTAACTATGAAATCATCCAATTTTTTTTTATATTTATATTATTATTATTATTTATTTTTAAATTATTTTTAGCGAGATGTGATTTGTGAGTTGAATATTGTTGTGGAATTCAACACGGGATTATTTATGGTATGATGACTAGTTGAAACCTGAGGAACAGATTATTAGGAACAAAATGAGATTTTATGGAAAGTGAAATTGCTCCCCTAATCTTCCTTGCTTATTTTCTTTAAGAAAAAGAATTTTTTTTTTTGACAAAACTTAAATGTCATTGTATAGATGTTTTTTTATATGTTTGAATAACCCTTTTAAATGTACTTTTAGGTGTTCAACATAATTTTGAAATAATTATATTATTTAGATTATTAAAAAAATGTTATTAGTATTATTTTCTAATTTTATAAAATGATTTTAGGTCTAACTCAACCTTTTATGTAATATAATTTATGATCCAACAATAGTTCATGGTGAGTGGTATGTAGACCTAACAAATTTGTTTAGATTGACTCTAATCTTATTAGTCCTACCGGTTTGTAAGGGGAATTTTACATTTATTATATTATAATTTGATTGTATCTTTATACAGATCTTCAATATATTTTCCTTGTACGGATCGGACATAGTGAAACTAAATAATTATGGATGGTCTAATTTTTAATCAAATAATTGGTGGCATGACATTACAACAAATTTCACCAACATAGATTTTGGTACCATTTTTTTAAGTGGTTAAAGCAAATACTTAAAAATAACATATACTATTTTTCTTAGAAAATATCTATAATGGTGATCCTAACAATGACTATATGAGTGTACAATTTGGTTTCTAAAACTTAATTTATCTGGCTAACAAGTTAATATTTTCATCTATTACACATGGATAATTTCTTAATACCAAAGTAACATTTCTGGAGATTAAATTATATATAATTGTCATTGAAAGACCAATTCCACTTTAAAAAGGTTAAGTTATAGACCATTTTGTTTATTACATTGAAAGACCAATTTCTTAACATCAAACTGATGACAACTGTATTTTCGGATGAACAAGTTTGATGTTTGCTCTGGTTGTTTAGGGTTAGGAGTGGAGGGGATTAGAATATAGTATGAAAGATTCTACATTGATTTTTTTTTTCTTTTCATTCTCATGACACCCAATCTCATATTTTTTGTTATCAGTACTAGGAGAAGGCTGAATTCCCATTTCATGTTATTCCAAAGTTTGCAAAACTGGGACAATTAAGGTTCTGTATTTACATAGATTTCTCTCATATTTCTTCTTAGACTCTCAGTTAAATGTAACGCATTGCAAAAGGAGTTCTAGTTAGCTCTGTCTGATTCTCAGAGTTATGGTTGTCCTGGTCTTTCCATAATTGGAAGTGCTGCTGCTGTTGCTGAAGTTGCTAGAGTTGATGCAAGCTGTTCAACTTTCTTTTTAGTCCATTCTTCCTTGGTGATGCTCACTATTGGAGTAATTTATCTCTTGAATGGTAACCATTTTGCTCATAGTTACACATAGTTCCTGAAATTTACATCTTTGATTGGCCATCAAGTATAGCATTGTGTGGGTCTGAAGCTCAGAAGCCAAAGTATCTTCCTTCTTTGGCTCAAATGAAAACAATAGCATGTTGGATAAGTTACCTTCCTTGGATTTGAATGGTTTGTATCATTTTGCAAGTACCACACGTCAAGAGGTTGTTTTTCTTTTCATTCGGCTTTGACTGAACCTGACTATGGAAGTGATACCAGTTCTTTGGAGACCACAGCAAAAAGTGTCCAATTCCTATGCCTACCAGTTGCAGTTGACTCATTTGCCTTTTTAGTCAAACATATTTCACTGTCTCGATCGTTCCCATGTTCAACAGTGTATTCCTTCTTTGCACTGAAAATATCAGGTGGAAGGTGGTTGGGTCCCTCATGGTCAAAAGCGATGGATAGGAAACAGTACATTTGCTGTTTTGTTGGTTATCTTTGTTAGGAATACCTCAATCAATCAAATAAATGGGTATGCAATTGGTGTACATAGCCTACAAATGAACTATTAGCATTCCATTTCATCTAAAGGCCACGGATTTTCTTGTACTCTTAGCCTTGCATCCCCGAAAGAAAACATAAAAGATGGTACCAATGCAAATATTAACATCACTAACACCATTCCAAAGAGAGGAATATATGCTAAGAAAACTTTACAATGAGAGATATTCAGGTTTTTAGATTATTTCTCATTTACATTTTCTCTCATGCATTTTTATATTTTCTTGCTCCTTGTGTCCAGTTTAACAGTGACAAAAATGGAGAATAATATTGGATTTAGGATTGTACAAAATGGGGACACAGTTTTGAAAGTCTTTGTCCCTGATGATGACAGAATACAGGGAGTAAATTCTTTTCAGGACAGAAACAAGGTAAAATTATGATGATATACTTATCTCTGCTGTTATTTCAAGAACATGATTTCATTCTTTCAGTAATAAATAACTAAATGATGGTATACATTTTGCTGTTTATATAACTTCTGTTTCCTGAGGAAGTAGTAGCGCATTTGTCAATCTTGGTTCCTGTGTCCTTTTGTAACTCCGTTGTTGTAATCTTGTATTTTGTCTATTAATTTAAGTGTTGCTTATTTGTTTGTTATCTCAAAACAGGTACTTGCTGTTTCACGTGTAATGGTTGCTTGGCAACTTATTGGTTTATCAATGGGCATCTGTGATATGTGCCATAGGTATTCTTAGATAGCGTGCTAGTATACTTCAACAAAAGCTTTTACTGAAAAGGTGCAACAAATCATTCTAAAGTGAATTGTGTGTTCCTTATCTTTGCTAGGTACCTTAAGGAGAGGAAACGGTTTGGAGTACCATTAGCAGCTTTCCAATCAGTCAACAGAAACTTGTTCAAATGCTAGGGAACAGTCAAGCAATGATTCTTGTTGGTTGGGGTCTGTGCAAGTGCATGATAGTGGTAAAATGACTCCAATTGTATTGCAATCCTGACCTGAGGGCAAGAGCAACAGCTGCCTTGTGGCAAAGGTTCTCATGCTTAATTTCTTGTTTGAAATTGATTTTGTTGAACTTTTAAAATGGATTTTTAACTCATATATCTCATTCCCTCACCAAAAAATTATCGAGGCTAAAGTATCAACTTCTCTTATAAACTAAAATTATCTTGTACACTTATTTTTCATAAAAATTATATCATCTAACTAATTCAAAAGCTTTATAATTTAATTTTAGTTTATAAAAATATCAATTCATCTTATCTTCTTCCTTTCTTCTTCTTTAAATACTTACGAAAAAGAAAAAGAGAATTATCCAAACATAACCTTAAAATAGTGGATGCTAATGATGATATGGTTACCTTAATTCGAAGTAAATATACAATGTTGAAATGTTTTACAATAATTGGGGTTTTCGGATGAAGATGGAAATGGATGGCCAATTATACATGATAATGATCTGTTTCCTTGATTTATTTTTCGTAGTAATACCATGCTAATGGCCGTCCTTGTCCTCTATGCCAGACTTCATTCAAGCAAAAACTGCCTCACCACCATTACATTTTTACACAAAGTATTCAAGTCCTTCGTCAAACCATAAAGAAGTCTCTGCTGGTCCTCGTTGTTTAAGTTGATTTGTTAGTGAAAGCTTTAGTAGCTGGTAGTCTATAATTAAGCATAAACACAAGCTTGCAAAATACAATTACTACTAGACATCCTATTAGTACTTTTCTATTGGGACGGATAAATTAATTAAGCCTAGTTCAGATCCTTTTTTCTCAGCCATGTTTTCTGCTTTTCATCTCTAATTTTGCAGGCATTCTGTGACTTAGAACCTATCTACACCCTCGAAGGCACGTATGACATTATCAACCTGGTCACAGGCAGGGAAGTTACTGGTTTTGCCAGCTTTAATCCTGCTGCCCAAAAAAGTAGGCTGTGAAAGTGTAACGTCTGTTTCTCGATGGATTAATAGACATAACTGGTTTATGTATTTATAATTAACTAACAATCCAAAAACATTCAGTAATTATACAAATGTTTGTGTAGATAACAAAGCAGAAATGAAAAATAGTGATTTTGGAATATTATTCCAGTCCTCATTCACCCTTTTTCTTTTGTTGGGGGGATTGTTATGGATAATAGGCTGCAGGATTACCTGGCCTCCACTTTGGATAACTTGTAGATTCTGAATGTTTGAAACTTTTGCTTTAGCATCTCCAGTTTCTTAATGTTTGAAACTGCTGCTTAAGCATTGGGCACTGCCCTGCTCTTGCTGTGTGAATAAACCCAGTGTGTTGGGGAAAGGACCAAAAAAGACCCCGTAGGGAGAAATTTGGATATTGAAAAACTAAATTTCAAGGTTCCACATCTTATACTCAAGTTTTTCATTAAAAAACATGACTTACTACCACAACAGAAAAATAAACAACCCTTAGGTTACTACTATATACTTAGGTAAATATAGCAGCAACTAATTGAAATCTAGATTGCTTGCCTCTATCTCAGAGGTACCGATAAACATAACCTGATGCTCATAACCTGATGCTTTAGCATCTACATAAAGCATGCAATGCATGGCCTTATTTTATTCATCATTATTCAACGCTCACAAAAGAAACTTCAGGCAGAGAGGAACAGAATTACAGGCACACATCCATCATCATAGATGCTACAATGCTAAGGCCTATGTATCTGTCCCTCGATTCAAAACACTTCCAGAAAAACAGAAAAAACGAAACAACCTTATATAAAAAGTATTCAAATTCCCATGGTCGATTTCACTCTTGGCCTCCTCCATTCTTGGCATCCTTGTCTAAACCCCAAGACCTGACCCTGACCTGAAGCTCAGCCGCAGAAACCATGAATGTGACAATCTGAGCAGGTCTCAGTATCTGCAAAATGCTCAAAGCTGTGTCTGTCCTTAGTGCATCTGCATTTGCCACCAGATTTTCCAATTTCTCTTTGAAAGAGTTTGGAACAGAACTCTGCGGTCTCAGGAAGGGCCAAGTATAACGCACCCTGCCCTGGCTTCTGGCCATGTCCACCAGCGGAGGATCTGCCACACTCTCTTGAAGCTTGGCCAACTCATCATTGAGGCTTCTTTCCTTCATCTTGGTCTCTTGATTCAGAACACTTAGTCTGTTCTTTTGGTCTTCTGTCATGTCCTCCAAAGCTGTGTTCACAACCTGAAAAGCAAGTCCAGGTTTGAAGCCCCCAACCCAAAGAAAGGATTTTTCCAATGAACTGAACCATGGTGGTGAGAAAACAAGAAGAATATTGTGGTGTGCAATCCTTGATTTCTCTTCAAAGTATTGTCCATAGTGGCAGATGACCCTGTCGATCAATGGCCTCATATCAACTCTCTGCCCCTCCTGATACTGTTGCCGAGCTTCTCTCAGCTCATCAAGGAAGTCTCTTTGGCGCACCATCCACCCTTGGAGAAAGGCCTCAAACGAAGCAGCATTTACATCATCCATCTTTGTATTCAAGGGTGACACAGAGAGAGGGAGGAAAATGGAGAATATATATAGCCGGTGTTAGTGGTGATGAGGGTGCTTAGAACATATGCTTTAACATGGCTCTTTGGAAAATGGGCTTTTTGCAATTGGTTATGGGAATTTTTTTAGGCTTGCTTAGGGCGGAAGCATTGCTGTGATGGTACTTAGAAGGGAACCTAATGGCAAAAACAGAGTCATTTGGTGCTAAACAGAGTGAGGGATATTAAGTTAGGGAAAAAGATAATAGAAAGAGTGGTATTGGGACGGGTTTCGGTGATATTTGTCGCCACATGCTTGGTTTGGAGGCAGGTGTTAATGCTAAAGAGGTGTGGTGAAATATGGTGGGGGATTTTGGTGAGTTGTGGGGTTGGTTGTTCATGTGAAGGTGCTCAATTATGGTGAGTGTGTTGGTATTTGGGATTTGGGTTTTGGATTCATACTTGGTGTGGGATAAATTAATTGACATGGTGACACAACAAAAGCCATGCTACCATGAGGTGCGTCTTCGTCTACACTATTGATTTCATGCCAAGTAAGACAGAGAAGTGCAGAAATGAAGCCAAGTAAGGTAGTGAAATGACAGATTTTTGATCTGGCATGCTGTGAGGTGAATACGCATCTTATGCTTCTACACCACTACCCAAGTCAGAATTTCCACTTTATGAAAATAAGCAAATAGAGACCATTAAAAGCAGTAGAAAGGTTTTGCTACTTCTTAAAAGTGTACCCACGGTTTCAAGTTAGAGTTAAATGTTAATAAAGTAAAAAGTTTACGATATTTAGGTCTTGTTATTTGTAAGTATCAACTCTCTAAATTTAGAAAGCAAAACATTTGAAATAAATAAGATTCTAAAATTATTTTACTTCAATCAATATAGAGATTATCAAGATATTTTTATCCTAATAAATCACTATTGACAATGCTCTCTTCAAGATAGTAAATAAATATCAATCATTCTCAATTTCTCTATAAGACCCTGAAATTTGTTCAAAGGAAGTCCTTAATGAAAATGTTTGTTATTTGAAGTCCTACAGGGACATGAATTGTAACCACATGGTCATTCTCTAGATTGTCTTTGATCTATCAATTTCAATATGTTTGTTCTGGTTATCTTGTATTGATTCATGGACAATGCTCATGGTTGACTTGTTGTTACACTACAATTTATAGGGATGTCTACCTTGATTTTAAGATCATTCAAAGTCCTTCACACATACCTTGAGAAAGGTTTCAAAATTTAGCTTCTACACTAGAAAGAGATATTATACACAGTTTTTTGCTTCTCCTAGTTACAAAACTTTCTCCAAGAAACATATAGTATCCAGAGGTAAATTTTCTATATGTAACAAAACCTGCATAATCAACACCAATATATATCTTTAGGTTCAAAGTGTCTTCCTTCTTGAACACCCGTCCCTTTCTTAAGCTTGACTTCAAGTATTGAAGAATTTTGTCAACTGCTTGCATGTGTCTTTCTTTTGGATCATGCATAAACCAACTCATCACACTTATAAATCAATCTCCCAACCAATATTTGATAGTCAATCTTTTCTATAGGAAAGCTTTCTTCACTTTAGAAACTCCTGAAATTTTACATCTCGACTTTCTTGTTTCTTTGAGAAGATTAAGTACATATTCCTTTAGGAGATGAAATTTCTTGTTGGAGTTAACAACCTCTATTCCAAGAAAGTATTTTAGTTTTTCTTGGTATTTCATTTCAAATTGGACAGCCAATTTTTCCTCTAAAACCAATTCCTCAATTTCATTATCTCTTGCGATGACTATGTTGTTCAAACAGATAAGCAGTACAATGACTTTACCGGTAGAAGAGAGATTTATGAATAAAGTATGATCTGTTTGATTTTGCTTGTATCCTAAAGAAACAATTGCTTCCATAAATCTCTCAAACAATATTCGTAGAGATTGCATAAGATCATATAAGGCTATCTTTAGGCAACACGCCTTGTTCCTTCCATTTTGAGTTTCAAAACCTAGAAGAATCTCCATATACACTTTCCGTTCTAAAGCATCATGAAGAAAGTTATTATTTACATCCAATTGGTGTAAGTCCCAACCAAAATGAGCGTCTAGAGCAAGAACAATTCAAACTATATTCACTTTGTCACTAGAGTAACTATCTCCTCATAGTCAATTCAATAAGTTTGAGTGTAGTCCATTACCACCAATTTGGCTTTACATTTTTTTTTTCTTCTAATGCATTTTTCATGACTTGAGTCCAATGTGTTCACTTTTCATTTCTTCTTGGACTAAAATAGGAATTTTTGTGGCATCAATGGTAACAATAAAGTGAGAAACCCTTGTTCAAGCAAAATTCGTGCCAAACCAAATCTAATCTTTCTAAAGCATTTTCGCTCAAACGAGTGATTCTCTCACTCAAGCGAAAATGAAACTGCAACCAATCTACCCTTTTTGAAGCATTTTAGTTAGGAATTCTTGCTGAAGCAAAAATTGTCCTGGATCAGTATTGTTTTGTTGTTGAAGGTTTGCTCAAGCGAATGTTGTATAAATATTTTGCCTTCATAGTTACTTGCATTTCCTCTTTGTACTTCCTTTTCCCATTAATGAACTCTTCCTAAATATCCATTGATTAGCTTGGATCTCATCCTCATTTTTGGTATTCTATCCTATGTAAATATTTACACAAAAAATTATTCTAGTTGGAAGAAGTTATAATTCATATTTGAAATAATTAGTTGCTAAGTGCTTGATTTTTGGTCCTAGTGATTTTTGGCACTTATCATGTTGATCAAATTTGGGAAAGTTAGATTCATCTCCATTGATTTGATTGTAGGTGGAGCAACTATATTGGAACTGTGTCTAGGCCCTTGCTGCATGGCATAGCCTCCTAGAGCCCTTTTAGGCTGATTTGGTTGGCCTTGATGTTGATCCATTCCTGGTTGAGTATTAGAAAGGATGAGTTGATGGTGAAGGTTACTTTTTTTCATTGTGTTTCTCTTTTCTTTTTCCCTATTTTACTATTGTTTTTGATGACTGTTTTTCCAACTTTTGGATCAAACTGTAATTGATCCGCAGGTGCCTTGTCTCTCAATAACATAAACAAACTTACTAAAGCAAACATAGTACAAGATATTAATTGAAAAATATAATTATACAAAACTAAAATATATCAAGTGATAGGTTAAACTTATGAAGAAATTAGGTATCTATGACACAAGTCCTTGACAAAGGCCCCAAAAAAAACTTGTTGGTCTATTTTGGCAGGTGCATCAATATGACCGAAGTTGACATACAAAGAGTATGCACCATTCGTATTCCAATTATCAACATTATACATCATTAATTTCCATTCACATAGCTGTACATTCATTCAAAAGTCACTTAATTTGATTCCTCAAATATAAGTTGTCTAAGAATGATTATTGCTCATTAATTCCTCAAATGCACCATAAGCATTTTAACATTATGATTAGATATTGATGGAGAAAAATGTCAGGAAGAACATCTTCATCTTTATTCCCGAGAATTATCCTACTAATAGAAAAATAAGAGAAAAACAATCAACACAAAAATATAATGTAGAAACTCCAAAATCGGAGAAAAATCATGACTGTTATCTAATGATAACCAGAGAATAACATTATGTGAAAATTTTTACAACACATAGACAACTCTCTCATGCCCCTTTGATCCCAAATACACCAACACTCTCCAAAGCAATAATTTAAACTAAACCTCTCAACACTACTACAAAGAATATAAAAAAGTCAAATGCATGTTTAAAGTGTCTTTGACTGGAGTGAGAAACATCATGGACTTTAAGTCCATTATATAGCTACTATCACCTACTCCATTGCTTATCCAATATGATGTGAGACTTTTTGAGATATATTATTTTCATCAACCCAACAATCTCCACCATGATTAAAATAAACACATTTTTTTTATCTCCATTGCCTACACCAACAATCATTCATATTTCACCATAAAGAGTATACTCACTTGAAATTAAACCATTACAATAATTTTTTTTTACTGTACACCTACATCAATGCTAACCAACGCCCATGTACAATCACCACACACATCCTGCATCAATATTAGCCAATGTCCTTGCATAATTACCGCTAGCAAAAAAAATTCATCATTTTCCATGACAACGCGGTTATGCCATGAGGATATTTAACTCCATGTCAGAAGTTCTTTTTTTCAACACCTTGTGTAATCCAGATTATAACAACATATCTCTTAATGTCACATTTAACAACACTTGTAAATAACATTGCAACTTCAATAACCAAGATGATTCTCTAACAACAAGGAATTAATCTGTTATGGTATGGAAGATCAGACTAAACTGCAACCATAAAACATACTAAGAATATCCTACTAAACCATAAACTCTGATACCACTTTGATGGGAATAATGTCATAAAAAAACATCATCATCTTCATCCTCAGAGAATTATCATGCTAATAGAGAAATAAGAGAAAAACAATCAACACAATAATATAACGTGGAAATACCGAAATTGGAGAAAAACTACAACCGTTCTTTAATGATAACCAAAGAATAACACTATGTGAAAATTTTTACAACACATAGACAACTCTTTCATGTCCTTTAACCCCAAATATACCTATACTCTCCAAAGCAAGAATTTAAACTAAACCTCTCAATACTCTACTATAAGAATATAAGAAAAGTCAAATACATGCTTAAAGTGTCTTTGACTGCGGTGAGAAACATCATGAACTTTAAACCCATTATATAGCTATTATCACCCGCTCCATTGTTTATCCATTGTGATGTGAAACTTTTAAAGATGTATTATTTTTATCAACCCAATAGATATTAAATACACTTGATATATTGCATCTATTCCTAGTCTTACACAATATCAACTAATCTCTTTCAGGATGTAAGAATTGTTCTTCTAGCCAAAGCTTTTATCCTAAATTTTAAAGTCACAAATCAAATATATTTAAACATTAAATACATAATGAAATCAACAACATCAAATGGAAGTGATTAACTATATATCATAAGAATCTTGCAAAGATGAAGACTACATCTAATACTAATGAGAAGTTTTAGTTGCTCATGGCATAATTACATAGAAGAAAATATAAAAGAAAATAAAATTAAGAAGAGCAATCCCTTGCACTCCTATGGAGTCCAAACTCTTTGTTTCTATGTTTCTATCTCTCTTTGTGTTTCCAATTTTGTTTCTAGTTCTTCAACTATTTATATGTTTGAACATTAATGAATTTTCACTCAACTGATATATTTTTGCTTTAATGAAATATGTACTTCGTGCTAAAGGACGGTAATTACACTCAATTGAGAAATCTTCACTCATGCAAAATCGATGTTTAGATCAATTTAATATTTTTGGAGTATTTTTGCTCAAACAATTAATTTTCGCTAAAGCGAAGACGATACTGCAACCAATATGCTCTTTTTGAAGCATTTTTGCTCAAGTGAGTGATTCTTGCTCAAGTGAAAATTGTCTTGCATCAATGGTACTTTGTTGGTGAAGGCTCACTCAAAGGAATGTTACATGGATAGTTTGCATTCATGGTTTCTTGAATATCCTCTCTGTACTTCTTTTTTTCTCATTGATGAGTTCTTCTTAAATATCCATTCATTCGCTTGGATCTCCTCATTTTTGGTATTCTATCCTACATAAATATTTACACAACAAATTATTCTAGTTTGGAGAAATTACAATTCATATTTGAAATAATTAGTTCCTAAATGTTTAATTTCAAGTTCTATTTCAGTGATTTTGACACTTAGCATGTTGATCAAACATAATAAAGTTAGTTTCATCTCTAATGCCATGGTAGTTGGTGGAGTAGGTATACTGAAAAATATCTAGGCCTTGCTACATGGTATAGTCTCCTAGAGTCCTTCTAGGCTGTGTTGATTAGTCTTAACGTTGATCCATTTCGTTTAACTATTAGAAAAAATGAGTTGACGTTGAGAAGATTGCTCTTGCTGATCTTGTGCTTCTTTCCTTTTTCCTTGTTTTACTATTCTTTTTCATAACTATTTTCCAATTTCTAGTTCAAATTATAATAGATCCACATGTCTTTCCTCTCAATAGTGTAAACAAACTTAGTAAAACAAATGAATTAGCACAAAATATGAATAGAAGAATATAACTATCCAAAATTGAAAAAAATCTAGTGATAGATTAAACTTCTGAATAAATTATAAATTTAAGAAACAACTTCCCATTAACGATGCCAAAAAACTTATTGGTCTATTTTGGCAAGTGCAACGATACAGCTGAAGTTGACTGATTAAGAGTCGGATTGTCGAACCACAATGATTTCACCGATATATTTTATAACAAATTTAACTATTATCAATTTTATTTACTAAAATTTGGTTTGGATTCATTTCTTCCATACTAACAAAAGCTACAAATCGTCAAATTTGGAAAAATAATTTATATGGGATTAAAACTCAAAAAATGAAGGCATGTATTGGATTTCATCATTCATCTCATTTCATATTTCAATGATCAATAAAAACATACACCAATCCTTTCTATTGACATGGGTGTACATGAAAAAGTAGTTTACTTTGATATATTGAAATGTATTGATATATTGAAATGTTAAGATTCAAATGTATTCCTAGTGGTTATCAAATGTTAAGATTCAACTCAGGTTCTAAGAATTGTTTTCCTGCCAAGCCTTCAATCTTAAAGCCACACATCAAATCGATTTAAATATAAATATAAAATGAAATCAACAACATGCAAGCGATTATATATATATATATATATATATATATATATATATATATATATATATATATATATATCAATAGAATATTGCAGGATGAATTTACATCCAATTTCAATGGAAAGTTTTAGCTACTCATAGCGAAATTACAAAGAAGAAAAACCTAAGAACAATCCCTTGCACGTGGAATTTGAGCTCAGTTTCTTTGTTTTTCAGCTATTTATATGCTTGAATGTTAGTGAACTTTCGTTCAAACAATGTCTCCGTTTGAGCAAAATAGGTGTTTAGTGTTAAAGGTAATTTTGTTCAAGCAAGAAACCCTTAGTCAAGTGAAATTGATGTTGAAACTAATTTAATCTTTTTAGAGCATGTTTGCTTAATTGAGTGATTCTCACTTAAACAAATATGATATTGCAACCAATCTATTCTTTCTGAAACATTTTCGCTCAAGCGAGATTGTTGCTCAAGTGAAAATTATCCTGCATCAATGTTGTTATGTTGTTGAAGACTGCTCAAACGAATGTTTGATAGATATTTTGTCTTCATGGATGCTTGAATCTTCTCTTTGTATTTTCTATCGATGAATTCTCTTAAATTTTTATTGATTAGGTTGGATCTCCTTCTCGTTTCTTGTATTCAATCCTACATAAATATTTTTTTATACAAAAAATTATTCTAGAAATTTAATTCATATTTGAAATAATTAATTTCTAAGTGCCTAATTTCATATCCTATTTTAGTGATTTTTTGCACTTTTAGATGTATAAAACATCCTTTAAATACAATAAATGATTCTAATCCACATATGGGCAGACTATCACTATTCACAACTTTATTAAGTTGTTTTCTTGTCACTTTGGCCTACCAACTTAAGAGCATATTGAATAGAGTTGTGTGCTCCTAAATCAATAATAAACACTATGAAAAATAAGACCCATGATATTGAAAAACTCTTATCTTTCATATATATATATATATATATATAAAATCCAATGACTTATCATTGATTTAATCATTCTCTTAAGACAATTAAGTCCCTCCTTATCGTATTTCATATCAAGATTTGGTTTAGGTGGAGCAGTGAGTGTCATAATAAAGGGAATTCGTTTGACCAAAAGAGAAAATATCATATTTACTCAAAATTTGTTAGGTAGTAGGCAAAAACATATGCACACACAACTAAAATAAAAAGATGAGAAAAATACCGGTAATAGACAAAAGAGTAATTCCACTAATAAAAGAAATTACAACATTTCTCTCTCTTTTTATCTCCAAGGAGGAAATAATAACACCTTCTCTTGAAAATAAAGGAAAAATAACTTTAAAAGAATCTAAAAGGAGAAACTATTTTTCTCTCTTAATTTATCTTTCAACTACTAAAACAGTAAGAGAAAGAAAATGAAGTGATTTTGATGTGTCTTACAAGGTAAATACTGTGCTCCTTTTATAGTAAGAAAACTAAGCACCAAATTAAGATTTATCTAATGTGGGACTTTTCTTCTCACAATCTCCCACTTGAAGATTTTGATTAAATTAATCAAATCTTCATACCATGTTTGCTTTATTCTTGCCATTTATGTTGCATATTTTTTCGCTAGGCCATAGTAGAATCGACTCCATACAAACTTGTCAACACTAACCGACTTTGTCATAACATCTGCTAGGTTCTCATCCGTGTGAATCTTTTGCATTTTTACATTACCTTCTTCCACTACTTCCCGAACAAAATGATATCTTATTCCTATGTGTTTTGTCCTAGAATGAAAGGTTAGATTCCTTGCAATGTGCAAGACACTGTGACTGTCACAATATACAACAACTTGTTGTTGCTTATACCCGAGTTCCTCCATTATCTTTCTAACCCAAATAGCTTCCTTACATGTTTGGGTGACTGCCATGTACTCAACTTCTGTGGTAGACAGAGCTACAACATCCTGCAACTTGGATAACTAACTTACTGTGCCTCTTGTGACTGTAAACATATAACCAATAGTAGATATCCTTTTATCCAGATCACCTGCAAAATCTGAATCAACATAACCTCTCACAAGTAGTTTTGATCCTCCATAACATAATGCAACACCTGAGGTTCCTTTGATGTATTTAAGGATCCTCTTTATAGCACTCCAATGCTCTCCACCAGGATTTCCCATAAATCTATTAACTACTCCCACTGCTTGTACAATGTCTGGTCTTGTACAAATCATGACATATATAAGACTTTTCACTACTGATGCATACGGTACTTGAGACATTTTCATCCTCTTCGCTTCATTGCTGGGATTCATACTTGAGGATAACTTACAATTGATAGGAAGTGGGGTGAAAATTAGCTTGCAATCTTGCATGTTGAAACGTCGCAAGATTTTCAGTAAGTAATTCTTCTGAGAAAGCTAAACCTTCCTATCTTTCCTGTCTCTGTGAATTTGCATCCCTAAAATCTTGTTTGTTGGTCCCAAGTCCTTCATGTCAAACTCCCTATCCAATTGTGGCTTTAAATCTTGGATTCGATCTATGTTGGAGCCTACTATCAACATGTCATCCACATACAATAACAAACTAACAAAATCATTATCACCAAACCTATTGTAATATATACAATGGTCTAAGCTCAGTCTATTGTAACCAAGGAAAATAATGAAGGAATCAAATCTTTTATACCAACATCTGGGCGTCTACTTTAGACCGTATAGAGATTTGATTAACATGCAAACCAAGTTTTCTTGTTCCTTAAAGCCTTCTGGTTGGAGCATATAAATTTCTTTTTCAAGATCTCCATGAAGAAAAATAGTCTTTACATCCAATTGTTCAAGATGTAAATCAAATGCAGCACACATAGCTAGGACAACTTTGATGGACGTCAATTTGACAACCGGCAAGAATATCTCATTGAAATCAATACGTTTTTTCTGAGCATATCCCTTTACCATCAATCTAGCACGATATCTTTCTACTTGATCATTGCCATCTCTCTTGATCTTATAAACCCATTTGCAACCAATGATTTTTTGACCTTTCGGAAGTTCCACAAGATTCCATGTCTTACTTTTATGAAGAGCCTTAATTTCTTCCTGCATTGCAGTCATCCACATAGAAGCATCTAAACAACTCATAACCTCTTGAAATGTTGAAGGTTCTCCTTCTTCATTTAGAAGATAATACACATCATGACTTGTCATCACATATTGTGAATGCCAAGATGGTATGACTTTTTCTTGTGTTGATCGCTGAAGATCTCCATTGCCAACCTCATTTGGCTCCTGATCTTCGTGCTCCTCTTCTGACTCAGACGAGTCATCCGAAGATTTCTTCTTTATCTATACTATAACTTTGTTCTTTATCAAGCTGTCATTTGTTTACTCACTTTGCATATAAAGACTACATCTCTGCTAAGAACAATCTTGTGGGAAGTAGGATCCTACAGGCGATACCCCTTCACATTGTCAGCATAGCCCAGGAAGAAACATTTCCTAAATTTTGGATCCAATTTTGTTCTTTCTTGAGTATTGTACATCACGTATACAGGACAACCAAAAATATGTAAGGATGAATAATCAGCTGGTTTACTTTTCTATAACTCCATTGGTGTGCTCAAACCAATGGCGGTTGACGGTGACTGATTTATAACATAATAGACAGTTTTAACCGCTTTTGCTCAAAAAGACTTGACTACTCTAGCTGTTTGCAACATAGCTCTAGTTCTTTTTAGGAGAGTTCTATTCATCCGCTTTGCTATACCATTTTGCAGAGGCATATGTGGGACAAAAAATTGTCTGGTGATACCCTCTTGTTTGCAAAATGCTAAAAATTCTCTGTCTACATATTTTCCTCCGTTATCTATCCTCAAGCACGTAATTATTTTCCTCGTTTCAAGTTCTACTTGTGCTTTGAATTTCTTGAACTGTGAAAACACATCTGACTTCTTCTTGATAGGGTATATCCACAATCTCCTGGAGTAATCATCGATGAACTATATAAAATATTTTGCTCCTCCGAGGGATAGTACCGACGATTTCCACACATCAGAATGAATGAAGTCCAATATGTGTTTACTTTTAGCAGTCACTCTAGCAAACTTCAATCTATGTTGTTGCTTATCACATAGTGCTCACAGAAGGGTAAACTAACCTCTTTAAGTCCGGGTAAGAGATTACGTTTTGTAAAATTTTCATACCACTTTTTGACATATGACCAAGTCTATGATGCCACATGATCACTACATCTTCTTGACTTGTTGCCACCATCCGCTTCTTGCAACATATCTCCAAGCAGTACATACAAATTTGCCATGATCTTCTTTGTCTTTATGACCACCAAACTCCTCTTCACCACCTTTAAGATTCCACCTTCAACATGGATCTTATACCTGAGATCATTTAATTGCCCAATGGTCAATAGATTCTTCTTCAAGTCCTGCACATGCTGTTCCCATTGAATTGAGTGAATAGTACCATCATACATTTTAATTTTGATGGTACCAACTCCAGTAATCTCCAATTCATAGTTGTTTCCCATGAAGACGGATCCACCTGAGAATAGTTCATAAGTGTGAAACCAATCTCGGTGCGGAGTCATGTATCATGTTGCACCTGAATCCACTTGTCATGAAACTCCTTTTCACCATTAGAGCTAATTACTTCTTCGCTCACCAGAATATCTTCATCTTTCGAGGTACTTACAAAACAACCTTGTGATGTTGATTCTTCAGAGTTGTTTCCTCCATTCTTCCTCTTCCAATACTCTTTTCTCATATGCCCTTTCTTGCTACAAAAGTAGCATTTGATTTTTGAACTCTTCTTACTTCGAGACATCGATCTATCATTACTCGAGCCACGTTCTGTTGATCTTCCTCTCATCATCGTCAAAACCTCTACTTGTTTAGAACTTTCGCCGTTACTTATCCGCCTGGACTCTTCTTGAAGAATAGCTCCGACAACATCCTCAAAGTGCATATTCCCACCAATATTATTATTTGTAATATTAATGATGAGCTGATCATACGAATCAGGTAAACTTTGAAGTAGAAGCTCTGCACGTTCATTTTCAACTATTTTGAAATATGCCGCTGATAGTTGGGCAAACAAGGTATTCAAATGGTTGATGTGGTCCGTCACTGATATAGACTCACTCATCCGAAGAGTATAGAATTTTCTCTTCAAGAATATTCTTGTGTGAAGTGATTTCATCTCATATAGTTTAATAAGGGTATCCCAAATCTCCTTCGCAGTACTCTTCTCCGCAACACTGGATAAAACTGATTCTGCCATTGATAAGTGAAAATTCGCAATAACATTGTCGTTAATTTCTTTCCATCGTCGTTCATCTGTGTGTTCCACGGTTCTTTCCGCAATTGCATTAATACAATTGTCCTTCCTCAAAATTGTCTTTATCTTCAATTTCCATAATGAGAAATTACTCCCATTGAACTTTTTTATCTCATATTTTATTATCATGGTTCCAAGTCTTTCCATGCCAGAATTTTTTCTAGACATGCACTATCACACTACCAAATAATATCCAGTAACAAGAATAACTCTTTTCTGATGTGGAATATTAGATTAACTGCAACCATAGAACATACTAAGAATTTTTTCCAACACTATTCTAATGACTATACAGCAGAAGACCAATATCACAACCTAGTGGTTCTAATACCTCTGTTAGGTATCAGACAAAAGTATAATCACACATAACTAAAATAAAAAGATGAGAAAAACACCGACAATAGGCAAAAGAGTAATTCCACTAATGAAATAAATAACAACCCTTCTCTCTCTATCTCCAAGGAGGAATCAATAACACCCTTTCTTGGAAATAAAGGAAAAACAACTCTAAGAGAACCTAAAAGGAGAAACTATTTTTCTCTCTTAATTTATCTCTCAAGTACTAAAGTAATAAGAGAAAGAAAAGGAAGTGATTTTGATTTGTCTTACAAGGTAAACACTGTGTTCCTTTTATAATAAGAAAAATAAGCACCGATGTGGAACTTTTCTTATCACAAAATTGAGGCAAATGGGAAGTTATTGTTCCTTGGAATGGATGTAGGGTTCCAACAAATTTTGTACGTAGTTGTGATAACTAGTGGGTCTAGTTGTGATAACTGTTGGAAGT
The DNA here is from genome assembly GCA_963425845.1 of Sphenostylis stenocarpa. Classification (NCBI taxonomy): domain Eukaryota; kingdom Viridiplantae; phylum Streptophyta; class Magnoliopsida; order Fabales; family Fabaceae; genus Sphenostylis; species Sphenostylis stenocarpa. The sequence goes on from OY731398.1 coordinate 9,754,634, forward strand.
CCCACATCGCCTACCTCATGTCATTTGGTATGATTTAAATACATGTTAGGTTTCTCCACATATTGCCAATTGGTTTTATATTGGAACCTTAACATGGTATCAAAGCCAAAATCTAACATCTTTCCGGTTGTTGTCTTGGACCAAAAATTGCCCTTTCGTTGGGTCAAAAGTACCCTTTGCCTGCTCCGGCAGGTTTCGTTAGAGGGAGCGTGTTGGAAGTCCCACATCGCCTACCTCATGTCATTTGGTATGGTTTAAATACATGTTAGGCTACTCCCACATATTGCCAATTGGTTTTATGTTGGAACCTTAACAATAACATTATTTGTTAATCACAGTATTAATTAATTTTAAGTTGCAATTTGACATGTCATCAAAGCCTTCTTAATTTTGTTTATTATAATAGACATCTTAGCCAATGGGGGGATATTAGGGAGAATTCTATATCATCTATTTCAATTTTCATTATATAGAATACTTTGCTTAATACAAATTTGATATTAAGGTAAGATGTGATATAAACATTGTTGTTAAAATTACATCAATTACATTCTTAAATCTCTTATTTGTAATCATTAATCTCTTTAATAAAATAAGGAAGTAAAATATGCTAAAATAAATAATTTTTTTTAAAGATTTTTATGGAGATAACGAAGATATATTTATCTTAATGAATTGATGTATACAACAATAATAAATTTATAATGTAAAATATATAAGCTACTTTAGGATTTATTTTAGTTTATTAATGTTTAGGGGCTAACTTCACATTACTTTTATATATGTAAACCAGTGACAATTTAGTGCTTGAAAGAACGAAAAGCATGACCTAGTCTCTATGTCTGTAAAACTACGAATTTATTCTTGAACTTGACAAAAATAATATATAAAAAACAACAATTACATCTTGTCATTATGTTTTATGGTTATTTTGTTATTGAGTTAAAAGGTTTAAGGATCAAAATAGAATTGTATTTGTCAAGAATCAATTTGATATTAAATTGTATAAAATAAGGACTAATTTGTATTAAGTTCAATAAAATGTAATTATCGCAATTTTTATCCATTGTAGAAATAAATAAGTTTTATGTTTTCATATATGTATTTATCACCAATTTACTGATTCAAAAACTAAAATAGTTATGTATCATGTTCTAAATTTTAATTTCACATCATTATGACACCAAAAGTTGTCATGCATTTCAATTCTGCATTTTATTGATCCCCGAAAGTATCTTTTGACATATATGCTAATGCACATCATGTACCCTGCCCTAAAATATAATTTGACATCATTATGACTCCAACAGTTGTTATGCATACGTTAGTTCTGCATTTTGTGAATGCACATCAGTGCATTTTGTAGAACTACTTATACTGTTTTTCATATATAACGGTTTGTTATCACTGTTTCATATTAATAGGACATGACTTTTATTCAAACTTCCCTATTCAGGTAACTTTACATTACTAGCTACTTTATTTGTGTAGGTGACACATGAAAATAGTTAATGAACTCTGTTTGTTTACTAGAGCGTTTTAAAAGTAAGTTTCATAATGGTAAAAACTCTGTATGTTGCCAACACTAACACTACACCAGTTTATTACAAGATCGTCTAATCAAATGAGATTCTCTGCAGAAAGTCTGTTTCTATACTTGTCTTTAGGGCTAGGCATTGGTATAGGCGATTGTCCCCCTCCTTATCTCTTTCCCTGTGCAGTTAACGCTAGTTTTGACCATTACCAAAAAATCCAACTTCCCATGTACAGTGGCGAAACTTTTTAGGAATCAGAAGGGCCAACTTGATAGACAGTAACGGAGTTTCTTAAGAATTAAGGGGAGCTTTTTAAGAGTTAAAAGGTCCAAATTCTTTTAGACAGTGAGGGAGTTTCTTAAGAGTTAAAGCATTGATCTTTAATTTTATTATAATATTTCATCCTAAAATTTTTTGGTACCAAAAAATAAAATAAGATTTGACACTGTTTATGGATACATTATTTTGCAGCAGAACAGAAAAAAAAAATGTAACATAATCTAATCCAGCAGATTGTGTAAACCGTGTCAACTTGGTGCTCTGGAGTTTCAGGTGAGTTTCATTGTTTCAAAATTAAAATTTGAAAGTCTATTTGTGTATGTCGGGATTAACCTTTCAGAAATTTATTTCGTATATTCTGAGATTAAACTTCTAAAAGGATATTGTCACATATTTGAATAGTGCATAAGATATACACTGAATTCAAGTCAATAAGGAGAAGACCTATAAAAGTTTAAGTTAAGAATAAGAAATAGAACTTTAGGAAGTTTAATTTCGGAATGTGTAGCAAATAAAATTCGGAAAAATTAATTTTGAAATATACAGATAGGCTATGGAAAGTTTAATACTGGAACATAATATAAACTTCCAGAAGTTTAATTGCAAAATTGCAAATACTCTGAGAAGTTTAATTTGGGAAACCAATTTTTTTTACCAAGTTTCGGAACGAACTTAGTTTAGAGAAAATACTGAGAAGATCAGAGGGTGGTATAAATAAAAAAAAATTGCCAAGTATCCATCATAACAGGTAAAAAGGAAATTAGATTTTTTCTTTCTTTTCAATATGTATTTTTTTTAGAAGATAATATTGTTTGGAGTTTAGTTAAATTTAAGGCTGCTCACCCCCTTCCCATTGGGTGTAGATTGAACCCATTTTGAATCTATTGTAGGCAGTCTTGTCTTGAATTTCTAACAAATTGATTCCTCTGCTTTCAAACATCAATTCTTAACCACTGGACCAAGGTAAAATGTAAACTATGTCAGGTAGAGTTTGATGTTACATGACGTTATCCTCCAAATTTCCAATATATGCATAGATATGCTCAATTCAAGCCCGAATATGGGGAAGGCACTCGAATGCAATAACTTCCTCTTAGTTCTTATCTTCCAGAGCAAAGGCGATAAAACTTATCTTTGTTATGAAGTTAAAATGTTGGATTACTGTTTTATTTTTTCTAAGAGAAAATTATTGTTGTAAAAATAAGGATATAATGTTTAGCATATATGTCATTAATGTATAGTTTAATACTTTTCTTCTTTTAAACTTTTGTGAGGCTATAAGATGGATCTGCAAAAGTTTCAGATGTATATGTAAATTATCGAATTTGACAATCTTTGGCAGGACCCACAATTATAAGAGGGTTTTAGGTCTATTTCTCCATTTTGGTATTTCTGTTTTCTGTGGGCATAAAGTGCTTCGATACTGTGGGCTATTCATGTTGAATATTAGCCGGAGAATAAACCAAATGACTGTTTTTTATAGTTAGCAATGATCATATCATGACACTTGAGTGGACAGATCTTTTCCTCTTCTCTTCAAGTTATCTAAACCTATAATCTATTCTATACTATGAATCAAAGTTAGTAAAATGGAAATGGATGAACAGGTTTAGGTCCTCCAATAGAGAATTAGATCATTGTTTTCAAATAATCTGTAAGATATTGAATTGGATAAACTAGAAGAATTAAATATAAATAATCAAAATCTGGGTTAAGAATTAAGTTAGTTCTTTTGAATTTCTTTAAAGTCACTTGTGTTACTTATGACTTTCCATCTTTTATGTCTTTACTACGTTTTTATATATCACTTTTGATGACGATTGTAATTATTAAATATTTTATTGTATATTTATTATATTATTAAAAAATAAAAAAATTATTTTATTGAATTCTATATGTTGAATATAAAAGAAATAGAATTTGAGATTAATCTTTTTGTGTATAAATCACACATAAGGTAGTTTATTTATAGTAGAGAGATACAACTAAAAGAGTAACTGAAAGTAACAAAATAAACAGAAGATATTGTTTGATATTGTGGTTAACAATATCTAACAATATCTTAACAATATCAAATAATATTTAAACAATATCTAACACTCCCCTTCAAGCTGGAGCATACAAATCGTATGTGCCAAACTTGTTACAAATATAATCAATTCTAGGATCCCGTAAAGATTTAGTAAAAATATCTGCTAACTGATCACTTGAGTTAACAAACTCAGTCTTGATGTCTCCAGACATAATCTTTTATCGAATGAAATGATAGTCAATTTCAATGTGTTTGGTCCTCTCATGAAAGACAGAATTAGAACTAATATGAAGAGCAGTCCGATTGTCACACACAAGTGACATTTGAGTGACATCTCCAAATTGTAACTCTCTAAGCAATTGCTTGAGCCAAACAAGTTCACAAGCAGCTGAGGCCATAACTTTATATTCTGCTTCTGCACTAAATCTTGACACAACACTTTGTTTCTTACTTTTCCATGAGACCAAGTTACCACCAATGGAGACACAATATCTAGATGTAGATCTTCTATCCGAAGGAGATCTTGCCCAATCGGCATCTGACTAGCAAACAATTCTTGTATGGTTATTAGAATCATATAACAATCATTTTTCAGGAGATCCTTTAATATACTTTAAGATACAAATGACTGCATTCTAATGATCTTCACATGGGGAATTAAGAAATTGACTTACCACACTGACTACAAAGAAAATGTCAGGACGAGTAACTGTAAGATAATTCAATTTTTCAACCAATCTTCTATACTGCTCAGGATCAAGTATAAGCTCCCCCTGATTTGGTAGAAGTTTAGTATTGGGATCCATGGGCGTATCAACAGACTTTGAATTCATCAACCCAATTTCCTCTAAAATATCCATGACATACTTCCTCTGAGATATAACAATACCATCATTGGACTGTGCCACCTCAATACCCAAGAAATATCTAAGTTTGCCAAGATCTTTGGTCTAAAAATGATGACAGAGTGTTTCAACGGAGAGATGACATAGTTGTCGCTACTTGTAAAAACGATGTCATCAACATATACTATCAAGAAAACACATCCAACACTTGAGTGTCGATAAAAGACAGAGTGATCTGCTACACACCGAGCCATACCAAATTGTTGAACAACCTTGCTAAACTTTCCAAACCAGGCCCTAGGAGATTGTTTTAGGCCATATAGGGATTTGCGAAGATAACATACCATCCCAGAAGACTTCCCCTGAGCAACAAACCCAGGAGGTTGCTCCATATAGATTTCTTCTTGCAAATCACCATTGAGGAAAACATTTTTAACATCTAGTTGATAAAGAGACCATTGTTGAAGAGCGGCCATAACGATAAATAAACGAACAGAAGTCATCTTTGCCACAGGGGAAAATGTATCTCCATAATCCAACCCAAAAATTTGAGTATAACCTTTGGCCACAAGACGAGCTTTGAGGCGATCAATAGTACCATCAGGACCAACTTTGATAGCAAACACCCGCCTGCAACCAACAACAGATTTCCCAGACAGTAACGATACCAATTCCCAAGTTCCACTATTATGAAGAGCACTTAGTTCATCTAACATGACTTGACACCAACTAGGATGGGCTAAAGCTTCACGGACAATTTTTGGAATGGTCACAGAAAAAAATAGAGGAAAGACATGTATAAAAAAGTAATGACAATCGATGATAACTCAAACCAATATAATGGGGAGAGAGATTACGTGTAGAATGGATACCTTTTCGGAGGGCAATGGGAAAGTCAGACTCAGGCGTCACATCCGGAGGAGACAAAGTAGTTGACACTTGAGTAGAGTCACATGGTGGTGGTTGTGATTGGTTTCGACACTATAAACCTGAAGAGGCAGTGAAGAAGAAGCTGATTGCGGAGTAGAAACTAATGGTGAAGAAGACACAGTTAGAGGGTCACAAACAACAGGAACATTAAATGTACTAGGAGTGTTGACAAGATTGGATGAAGAAAGAGATGAAAATTGACTTTTAAAATAAAAAGAGAACTCATCAAAGGTGACATCTGCAGACACAAAATAACGATTAAGAGAAGGAGAAAAACATTTGTATCCTTGTTATGATCTTATAAACCCTAAGAAAACACATTTATGTGATTTCGGAGAAAGCTTGTCAAGACCAGAACTGAAATTATGAACAAAACAGGTTTAAGTCCTCCAACATAAAATTAGATCATTGTTTTCAAATAATCTGTAGGATATTGAATTGGATAAACTAGAAGAATTGAATATAAATAATCAAAATCTAGGTTAAGAATTAAGTTAGTTCTTTTGAATTTCTTTAAAGTCACTTGTGTTACTCATGACTTTCCGTCTTTTATGTCTTTACTACGTTTTTATATATCACATTTGATAACGATTATATTTATTAAATATTTTATTGTATATTTATTATATTATTAAAAAATAAAAAATTTATTTTATTGAATTCTATTGAACTTTTGAATTCATATTTTCACTTAGTTTGATTTTAAGAACATTGTTTATAGTATAAATAAAAAGAAGTGAGGTGAGTAATAATATTTTTGTGTATACAATTTCTTATCATTTTTCACAATATATAATTATTTTTTTCTAATTTTTGATTTTATTTTTAACATTATTTGTATTTTCTTTATTTGTAGACTCCTAATTATCTTTTAACATTTTTTTAAATGATAATGTTATCTATTTGTTTCTATAACTACTTTTTAATTGTTAATAGAGTGGATGGACATTTCCTAACGTTTTCCAATGAACTTTCTTAATTTTACCCTTTTAGCAATTTTTTATATGTTTTCGTAAATTTTTTACACAATTTCTTAACTAATTTTCTTAATTATATCAACTAATTTTTATTATCATAAAATATATGAAGACATAGGTTGAATGACATGTATATCGATATAAAATATTATTATATTATACAAAGAAAAAAATATTTTTTATAGGTCATTTTTAATTAAAATAATTTTATTCTTTAATAAAACAGGTGTACAGTCTTTCAATTATTTTTAGTTGTACAACTTCTCCAATTTAAAAAAAAAACTTATTAAGGTTGAATAATTCATAATTAGACATAGTTCTCTCCCTATGAAATCATTCTATTTTTCTGTAGTCCTTTTAAAACTTCTTTTACAAATTATCAATTTTTGGACAGTTTATATTATTTTAGTATAATAGAAATAAAAACAGATTTTCTTTTACAATCATAATATTTTCATCTAACAGGCATTAAAGAGTTTCTACTCGTTTATAAGAAAATGAGAATAGTTATTTGAGACTAAATTTAAAATAAGAATAATTTTACACCGGTATCCTACGCATGTAAAATTACCTAAATTGTTTTAAATGTAGCCAAACTCATTCACGCCCCATCCCATATCATTGGACAAGTTGACAGTAAATACCAATTTCCAACATACCCGTTTGAATTTTTCAACTTTTGAGAAACAATAATTTTGATTTTTTGTTTTAGCCAAACGAAGACTTGTCTAACCCTTTATTTGTTGGTTTTCACGAACAGCTTAACAATTCAATAGACAGCTGAGTGAGCAGCACAAGTTCACAGATAACAATTGATGTCTGGAAACAAAATATTGAACAACATAAGCATTATATTTACAATCTATGGAACGAGACCACACAAATTTTTACTTTTAGGTTCTGAATGCTTGTGAATTGTATCACAAGAGACCACACAAACGGGGTCTTGAGCAGAAATGTCTTCCATTAGCTTTGACAATTGCCATGACACCAGCAGTTATTCCAGCACAGAGTACAGAAGAAACATAGTGGTGTGTATTTCTGCCAGCTATAAAATAAACAAGAAAATTAGAAAAATGAGAAAATAAGAAGAAAAAGAAGAGTAAAACATCCCTTTCTTGAGATGGAAGAAACACAGAATTATGTACCTTGCTGTAAAGTTAAGGTTGTTGCCGTTAAACCCCCAATTATCAAAGCTGATGCAACAGGGAGATACTGCATGTATACAGTTTTCCATAAAACATGTCAATACCAACCACTGGAATTATTTTTATAAGCCATTTAAGAAGATGAAGTGTGATGTAATTATCTATGTCCACAAAACGCATTTAAATTTACATGTCCTGAAATGGCTTGTCAAAAATTTGGTAATGTGCATTCTTTCCATGATTAATTAATACACAAGAATGTATAATGAAACAATTTGCATTGTCTTCAAATCATAACACAACTTCTCCTAGAGAAGATGATCATCCCATTTGTGCCGACCAATCATATAAAAGGAACAAACATGCCTTTTCAACTAGGTGGATGTTGCTACATGGATAGTGATGACAGAACGATCAACCTGCTCCTACTCTAACCCACAAAAAAGGGGACGAGATATACTAATTTGCCATGATTAGGATGAACTATAAAATCCAGTCCGCCATAATTAGAAGGAGCTACAAATCTCAGTCTCTCCGCCAAAGGATGGACTGACGGACCGGTCCGTCAATAATTTTTTTATATAAAATTTTTCTATATGTATTTTTGTTTTAAATATAATTTTTAAATTTTTATATATTAATATTTGTATTAGGTAAATTGAAAAAAATTAGTATATTTATGTATTAAAATAACTAATTATAATCAATAATTTAAACTTAATTAATTAATTTTTATAATTAAAATTATAATATTATAGTTGTTAGATATTGTTTATATATTATTTGATATTGTTAAGATATTGTTAGATATTGGTAACCACAATATCAAACAATATCTTCTGTTTATTCTGTTACTTTCGGTTACTCTTTTAGTTGTATTTCTCTACTATAAATAGACCACCCTATGTGTGATTTATACACAAGGGAAATTAGTTCCAAACTATATTTTCTTTATATTCAACATGGTATCTAGAGCTTAAGGTTATCTTGAATTTTTTTCCGCCTTTTGTCCACCTGTTGGAGCCGCCCCACCGCTGCTAGAGCCGCCCCACCGCTGCCGGTAAACCGATCCTCCACATCAGAAAAGAATTATCTTTGTCATTGAATTTTATTTGGTAGTGTGAAAGTGCATGTTTAGGAAAGTTCTGGCAAGAAAAGACTTGGTATTTAAGTGTGTCCATTAGTGACCCACCTCTCTTTCCTGGGAACTTACCTAGTGTACTAGTTCACGTTACTGTCACCGCTGCCGCTGGAGCAGTCACTGGGTCCGCCGCTGTCGGAGAATTCGCCGGAGTTTCATTTTTTTTTACCGGTGACATATGATTTTGCTTGTCTCGGAAAAACGGCGTCCTAAGTGTGAACATTGTGGCAAGCTAGGTCACAAGATTAACAAGTGTTATACATTACATGGTCGTTCTCCTCGACTCGCTGTAGTTGTTCGGACCAATCTTTCCCCACCTTTATCCGTAGGGGATCTTCCTTCTTCCGTTGCATCCGACATGTCTCGCTATGTTCAACAAATTTCTCGAATGGTATAAGGATCAACAGTCTTCTAGTTCCACTATATCTGTCACACATACAAATACATATTTTGCTTGGTCTGACCCAATCATTTTCTCCTGGTCCTTGGGTTTTTGATTCAGGAGCCACCGATCATATTACTCGGTAACAAATCTTTGTTCTCCTCTTTATCCTCTCCTAATCATTTACCTTCTGTTACACTCGGCTGATGGCTCTAGAGTATCATCTCATGGTGTTGGAACGGTTAAACTCTTTCCTTCTTTAACCATTGATAATGTTCTTTATGTCCCTGGGTCTCCTTTTAACCTGTTGTCCATCGAGTCGCCTAACTCGTTCTCTTGATTGTGTTGTTACTTTTACCAACAATTCTGTGTGTTTACAGGACCGGAGTTCGAAACAGGTGATTGGCACAGGATGTGAGTCTCATGGTCTTTATTATCTCCGTCCCTCTACACATGTTAGTACAGTTATGGAGTCTCCTCTCTTCTTCATGCTCGGTTAGGTCATCCAAGCCTTGCCAAGTTACGTAAACTTGTCCCCGCCTTGTCTAACTTATCTAGTTTGGCGTGTGAGTCATGTCAATTAGGCAAGCATAGTCGTACTTCCTTTCCTCGTAGTTTCACACGTGGTGCTTCGTCCCCTTTGCCGTGGTTCACTCGACATTTGGGGACCTAGCCGCGTTAAGTCTACTTTAGGTTTTCAATACTTTGTTACTTTCATTGATGATTATTCCAGATGCACTTGGTTATTTTTGATGAAAAATCGTTCTGAATTATTTCATATCTTTCAAACTTTTTTTAATGAAATTCAAACTCGGTTCGGTGTTTCTATTAGAGTTTTGCGTAAGTGATAATGGCCGTGAATATCTTTCTCATTCTTTTAAACAATTCATGGCTTCTCACGGTATTTTGCATAAAACTTCTTGTGCTTATACACCTCAACAAAATGGTGTAGCTGAACGTAAAAATAGACATCTTATTGAAACAACTCGCACACTTTTAATTCATGGAGATGTTCCTCAACATTTTTGGGGTGATGCTCTTCTTACTCGCATGTTATCTCATTAATCGCATGCCTTCTTCGGTTTTAGATAATAAAATACCTCATTCCATTTTATTCCCTCATGAACCACTTCATCCTTTACCTCTGAAAGTTTTCGGTCTACATGTTTTGTTCATAATTTCAATTCTGGTCCGGACAAGCTTTCTCCTAGATCACATAAATGTGTTTTTTAGGGTTTACAAGATCACAAAAAGGATACAAATGTTTTTCTCCTTCTCTTAACCGTTATTTTGTGTCAAAAGATGTCACCTTTGATGAGTTGTCTCTTTATTTTAAAAGTCAAACTTCACCTCTGTCTCCATCCAATCTTGTCAACACTCCTAATACATTTAATGTTCCTGTTGTTTGTGACCCTCTAATTGTGTCTTCTTCACCATTAGTTTCGCTCCGCAGCTTAGCTTCTTCTCCACCGCCTCTTCGATTTATAGTTCTCGAAACCAATCACAACCACCACCATGTGACTCTACTCAAGTGCCAACTACTCTGTCTCCTCCGGATCTGACACATGAGTCCGACCTTCCCATTGCCCTCCGAAAAGGTATTCGTTCTACACGTAATCCCTCTCCCCATTATATTGCTTTGAGTTATCATCGACTGTCATTACCTTTTTATACATGTCTTTCCTCTATTTCTTCCGTGACCATTCCAAAACTCGTCCGTGAAGCTTTAGCCCATCCTGGTTGGCGTCAGGCCATGTTAGATGAACTAAGTGCTCTTCATAATAGTGGAACTTGGGAATTGGTCCCGTTACCGTCTGGGAAATCTGTTGTTGGTTGCAGGTGGGTGTTTGCTATCAAAGTTGGACCCGATGGTACTATTGATCGCCTCAAAGCTCGTCTTGTGGCCAAAGGTTATACTCAAATTTTTGGGTTGGATTATGGAGATACCTTTTCCCCTGTGGCAAAGATGGCTTCGTTCGTTTATTTATCGCCATGGTCGCTCTTCAACAATGGCCTCTTTATCAACTGGATGTTAAAAATGCTTTCCTCAATGGTGATTTGCAAGAAGAAATATATATGGAGCAACCTCCTGGGTTTGTTGCTCAGGGGGAGTCTTCTGGGATGGTATGTCGTCTTCGCAAATCCCTATATGGCCTAAAACAGTCTCCTAGGGCTTGGTTTGGAAAGTTTAGCAAGGTTGTTCAACAATTTGGTATGACTCGGTGTGAATCAGATCATTCTGTCTTTTATCGACACTCGAGTGCTGGATGTGTTTACTTGATAGTATATGTTGATGATATTGTTCTTACAGGTAGTGACAACCATGGCATCTCTCAGTTGAAACAACATCTTTGTCACCATTTTCAGACCAAAGATCTTGGCAAACTTAGATATTTCTTGGGTATTGAGGTAGCACAGTCCAATGATGGTATTGTTATATCTCAGAGGAAGTATGCCATAGATATTTTGGAAGAAACTGGGTTGATGAGTTCAAAGTCTGTTGATACACCCATGGATCCCAATACTAAACTTCTACCAAATCAGGGGGAGCCTATATCTGATCCTGAGCAAGTATAGAAGATTGGTTGGAAAATTGAATTATCTTACAGCTTACTCGTCCCGACATTTCCTTTGCAGTCAAGTGTGGTAAGTCAATTTCTTAATTCACCATGTGAAGATCATTGGAATGCAATCATTCGTATCTTGAAGTATATTAAAGGATCTCCTGGAAAAGGATTGTTATATGCTTCTAATAACCATACAAGAGTTGTTTGCTACTCAGATGTCGATTAGGCAGGATCTCCTTCGGATAGAAGATCTACATCTCGGATATTGTGTCTCCATTGGTGGTAACTTGATTTCATGGAAAAGTAAGAAACAAAGTGTTGTGGCAAGATCCAGTGCAGAAGCAGAATATAGAGCTATGACCTCAGCCTTCCTGTGAACTTGTTTGGCTCAAGCAATTGCTTAGAGAGTTACAATTTGGAGATGTCACTCAAATGACACTTGTGTGTGACAATCAGTCGCTCTTCATATTAGTTCTAATCCTGTCTTTCATGAGAGGACCAAACACATTGAGATTGACTGTCATTTTATTCGAGAAAAGATTATGTCTGGAGATATCAAGACCGAGTTTGTTAACTCAAGTGATCAGTTAGCAGATATTTTTACTAAATCTTTACGGGGTCCTAGAATTGATTATATTTGTAACAAGCTTGGCACATACGATTTGTATGCTCCAGCTTGAGGGGGAGTGTTAGATATTGTTTATATATTATTTGATATTGTTAAGATATTGTTAGATATTGGTAACCACAATATCAAACAATATCTTCTGTTTATTCTATTACTTTCAGTTACTCTTTTAGTTGTATTTCTCTACTATAAATAGACCACCCTATGTGTGATTTATACACAAGGGAAATTAATTCCAAACTATATTTTCTTTATATTCAACAATAGTATATTTATATATTTCAATAACATAATACAAAAAAATAAATATTTTTAATTATAATCCTTTTTATTTTAGTTTTAACATAAAAATGTTTTTTAATGTGGATAACTGGGCTAGTCTGCTCCACCTTTAACCCGTCGAGTTAGCGGACTAGGTGGAGCGGGTCAAAACGGGCTAAAACTATTAATCCGCCCCATCATTTTTGAGGTGGATTGGTGGGTCGGCTTGTTGAGCTCATGTATTTTCAAAATTGAATTTAAGACAAGGATATCACCAAATCAGGATGAAGGAATATGCCATTGCAAAACCCGCTTTCCGCACACGTATAGGCCACTGAATTTATGGTACTTCTATTTGGACTCACTAATCCACCTTCTTTTTTTCAATCATTAATAAATGAAGTTTTGGGGCAGTTCTTCGGAAATACACTTTAGTATTCTTTGATGATATCCTAATATACAATCTTTCCATGGAAGAACACAAGCAACACCTACAAAATGTATTGACATTACTACAACAAAATAAATTGAAGATCAATGACAAGAAATGCTCATTCGGCCAAGCAAATTTGGAATATATAGGACATGTTATTTCTACTGGAGGAGTATCCATAGATCCTAAGAAGTTGGATGCAATAATACTCTGGCCGATCCTAAGAAGTTGGATGCAATAACACTTTGGCCTACACCCAATAATGTCACTAACTTAAAGGGGATTTTTAGGATTTATTGGCTATTATAGGAGGTTTGTTCATAATTATGAAAGAATAGCAAGGCTATTGACCAACCTACTAAAGAAAAATGCCTTCCAATGGAATCTAGAGGTACAAATTTCCTTCAAACAACTTAAACAAACCATGACCAGATTACCTACATTAGCAGCTCTTGACTTTTCAAAGCCTTTTGTGGTGGAAACTGATGCTTGCGAAACCAGATTAGGGGTTGTTCTAATGCAAGAAGGAAGACCTCTAGCTTTCTGGAGCACTACCCTATTTGAAAGAAACCAGAAAAAATCAATATATGATCGCGAATTGATGACAGTCGTGAAAGCAGTCTAAAAATGGCGGCACTACTTGTTGGGAAGCCATTTTATTATTAAAATTGACCAAAAAAATTTGAAATTTTTGACAGAGCAGAGGATACTTGATGAGGAACAATACAAACAAATTTCCATATTTGGCAGGATACGATTTTGAAATACAGTACAAACCAGGGAAGGAAAACTCTACTGCCGATGTGCTTTCCAAGAGAAGTTCCTATTATGCCATGTCAATCTTACAATTCATGATTTTGAGGAATGGGTTGAAGAGATAAAACAAGATGACAAATTACAAAAAACCATACAACACTTAATTATTGATCTCACATCTCATATGGGTTATACTTTGAGGGATCAAAAGTTATTTTACAAGGAGAAAATTGTGCTATGCAAATCTTTCTCCCGGATTTCAATCGTTTTAAAAGATTTTCATTCATCCTTGGTAGGAGAACGTTCAGGTATCTTCAGGACTTACAAAAGAATAGCAAGTCTGGTGTATTGGGAAGGGATGAAAACCGACATAAAAGTTTCGTTGTTGCTAGCGAAGTTTGCCACAGAAACAAAATTGACAACTTATCTCCAGCAAGACTGCTTTAGTCATTACCACTCCCCACTCAAGTATGGACAAATATTTCTATGGATTTTATTAGAGGACTGCCCAAATCCATGAGAAAGGATACAATCCTGGTGGTGGTTGACCAACTCACTAAATATGCCCACTTTATACCATTAGGGCACCCCTACATTGCTACCGAAGTTGTTGTAGTATTTCTATAAGAAATTGTGAGATTGCATGGATTTCTGTCTTTTATTGTTTCATATCGCCACCCTCTATTTTTAAGCAATGTCTAGAAAGTCCTTTTTAAAGTAGTAGGAGCACAACTAAAGTTTAGTTTAGCATACCATCCCTAAAATGACGGATAGATGGAAGTTGTCAAATGATGTTTGGAAGTTTATTTGCAATGCTTAACTAGAATAAAGCCTACGAAATAGGTCTCTTTTTCTTCCTTGGACCGAATTGTGGTTTAACACCAATTATAATGTTTCCAACAAAATGTCCCCTTTCAAAGTTTTGTATGGACATGATCCCCCTCACATTCTTAAGGGAACCACCATTCCTTTCCGCTTGGAAGAAGTTAATAAGCTTACATTTGCTCAAGATGAATTGTTGGCTACTCTAAGAGAGAATTTCTTGAAATCCCAATGCAAACAAATGCCAACAAACGCCGACGTAATATAGAATATGTAGTCAGTGATTGGGTGTTCTTGAAAATGCAACCTTATAGAAGAAGGTCTTTGGCTAAAAGAATTAATGAAAAACTCTCCCCTCAATTTTATGGTCCTTTTCAGGCTTTAAAAAAAGTGGGTGTTGTTGCTTACAAATTGAATCTTCCATCTCATAGTAAAATTCATCTAGTCTTTCATGTCTCTCCTCAAGAAGGCCATTGATGATTCTTTCTAATCCCAACCTTTACCACCTATGTTATCTGAGGATAAAGAATTACAGGTTTATCCAGACTTTGTTTTAGATATTCGTGAACTACAACCTGACAACGTGGAAGTCTTAGTTTAGAGGCAAAATCTTCCTCCAAGTGAAATAGTTGGGAATATGTGGCTAAAATTCAGGAGGTTTTTTCAACTTATCACCTTGAGGACAAGGTGAGTCTTTTATGTGGGGGTATTAATAAGAATAAGCCACCTATGACCAAGATATACACCCGCAAGAAACGAACAAAAGAAGCAATAATCATAGACCACCAACAACATTCAAAGGATGCAAAACATCCAACAGATACAACCCAGGTCAAGAGATGCGAATTAAAGGGCATGACCCTTGGAATAAAGATACAACCATTAGGAAAAGTTGTATCAATTAGGAACGATTGTTAGACGCAACAAAAATAGTAGTAATCCAGATTAGGAAAGGGAGGAAAAAGGAAATGAGGAAGAATTTGTATTGTGGAAAGACAGACTTTTGAAAACCTGTGTTATGAAATATCTCAAAATTATCTCAATAAATTTTATTCATTTTTCAATTGTGTCCATTTCTTTTCTGTCCATATCACTCACCGTTAGAGGTTCAAAGTTATTTGACCGGAAAGGAGAAGGAACGTTTCTGCTGACATTATAGTGACCACTTATCAGATCCAGGGCATCCTGCAAAAGATATGAAAATTTTTAATGACTTTGAGATTAACTGCGCTCTGTTTAAATGAGTAAAAAATTTATGCACAGAAATGAAGATTGCCTGCCGAAGTCCATCATGGAAGTTATTCAAGTAATATCGGGAAAGCGCACTCACTCCATCTTTAATCATTCCAGTTAATGTTTGTTTCCCATATCTGCACATTTTTTTCAAAACGTATCATATCAGTGTCACAGAAGGGCAACACAGGGCTTTTAGGACCAAAAGTTTCATACCTAACTAAGTCCCCTTTTAAGGCATGAGTCCCAGCATACTCAAGGCTTATCTCATCACCTTGCTCTGCCCACACTAAATAAAATATATAGAATCCAAATAAGTAGGGCAATAATTTATAAAGAATGCAAGAAATTATCCGGAAATTCCTCACATATTCTAAATTTTCCATATTCCTCTTCGAACATTGAAATGCACTCAGAGGAAGTCAGCACTCCAATTCTCTGCAACTGAAGATTTAATGATTTCTGGGCCAGATAACACTACAAACAACATAAAGATAATCATGTAACTGGACATGTTAGACAATTCCAAAGTGGACAATAAAAAATGGATTAAGGCCTTATCAACAAACCTGAGTAACATTTGTTCGATCAAGGGAATCAATACAGTTTGCTCTGAAAAGTCCTCTCTGCTCCTCGAGTACCTTTCCTTGTCTATCTATCAGGAAGTATCTGCTCAGCTGAAATAGCAATAATTAAAAACCTGAATTATGGATTTGCCAGTATACCTTGATTGTGGCAACTAGCTATGAATTTTATATAAAACTTATTTTTCCATTACCTTTGTTTTTCAAAATCCTCTGAGATTTTATCATAGAGGATTTTCAGATTATCAAAGTTTGAGCTCCCACAGTAATGATGAAAATCAAAAGCCACATATCTGCCATAATCCATTATCGTAAAAGTGAAGTTAAAGCTATACTACAGCCAAGCCAACTTCATAATTTCATGAAAAAAAAAAAAAACAAGTGAAGTGCATGAAGAAAAAAAATTATGTTTAAATTATCACCTCACATTTTGCTGATTTTGCATTTCAGCAGCATATGCTGCACTTAGTTGACCTTCTTCACCATGCTATAACAGGAAAATTAAAAAGAATTTGCTCAAAATAACACACAAAAAGTAACAAGCAATTAAAAAGGGAATATTTGATGTGGAAACTGGCTGATGATTATTATATCCGTAAGGACATACTAACCAAACTCAGCCAAACCATAGCCACAATTTCCCTACATAAAATTTGGAGATGTGAAAAGGGATACTGGAAAAGAAAAAAAAAAAAAAACTAGAATATGATCAGATGCAAAAGTCCTAAACATGTCCAATCTTTTAACCCCCAACATGAACCAAATGCTTTACTGCTCAATCATGAACATACTTGCCTCCAAAGTATCAGGAAGATCTTTGGACTTGCTATAAATCTTAAAAATCAATTTATTGGTTTAAGTAGAGAGAGAAGAACAAAGCCATACTTTATCAGTAAGATCAAGTGCTACAACTTCTCCGTATCTTTGCATGAGATCATGGAAATGACGATCCACAATCTTGGGCTGGAGTATGAGGGGAGAGGAAAAAACAAAAGAAACATGTATAAATGTAAATCTCATGATAAAACCATTAAATTGCTGGCGGAATTGAGAGATAGAAGTATACTGTTTCCTCATGACTAATAACCCTAAGGTGGGGTTTATAGCTTAGATCAACAATCTGCTCCCAAAGAATAGGAATTGAACCTCGAGCCTGTGAAACAATCAAATGGAGTACAAATCACAAATTGGGAGAAAAAAATATTGATATCGGTGAGTGTATGTGTGCGAGCAAAGAGGAGCATCCTGGGGATGGAGTGGTTTTCAGTAGCCATTGCAGCCTAGCAGATTTTCACGTGCTATTGAAGTGCTACCTTGATGCAGGCTTCAAAAACTCATTTGCGCCACAAAATATCGTTGTTTAGGAATATTTTGGACAGAATTGTTATTCTCTCATTTTCTATGTTACCCATGTCTTAACCTTTGTTCCAAGAACATCTTTTTTGCTGTGTTCCAGTCTTTCTTCGTCCTTTTGACTTCTTGGCTCACTTTATGCTAATTTTGTGTATTGTTATGCTCTTTTTCTACTATTTTCATCATCATTCATTTTTTGAATTCATTAGTATGTTCTTGTTGCTCCTAGATTGATGCTGATGATGTGTAAACTGTGGCTTATTATTTATCATGATTTTCTTTTGAGTATTCATATGTGTAGTATGAATTATTTAGTTTGTGTTTTAATGTATAATAGCATTCATTCTGCTTTCCGCTACAGCAATTTCAGAAGCACTTTAAATTACAAAAGCACTGTTAAATTACAGTTATTGCTTGATATTTAATTCCATTGGCAAAGATACCAAGAGGAGTACGGAATAATTTTCTCTACTCGAAACTAGGAAAATTTAAAATATCCAAATATACAAAACTATGTTCGTACAGCAAATAAACTAGTGAATCTATACATTCTGCACATTATATTACTTGTTATTTATATTCGAAAATTTAAATATCATGAAAATATAGCATTTAAAGTCATTCAGCATGTTTGACAACAGTACAAATTCTCAGAAACACAGACAACATGCTAGTCAAAAACATAATCAGCAGTGCAGAGAAATTACAGAAAGAAATTGCTGGAAGTTGACATTGATTAAAATATAATAATACCTGCAAAAATGAGAACTTGAATTCTTCAGTTTCAAACAACTGTTCGGTTTCAATAAAATTAGCAGTGTCACCTTCAAAGTTAGCTCCTCTTCTCCACATTCTTGTTCCTATGTCATCATATTGCCATACTATAATGAGCTTTTACAAACATATAACAATCTAATTATGAAGCTTTTTGGACATTGTACCTAGACGTCGTGTACATCTCCTTGAAAATAATGTTACTATAGCATTTGAATCTTTTAGCTTTAGCTGTGCTGCTTGGAAGCTTAAGCCCAGTTAAGGGAGAACATAACTTGCTTCTTAAACCAACAAAATGCTTCATCTTTATCATTGTTTTGGTAATGACAGTATTTGGAGAACATATGCACACACACACACACACATAAAGAGAATTGGGGCAGGGAGAGGGATGGAAGCAGAGGCAATTTAAAATTCAGGATATTCCCTTGCACTATGGGCACGATGAATCTGTCAAGCTGCCATCATAAAGATAGTTGTTTAGGAGACAAAATAATGATCAACCTTTAAACCCTTTTTCTTTATAAACAAAATATTTCCTTTTATTAGTGAAACTAAAAACCCTTTTACTTCATCAAATAGAGAGAACTGGCAAATAATCTAACCTTAAACTCAATAAGCTCCTCCAAAAGATGTTTGTTCCAGACAAATCGAGGGTCAGCCTGAATTTTAAACAGAAAATTGAAACTTAAAAGTTTCATAATGTTTCTACTAATAATTGCATTAAATGGTGCCAATGGGATCAAGAGACCTTTATTTCGACTTTCCTATTCTACAATTAAATGTATCAGATAAATGGTCCAAAAATGATTATATAACATGTTTCAAAAACTATTCAGTTATGAATTATCAGAAATTTGGAGACTAAAGCCTGATGGAGATATGGAGAAGTAAATTTCAAATCATTTAACGATTGAATTTGATGACAATTATTCCCAGAAGATCAAGAATTATGTCAACTAACCTGTTTCCAGATTGGCTTACTTGTCCACCCTTCTACTAGCTTATTTCTTCTCTGCAAGCTGGTGGACATGATAAATTACATTTTATGAATATATCAGTCTTGGAATGATACGAATATGAAGTGACTTAGGGTCACACACTTCTCCTATGGTCACACACTTCTCCTAAAACACTTTCAGGAAAGAAAAATAAGAAGAAAAAAAAAAAAAGTTTCCCATAAGCTAAGTTATAGAAGTTCTCTCATATAATTTATTTAAAATATAATTTTTAACTTATGCCAAAACTTATTTTAGTGTATGGAGAAACTTATTTCATTTTTTTCTTCTTATTTTTTTTTTCTAGAAGTATTTCTAGAAATGTTTGCCCAAATAATCCCTAAGAAGATGTAAACCAGCAATAAGTCAGTGATTCTTACTTTAATGTTATATCTGTTTCGTATGAATAGTACAAGCCTGGCATTGACTCCACTATTTTTAATAGGTTCACAAAGTAAGTCTCATCCTTTTTCTACAAAATGGTAGCAAACAAAAGATGCATCATATATGCAGATAACATATACAGAATTTTAATGATGCCTGAATGATTTCTCTCTTTACAAATCCTTACTTCTTGAGCAGTTGAATACCTCAAAGCATCATTACACGCAAGTATTCTCATGGACATCAAACGATATACTGGAAAACCAAGGAAACTTCCAACTTCCTTCCGAGATGTTATTACAACAGCATACGTTCCTATGCCCATGCACACAACATTGAGTCTTAATGTGTATAAAGGAAGTTATGTTGTTAGATTGAGTGGCTACTGAAAAATAAAAAAATAAAAAAAATTGAGTTCATCTCAATTCTTTTAGTTTGCTCAACTTCTTTACTATAAAGCAGATACAATGAATATGATTTATTCATGAAGAAGGCAACATATTAGACATTCATGCTTAACAAGAGAGGTGAAAGAATAACAATTGTACGAACGGCTTAATTAACCAAAAAAGTATGATTAGGTACTATGTTCAGATATTGATGTACAAACAGGATTAGATTTATTTCTTTCCAGGCCAACAAACATCTCAACCAAACAAGGATCCTCAAGAAATATTAGGAAGGGATTAGATGTTAATATCATCCAATCTAGAGCATCTTCACATGCAAAGGGACAAATGAATCAATGTGAAAACAAATGCAAATGCAAGTATACATAAAAATTCAACACGGTAAAAGACAAAAGATGTTCTACAAATCAAAATAACCACTTTTTGCAAGAAATATACAGTAGTGCCATTGCACGGTAAAATTTGTCACCAAAGGGCAATGTGTGGCAGGCTCCTGGACAGTTTTATTATAAACATATACAACTCAAGATAAAAGCCTGCAAGCATATCTACCTACAATCAATCGTATGGTTCCCACCACACCATAAATTGTAGATGTTTTCAGTGGACTTCCAGAGAATGTGCCACCTGCAAAGAAAAAGAAAATAATCATAACGGAAATAAATACAATAAAATGGTCAAATTCAAATACTTTTTTCATAATTTGCGACGTAGCATACATGGAGCTGAAGCTAAATAACCAACTAAGATCCAACCAAACCTAAGAAAGAAGAAACAGTAAACTTTCGCTACAACTGATTCATAAATGTGCAAATGGAGATACTCAGCATATAACACTACACACGATCTTCCCTTTTCCCACAATAAAAGCCAACATCCACAAACACATTAAATAAACATTATGTTCACAATTAAACAACATATTCATAAAATTCCAAGTCCCCCTCAAAAAAATTCCACTTTCAAAATAACTTAACTTTCTAACTTATTTTATCTGATCAACGAGTAATAAACTTCACAGAACATTTCCTGCAATTTCTAAGCAACCAATCACTAAGTGAAGAAACTGAAACTCAGAAAAGATCACCATCATCAAGTAAATTGATGTTGCCATCGAGACGGTTAATCCAGAAGCCCTGGTTGGGGGATTGGTGGGATTTGATCACGAACTTGTCCTGAAACTCAAGTAGTTCCAGCTCATCGTAAATCTTGAATCTTTCAAGTGAACCCGAAGGGGATTCAATGTCCATTGTCACAGAATTGCACAAACAAGACAATCCCCGAAGAAATTTGGCTGGACAACGTTAATTTTTGTAACAATGATGAGAAAGCCACAGAGAACAATGAACATTTCCTCTTCAACAATCAAGACCAATTTTGTGACATTTTGTATTAAATTACAATCATACCCTCGATAATATTCGTAACCCGATATTTTATTCGTAAACCAAATCACCAAGTGACGTGTTGGATTTAGTTTATTAGGAGATATAATCATGATTTTTGTCAAATGTTTTCTAAAAATACCTAAATCAGATATGTAACAAATAAAACAGGAAAATAATAATTAGTTTTCAGAAAATAAGTTATTAATCCAAAAAAAAAAGTAGTTTGAACTATATCATATATTAATAAATAATAAATAATAATTAAGAGGTGTTATAAATTTATTGATTTTAATAATGAAAAATTAACAATTATACATTGTTTACAAATAAGTTAGTTATTTGATTATTTTTTTAATGAATTGAGATTGTTATTCAGAAGATCAATATATAAATAATATTTTTTTCTTTTATTGCTTTCGAATATTGAGTGTTGTGAATTCCCTTCCATGTCAACTTTTAATTATCGCGATTACACTTAATTTGTCAATATTGAGATTAATTGTTATTTTACTTCCCTTCCACGGAGACGTTAGTGGACAAGTCCCCAAAATTTGGATTTTTTTTTATATTTATAAAAAATTTAAAATTAAACTAAATTATTTTTTAAATATAAAAATGTATTATTATATTTTTATAAATATAATAATTATCATTTTTATTCTTTATATAATTTATTATTTATATCTTTTTTCTCTTATTTTTTTATTTTTTTCCTTCTTTTTACTTTTTACATTTTAATTTCAGAATTTTATCTTTCTTTATTATTCTTTTATTTGCATATTATTTTTAGTATTCTTTCACTTCCATTTCACTTTCATATTTTTTTTATCTTATAATGTAAAAATTATGAATTTTTTTCTTTAATTTTTTTTAAATAAACATTTTTTATTATTTTTTTACTGTTATAATATATTAATATATATTATTTATTATCAATTAATTAGTTATTTTAATATTTTATGATGATTAATTTTGATGTTAAGATGTTAAAAAAAATTAAGTTAAATTTTAAAGATGTTTATAAAAAAAGTTATATATTAATTTTTTAAGAATAAAGAAAAAATACATGATAAAATAATTTTTAACTTACTATATTTAAATTTAAAAAATAATATTAAAAATATTATTGAATAATTTATAATACAAAATTATATAATAATTGACTATTTTTATAATATAAAATATCGTTAAAATATATTTAAAATATATTTAATCTCATATATATATATATATATATATATATATATTATATCATAATGATTTATAATTTTATATAATATCTATTTTATCACAATTAATTTTAGTGTATATTATATCTAGTGTCTTTAGTTTGGCCACTTTCAACCATGATGAATTTACTAGGATGAAAAGTAAATTTTACAATAACTACTTAGAACGTGTGGTCAAAAGTGTAATGATAATTTTATAATATAGATAATAATTTTTTAAAATAATTATATCTTTAATTAATAATATGATAAAAAATAAATCTTTAATTCTTATTTAAATAGATAAACGTTTATTTTTCTTATCATATAAATCTACACTAAATTAAATAGATGTGAAAGATCTCACTTTCTAGATAGTCTACAAATTTATGGACACTTTCATAAATCCCTAATGCAAACCCTCCCTTATCGGTTATGCATGAAATAGCTATGGTGAGGTGGTAAAGTGATCCAACTTTATTATGATTTGATAATTAATGTAATGTAATATTGTATTTTAAAGTTTAGATTAGGGGAACTGAAAATCCAGTTTCTTTGTAGTGGAATCTATGTATCATCAATTAGTAATACAAGAAATTTGAGAATCAAATACAGGTCAAAGTATTAGGGAAGATTCGAGACTTGCTGATTGTGCCAACTTTATTATTGAAACAAGTTACGTCGATCGGAATATGATTCGAGATCGTGAACCATGTTCTTTATTCATTCACGTGGTGGCACAAATTGCAAACCACGAACTCCCAAAACAGAAGTATCATATTTTTAGCTTGTCATGATTATTTTATGTGGTATTATGCAGTAAGGTATCGTGTGACAGCACATTCTTCGCAATTTCCTTGGTGATCTTAGAGTCCAAAGGCTTCCTCTTCAGAAAATTTGAGTACCATTCAGCAGAAAGCTTTGGTTGTCTCCTTAAGTTTGGATCATTCATATCTACGTAGTATAGGCCATAACTTTGTTCATATCCACCCACTAACTCGTATGCATCCATGAAGGACCATACAAAGTAACCTTTTACGTTTGATCCACTCCTTTTGATGAGTCGAGAATGAAGCAAAAGAATAAACAAATATCAGCTTTCGTGAATATAATATTACAATAAAGTTGAGAGGTTATGTTACGATTTATACACCCTTTTAACTTGGCTTGAAAATGAAAATCGAAGTAGAAGTACCTTAGCGCATCAACCAAACTTCCAATGTATGCTTGCAAAAACTTCACCCTAGACAAGTCCTCTAATGATGAATTGTGAGGTGTTTTTTGGCCTGCAAAGATAAAAAGACTTACCATACGACTATGTAATACCATGGTTGAATATGACAAAAACAAGAAACATGCTTTGGGATTGCAATTGTGACCATGTTTGTCCACAATTTCACACAGAGGTCACCATGAAATGCGATAGCAGATGTCATGAGTTGGAAAATCTACCTACCATTTTCATGTATGTATATTGGTATATTTCCATAAGCTTTCTTTATTGAGTCTAGCACCCCTAGGAAAATATCGGGAGTAATTGGTACCTAAACAAACAGATGGTTAGTTGAAAGTATTCTCTATCCTTACAAAATGAAGAATTAATATATTGATTCCATGTTACCTCATCTGGTGCTGTATCCTCTCGAAGGATTCCTACAATCAGACAAATATAATAGTTAGCTATTTTCAGGTGCAACAACTGATTTCACTTACTGGACGTACTAACTAAATAATTCATTAGCTAGACAGTTCAAAATATTAAAATTTAAACAACATTTGTTAATGTTTGATTACATGGACTATGGTAGTTTATTAGAAGACTTAAACTGGTGGAGGTAAGAAAAAAAAAATGAATTTGTGATCAGAGACAAGCTGGCATACAGAAGCAATTCCATCAGGGTGAGTGACATAAGGTCTATAAAATGTATTAGCAATGTCAACAACAAAGAGTTAGAAAATTTAAAGATTTAACAAAAAACATATGAATTCAATTATCCAAAGGAAAAATCACAAATACTGACACAAACCCTTTAAAACAACAGTGTTGCTGAAAATAAAGTAAATTAAGTCATCTTCATTGCATGAGAATTTTGTTAAGGTTGATGTCCCACAGAATAAATAATATATAAGTAACTCGTTAAACCTCGATATATAATTTGTTTCGCAATAAAGATAGGTCAGGGAAAAAGCTTATATCATACTTTCAGATTCCATTGCTATATCTGCTATGAAATCTCTATCCTCATTTTGCAGGTTGCCAGGATTGTTCTTAACATAAAATGAGAAGTAAAAGTTTAGTCCTAAGAAGTCAATTGAGTTCCTGATCATATTTGATTCCTTTTTGGTGAAGTAAGGAAGCCTTGACCCAGCATTCTTTCTCATTATATCAGGGTAATCTCCAAATGTAATAGGATCCAGAAACCTGAAATAACAAATCATAGACAAGAAGAACTGTAGCAATTAATGTATAAATTGAAAGCTATGCCATTTATTTGATTGGGAAAAAATGTTGGATTCTTATAAAAATCCTTCACTGCAACATTACGTATTACGAAATCATTCATAAATGATCCAAGAGTTTAATCATTGTCAGTTCTATATATAGTTTGACCTATATGCAAGCAAGATGGTGTGTACTATCATGCTTAATCCTTAAGAAATGTTACATAAGGGAAAACATTAGAGAATATATAAATCTTGTTTTTTTCACGTAATAGTTTATTTATTCATTTTTTTTCAAGATCTAGACTTGGTTTTTTGCAATCCCAGGATGCAAATTTGTTAATGTCAACAGGCATTAGAAAGAGGTATCGTGAATATGGTGTTACTTACCACCCGATATTGAAGTCTCGGGCCCTTTGAGCAGCCCTTACATCATCAGTAGAGTTAGTTTTTGGAACATAACCAAAACTAATGATATTTAACCCAATAACGCCACGCTGTATGGCCTGCATCCAACAGAAATTGTTGTCTGAATAAATAAAATGATGATTAACCATTTCAAAATGACATCATGGTTATGATGACCTCTAATGATATCGTTCTAGATTATTGTTCAAAATGGGAATAGAACGCCTAATGAATGACATATAGTAGAATGGTGCATTTTGTTAGATAATTTTTACCTGGTATTTTTTCCTATAGAGCCTAGCAGCTGAAGCATGTGCTAACAACATATGATGGGCTGCCAAATATGGCTCAGTTGATGAATTTCCTTTGGAGCAGTTAACTAAAGACGATGGAGAACACCGCTGAGGTGGTGAGATTCCTACATCATACCCAAAAATTGCATATGCATTGGCCTCATTCACTGTAGTCCAATGCTTCACTCTGTCACCAAATTCTCTAAAGCACACATCCGCATATGCTGTGAAGTCTTGCCTATAAGCATTCAGATATAAATATGTTAATCACAATAAAAACCATTGCTCAGTTGACTGATGTATTTGCATCATCTCTATCAAGGACAATTAGAGATTTGAAGTTTGGGAACAATACACAACACTTCGGCTAAGCCATCCTTCATATTCATCCTCCAATATTTGCGGTATGTCAAAATGGAGCAGCGTAACATGTGGCTGGATTCCTAGAAGATGAGGAATTAAACAAAAATAAATATATAGAACTTGGAAACCTTTCTAAGGCGTTAATCAAAATTTATTCTAGTCCTCACAACCATGGCTTATCAGTTCATTGATGAGGTTGTTATAATACTGCAGACCCTTGGGATTCACTAGTCCTCTTCCATCTGGTAATACATGGAAACAACATGGTCACAACAGCATGGGAATAACAGTTTGATCAAATGTCAGAGATTCAATGCGCGTAAACTACCGAGTGTTGACAGTGATTTACGAATTAATGTCCCTGACAACATTTTGGTGACCTAACCTGGAATAAGCCTTGACCATGATATGGAAAATCTGTAGGCTTCTAAGCCCATGTCCACCATGAGCTGAACATCTTCCTGCAGGAAAATCAAGGTATGATATTTGCTCAGAACAGACAACAAAGTTATTTTAAGTGAATTTAAAGCCAGTGGTGTCTATAAGATGCATCTTGTGTGCATGCATCATATAGGGTGACAGACCTTGTATCTGTGATATTGATCACACGCAACATCTCCATCACCTACGTACTTATTCCCTGAAAATATATTTTGGTAATCAATAATTGAACAAAACAATAACATTAAACACTGGAAAGAAAAATTGATATCAAGAAATAATGAAGTATATGTGTGGGTAGAGGATAATCACCAGAATGAGCAAAGGTATCCCATGTGCTTGGCTTCCTGCCATCCTCATTCGCTGCACCTTCAACCTTTCACACACATATATATGGTTTAAGACAATCATAAACAGAAAGTAAAGGGTATTAAGTATTTACTGGTGAAGAGGAGAATGAGAGAGAGAGACAAAGAAGAACCTGGTAAGCTGAGGTTGATGCACCAAACACAAAGTCTGGAGCGAACTCATCTCTGTGCAAGGTATGAGCAGTACTAGGAAAAAGTCCTACCAATAATATTTGTACAAGAGTAAACACCTTCAGCATCAACTGCATTTTGCTTGATGTTGTGTAATGTTTTGGGAGGGACAAATTCAGCGAGTTTATTCTTATTTTCTCTCTTGGCTACTTCATTTATAAGTAAACTATCTTTGGAGAAAGTGCATAGTGCTCACACACTACTCATAATCGTAGACCAAATAATTAAAAATATCATAGATAAAGTTTTCAAAAAAATTTAGAACAAATATGGCAGCAACTTTACTGTCAACAAAATAGTGATATCTGTGTGGTCTGATTTACTTTTTGACCCTTGAATCTGCATGTGATGTGATCGTGTTCCACAAGGCTAGGAGATTTTATTGAATGAAAATCATTTATAGTTAAACTTTTAACTAAATTACACGTATCCTCCCAGATTCTGTGTCCTACATCATTGAGAATTAGTCAGAAAGTTTTATTGAATAGAAAGATTGGAATTTGTACTGCACTATATGATACATATATATAATTCGAGCAAGCACGTTATAATTTTTTTGCCCTTAATAAATTCCCAAACTTGGTAATAGTTTATATAGAAGTATTAACATAAACAATAATTTGATTTCCCTTAAAAAAATGGAAAACCTCTAAAATAATTTTGGTCAAATTATTAGAAAAGTTTGTGCGATACACCCACGTTATACATAATTTTATATGAAGTTAAATTTATACAAGTTAAATTTATATTTTGTTTAAACTAGATATTGGACGCCACGTTGTACGGTTTATAAATAATTATATTATTTACAGATATGAAGATATTTCTAAAAATATTATAGTATTTATAATTTCAATATGTTAGAAATATTTTAAAAAATATATTTTTATATTCAATTATAACAATAAAAATAAAAATTGTAAATATTTGTTGAAATTGACAATAAATTAATATATATATTTGCAGCAAGTGTATTATATTCAATTTATTTGTAAATGAAAATTTGTCAAAACTTTAATTAACAAATTAATTATACGTGGAAAACATATATTTGTCCAAATGTAGGTTATAAACATTGTTAAAAGTAATCCATTTAATCATAGTTGTAATGCATATGTATATGAGATCCGTGTGTGTAATTAGTCTGATTTTCAGTCATGACAAAATATGCTTTTTAGAAAGTTACGATGACGAATATCTAAAATTTTCACATGATTTTGACATCATTTTATTCATTTGCCTTTGATTTTAAACTTGTTCCGAGAGCAAACTTGCATTCTTCTGAGTTTGCTTGGTGATCATAGGCTTCCCTTTCAGAAAATCTGAGATCATATCAGAGAGCTTAGGTTGTCTCTGTCAGATCATATCTACGTAAATCTTACATCTAAGAAGGCCTTTAACATTTAATCCACTCATGCCAAATGACGATTATAGGTGCTATGTGGACATTGTAGATTAACTTTACAACTTGAAAATGAAAAGGAAAGTAGAAGTAACTCAGTGCGTCGATCATGCTTCCATGTAATTATGCAAGTAATTCACCCTCTGCCAGTCATCTAATGAAGAATCATCCGGTGTTTTTTAAATTGTCACATACAAAGAAAGATTGAGGGATTAAAATTGGTTAAGAAAAATATTGTTGGGGGACTAAATTGAATATTGTAAAAAGATAAGAAAATAAAAAAGAAATATCCCAAAATATTACATGTGTCTGAAATGTTAGATTTATAGTTGATCTGAAAAATCACACCTTATTACTTAAGAGCGACCCTTAACCATAGATATTAACAATATGGATAAATAATTTTTTTTTTCACTATTTTTTTTACTTTTGTTCAATTTAGTTTCACTGCTATTTTACATATTAATTTAGTAGTAATCAATGTAAATTTTATTTGTAAATTCTATTAAATTGTCTAATAAAAAAATATCATGTAGTTATTAGTACGAGCCTATTTTATAACAAGATACCAAATCATTTGCTCAATAACGTAATATATATGAAGCGTGATAATTTTGTAAATATTGGAAATGTAATTAATGAAGTATCTCATATTGATTGTTAGATCAACTAATGGAATAGGTCCTTTTAAATTTTCAGCTTTTCCCTCCACTTACTTTAGTACATCACCAAGAGAAAAATGAAAATGTGAAGCAAATTTCACTCTCTTCTAACTCTTCCATCAATGTTTTGTGTCACCGTTTTGTTACTATCTTCATCGTTTGTTGTCTTACTGTTTGCTACAACATGTCGTCATAGTCCTCCATGCGAGATTGCTCTTTAGTGTGTATCATTGTTGTTACATGCTCTTCTTGGTTTTAACTATTGTTGTTAATTTGAGTTATTCTTCGTAACATTTTCACTTTTGTATTTGTTTTCTTTGGAGATCTGCCACTACAAGATCCATATTCGCAAAATCTCAAACCACTGTTATCTTCTTTGATGATAGAGTCAGTGTAACAGGATTTCGTCACGATTATGCAAAACGCGCTCCCCAGCACATACCAATGAATGAGTGAGGATCTCCCTAGCTTCAACTGCCACAACTACTTCGCCAAGATTCCAGACATGTCGGGGCGCTTGTACGGCGGTAATGCACGTCCAGAGGTCAGGTTTAAGCATGTTCCCGCAACGCAACTGTTGTATAAGGTTTGTGGGTCTCGTAATGTGGTTTACATTTCGAGACAAGGAGGGATGCGGTGTTTGGAATGACTAAAAACGATGTGCCTAATAGTAAAAACTTGTTTTCATTATATATATATATATATATATATATATATATATATATATATATATATATATATATATATATATATATATGTTATGATGGGTTTTTTATATAATATTTATATATAAAAAAGATTCAATATGAATGATATTTCCGTTTTAATTATTTGAATCAAAATAATAATACAATATATTTTTGAATATAATAAAAATTTAATAAAATAATAATATGTATTCCAGCTACGTGGTCACTGCTTTGTTTCTTGCTTTGACAACTACATGTTTTCCATGGTACAAGAAGTTACATTTGACCGAAATATAATTTGAGATCGTAAACCATGTTCTTTTATTCATTCACGTGCACAAATTCCAAATCACGAACTCCAAAAACAGAAGTATCGTGAATTTCAACTTGTCATGATTATTTTATGTGCCACTATGCAGTATGGTATCGTGTGACAGCACATTCTTCGCAATTTCTTCGGTGGTCTTCTGGTGCATAGGTTTCCCTTTCAGAAAATTTGAGTACCATTCAGCAGAAAGCTTTGGTTGCCTCCTTAAGTTTGGATCATTCATATCTACGTAGTATAGGCCATAACTTACTTCATATCCACCCACTAATTCGAATGCATCCATGAAGGACCATACAAAATAACCTTTTACGTTTAATCCACTCCTTTCGATGTGTCAACAATGAAGCAAAAAGAATAACAAAAACCAGCTTTAACGAAACAATTGACAATTATTGTAATAACATAGGTGTTATACACCCTTTTAACTTTGCTTGAAAAAGAAAAGCAAAGTAGAAGTACCTTAGCGCATCAACCAAACTTCCAATGTATTCTTGCAAGAGCTTCACCCTCGACCAGTCCTCTAATGATGAATTGTGAGGTGTTCTTTGGCCTGCAAACATAAAAAGACTTACCATACAACTATGTAATAGGATGGTTGAATATGACAAAAAGAGAAACATGCTTTTGGGATTGCAATTGAGACCATGTTTGTCCACAATCTTTCACACAGAGTTCAACAACATGAAATGCGACCGCAGACACAATTTAAAATCTTCAATACTATAGTATGTCATGAATTGGAAAAACGCCCTACCATTTTCATGTATGTATATTGGTATATTGCCATAATCTTTCTTTATTGAGTCTAGCACCCCTAGGAAAATATTGGGAGTAATTGGTACCTAAACAAACAGCTGGTTAGTGGAAAGTATTCTATATCCTTACAAAATGACGAATTAATACATAAAGGAAGCACCATGTTGATGCCATGTTACCTCATCGGGTGCTGTATCCTCTCGAAAAATTCCTACAATCAGACAAATAATAATTAGCTATTTTCAGTTCCAAAAACTTCGAAGAAGCTGCCACAATGGTACTGATGACATTCAAAATATTAAAGTTTAAACAGGATTTGTTAATGTTTTGTGTACATGGACTACGGTAGTTTATTGGAAGACTTGAACTAGTAGAGGTAAGAAAAGGAAATGAATCTGTGATGAGGTATGTGTGTTAATATTTATATGTTTAAAGAGACAATATTACATATAGAAGACATTCATCAGGGAGAGTGACAGAAGGTCTATAAAATGTATTAGCAATGTCAGCAAGGGCAAGAGACATTGTTGTTAATAAAATTTGCTGTCTCAAAGAATTCTTAGATTTAAATATTTTTATAAAAAACATATAAATTCAGTTATCCTTAGGAAATAGAAAAATCTCAAATATTGACTCATGTACCCTTTAAAACTACAGTTGCTGAAAATAAAACAAAGTAAATAAGTCAACTTCCTTCCATGAGAATATGTTAAGAACGAGATCCCATATAATTTGTTATGCAATAAAGATAGGTCAGGGAAAAAGCTTATATCATACTTTCAAATTCCGTTCTATATCTGCTATGAAATCTCTATCCTCATTTTGCGGGTTGCCAAGACTGTTCTTAACATAAAAGGAGATGTAAAAGTTTACTGCTATAAGAAGTCAATTGAGTTCCTGATCATATTTGATTCCTTTTTGGTGAAGGAAGGAAGCCTTGTGCCAGCATTCTTTCTCATTATGTCAGGGTAATCTCCAAATGTAATAGGATACATAAACCTGAAATAACAAATCATAGACAAAATACCAATTAATTTATAAATTGAAAACTATACCATTTATTTGATTGGGAACTGTTGGAACTGAATATCATGTTGACAAACAAGTATTTAAATAAAATATTCTATATATTATCACTAGATGTATTTTTGCAATGAGTGATACATGATCAATTTATAGGCTTCTGGATATGGTATCTCAATTACATGTATTTAATATAACCACTACCTCTCAACTACCTACGTACATTCAATACAATCACTATCTCTCAACTACATACATTTAATGTTTACCTAACAAAATCCTCCCATAAACTTAAATGCTTTTCTTGTTCTTCATTCCAAGTATCTTCTTGTCGTTTTCGAACAGAGTGGTCGACAGTGACTTCGTGAACATATCTGCACCTTGTGCTTGGGTTTCGACGTGCTCTAACTCCACATTTCCTTCTTTCACTTGTTCTCGGATGAAGTAAAACCGAACATCAATATGTTTGTTTCTCTCATGATTGGCTGAGTTCTTTGCCAATTCAATGACTGATTTGTTATCAACTCGAATCTCGGTCCCTTTTTCTTGCTTCAACTCTAGCTTGCTTAGAAGGTATATAAGTCAAACTGCATGACAGCCACTCCAGGATGCTGCAACATACTCGGCTTCGCAAGTGAACAACATTACAATGGACTACTTTTTTGAAAGTCAGGTGAACGTTGTGTTTCCCATGAAGAATACATATCCATACGTGCTTTTCCGGTCATCAACATCTCCACACCAGTCACTATCTGAGTAGCCTACTAGTCGGTAATCATCCGTCCTAGTATACATTAGGCCAAGTGACACTGTTCCTCTCACATACCTTAGAATTCTCTTTAGTGTCTTCCAATGAGTATACCTTGGTTCCTCCATATATCGACTTGTTATTCTAACACTTAGTATTAAATCTGGTATGGTATTTGTAAGATACCTAAGACTTCCAATCAAATTTCGGTATTTGCACGCATCAACTCGGTCTCCATCTGTATACTAAGAAAGTTTTGTACCAGGTTCCATAGGGTGGAAACCGGGTTGCAACTTGTCATCTTAAACTTCTTCAAGACCTACTCAGCGTATCTTTCTTACGACACAAAGATGTCATCCTTTCCTTAAACAACTTCTAAACCAAAGAAATACTTCATAAGACCAAAGTCAGTTATCTCAAACTCCTTCTTCATCACTTCTTTAAACCCTTCAATCAGCTCGACATTATTCCCCATAAAGATAAGGTCATCAACATATAGGGCAACGAACATCACATCTTCTTCTTTATGTATAGAACATGTTCATAAGGACATTGTTCATATCCATTCCTCTTGAAGTAAGTGTTAATTCTTTCATTTCATGCTTGTGGAGCTTGTTTTAAGCCATAAAGTGTCTTCTTCAATCTCAACAATTTCTTCTCTTCACCCTTCGCATGTATCCGAGTGACTGTTCAACATATACTTCCTCCTCTAAGACTCCATTCAGAAATTCCGATTTCATGTCCATTTGTGTTGAGCTGCTAAGGAAATTAACAACTTAATTATTTTCATCTTCATCACTAGGGCGAATACTTTGTCATAGTCTATTTCTTCCTTCTGCTTGTACCCTTTCACTACGAGTCGATATCGCTCAACTTCTTCTTCAGCATGTGTCTTCTTCTTGTACACCCACTTTACACCAATAGGTCGTGCTCCTTTGGGCAAATCAGTCAGCTCTCACATGTTGTTGCGTTCTATTGTCACAATCTTTTTGTTCATTGCCTTTTTCCACCTTTTCTCCTGCACGACCTCTTCAAAACTTAAGTATTTTGAATCTGCCAAGAAACATACAGCATGCACTTCGTCAATGGAGTTGTATATATCTTATAAACTTCGCGCTCTGGGCTGTAGAGGTTCATCTTCTTCATCAGAAGTCTCATGATCTGTCACAATATATGGTGTATCAACTTCCGAGCTTCTACTTCTTATGGACTCCTTCTCCGGGTTGTTTTAACTTCACTCGCTTTCTTCATCAATTTGAACATCTCGACTCATAATGATCTTCTTAGTTATTGGGTTAAACAACTTGTACGTCTTGGTTTTTTCATCATATCCAATAAATACGTACTTTTTATTTCTATCTTTGAGCTTGGTCCTCTATTGAGCTGGAGCATAACCATAAACTATGTTGTCGAACACTTTAAGGTGAGACACACTCGGCTTTCTTCTACTCAAGACTTCTTGTTGTGTCTTCTCGTTTAACTTAACATGTGGACATCTATTTTACACATAGATGACACATTGCACTGCTTCTGCCAGAACTCCTTTGGCACATTCTTGCTTCTCAATATTGTTCGAACCATATCAAGAATGGTTCGATTCTTCCTCTCGGTAACTCCATTTTTTTGGGGGTGAGTATAATGTTGTTAGAATTCTCCTTATCCCTTGCTCCTTGCAATACTTCATGAGCTCGGATGAAATTAACTTGCCTCCTCGATCAGACCTAATAGATTTAATAGGCATGCTAGTCTCTTTCTCAACCATTACTTTAAATCTCTTGAACACCTCAAATTTCTCCTTCAAAAATATACCCAGGTTTTTCTTGAAAAATCATCTATAAAAGAAATGAAATACCTTTTTCTACTGAAAGACTCAGGGGTAATCGGTCCACAAAGATCTGTGTGAATCAATCCGAGTTGTTCCTTTACACGGTACTCGGCAATCCTCGAAAATGAGGTCCTCGGATGCTTCCCGATCACACACTCTTCACAAAACTTCTTTTCAAATTCCATAGACAGTCCTCGCTCCATCTCTTTTTTTACCAACTCGGTCAGCCCGCTAAAATGCAAGTGGCCAAATCGAAAGTGTCACATTATTGCTTCATCCTTCACATCAAGTTTCAAGCACCTCTCTTGGACTATCTTCAAGTCCAGCTTATACATTTTGTTCTTCTTCATTTCTACTCGGGCAATCAAACGATCTGACTTGTCCTTCAAGTATAGTACTCGGTCTTTCATAAGAATTGAGTAGCCTTTCTCCATCAGCTGCCCCATACTTAATATGTTGTTTTTGAGATCGAGTACATAGTACACGTATCTGATTTCTCCAACTCAACTATTCTTCTGCAGGTACCAGATTGTACCTCGACCTTTTACTATCACCTTTGATGCATCTTCAAACGACACGTGTCCGACCTCAACTTTAGTGAGCTCCTTAAGAAGGTTCTCATTCCCGCATATGTGGTTACTTGCTCCTGTATCAAGATACCAAATCGAGTTGTCAGAACAACTCACACTTAACCTGAAATTCGAACTTCTCGATA
The DNA here is from genome assembly GCA_963425845.1 of Sphenostylis stenocarpa. Lineage (NCBI taxonomy): Eukaryota > Viridiplantae > Streptophyta > Magnoliopsida > Fabales > Fabaceae > Sphenostylis > Sphenostylis stenocarpa. Next base: position 9,790,336 of record OY731398.1, read on the forward strand.
TCATCAATACTCCTTCTTCCTCAGCGTCCTCAAAGAGGAGGTTTGTTTCCTTCTTCTTCTCAGATCAACAGTCCTTCGCGAAATGTCCAATCTTCCCACAATTATAACATTTGATACCTGAATAACAGTCTTTAGCAAAATGACCGTACTTCCCACATTTGAAGCACTCAACTCCGAAATTTCTTGACTGACCACCTCGACCTCTACTGCCACGACCTCTACCTTGTTTTTGGCCACGCCAGTTTTGTTGACTGACTTGCTTCTTACCTCTTTCATATTCTCCTCTGCCTCTACCACCTTGGTCTTGAGTATTCTGAGCATAAAGAATCTTCTTCTCCTTTAAGGTTGTCTTTGCTTTGAGTGTTTGATCAAGAGACTCCTCTTTCTTCTTCCTTCTCCGCTGCTCATGCGCTTCAAGCAACCCGGTAAGCTCTTCTACCGAGAGCACTGACAAGTCTTTGGACTCTTCTATTGCACAAACGATATTCTTAAAGTCGTCGGTTAACGACCTTAAGATTTTCTCCACCACTCGGCAAGTGGGCAGCATCTCTCCATTTCTTCCGAGTTGATTTACCACGGTCTCAACACGAGAGACGTACTCGGCAACCCCTTTCATCCCCATGCTTTCAAGCTCACCTTTCAGAGTTTGAAGCCTGACTTGCTTCACGCAATTATCCCCTTTATATGCCTTTTCCAGAATATCTCACGCTTCTTTTGAAGATTTATCATTTGCTATCTTCTCAAAGGCGGACTCATCAACAGTTTGGTACAACACGTACAAAGTCGTTTTGTCCTTTACCCATGTTGCTTTCAATGCAGCAAGTTGGACAATCGTCTGCTCTTCAATATTCTTTAGTTCTTGGTGCTCATTTTCGACCACATCCTATACTTCCTGGGAACCAAGGAGAGCTTTCATTTGCATACTCTAGTTATCATAGCTTCCGTTTTTCGATAACTTTGGCAGGGGCATGCTGTTAGCTAAGTTGACCATCTCAAACAAACTCTCTAACTCTCAAACACTCTCTCTAACGCACTTAGATACTCAGACTCTCAAACTCTGAAGTCAATTTGTTGACAAATAAGTATCTAACCAAAACACTTTGTATGTTATCACTTGATGTTTTTGCAATGAGTGATACATGGTCAATTTATAGTCCTTTGGATATGACCTCTCAATTACATGCATTTAATACAACCACTACCTCTTAATTACATACATTCAATACAACCACTATCTCTCAAATATTATCTCGATAACCACTACCTTTCAACTACATATATTTAATGTTTACCTAACATAAAGTGCAAAAAATGTGGTGATTTGGACATGAAGAGTAAATGTGCAAGTCAAAATCATAGAAAGCAAAGATGGCTATGGACGAAAAATTATGAGCAACATGCTTTGCACAATTAACAGTTATAGTGATTCATGGTTATAAACAGCAGTTACACAAATCATGTGACCAACTATCAGAAACTTTCATAGAGTTGCACATTTAATTAAAATAAAAATTGGAAACACTGATTCTATGGGAAAATGATTGTTGCTAGTCATAAATGATCCAAGAGTTTAATCATTTGTCAGCTCATTCTTTATAGTTTAACATACATGCAAGGCAAAGTGGTGGGTGTACTATCATGCTTAAGTCTTAAGAACTGTTACATAGAAAACTTATACAGAATATAGAAATCTTCTTTTATCGCATAATAGTTATTTGTTATGTTTCGACGATCAAGACTTGGTTCTTTACAATCCCAAGATGCAAATTTGTTAATATCAACAGGCATTAGAAAGCAGTATATCGTGACTATATATTGTTACTTACCACCCGATATTGTAATCTCGGGCCCTTTGAGCAGCCCTTACATCATCAATAGAGTTAGTTTTTGGAACATAACCAAATAAAAGGATATTTAACCCAATAATGCCACGCTGCAACCAAAAGAGATTGTTGTCTGAATAGTCAAAGTGATGATTAACCATTTCAAAATGACATCATGATTATTATCACCTCTAATGATATATCCTTCCAGATTATGGTTCAAAATGAGACCTGAAGGCCTAATGAGTGACATATTTATGGTAGAGTGGTGCATTTCTTAGATAATTTTTTACCTGGTATTTCTTCCTATACAACCTAGCAGCTGAAGCATGTGCTAACAATATATGATGGGCTGCCAAATATGGCTCAGTTGATGAATTTCCTTTGGAGCAGTTAACTAAAGACGATGGAGAACACCGCTGAGGTGGTGAGATTCCTACATCATAGCCAAAAATTGCATATGCATTGGCCTCATTCACTGTAGTCCAATGCTTAACTCTGTCACCAAATTCTCTAAAGCTCACATCCGCATATGCTGTAAAGTCTTGCCTATAAGCATTCATATATAAATATGTTAATCACAATAAAAAACATTTCAGTTTCATTACTGATGTATTTGCATCATCTCTATCAAGGACAATTAGAGATTTGAAGTTTGGGAACCGTACACAACTCTTCGGCTAAGCCATCCTTGATATTCATCCTCCAATGTTTGCGGTAAGTCAAAATGGAGCAGCGTAACATGTGGCTGGATTCCTAGAAGATGAGGAATTCAACAAAAATAAATATACAGAACTTGGAAACCTTTCTAAGGCGTTAATCAAAATTTATTCTAGTCCTCACAACCATGGCTTATCAGTTCATTGATGAGGTTGTTATAATACTGCAGACCCCTGAGATTCACTCGTCCTCTTCCATCTGGTAATACATTGAAGCGACATGGTCACAACAGCATGGGAATTAGTTTGAACAATTGGAGTCAGGGACACCAAGTGTGAGTATCTAATACATCTAACTTTTATTATTATAATAATGTCCCTAACAACATCTTGGTGATCCAACCTGGAATAAGCCTTGACCATGATATGGAAAATCTGTAGGCTTCTAAGCCCATGTCCACCATGAGCTGAACATCTTCCTGCAGGTTTTTACGTTAATTTAAAGCAAGTAGTATATATATATATATATATATATATATATATATATATATATATATATATATATATATATATATATATATATATACCACAATTTCTTTTGGTTCTCTATAGGGTGACATACCTTATATTTGTGATAATGATCACACGCAACATCTCCATCACCTACATACTCGTTTCCTGAAAATATATTTTAGTAATCAATCATTTGAACAAAATTAATAACATTAAACATGGAAGATGCCAAGAGATAATGAAGTATTTATATATGTGAGTAGAGGACACTAACCCTGTTTAGCATGAGCGAAGGTATCCATTATGCTTGGCTTCCTACCATCCTCATTCGCTGCACCTTCAACCTTTCACACACATGTATATGGTTTAAGACATAATCAGAAACAGAAAGTAAAGGGTATGAAGTGTGGAAGAATGAGAGAGAGAGTCAAAGAAGAACCTGGTAAGCTGAGGTTGATGCACCAAACACAAAGTCTGGAGGGAACTCATCTCTGTGCTGTTAGGTAAACATTAAATGCATGTAGTTGAGAGATAGTGGTTGTATTGAATGTATATAGTTGAAAGGTAGTAGTTGTATTAAATACATGTAGTTGAGAGACCATATCCAAAGACCTATAAATTGATCATGTACCACTCATTGCAAACACATCAAGTGATAATATACAGAGTGTTTTATTTAGATACTTGTTTGTCAACAAATTGACATCAGAGCTTGAGAGCCTGAGTGTCTGAGTGCGTTAGAGAGAGTGTTTGAGAGTTAGAGAGTTTGTTCGAGATGGCCAACTTAGCTAACAGCATGCCCTGCCAAAGTTATCGAAAGGCGTAAGCTATGATAACTGGAGCCTGCAAATGAAGGCTATCCTTGGTTCCCAGGAAGTATGGGATGTGGTCGAAAATGAGCACCAAGAACCAGAGAATATTGAAGAGCAGACGATTGTCCAGCTTGCTGCATTGAGAGTAACACGGGTAAAGGACAAAACGACTTTGTACGTGCTGTACCGAGCTGTTGATGAGTCCGGCTTTGAGAAGATAGCAAATGTTAAATCTTCAAAAGAAGCGTGGGATATTCTGGAGAAGTCATATAAAGGGGATAATCGTGTCAAGCAAGTCAGGCTTCAAACTCTTAGAGGCGAACTTGAAAGCATGAGGATGAAAGAGGTCGATGGGGTTTCCGAGTACATCTCCCGTGTTGAGACCGTGGTGAATCAACTCGGAAGAAATGGAGAGACGCTGCCCACTTGCCGAGTGGTGGAGAAAATCTTAAGGTCGTTAACTGACGACTTTGAGAATATCGTTTGTGCAATAGAAGAGTCTAAGGACTTGTCGGTGCTCTCGGTGGAAGAGCTTGCCGGGTCGCTTGAAGCGCATGAGCAACGAAGAAGGAAGAAGAAAGAGGAGTCCCTTGATCAAGCACTCCAATCAAAGGCAACCTTAAAGGAGAAGAAGATTCCTTATGCTCAGAACACTCAAGGCCGAGGTGGTAGAGGCAGAGGAGGATATGAAAGAGGTAAGGAGCAAGTCAGTCAACAAAACTGACGTGAACGAGGACAAGATAGAGGTCGTGGCGGTAGAGGCTGAGGTGGTCAGTCAAGCAATTCCGCAGTTGAATGCTTCAAATGTGGGAAGTACGGTCATTTTGCTAAGGACTGCTATTCAGGTATCAAATGTTATAATTGTGGGAAGGTTGAACATTTTGCGAAGGACTGCCGATCTGAGAGGAAGAAGGAGACAAACCTTCTCTCTGAGGACACTGAGGAAGAAGGAGTATTGATGATGTCGAGAAGTTCGGATGTTAAGCTAAGTCCGAGTTGTTCTGACAACTCCGTTTGGTATCTTAATACAGGAGCAAGTAACCACATGTGCAGGGACGAGAACCTTTTTAAGGAGCTCACTAAAGTTGAGGCCGGACACGTGTCATTTGGAGATGCATCAAAGGTGGCAGTAAAAGGAAGAGGTACAATCTAGTACCAGCAGAAGAATAGCTGAGTTGGAGAAATCAGAGACGTGTACTATGTACCCGATCTCAAAAGCAACATATTAAGCATGGGTCAGCTGATGGAGAAAGGCTATTCGGTTTTGATGAAAGACCGAGTACTATACTTGAAGGACAAGTCGGATTGTTTGATTGCCCGAGTAGAAATGAAGAAGAACAGAATGTACAAGCTGGACTTGAAGATAGTCCAAGAGAGGTGCTTGAAACTTGACGTGAAGGATGAAGCAATGATGTGACACTTTCGATTTGGCCACTTGCATTTTAGCGGACTGACCGAGTTGGTAAAGAAAGAGATGGTGCGAGGACTCCCGTCTATGGAATTTGAAAAGAAATTCTGTGAAGAGTGTGTGCTCGGGAAGCATCCGAGGACCTCATTTCCGAGGATGCCCGAGTACCATGCAAAGGAACAACTCGGATTGATTCACACAAATATTTGTGGACCGGTTATCCCTGAGTCCTTCAGTGGGAAAAGGTATTTCATTTCTTTTATAGATGATTTTTCAAGAAAAACCTGGGTATATTTTTTGAAGGAGAAATCCGAGGTGTTTGAGGTGTTCAAGAGATTTAAAGCAATGGTTGAGAAAGAGACTGTCATGCCTATCAAATCTGTTAGGTCTGATTGAGGAGGCGAGTTCATCTCATCCGAACTCATGAAGTATTGCGAGGAGTAAGGGATAAAGAGATTTCTGACAGCACCATACTCACCCCAACAAAACGGAGTTGCCGAGAGGAAGAATCGAACCATTCTTGACATGGTTCGAACAATGTTGAGAAGCAAAAATGTGTCAAAGAAGTTTTGGGCAGAAGCAGTGCAATGTGCCATCTATGTGCAAAATAGATGTCCACATGCTAAGTTGAACGAGAAGACACCACAAGAAGTCTGGAGTGAAAGAAAACCGAGTGTGTCTCACCTTAAAGTGTTCGGTAGCATAGCTTATGGTCATGTTCCAGCTCAACAGAGGACCAAGCTCGAAGATATGAGCCGAGATATTCAAATTGATGAAGAAAGCGAGTGGAGTTGGAACAATCCGGAGAAGGAGTCCATAGGAAGTAGAAGCTCGGAAGTTGATACACCACATACTATGAGAGATCATAAAACTTTTGATGAAGAAGATGAACCTCTACAGCCCAGATCGTGAAGTTTACAAGATATACACAACTCCACTGACAAAGTGCATGTTGTATGTCTCTTGGCAGAGTTAGAAGACTTAAGTTTTGAAGAGGCCGTGCAGGAGAAAAGGTGGAGAAAGGCAATAGACGAGGAGATCGGGGCAATAGAACGCAACAACACATGGGAACTGACTGATTTGCCCAAAGGAGCGCGACCTATCGGCGTAAAGTGGGTGTACAAGAAGAAGACAAATGCTAAAGGAGAAGTTGAGCGATATAAAGCTCGACTCGTAGTGAAGGGGTACAAGCAGAAAGAAGGAATAGACTATGACGACGTATTCACCCCAGTGACGAGAATGGAAACAATTAGGCTGCTAATTTCCATAGCAGCTCAACACAGATGGACGTGAAGTCGGCATTTCTGAATGGAATCTTGGAGGAGGAAGTATATGTTGAACAGCCACTCGGATACATGCGAAGAGGAGAAGACAAGAAAGTGCTGAGATTGAAGAAGGCACTTTATGGCTTGAAACAAGCTCCACGAGCATGGAATGAAAGAATTGACACTTACTTCAAAAGGAATGGTTAAGAGCAGTGTCCTTATGAACATGCTCTATACATAAAGAAGAAAGGAGAAGATGTGATGTTTGTTGCCCTATATGTTGATGACCTTATCTTTATGGGGAATAATGCCGAGCTAATTGAAGAGTTTAAAGAAGTGATAAAAAGGAGTTTGAGATGACTGACTTGAGTCTTATGAAGTATTTTCTTGGCTTAGAAGTTGTTCAGGGAAAGGATGACATCTTTGTGTCGCAGGAAAGGTATGCTGAGGAGGTCTTGAAGAAGTTTAAGATGACAAGCTGCAACCCGGTTTCCACCCCTATGGAACCTGGTACAAAACTTTCTAAGTATGCAGATGGAGACCGAGTTGATGCAAGCAAATACCAAAGTCTGATTGGAAGTCTTAGGTATCTTACAAATACCAGACCAGATTTAATGTTAAGTGTTGGAATAACAAGTCGATATATGGAGGAGCCAAGGTATACGCATTGGAAGGCACTAAAGAGAATTCTAAGGTATGTGAGAGGAACAGTGTCACTTGGCCTAATGTATACTAGGACAGATGATTATCGACTAGTAGGCTACTCGGATAGTGACTGGTGTGGAGATGCTGATGACCGGAAAAACACGTCTGGATATGTATTATTCATATGAAACACAACATTCACCTGCCTTTCAAAAAAGCAGCCCATTGTAACGTTGTCAACTTGTGAAGCCGAGTACGTTGCAGCATCCTGGAGTGTCTGTCATGCAGTTTGGCTTAGAAACCTTCTAAGCAAGCTGGAGTTGAAGCAAGAAAAAGGGACTGTGATTCGAGTTGATAACAAGTTGGCCGTTGAATTGGCAAAGAACCCAGTCAATCATGAGAGAAGCAAGCATATTGATGTTCGGTTTCACTTCATCCGAGAACAAGTGAAAGAAGGAAATGTGGAGTTAGAGCACGTCGGAATCCGAGCACAAGCTGCAGATATGTTCACGAAGCCACTGTCAATCACTCTGTTCGAGAACAACAAGAAGATGCTTGGAATGAAGGACAAGAAAAACATTTAAGTTTATGGGGGAATTTTGTTAGGTAAACATTAAATGCATGTAGTTGAGATGTAATGGTTATAGAGGTAGTAATTGAGAGGTAGTAATTGTATTGAATATATGTAGTTGAGAGATAGTGATTGTATTAAATGTATATAGTTGAAAGGTAGTAGTTGTATTAAATACATATAGTTGAGAGGCCATATCCAAAGGCCTATAAATTGACCATGTATCACTCATTGCAAACACATCAAGTGATAATATACAGAGTGTTTTATTTAGATACTTGTTTGTCAACATGTGCAAAGTATGAGCATTAGGGAAAAGTGCTACCAATATTTGTACAAGAGCAAACACCTTCAGCATCAACTGCATTTTGCTTTACGTAGTGTTATGTGTTGCGAGGGACAAATTCAGCAAGTTTATTCTTACTTTGTCACTTGGCTACTTCATTTATAAGTAAACTATCTATGGAGAAAGTGCATATAATTTATAAGTAAAACTACAATTTATAACTTTCTATATAAGTTAATGAAACAACTTATCTAAATTGCTAATTCTATTGGAAATCCTATTGTACTTTGAAAATAAAATAGTGATATGTGTAGACCCGTTCCCCAGAGTCTGAGATTCTATGGAAGGGAAATAATTTATAGTTAAATTTTTAACTACATTTGATCGTCTCCAGATTCTTTGCTCCCAGTCTAGATCTCAACCATTGAGATGTGTGAAGTTTTATTGAAAAGAAAGGTTGGAACTTGTGCTTTACTACTGTTATTAATATTTATTTTGTTGAGCAAGCACGTTTCTATGTTTGTTCGTAATATATTGCCGAATGTAGTAGTAAATCTTGTAGAAGAAATAGAATAAGCACCATGATGAACCGCGTGATACACACACTTTCTCAAGTTATATTTATACGCTGTTTTATATTTTATTTAAACTAGATATTTAACGACACGTTGTTCCGGTTTATAAACAATTATAATATAATTTACAGATATTAAAAGTATTTATAAAAATATTATAGTTATTCTTAAAAAGATACAATAATAAATAACAATATATGATATAAGTTCGGATAAGTCAATTTTCTTAATAATTTTTTTAAAATGTATTGAATTGAACGGTAATTAAAACAAAAACAAACTTAAATTAAGATTATTATTTTAAATAATAATTTATATATTTAATGTTAATTATTGTCTTTCAATATAATTTATATATAATCTAATATTATATATAGTATTTGGTGAAGCCATAAATGTTTTTTCATCATCCAGACACTGAATTAACTTTTCCCCTGCAAAAGCCTGATTCTTCGTGAAAGACCTTATGCTCTGTCAACGTCATTAGCAACTCTCCCACAATCTTTCCCACCCCAATTGAAGCCAATCTCAAATAATTTTTGACAGAAATTGAATCATTTGGTTAAAAATACACCTGCATTTCCCACTTAAACCATTTTCTAGGACAGAATTTAAAGCAGCTTGAGTTACCAACCGATCATTATTGATTTCTTTAAAATATTAATATCCTATTATTTAAATTTTAATATAAAATCGAAATGAAAATGAGAATTATATTATTAATATCTGTACCAATTTTTTTAAGCAAGAAAACTTGAAAAAAAAATACGAATTTTGTCTCATCTTATTAATTCAGTTTTTCTCGATCAAACGTGAAAAAGAAAAAAATTGATTGGTTTAATTATAATTCATGTATATCTCTTCCATTCTAATGTCATAACATGAACACAATCTTATATTAATATGGAAAATGAGCACATTATTATATTTTAAAATTGAGAAATTTGATTAAAATTTAAATAAATACTACATAAAATAAAATAAATAAATAGATAACGAAAGTAATAAATAAAATATTTTCGTTTGAAAAAATAAAAGTGGTGAAGTAAACATCACACTTAATTCATATCTTCTATACATTTTTTTTTCAAATAAATTTGTGTTAAGACATTTATACTTTTTAATTTTAAAATAGATATACATTATTTTTTGTACTTTTATCTTTAAAAAATAATACTAATGTTAATAAGTGACACCTTCTGCTTTCTTTTATTGAAAAATTACATATTAATTAAAATTAAAAAACAAAAATTATATTAAAATTAAAAAAAAAGGGTGATGAATAAGTTATAGGAAACTTGTTCTTATTTTTTTTTCTTAAAATCTTAAAAATGAAATATACAATGGGACAATGCATTAAAAAATTTGTATTTGATGTGACATGTTTTTTTATCTTAATTTAAGAGGATTATTTTAAAATAAATCATGATATAAATGTTTTTATACTAGAAAATTTGAACTTTACATATTTATATTATTTTTACATAAAAAATAATTATTAAAATAAAAAAATTAATAATAGTTGATTTATCAATAATAACTTATAAGTATCTTTATATAAGATGCACAATAAATTATTCATCATATTCCATTTATTCAACCAGTACATAGTTAAAAATTAATAAGTAAACATAAAGAATGATCAATATATTATTAAAAATAATTAAAATAAGAGAGATAATTAAAATAAAATTAATGTAATACTGAAAATAAAATAAATAAATATAATAAAAAAATCAGTACATAATTAAAAATTAAAAAAATAAATTTAAATGATCTTAAAGATATTTCATTCCACAATCATAAATAAATAAATAATAATAAATATCTCATTTCTTTATCTTAAAAATTACATATAATATATCAAAATTAAAGACTTGTATTTTCTTGCTCATTCTCTCCCTTTTTCTCTCTCCTTTACTTTTTTTCTCCTCGTCCCTTTCCTCTCCTCTCCACCCCACATCTATTTATTGCCACATTTTTTTTCTTTTCATTAAATGCTTTAAATGCATGCTTGTCTCCTAAAGAGATAAGCCTCTCTTTTTTCTTTTAATTACTTTTATTAATTAATTAATACTAATTATATATATATATTAATAATAATAATTTTTTTTCACTTACTTTTAATAATAATTTAACAATAATATTTTTATTGTAAAAATATTTAAATATCCAAAATATTATAATTTAATATATTATATTTAAAAAAATTTACATGATAATTTTTTAAGTATTATATTTCTCTCATATTTATAGAAATTTCATCATCGAAAGTTTTATTAACTAGAACAAATAAGGGTAACTTTATCTCGATATTCTTTTATAATTCTCATGTAGCATCTCTAGTGATTTCATTTTAAACAACCTTTATTACTTGGAATTTCCCTACCTCTCAATTGCATGATCTTCTAGTCGGTAATATGTACAAACATTATTTCATATGTAAGGTTATCTTTTAATTATACTATATCCAACATTATTACATGAGAATGATAAGAAATATATTTTATTAACTGAGACCCATAAAACACATTATAAGATTAGAAAAAAAAAGGGTAAAAAAATTTGGTAAGCAACAAAACCTATTTTTCTAAGAATTTGTTAAGGACCAATAAATCGATGAGTGAGTTTCTTTGTTTTCATTACTCTACCAACTCCAATTGTCGATGTTACTTTCAATAATACATTATCACCTTCTTGGAATTCAAGGGGTTACTTTTTCTTGTTAGCATAATTTTTCTATTGACTTTGAATTATTCTTAATTTTTCTCGAATCATCTTAATTTTCTCGTGGTTTGTTGAATCATGTCAAGACCTAAGATTAAATTTTCTCCAGTCTCAAACAAATATAGAGGTGTTTTGCATTTTCTCCCATCAACGCCTCATAGGGTGTTATACCTATGTTAGAATAAAAATTGTTGTTGTAAGTGAAGAGACATGTAAGGATTTTCTACATAAAGTGTCTGCCACTAAATTTGTCTTTCCTAGATGGTAATGTAATTCAAAATTATACTTTTTTAAAAATTTCATCCATTTTCTCTGTATCATATTTAACTCTTTATGGTCACTAAAAACCTCAAACTTACTTCATATAATGTCTCCATATTTTGAGTGTAAAAAGATGACGGTTAGTTCTAGATCATGAGTTGGATAATTTTTCTCATGTGTTCTTAATTGTCAAGAAGCATATGCAACTACCCTTCTATCTTGCATAAGAACACATCCTAATCTCATTTTGCAAGCATCACAAAATATCACAAAGTATTCAGTAGGGTTAGGTAATGCTGGTACAAGGGAAGTGATTAATCTTTTCTTAAGCTCTTGAAAACTATTTTCGCATTTTTTTGTCCATTCAAAAGTTTGACCTTTCTGGGTGAGTTGGGTTAAAGACATAGCTATTTTAGAAAATCCTTCAATGAATCTCCTATAAGACCCTACCAAACCCAGAAAACTACGAATCTCAGTCACTATTTTTTGTGGATTCCATTGTAGAATTGTTTTCACCTTAGTTGGGTCTAGTGAAATTCCTTCTTTGGAAATCACATGGCCCAAAAATTTTACTTCTTCTAACCAAAATTCACACTTAGACAATTTAACATACAATTGTTTATCTTCCAAAATCTGAAGAATAGTCTCAAAGTGTTCTTCATGCTCTTTAAGATTCTTAGAATAAATGAGAATATCATCTATAAAACTACAACAAAATAATTTAAAAAGGAAAAAAAATATTATTCATAGAATCTATGAATATTACAGGAGCATTGGTCACACCGAAAGGCATCACTTGGTATTCATAATGACCATACCTAGTTCTAAATGCATTTTTTTGTACATCTTTCGCCTTTACTCTAATTTGGTGATATACTGGTCTTAAATCTATTTTAGAAAATACAGAAATTCCTCTTAATTGATCTATCAAGTAATCTATTCTAGGAAGAAGATATTTATTTTTTTATGGTGAATTTATTTATCTAATGGTAATATACACATAACCTAAAATTTTCATCTTTCTTTTTAACTAACAAAATAGGAGCTCCCCAAGGTAATACACTAGGACAAATGAATTGTTTCTCAAGTAATTATTCCAATTATTTCTTCAGTTTTGTCAGTTCAGAATATGATATCCTATATGGTGCCATAGAAATTGGTCTAGTTCTAAGTATCAAATCAATTGAAAATTTAACCTCTCTATTGGGTGGCAAACCAGGAATATCATTAGGAAAAATTTTCGGAAAATTTCGAACAACTATTATATTTTTCAAATCGACTTACTCTTTTACTTTCATAGAAAATAATAACAAATATCCTTGAACTTTATTCTTCAAAGACTCATTTATTGAGTTGGTAGAAAAATTCAAAAGATTCTCAAAATTTGAAAATATTATTGATTTTTCTACATAATTCAGAAGGACTTGATTGGAAGATAAACAGTCCATACCTAAGATTACATCCAATTGAGATAGAGGTAAACAAACTAAACTTATAAGAAATTTCCTATTTTCAATGAATAAAGGACAATATAGACAAATTTTATTGGTAGTTACAAACTTACTTATGAGAGTTGAAATAATCAAACTAGTGTTTAGAAAGAGTAGTTGACAATTCAACGTGTTGGACATAATCATTAGAAATGAATGAATGAGTTATGCCTGAATATAGTATATTTAAATTTTGCCTTTAATGAAACACATACCTTGGATCAAATCATTATTTTGAGAGGCTTCAGTTCTAGCCATGGTATATACTCTTCATGTTGTCAAAGGTCTTATTTTTGGTGCAGAAGGATTAAAATTTGCTTTTTGTTACCGACATTCAGAGAATATATGACCAGGTTTTCAACACTTGAAACAGACAGGTTCTTTAAGATGACAATCTTTAGCATAATAATTTTGTCCTCACTTAAAATATTTGAGCTGATTATTTACATGTTTATTAAAATTTATTACAGAAAATTGATTGGGTTGGATCTTTATTAGGGACGGTTGTAAGATTTTCCTTCATTTTGTCTCCTTTTATTTTGATGGGGTTCAAAATATTTTTGTTTATTATTTTGATGGTTTTCAAAATCTTCCAAAAATTTGCACTTATGAATAAGCATAAAAAAATAAAAAAATTCTAATATTGCTATTGTTTTTTCTCAATTCAGGCCTAAATTCATTCTCAAATTTTATACACTTCATTATTTCATCAGGGTGATAAAATAATGCATAGTTTTTTGCTCTCCTCACATCATTGAGAAAATATTTTTCTAAATATTTTTTTCTAAACATCTCCCAAGTAATGAATATTCTTTCTCTAATCTCATAATATTATCCCACCAATGTTCAACCTTTTCTATCAACATAAACACAATGTAATTCACCTTTTAGTTATCAAGACAATTCATAACTTCAATTTTTTTTTTTCAATTTTTCAATCCATGATTAAACATTTTTTTTATTATAACCTTCAGAAAATTATAGAGGTTTGTTTCTCCTAAATTCAATTAAACCTTGTGATTCATTGATTTCTTCAGGTCTTTGGTTCCTTAATAATGCAACAATCATGTTTCTGATAGCTTGTACCGCTTTTGTCAACTCATTGTTCCTCATATTATTTGTCATCTGAAATTATACAAGTTAGGATTCAAAACATTTCATGATAGACTCATTGTATAGGTCACACATGAAACGTTGTTCTGATACCATCTAATATGATATTTTTTTCTTTTTGTTATTTTTGTTAACTTAAAATGATTATTTTCCGAAAATAAGACATGAGGTAAATGTTTATACACACACACATATATATATATATATAAAGATGTGAACTTTACAAGTTTATATTGTATCTATATAAAAAATAATTAATAAAATTGACAAAATTTTCTTTTAACCGTGGTTGATTTATCAATGATACAAGTATCTTCCACCTTGATATCTCTATCTATTTATGTTGATATTTTAGTTGTAACATACACAAAAAAATAACAATAGGGAAGTAAAAACAATTATCATTTATAATAATACAGTCTCATCGTATATACAAAATATACTTTTCAACTTCTTCAACATATTCTATTTATTCAGTATTATGAAAAGTTGAATAAAATTTTGTAGTGACTAGTCAGGATAAATGAACCAAATTTTAATCACTCTCAATGATATTTACTCATTTCATTCTCCAAGGTTTAATCTCTAGCTACAATATCATCAAATCTTCATAAATTGATATTATTATTTAAAAATAATTAAATATTGTAAATATAAATTAATAAACAAGAATCAATGCATAATCGAAGATAAAATAAATAAGACAAGTGTATAATTGAAGATAAATAAAATATGACCAAGTCGTGACTAGAGACAATAAATAAATATAAAATAAGATCAATACATAATTGGACAAAAATAAATAAACATAAAGCAAGACTAGTGCATAAATAAAGATAATTAAAATAGGATTAATGCAGGATTTAAGATAAAGTAAATACATATAACACAGAACAAATACATAATTGAATGCAAATAAAATATAAAAGAAGAAATAAAATGAAGTTAAAAACATCTCACCTTCTAACCATAAGTAAAAATAAAGAAGAATAATAATAAATATCTTATCCTTCTATCTTAAATATTGTACCAAAATTATATTGAGTTGACTTATATTTTATTTCTCTTTATCGCGTTATCTTTATCTCTCTTCTTTCTCTTTGGTCCCTTTCTTCTCCTCCCCACATCTATTTATACCCATTTTTTTCTTTTTTTTTCTTATCATTAAATGCTTTAAACGCATGCTTATCTCTTAAAGAGATTAGCCTCTTTATTTTTAATAAAATTTTAATTATTTTTATTAATTAATTAATATCTTATTAATTATATATATATATATTAAATAATAATAATTTTTTTCTTTTTTTAATAATAATTTAACAATAATTATTTTATTATAAAAATATTTGAATATCTAAAATATTATAATTTAATATATTATATTTAAAAAATTTTACATGATAAATTTCAAGTATAATTAATCCTTATTGAATTCATTAAGTGAATAATAACTACAACAAGATTAGCCTCTAACATAATGTATAAAAAAATCATTATAAAATAAAAAATAACATCACGTTATAATATCAAATTAGATATTTGCATTATGTTATTTAGAGAGTAACGAAACTATTTCTTTATTTTATTTATACTTGTACTATATCATATGTAAATATAATAATAATAAAATTATATATATATATATATATATATATATATATATATATATTAAAATAATATTTTTTTTCAAAAAATATTTTGTTATATTTTATACGATAATTTATAATTTACAATATTAGTTTAATAATATTTTTAATGTATAATAATTAACCTATTCCATTCTTATTTATAAAAAGTTCTTTAACTTTAATATTTAAAACTTTTAAATTTTCATAAACTTTTATATTTAAATTTTTTAATTTTTAATTATCAAAATTTTTATGTTAATTTTAGTCAATAAAAGATTTTTAAATTAAATAAAAAAACTAGTATCATTTTTAAATTTAGAGATGATAAAAAGAGTTAAGTCCAATAAGACTATTTATATTTGCTTAAAAATAGTAGATTAAATTGATAATTTTATCCATTTTGATCTATCTTCCTTAACCTACTAATTTGACAAGCAAACAAAAATTAAGACAGGTTTACATGTTTTAAAAAAAATATTTAAAAAATTGTTATATTTTATATATTAAAATAATTAATAATATAAATTTAATTAGTTAAAAATATTAATAAATAAAAGTTTAAAAATTATTCATATAATTAACATGTATTAAAAGAATATATATATATATATATATATATAATTTATATAAAAAAAATATATTAATAAATTCATCCGTTAATCTACTTTTAATGAAAGGAGCTGAAATATGTAACCTAACGAATGAACCACCAACCATCCCTCTAATCTCATTTTTAACAAAATAAACGCTGAATGGACGTCAGGGGCCTCTTTTGCACTCCGTAAATAAATTAATCTCAATGACGTGATAGATTGCTCAACGGAATTTGTTAAGCGAATATGATATAATAAATTTATTGTAAATAATATTTAAAAATTATTATTATAATAATTATCATAAATTATAATAAAATAATAAATATAAAATATATTAAAAAATATAAGATATATAAATATTAAAATAAAATAAAAATATAATAAAATAAGTATAATTTGAAGTTAACATAATTAATATTAATAAAAAAATCAAATATGATATATATATATATATATAAAATTATATTAAAAAATTAATATTAAGATTTTTTTATTAAACTAGATTAAAAAATCCAGTTAGTTTTGTTGGTTTTTTTAATTTTATTTTCATTTAATTATAATCTAATTATTTAAAAATAACAGATTAATTTCAAGATTTGGAATGTATATAAAATGAAAGTTGAATCCCAAGAAAGCATGACATTTTTGCGCTTGATTTTCAAGTCACTAAAATAGAACATGGCATGAAGAAGAAAAGCATGCATATTATGGTGTTGATGTTGAAGGTATTAGCAGTTACAGAATTAGTGTTTCTGATAGTCCATCCTCGTGTTCATGCCTTGAGCAGGGACCAGTTCCCTCCTGACTTCGTGTTTGGTGCATCAACCTCAGCTTACCAGGTTCTTCTCTCTCCCTCCCTCTCTTGAACTTTCTTCCTTTCACTGTCCTAGTCTTGTGATTCTTTGCTGAATATGTGTTCGTGTGTTCGAATTTTTAATTGGGGTGATGTCAAAGGTTGAAGGTGCAGCAAATGAAGATGGCAGGAAGCCAAGCATATGGGACACGTTCTCTCATTCTGGAAATGGTACTATCCTCTACTCAGTGCTCACATATATACAATATGTTTAATTTCTTTTGAGATATAATTTTTTTTTTTCAAGGTTTCTTGGTTATTCTTTTGTTCATGGAAATTTGATGCAAAAGTATGTTCAGCGCATATGTTTGCAGGTGATGGAGATGTTGCATGTGATCAATATCACAAGTATAAGGTCAGTGACCCTGGAGTATACATATAAAGAACTGAAAGAAATTCCTCCTGTATATACATGGATGCATACACTAAAGATGCATCTTATATGCACCACTTGGTCTTAAATTTTTGTTCAACTAAAAAGACTTTGTAGTTTTCTGAGCTCATACCGCACATTGATTTCCTGCAGGAAGATGTTCAGCTCATGGCCAACATGGGCTTAGAAGCCTACAGATTTTCTATATCATGGTCAAGGCTTATTCCAGGTGAGAGATTTGGGATGTTCTTAAATCAATGTCTAAAATACATGTGAAAAGTAATTTTTATAGATACACACACTTGGTTTGATTTAGGGGCAATGAATTTCTGGCTCGAATTTAATATAGTTGCCAAGATCAAATTGTTATTTCCATACTGTTCTGACCATCTTATTACCATTTACTACCAGATGGAAGAGGACAAGTGAATCCCAAGGGACTACAGTATTACAACAATCTTATTAATGAATTGATAAGCCATGGTTCTTGTGATAACAATATTTTCCTCTTTAAGTTTGATTAAACGTCTAAGAGAGGTTATTCCAGGTTATCTGATGAACATTTATTTTTGTGAATGATTCCTCGTAATGTAGGAATCGAAGCACATGTTACATTAAACCATTGGGACCTACCACAAGCACTTGAGGATGAATATGGAGGATGGGTTAGTCGAACAGTTGTGTATAGTTCTCAAACTTCAAGTCTCTATAAAGATTGCCCTGGATTGAGATTGTGCAAAATAAATTTTAAATTGAGAAATGACATTTACTGCTATTAACATATGTATATATGCATGCTTGTAGGAAAGACTTCACAGAATATGCAGATGTGTGCTTTAGAGAATTTGGAGACAGAGTTAGGTATTGGACTACAGTGAATGAGGCCAATGTTCAAGCAGTATTTGACTATGATATAGGAATTTCACCACCTCAGCGGTGTTCTCCTTCCACTATATTTAACTGTTCCAGAGGAAATTCCTCAACTGAGCCATATTTGGTTGCCCATCATATGTTGTTAGCACATGCTTCAGCTGCTACGGTATATAGAAAGAAATACCAGGTAAAAATTATTTAACAATTGCACCACTCTACTGTGTATACATTTTAAAACATAATCAGGAAGGATAGAAGAAAGGTGATCATCACGATGATGTCCTTTGAAAATGGTGTTAATCATAGTTTAATGTATTCAGAAAAACAAATTCTTTTGGATGCAGGGCATGCAGCATGGCTTAATTGGGTTTAGTCTCCTTAGTTTAGGTTTTCTTCCCCTAACAAATTCTACTGAAGATATAATGGCTACTCAGAGGGTTCAAGACTTCTTCGATGGATGGTAAGTAACAATCTAGGCATAGTATCTCTTTCGCATCACTTTTGACATTAACAAATTTGCATCTTGGGATTGCAAAGGACCAACACTTCAAAAATAATATTTATAAAGTCCAAGATAATATTCCTAAATAAATAAATGTGCTTTGAATTATACATTATATAGTTGGCTTTTGTCTATGAATTGTTAGTGCAGGTTTATGAATCCCTTTACATTTGGAGATTACCCGGATATAATGAAAAAGAATGCTGGCTCAAGGCTTCCTTCCTTCACTAAAAAGGAATCAAATCTAGTCAGGGGCTCAATCGATTTCTTAGGAATAAACGTTTACTACTCATTTTATGTTTCGGACAGTCCTGACAACCTACAGAAGGAGAACAGGGATTTCTTTGCAGATTTATCAGCAAAATTGCAAAGTATGTCACAAGATATTTCCCTGACCTATTTTTATTTCATAACCAATTCTGTATCGAGGTTTAAAAGTTACTTATCTATAAATGTTTCTTTTTTGTGAGAGGCACTATCCTAAACTTTAAGAATCAAGATACTTCTTATGAATGGAATTAGACTTTCTTTCCTGTTTATCATAGAATTTAAGGGTTTTTTTTTTTGTTACATGTTTAAATTTCTAATTCCCAATCAATGGCCCTTGCCCTTGCTGACATTTGCTAATACTTTTCATAGACCTTCCACGGCTCCATCCTGACATACATAAATATTAGTATCTGAATCTGATTCACAACTTCATTTTCTTTGCTTATCCCTTATCCCTATCAATTCAATTCTTCCATAAACTACCATAATCAATGCCATCAAACGTTTAAAAATCATGTGTAAAATTTATTATTATGTATGTCTTGTTATTGTTAAAGATTAGTTTAGATAGTAAACTTCAGTAGGTGAAATCAGTTTGTGATGTCATCCATCATCCTCTCATTTTGTGGAAATGAAACAGCTGATTATTGTTCTTTCTGGTTGCAGTGTTCATTCATAATGATACACCAAAATACGAGGTAACAGCAGGAACATGATGCTATTCCACTTATGTATTTCTTTATTCCTTTAAAAATTTAGCTTTAATACTTTCCACTAACCAGCTGATGGATTTAGATTCCAATTACTCCCAACGTTTTCCTAGGGACGTTAGCCTCACTAAAGAACTCTTATGGCAATATTCCAATTTTCGTACAAGAAAATGGTATGACATGCTCTTTGCATCTCCCTTGGAATTCAAAAGCTCCCTGTTTCTTTTATGAACATATTCAACTGTCCTGTTATGTAGTTAGTTGTATGGTAAGCCTTGTTAGCTTTGCAGGACAACAAACACCTCATAATTCATCATTAGACGACTGGCCAAGGGTGGATTACTTGCATGCATACATTGGAAGCATGGCTGATGCACTCAGGTACTTCTACTTCTATTTTCACTTTCAAGTGGGAATGGTTTTCAGAAAGCTGATTCTTGTTTGTTCTTTTTCCTTTCTTTTTGACATATTAACAGGAGTGGATTAAATGTAAAAGGTTACTTTGTATGGTCCTTCATGGATGTATTCGAACTAATGGGTGGATATGAAATAAGTTATGGTCTATATTACGTAGACATGGATGATCCAAACTTAAGAAGGCAACCTAAGCTTTCTGCTGAATGGTACTCAAATTTTCTTAAAGGGAAGCCTATGGACCCAAAGATCACCAAGGAAATTCACAAGAATGCAAGTGTGCTTTCACATAATCCGTCACACCATAGTGTCACGTAAACTTATCACAACATGTTTAAAAAAGTTCAGAGCGAAATAAAAGGTTTGTGATGGCAAAATCATATATAATGTATAATGGCTTTTATTAAGCTTATGAATAAATGACTCATTTTTTTAAAAATTCTAATTGAGTATACAATAATTTGTAAAACAAATTATAGAATGTTTATTAAAAAAGTGTTTAATTTTATTTCCTTTATATTTAAATTAAAATTTAATCAGGTGTGTTTGTACACTATTTTTAAAGACAATTTTGTGTTTTGCAAATTAAAAAAAAAAACCGTTGCAATCTATTTCCAAAACTTTTAATGTTTTATGATTTCCGCAAAAAAAAAAATAGTGTATAGTGTAGAGTTGTTTTGATTGTGTTTCTGACTGTATGAAAACTAAAATCATACATAGAACATATTTTCATTAATGAGGCGACGATAATAAATTACCCTAATTTAGCATCATGAATTCAAAATATCCAAAGGTAAATTTTTTCTAAGACTTCATCCAAATATTTATTTCTAAACAATATTTTAGAAATTTGATTTCATAACACTTCTAAAAAAACTAAATTAAAAGATCAATCCATATTCTGATTTCCGAAAGCTCATTTTAAAAAATTCATTCCGAAAAGATTATAAAAAAGTAAGTCCGAATCTTAAATCATATCAAAATTTATTTTTAGATTTCGCTTTAAAAATTTTGTTTGGATTAATGTTTCTAAAATGGTAATACTATATTCTAAATTTCATAATCAAAGACTAAAAAATTATATGATACAAATGACGAGTTCGATTCTTTTTCCGTTTAGCATTATTTTAACATAAATTATATATTTATTTATATTTTTATAAATATAATAAAATTTAATAAACATGTATTTATATCTTTCTATATAACATTTTTACATAAATAAATTATATATATTATTTAAATATATTTTTAATATAAAATAATTTTAATAAGTAAAAATAATATTTTTATAGAAATATATAAATATTTTTATTATTTTTATTATATTTTAATATATTTTTACTATATTTATAAAAATATATTAATAATATAATTATATAAATATATTTTTATGTTATTTAAAAAATATATTTATATTTATTTCATATAATTATATAAATAAATTAAAAATATATATATATATATAATATTATATATTTATTTTATATATATATATATATATATATATATTTAATTATTTTATTTTAAAAATTATATTAATTAGTGAGGTCGGAATTCAGCCTCATGAGAATCGAATTCCAATCGTGTATATAAAAATGGTGCTAGTTAGGTAAATATTGATAAAATGATGTTATTTTTAAATTATAAATTTAATAGCATGTTAGTAAGGTAAATATTGATAGAATGATATTATTTCTGAATTATAAATTTAATAGGATGCTAATAAAAAAAAAATCCACGAGTGTGTGGCAAGTGGTGTGTACATGATTAGACCCATATAAAATTGGCTAGCATGCAAGTTACTACTCATATCTTGGAGGGCATTCATTAAAGGGATTCATTTTTCTTGTCAATGACTTCACCAATGTCGAATGGATTTGGCACATGGTAAAATAATTGAGTCTTCACTCAATTTCAAAGTGAAAAAAGTTTATCTAAGAAAAGTTATTTTGCAAATCACTTAATCATGTACGGAAACAAAATCCTATTCCAAGGCTATCAAATTCATCTAAGTTTCCCTCTGCTAAGTTTCAAGCACATTATTCTCACCTACTTTCATTCACTAGACGCAATTTAACCCTTAATCATAGATATGCTTTTTTTTTTTAACAACTTTACTTATCGACTCTGAGAAATATTCTAATTAAAAAAAAAAACTATTTTATTCCATAGAAATCTTAAATTTATGATTCTCACAAATATATTATTAAAAGTGTTCAAGAATTTAATTGGACCTATTGTAAAAGATCTCTTCATGGATAATTTTTCATCTCTTATTTTTTTTGATGACTTTCTAGATGATATAGAATATGTCCATTACAAAATCTTATTCTGTCAATGTAATGTATGATTTTGGACCCCCAAACTTTAATATATTTACTTGTATATTTACAATTTTATTCTCTCAGTCTCTCTTCAGTTTTGTAACTCATATAATTTATGATTTTGCCCCCCCAAACTTAATCATCATTTTATATATTTACTTATACATTTACAATTTTATCCTCTCACCCTTTCCTCTTCTTTCACCCTTTATTACTTTTTAATAATATATTATTTGACCCTCCGTAATCAATGGTCAAGATCTGTCAATGTGTCAAAGTTAGTTGTCTTTTATTCTTGAGGAACTTAACTTTTAATCTTGCACAAAAGAAATTGTAATGTAACTTCTGGGTAATATTTTAAAATATTTATTAAAATACCATAATACCCTTAATGAAGTGGGAAGAGAGGGAATTAATTTTAATAACTCTAAAATAATTCTCATAACTTAAATACATTTATAATCTAATAATCATCATATTAGAAACCTTTACATTGAAGTTATTCTATAAATTACATGAGTCTATATTAGATTAAAATAATCTAACATTCTCTCACTTGACTTATGTAACGACTTGAAGATTCAACATTAAATTTTAAGTGTACATTGAACTTAATAAGTCATTATCATCCATTGACATAAGCTAGAAGATTGGATCATAGCGGTTATAATCCTATAACAATTTTTCTTCAATGTATTACAAATCATTTAACTTAACTTCAACAAAACTATAATATATCTTCAATTCACTAAATAAAACAATAATGTATACCAAGTAACGCATTACAACCATAATATATATATATATATATATATATATATATATATATATGTGTGTGTGTGTGTGTGTGTGTTAAGGTTCTAACATAAAACCAATTGGCAATATGTGGAGTAGCCTAACATGTATTTAAACCATACCAAATGACATGAGGTAGACGATGTGGAACTTTCAACAATATATATATACACACACCAAACTACATTAGGACAAAGCTAATGTAAGGCTAGTACATATTTGAGCATACATCAAACTCCTAATTAATGATGCATAAGGAATAAATTTCATCATTACAATCCAATTCATTTCTGCGACATTGCATTTGATTAAACTTGACACACTTTTGTATTAAAATGATCCAAGTAGAGGACTTTTCCATTCTTAATCTCTCTAATACCTTATTAATATAGTATTTCTAAGATAATCCCAACAATTCTTGTGATATGTTACAAAATATTTCTATTCCTATCATATAGGATGCTTCACCCATATCTTTCATTTCAAAGTTATTAAAGAGAAACTTCTTTACATCATGTAACATGATAATATTATTAGTAGCAAGCAAAATATCATCAACATGTAGGACTAAAATTACAAACTTACTCTCATTGACCTTCATGTAGATACACCAATAAAAAATGTTTTCTACAAAACCATATGTGTGATGGTATCATTAAACTTGAGATACCATTGTCTAGAAGCCTGTTTTAGTCCATATATCAACTTCTTTAAAATACACCATGTTTTCCTTTACTATGGAAACATAACCTTCAAGTTGGTCCATATAAATTTCTTCCTCTAATTCACCATTTAGAAAGGCGATCTTTACATCCATCTGGTGAAACTCTAAATCATAATGAGCCACCAAAGTAAAAACAATTCTCAAATAGTCCTTTTTAGAAATAGGAGAGAAAGTCTCTTTGTAGTCAATGTCATCCTTCTGAGTGAAACATTTGACAACTAATATAGCTTTATATCTTTCAATATTTCCTTTTGAGTCACATTTGGTCTTAAAGACCCATTTATAACCGATTCTTTTTAAATCTTTAGGCAATTAAAATATTTTATTTTTATTCATTGATTTCAACTCTTCTTTCATAACATTCAACCATTTTTCTGAATTATCACTTTCTAAGACTTGTTTAACTGAGATTGGATCATCATCAACACTCATACTCAAGTGAATATACAATACAGTCACCTGAAATAGCTGGTCTTCTTTGCCTTTCATACCTTCTTAATACTATTTCATGTGCCTCTTCTATCACTTGTTCATTAGTGACTAATGTTGGTATATCAACCATATGCTCATTTTGTGGGTTTTGGATACCGTTTTGTTATCTCTTGTTGTTGTTTGGCAGTAACACGACTAAAGGAACAACATCCTTACAAGAAGCATTAGGTGAAGGAGATTCACCATGAATTTCTACAATATCCACCTTTTGTGATTTCTCACTCCTACTAGATTGGTCATTTTTAATGAACTGAACATTACCAAACTTAACTATTCTTGTATTATGGTTACGACAATAGAATCTATAACCTTTATACTTTTCAGGATAGCCAATGAAGAAACCACTAACAGTTCTTGCATCAAGCTTCCTTTCATGTGGATTATACATTCTTACTTCTGTTGGACAACCCCAAATATGAAGATGTCTTAAACTAGGTTTTCTTCTTGTCCACAATTCATAAAGAGTCTTAGAAACTGCCTTATTAGGAGCCTTATTGAGTAAATATATAACAGTATTTAAGATATTTATCCACAAAGATAAAGGTACAATACTATAATTTAGCATAAACCTAACCATATCTATTAAAGTATGATTCAGTCTTTCAATAACATCATTTTATTGAGGTGTGTTAGGCATAGTGTATTGTAAATATATGCTTATACTTCTAAGGAACTTTGCAAATGGACCTGGACATTGTTCACTTTTAGTGAATTTTCCATAAAATTCGCCACTTATATCAGATCTTACAACCACCTTAACTTTTCTATCTAACTGTATTTCTATCTCATTGATGAACATCTTTAGGATGTCCACTGATTGAGATTTTTCATGTAGAAGATATAAATAAAATAATGTGAAAAATCCTATATAAATGTGATAAAATATTTTTCAACACTCCAAGATGGAATGTGAAAGGACCCACAAATATCAGTGTATATTAATCCTAAAGGTTCATTGCTTCTCGTAGAAGAATTCTTGGATATTTGTTTAGTTTGTTTTCCTTCAATACAATTCAAACATACATCCCAGTAACCAAAATTCAATTAAGGTAAAATATCATTTTTTATTAATCTCGTTATTCTTTCATTGGATATGTGACCTAATTTATTATGCCACAAATAAGCAAAATTATTATCATGCATAACACGCTTACTATCAATAACATATTCAACATTAAATAAGGATTTCATAAATTTAACATCAATATTGAAACAATATAAACCATCTATTAAAGTACTAGATCCATAACAACACGTCTTTAAATAAAGAAAAACATTGTGTCTGATCTTGAAATGAAATCCTAATCTACCCAACTTTGTAACAAAAACTAAATTTCTAGCACATTTAGGTACATAGAGACATCCTTCCAAATCTATATGGCGTTCAATATCCAAGATCAATCTATATGTCTCAATGCCCTCTATCTTTGCTTTCATTTTGTTGCCCATAAAGGAAAATTTTCCATTTCCTCTTATAGTTTGGATCGAAAGGAATCCCTGCAAAATATGTGACACATGGTTAGTTGCACCAGAATCAAGCCACTATGTATTATTAGGTACTTCAACAAGGTTTGATTCGAATTTACCAATATATAAAATATACCTTTCTTTTCAAATTATTTTTTCGTTTTAGGACAATCCTTCTTGAAGTGACATTTTTTATTACAAAAGTAACACTTTTTATCCTTATGGATTTTACCTTTATTAACCTTTAATTTGGTCTTGCCCTTATCATTTCTTCTTGACTTGCTCTTATTGGCACTGACTCCTTCATGAGTCATGAGATGAACAAAGTCATCTTTCATTTTCTTTAATTTGTTTTCCTCCTAAACTAACATGGTTTTAACTTCCTGAAAGTTCTAATTTTTTTAAGAGTATTATAATTCACCTAGAACTGGCCAAATTCAGTAGAAAGGGAGTTCAAAATGAACTGTACTAAGAAGAACTCACTCACCTTCATTCCCATATACTTCAATCTTGTTGCTAGATTAGACATTTCAGTCACATGATCATGAATTGATTGAGACCAATCAAATATTTTTGTTTGTAAGCTCACTTGTTATATCCCCGTAATCTACTTGTCAATAATGTTAGATTGCGAGAAATCCTTAACCAAATTCATAAATTCCTTAACATTATCAATTTTAGGCATAAATGACTTAACATTTTCAATCATAACAACCAGTCTCATCAAGTTCAATGTTAATCTATTAGATCGCTCCCAAACATCATTAAGAGACCTTGCAACTTTTGTACTGGTCTCAGTAATGGGTGTGGCTTTCCATTATTGTCAATACAAACTCTAAATTCATAACACCCAGTTGAAATTTGATCATTTCAGGCCAATCAACATAATTTAAACCATTGAACTTGATCAAACAGTTTCCCAATGGAATCATGTTAGACATAACTGCACACACTTAAACAAACTCACCCATCAATATTATGAAAACTTAATGGATTCAAACTATATACACTTTTATCATGTATCTACTTTACTTTGGTAAAATAAATACACTCAATTTCCATAACATACACTTTAATAGATGATAGAATATATCATTCTTGACATATATGACATCTTTGGATAGACATACGCTCAACACAATGAAAATAAATTATTTATATTATTTTCACTGTTAGATAATCCAAAAATGTCTTATAACAATAAATTTCAATTGACCCATAAACTAATTAACAAAAGCATAATTCAACATCCTTTATTTCAAGGGTAATTAATATAATTCAACTTTACTTTGAAATTAATTAAAACACAGTAAAATTCAATTGACGTGGTATAGCAAAATTCAAGTAAGTTTCATAAATAAAATCCCTAAATTTCATAATTTCAATTTAGGATTTCTATAATTTTGGGAAAACATCATTCACGGAGAATCATAACAATAAGAATAAACCACCTATCATCAAGATAAACACCTGCAGGAAATAAACAAAAGAAGCAACAATCCTAGAGCACTAGCAACAAGGCACACAATACTCAAAGGATGCAAAACAACAACCAACAATTACAACACATCTAAGGGGTGAAAAGTCAAGGGATGCGAATCAAGGGGCATAACCCTTGGTATATAGATATAACCATTAGGAAAAGTTGTATCAATTGGGAATGATTGTTAAAAGCAATATAAATAGAAGTAATCCAGGAAAGAGGCAATAAAGAAATTAGAAAGAATTGTATTGTGGAGAGACAGGCTCTCGAAAACCTATGTTATAAAAATATCTAAAAATTATCCTTATAGATTCTATTCATTTTTCAATCCTATCTAGTTATTTTCTGTTCTTATCAATTTGGTATCAAAGCACCGATTAGGTGCTTTGCTTCTAAAAAATGGTGACAACTCGTTTTAATTCATGACACAATTGAGAGAATTTTGGAAATGTTGATGGTGGACCGACAAAACGAAGATGCAAAATGATAACAACTTGAAACACGTTTTGCATGAATAGAATCCATGGTAGAAAATTTTTCCAAGCATTCAGAAAATGACTCACCTAAAGGTTCTGTCAATGGAGAAGAAACACTCAAGAATCACGCCAGGGAAGGAAAAATAGAACGATGGAGAAAATTGGAAATCCCTATATATAATGGATAATCTGATGCTTATGAAAGTGATGAAGATCTTATTGAATTGCTTTAGCAAATATCTTGTTGATTTGATGAAGTCAAAAATGAAGTCAAAGGCTACTTTGTGGCAGTCAAATGTCACTTAGATAAAAGAGTAGTGGGATTAGTGAGTCTGCATCTCTGCTTAGGTATAATCATTTTTATCTCTACGCTACATGAGGTTTCTTCATTTAAAAGATTCTGCAAATGCCTCTAAAAAAATGTTTAAATGATTAAAAACAAAGTATTTTGTTAAAAGGTTTTTAATTAACTATTTTAACTAATAGTATATAAGCTTTATCAACTAAAATGTTCTTAACACTTTTGTAACGAGGTTTTTAAGCGATATGTTTTCGAAATAATTGATTGTTTTCATTAGAAGGATTTTTGAAAACCTTACTGCGATATTTTAAGCTGATATAGAATTGATATAATCGATTAAAATGACTTAGAATATTTTGAAAAGTGTTATGGCAGAATTTTAATCGATACAAACTCGAAATAATCGATTGAAATAACTTGAAGTGTTTTGAAAGTTGTTCTGTCAGTATTTTAATCGATACAAATGCGAAATAATCGATTAAAACAATTAAGAGGTTTTTCCAGAATGTTTTAATCGATTAATACAAGCTTGCTATCAGTTAAAATAACTTAGAAAGTTTTATGAAATCTTTTGGTAGAATTATAATCGATTAAAATGCGTTTCAATCGATTAAAATAACTAAGTGAATTTTTTTCAAAGTGTTTTAATCGATTAAAACAGATT
The DNA here is from genome assembly GCA_963425845.1 of Sphenostylis stenocarpa. Taxonomy (NCBI): domain Eukaryota; kingdom Viridiplantae; phylum Streptophyta; class Magnoliopsida; order Fabales; family Fabaceae; genus Sphenostylis; species Sphenostylis stenocarpa. The sequence goes on from OY731398.1 coordinate 9,819,432, forward strand.
GTTATCAGTTAAAATCACTTAGAAAGTTTATAAGAATGTTTTGCAGTATTTTAATCGATTGAAAGACGAAACAATCGATTAAAACAGTTTGGAAGATTTTTTACAAAGAGTTTTAATTGATATAAACGGTGTCGTATCAGTTAAAACAAATCTGGAAAATAATCAAGAACTTTTTAACAGATTAAAAGAAGTTTTAACAGATTAAAACAAGACTTTTAACAGATTAAAAGATTATTTTAACAGATTAAATAAACCAGTAGTTTTGAAAATCTTCTTTATAAACAGTATTGCTTGAACTTTTTAAAACACATCTTTTTGCAATCAACCAAGCAATCATTAGTGCTACTTTCAAGAGAGAATCACACTAGTTTTTTTAAGTTCATAGAAGTTCTTTCTTGAGGAAAAATTTGCATTCTCTTGGAGAAGAAACTCATATTGTAGAGTTGCATAAATCTGGTTTGAGCGTTCTAATTTCTTCTCTTTGTTTCTTTACTTTCTTTACTGTATTGTGGGTGCCTGGAATTGTGGGCACTGGGTTCTGTAGCTGGAATTTGGCTGCAGGGTTGGTCAAGAACTGGAATTTGGTTCTTGGTGAAGGTTTAGGTGCAGGAACTGGAATTTTGGTTCTTGTGGTAGATTGAGTGTGAGAATAAAGTTGTAATCTATAAAACATTCAATCTAGTGGAACACAGCTGGAATTTGGCTGGAAACTAGACGTAGCCCTAGGATTGGGTGAACCAGTATAAATCTTGGTTATATCTTTCTAAACCTTTCTCTCTTTTAATTCTATCACTACCTTTATTTTGATTGCTTATTGTGTGTGATTCAAGAACTGGTCAGAATTCTTAATCTTTGAAATAGATAATCTGTAAATTGCGAAAATCTTTCAAAGATCAATTCACCCCCCCTCTTGATCTCAGCCTACATTTCTAACAATTGGTATCAAGAGCAAGGGTCTTGAAAAATACTCAAGGCTTTCGGTCCAAATCTTTAATGGCTGAAAACAAATTACCTTTTTCTGAGGGAGCTTCTATTAATAGACCTCCACTGTTTTTTGGTACAAATTATCCATTTTGGAAGATTAGGATGAAGATCTTTATTGAATCTATTGATAGGAATGTTTGGAATGTAATTGCTAATGGTCCATTAATTACAGAAAAAGAATGGTCTAGTTTAAATGATGAAGAAAATAAAAAAGTTCAAAGTGATTGTACTTGCTAAAAACATAATTACTTACGCACTAAATATGGATGAGTTTTTCGGGGTCTCCCAATGCAACTCGCCAAGGAAATGTGGGAAGTTCTTGAGGTTACTCATGAGGGAACAAGCTGATGTAAAGAGAGCCGGAAAACATACTCTCATAAGAGAATATGAGTTGTTTAAAATGCAAGCTGGAGAAAGTATTGCGGATGTGCGAAGCGCTTCACTCATATCATCAATCATCTAATGGGCTTAGGTAAAACTTTTGATAAAGAAGAATTAAATTTTAAAGTTCTGAAATGTCTTGACAGGTCATGGAAGCCTAAGGTCACAACAATCTCGAGAATCAAAAGACTTATCCAGTCATGACAACAACTTCCTTGTTTGGCAAACTCGAGAGAACATGAAATGGAAATTAACAGATTCAATGAGCAAGAAGTCTACGAGAAAAAAGGTAGAAGTATAGCACTCAAGGTTGAAGAAAGAAGTCAAGAATCGAGAGGAGGAAAGTGAAAATCTTGGATCTGTTTGTCAAAAAGTTCAACAAATTTCTCAAGAAAAAGATTCAAGATAAAGAAAAACATAAAAGGTATGAGAAGAAATCTGATTCTTTTAACTATAAATGTTATGGTTGTGGTAAGCAGGGTCATGTAAGAATGGAGTGCCCAGAAAAGAACAAATACAATGATAAGAAAGAGGAAAAAGTCAAAAGAAGAGCATATGTAGCATGGGATGATAATGATACTTCATCAACGAAAAATTCGTTAATGAAGAAGCTAACTTGTGTCTAATGGCAAATCAAAATCATCAAACCAGCAGTGTAAGTTCTAACTCTTCTTCAAATTTGGTGAATTATAATTCATTAAAAGAAGCATTTAATGAAATGCATGAAGAAACTCAGAAACTGCAAAAAGAAAATGATAGGCTAAAATGCATGAATAATTGGTTAGTAAATAGAGTAGATTCTCTTGAAAAGAAAATTCTTGAAGATGAAACTGATCTTGACTTTTTAAAATTAATCCATGATAATTATGATTTTGTATGTAATAAACCATGTAATAATTGTTCAGAATTACAAAAGAAGATTGATTTTTTATCACAAACTGTTTCAAAGTTTACACAAGGTCAAGCTAATCTTGATGTTCTTCTTGGGTCACAAAAACTTATTTTTGACAAATCTGGCATTGGATTTACATCTAGCATGAAATTCAGAAAAACAAATGTAAACAGGAAATCATACTCATCATCTGTGATTAAATGTTTTTACTGCATGAAAAAAGGTCATTCTGTGAAATATTGTAGAATTAAGAAGTATGCTATTCCTAGAGGTAGAATGAAGTGGATTCCCAAAAATTCATTTCAAATAACCTGATTGGACCCAGTGATTATAAAAAGGGTACCAGAAATATGCTAAATCTGTTTTGCAGGAACACAATCTGGAAGTCCCTTGGTGTTCAAAACATCAAATTCAGTTCTAGTTTCATAAACTGAATGTTTTAATTGAGATAAAACAGTTTTAATCGATTAAAATCACTTACAGAGAATACCAGAAAAGTTGTCTGTACAGTTTTAATCGATTAAAATACGAATTAATCGATTAAAATGCTCTCAGGAATTTTAGTTTAGCTATTTTAATCGATTAAAAATGATCTATATCGGTTAAAACCACTAAGAGGTCAAATTTAATCGATTCTTCTTCGTTTTAATCGATTAAAGTTCTGTTATCATTTTATTAATTTCTTCCAATACAGAAATAATCGATTCTTTTATGTATTAATCAATTATTTCACTGTTGCATATTCAAACGTAATATTAAAGATCAAATTAATAGGTTAATTTGTTGATTAATCGATTAATTTGTTCCTGAAAATTATTTTTACAACATCCAATTGAAAATTGGTCAGAAAATTAGAGTAAAAAATCCAAGTTTTTGTGTTAATCAAAATCTGCATAATACATTTATTGCATCTGTTGACCAAGTCAAAAATTTATCAAAGAACAAAATAGTTGATGTACCCATCGTCCAGAAACATGTGCCTCTGTCTTTGGTCAAGGGGACAATTGCATTTAAAGCTGAAACGTTGTAGTTTTGTCTCTTTGGATTTCAAAAATTTGAAATCCGATCTTCATCAAACCAGGTTCTGTACTTACCCAACCATTTCTCAACTTATCATCTTTCTTCTGTTTTCATATTTTCAAAATCTCCTCTCAAATCTCTACTACAAACATGTTCAAAAGATCAAAATCAAGGAAGAAACAAAAAGGAGAGTCTTCCTCTGCTGGAAATCAAGGAGGTCATCTTGAAAATTGGTTCAGTGGTGATATAGAAAAGATGAATAATTTCATCACTCATTTCATTCAAAAGCAACTTGTAATTCCCAAATTCATAAGGTTTGCTTGGCTAGATGAAGAAGGGTTCACTTCGTTAAGAAGAAAACTGAAGAATAAAAAATTGAAGAATTTTCTGGAATATACTGGCAACATTCAACCAGATTTGGTAAGAGTATTTTATGCAAATCTCACTATCAGTTGTTCCACATTAAGATCTCAGGTAAAAGGAGTTAATATGGTCATTACTCCTGATATTTGGGATGAAGTTGCTGGTCTCAAAGATGTTGGTGTAAAAGTCTCCAGAGGTAATATTGTTGAATTGCCAGAGTTCAACAAAATTCAATTTTTTCGTATCTGTCTCAAAGATCAAGGTGATTCGGTATGAATTTTCAATACTGGGAAGATGAGGCTTGAATCAAGAATTATTTCCTTCATTCTTGCATGGATGCTTACTCCAAGGGGGAGTAATCATGCTATACTCAATGAAGGTGATTTAACTCTCATGTATTGCATTGAAAATAGGATTCGTGTTAACTGGGTCTATGTTATTAAAGATCACATGGTAAAAGCCAAGAGGCTTGCTGATTATAAACTGCCTTATGCTTTGTTAATCAACAATTTTTTTAGACATTTTGCAGTAGATTTAGAAGGGGAGTATGTGGAAACTCCGAAAGCATCTAATGAGATTGATGACTCTACTTTACGGAAAATGGGGTTTATTAAAATTGATGACGAGTGGATCTCTAAAGTTGATGCTGGAATGTCTGAAGATGAGGAAGAAGATGAAGAAGAAGATGAGCAAGGTCAAATTCCTTCCTCTCCAGCTGTTGTAGAGGTTCCTGAATCCACTGGTGGGGAGGCATCATATGAGAACATGGAGATAATTCCCTACATGGAACAACCTGACCGTGTGACTCCTCTGTCTCAATTTGAAAGGTCCATGCTTTCTCAAATGGCCACAATGCAGGAAAACCAAAGGAAGCATATGCAAATGACATATCAACACTTCCAGCAGACCAACACGTAGTTCACAAACCTTGGAAACCAGATTGCTGATATCTACACCAAACTGGAAGATATGCAGCTCAATCAAGGGAATTGGGATGATTGAGTCTTGTTAACAAGGGTCCCTTCCTTTCATAACCTTTTTTCCTTTTCTTTATGTCTTATTTCTTTTACTGCTAATTTTCATTTCTGGTTTGTAATATTAACTGGTTGTAAACCAGGAACAATCTTTTTAACTTTGCTAAATATAATGTAGGTTTTAAGTTGAATTAAAAGAGCCTAGATAGAATCAAACATAATTCTCTGATAATTTTAGTTGATACAAAATAGATTCAATCGATTAAATCAATTAAAAGAAACACTTACATAGGAAATTCACATCAAAATAATCGATTAATTTGCGTATTAATCGATTAAAATCTGTATGTCATGTGTTTGTATCAACTAAAACTAGTTTATATCAATTAAATCAACTAGATAAGATACTATTCTGTTTTTTATGGTTCTATTGGTTAAAACTTAATCAATCTAGTTGATATTATCTTAAAACATTTTCCTAAATGATCGTTTTTACAAAATCCGCACTGAATTAGGCATTTCAGATGCATCAAACATCACTTAGTTTTCAAAACTGGTTGTTTTAATCGATAAAAACAAGCTTTAAATCGATTAAAAGCACTTATACAACATTTTTCTTACTGTTTTAATCGATTAAATGTCGATTTAATCAATTAAATCAACTTATGTTTCAAACTTTTGAAATTCATCACTGTTTTAATCGATTAAAACATTATTTTAATCGATTAAAACTAGTAACAAGATCATTTTAATCGATTTCGTCCTGTTTTTAATCGATTATTACTCTGGAAAGAAAAATTAAAGGTTTTAGTTAATGGTTGTTCTTGTAACATGCTACTAAAGCATGGTTCCCTTATCTTTACACGTATTAATTGTATTCATTACAAACGTGTTAATGAAGATAAGTTTGAATCAACTTTGATTGATCTTTACATGAGTAAGGTATTTTGTTCAAATCTTTTACTATTTTCAAAAACTAAAATTTTGATGCATACCTTGCATTGTATTTGCTTTGTTCCTCTGTTCCCTATTTTTGATGAAGTCAAAAGGGGGAGAAATAATTTCTTTGCTTTTATAATTGATTTTCCTTATTTAGGGGGAGTAGAAATATAGGGGGAGAAATAGGAAAATGATTAATTTTTGAATACTCACTAATCTATATATTCAAGTGACTTCTTCTGCAGAGTTATTATTCAAAGAGGTGTTTGTCTTCATCAAATAGGGGGAGACTGAAAGTGATGAAGATCTTATTAAATTGTTTTGGCAAAGATCTTGTTGATTTGATGAAGTAAAAAATGAAGTCAAAGGCTACTTTGTGGCAGTCAAAGGTCACTTAGATAAAAGAGTAGTGAGATTAGTGAGTCTGCATCTCTGCTTAGGTATAATCATTTTTATCTCTCTACTGCATGAGGTTTCTTCATTTAAAAGATTCTGCCAATGTCTCTAAAACAAATGTTTAAACGATTAAAAACAAAGTATTTTGTTAAAAGGTTTTTAATTAAATATTTTAACTAATAGTATATAAGCTTTATCAACTAAAATGTTCTTAACACTTTTGTAACAGGTTTTTAAGCGATATGTTTTCGAAATAATCGATTGTTTTCATTAGAAGGATTTTTGAAAACCTTACGCAGTATTTTAACCGATATAGAATTGATATAATCGATTAAAATGACTTAGAATATTTTGAAAAGTGTTATGGCAGAATTTTAATCGATACAAACTCGAAATAATCGATTGAAATAACTTGAAGTGTTTTGAAAGTTGTTTTGTCAGTATTTTAATTGATACAAATGCGAAATAATCGATTAAAACAACTAAGAGGTTTTTCCAAAATGTTTTAATCGGTTAATACAAGCTTGCTATCAGTTAAAATAACTTAGAAAGTTTTATGAAATCTTTTGGCAGAATTATAATCGATTAAAATGCGTTTCAATCGATTAAAATAACTAAGTGAATTTTTTTCAAAGTGTTTTAATCGATTAAAACATATTGTTATCAGTTAAAATCACTTAGAAAAGTTTATAAGAATGTTTTGCAATATTTTAATCGAATGAAAGACGAAACAATCGATTAAAACAGTTTGGAAGATTTTTTACAAAGAGTTTTAATTGATATAAACGGTGTCGTATCAGTTAAAACAAATATGGAAAATAATCAAGAACTTTTTAACAGATTAAAAGAAGTTTTAACAGATTAAAACAAGACTTTTAACAGATTAAAAGATTATTTTAACAGATTAAATAAACCAGCAGTTTTGAAAATCTTCTATATAAACAGTATTGCTTGAACCTTTTAAAACACATCTTTTTGCAATCAACCAAGCAATCATTAGTGCTACTTTCAAGAGAGAATCGCACTAGTTTTTTTAATTTCATAGAAGTTCTTTTTTGAGGCAAAATTTGCATTCTCTTGGAGAAGAAACTCATACTGCAGAGTTGCATAAATCTGGTTTGAGCGTTCTAATTTCTTCTCTTTATTTCTTTATTTTCTTTATTGTATTGTGGGTGCCCTGGGATTGGGTGAACCAGTATAAATCTTGGTTGTATCTTTCTAAACCTTTTTTTCTTTTAATTCTATCACTACCTTTATTTTGATTGCTTGTTGTGTGTGATTCAAGAACTGGTCAGAATTCTTAATCTTTGAAATAGATAATCTGTAAATTGCGAAAATCTTTCAAAGATCAATTCACCCCCCCTCTTGATCTCAGCCTACATTTCTAACAGCTTATAGATGGATAAATAAATTTGGACGTTTATTTCAAATAAGAGATGTACTATAAGAAGAGAAAATTAAAGAAATGATGGTGACACAAGATGTACTATAAGAATTCAAAGTTGTCATTCTTGAAAAATTCCAAACTTTAGCCACTCTCAACCCTTTTACTGCTCTCCTTACACTTAAACAAGAAGAAACGATAGAAGAGTATGTTGAGCAATATGAAAGGTTTGCATGTATGTTGCAAAATGTTGGTGAAGAACATTTACATGATATTTTTGTGAACAAATTGAAGGAAGACATTAGGGCAGAAATTAAACTTTATGACCCCCCCCCCCCAAGTTTATCAATCATGGTTAATAAGGCATTAATGATCGAGCAAAAAAACAGAGCAATTTGGAAGGTGGAAAAAAATAATGCTTCAAATTCAATCTCAAAATTCAACATCTATTACGAAGTTCATTCCATACGAAGACCATTACTTATGGTGTTAGTCAGAAAGGTGGAGGAAATAGTAATGACTCTTCTAATTCTTTTGCTAGCAGAGCATCTGTGAACAAACCAGAAAACAACAATCGACCTAAAAATTTTCAATGCAACCGAAGCAGAGCTTCAAGAAAAAAGGATAATGTTTTCATTGTGAAGAAAAAATGGAGCACCTCTCATGTATTTAGGAATAAAGAACTTTGGGTAATGTTAGTAACAAATGAAGATAATAATGAAAACTTTGAAAAGGAACTCGAATATGAAATTATAGAAAGACCCCAATTATCCATGAATAGTATTCTGAGATTTACTTCTCGTTGATCCTTAAAGGTTTGGAGAAATATTGATGATCACAAAGTCATAGTATTGATAGATTACAGTGCCAACCATAATTTCATTTTCAAGGAACTAGTAGAAAAACTACAATTAAAAGTGGATGACAATTCGTCATACATGGTCGAAGTTGGACATGGTCACAAAATCAAATGCAAGGGAGTATGTAGAGAAGTTATTTTGAAAGTGCAAAAAGTACAAGTACAACAACAATTCTTCTTGTTAGGCCTCAAAGGCGTAAATGTGGTTTTATGAATGGAATGGTTAGCAAACTTAGGAGAGATTAGAGCCAACTTTGAACAACTAACATTGGCCCTCAAGATTGATGGTAGAAAGGTGATTTTAAAGGGAGAACCTAAACTTTCAAAGAAAGATGCCTCACTTAATACTATATTGAAAGCTTTACATCAAAGAGAAGGGTTCCTTATTAGTTATCATCATATTCAAACAGAAAGACACTAGAAAAATTCAATTCCTTCATAATTAAAAGATGTGCTAAATGATTTTCCCTCCATCTTTGAGCCTCTAGAAGGACTTCCTCCTCAACGACGCCATTCACCTCCAGAAGGAACCCAAATATCGAATATTAGACCATATAAATATCCTCACTCTCAGAAACAGAGATTGAAAAATTGGTTGTTGAAATGTTAGAAGCAAGAATCATCAGATCATCTACAAGTCCTTATTTCAGTCTTGTCATACTAGTAAGAAAGAAAGATGATAGTTGGCCATTTTGTGTAGACTACTGAGCCTTAAACAAAATCATAATTCCCGACAAATTTCCCTTTCTAGTAATTGAAGAGTTATTGGACGAAATAGGAAGGGCTCATATATTTTCAAAACTAGATTTAAGATCAGGGTATCACCAAATCAGGATGAAGGAAGATGTCATTACAAAAACTGCTTTGCGCACACATGAAGGACACTATTTATTTATGGTACTTCTATTTGGACTCATTAATGCACCTTCCTTTTTTCAATCATTAATGAATGAAGTTTTGAGGCTAGTAATCCAAAAATACGCTTTAGTATTCTTCGATGATATCCTAATATACAACCCTTTCATGGAAGAACACAAGCAACACTTACAAAATGTATTGACATTACTGCAACAAAATAAAATGAAGATCAATGGCAAGAAATGTTCATTCGGCTAAGCAAATGTGAAATATCTAGGACATCTTATTTTTGCTAGAGGAGTATCCGCAGATCCTAAGAAGTTGGACGCAATAACACTAGGGCCTACACCAAATAATTTCACCAGCTTAAGGGGATTCTTAGGTCTTATTGGCTATTATAGGAGGTTTGTTCATAATATGGAAGAATAATGAGGCTATTGACCAACTTGCTAAAGAAAAAAATGTCTTCCTATGGAATCTAGAGGGGTAAATTGCCTTCGACTAGCTTAAACAAGCCATGACCAGATTATCTACATTAGCAGTTCTTAACTTTTCAAAGCCTTTTGTGGTTGAAACTGATGTTTGTGGAACCAGATTAGGGGTTGTTCTAATGCAAGAGGGAAGGCCCTTAGCCTTCTGGAGCACAACCCTATCTGAAAAAAACCAGAGGAAATCAATATATGATCGTGAATTGATGGAAATCATTAAAGCAGTTTAAAAATGGTGGCACTACTTGTTGGGAAGTCATTTTATTATTAAAACTAGCCAAAAAAGTTTGAAATTTTTGACACATTAAAGGAAAATCGACGAGGAGCAATACAAATGGATTTCCAAATTGGTAGGATACGATTTTGAAATACAGTACAAACCAAGGAAGGAAAACTCTGTTGTCGATGCACTTTCCAGGAGAAGTTCCTATTATGCCATGTTAGTCTTACAAATTTAAGATTTTGAGGAATGGGCTGAAGACATCAAACAAGATAAAAAATTACAAAAAATCATGCAAGACCTAGTTATTGATCCCACATCTCATAAGGGTTACACTTTGAGGAATTAGAAGTTATCAAGGAGAAATTAGTGTTATCCAAGACTTCCTCTCGGGTTCCAATCATTTTAAAAGAATTTCATTCATCCTTGGTAGGAGGACATTCAGGTATCTTCAGGATTTACAAAAGAATAGCAAGTATGGTATATTGGGAAGGGATGAAAATCGACATAAAAAATTTCGTTGTTGCTTGCAAAGTTTGTCAAAGAAACAAAAATGACAACTTGTCTCCAGCAAGATTACTACAACCATTACCGATCCTAACTCAAATATGGATAAATATATCTATGGATTTTATTGGAGGACTGCCCAAATCCATCGGGAAGGATACAATCTTGGTGGTGGTTGACTGACTCACTAAATATACTCACTTCATACCATTAAGGCACCCCTACACTGCTACCAAAGTTGTTGTAGAATTTCTACAAGAAATTGTGAGATTGCATGGATTTTCTTCTTCCATTATTTTAGACCGTGACGCTCTATTTTCGTCTACAAGAAAGGTGGTCTTTTTCATGTCCTCGGATGCCATAGCGATTTGATTATATCCTGAGAACCCATCCATAAACGAGAAAATGGAGAATTGTGCAGTGTTGTCAACAAACGTGTTGATGTGGGGCAACGGGAAATTATCTTTAGGCCTTGCTCGATTCAAATCTCAATAATCGATGCACATTCAAACATCTGGGGCACAGTCATTTGAGGCCCATGTGGGGCGGTACATGCACAACTTTCGGCGGTACAGTCATTTGAGGCCCATCTGGGGCGGTTCCCATATCTCCTCCCATAGTGTGGGTCGAAGGCACGTAAGTTGCAGACTCTTGTTCTTGAAAAGAGATCCGAAACGACTCTTGTGTATTTGGCAAAGGTCCAACCACATCCGCGGAGGCCCTGGTGAATGTGGCAGTACCCTCCTCCTGGTACCCTGTAGTGGGCGGGGTATAGCCAGGGGGTAGGCCATACTGGGGGAATTGTTGAGCTTGGACGCTCCGGACGATGCCATTGATTGACCGGGGAAGAAACCAGGGGGGGAAGAGTTTCCTCCATGCTCTTGAGAGCCTTCAGTGCCTTGAGGATCTGGCCCATCTGGTCTTTCAGCTGATTAATGTTAGCCCTCACCGCCTCTTGTGTAGTTTCGCATTCTTCCATCCTCCTCTGATTGGCTCAGGTCCTATAGGGATGTCGCGGTGGCTTAGTCATTATTTGTTTGGCCAGTTACTTCCTTCTTGTTATTTATTTTATTAACATAAATTAGATGAAAGAAAAATGCGATAAGAAAGATGAAGATGACAAAATTAGTTAGAAACCATAAAGTCATATGAATATATTGGCATTAATGGTGGAAATTAACATAAGATACGATCACATCCTCCAAAATGTCTACTCATCCTCTAAAGAGACAAGGTTCAGTACATTCGTCTTAGAAATACAATCAATCCTTAGCAATGACGATCAAGTCGTTCATTCTACCCACCAGTTCCTTGCAATGATTAATAAAGTCCTTGATCTCCTTGGGTTGGTTAAAAATTGGCATTACAGATTCAGCATCGCACAACATTTAGGGAATACCATGGATCGCCCCGTTGGCCAGGGCAGCGAGTTGCGAGAAACTATTTTTCCAATGTCGCGCTATACCTCCTTGCTCAATGATGAGATTCTCCATTCACGCTACCACTGTTCGGTACCTTTCTTCCATCTCCATTGCCTCCCAATGCTCTTTGTTCGTCTTATCTTCGCATGTTGTGACCATCTCCCTCATTTGTTGTTCCAAGAGGTTGATTTGGATCTGCGCATCTTTCCACTTCCTTAGTGCTTCTTTCTTATCCCTCTTTGCCTCGTCATGAAGGTGTTTCCACTGATGTTCAGCCGTTAATGCCTCATCCCTTTCCTGCACTCTCATCGCTAGTTCAGTGTTTGCTGCAGCAAGATCTTGCTTGATCCTGAAAGTGTAGTCTCTTTCTGATTTTTGCTTTCTCAGGACTCTCTCGTATGCTTGTACTTTTTTCTTCCTTCTCTCCTTTGATTTTTGTATAGTCGTGATGCAACGCTTGAAGATCATCTGACATCTTTGTATTCTCCAACCTTATCTTCTCCATCTCAACTTTTAACCGTTTTATTTCCTCGGTATTAAGCTCTTAGGACTGTTTTGTTGCTTCAGAGCTAGGAGTAATCATCCTGAATGGCAATTTAATTATTTCCACCCTTTTTGTGATCCACTGCCTATAACTGGCTCTTTCATCCATACTTCCAGCTTTTGGCCTTTTGTCAATGTATACCTTTCCCCATGTGCTTCTGATGCGCCGAAGTACCTCCATGAAATGACCATCCTCATAATAAATTGCCAGAGGAGTAACGAAATCTGGTGTAGGCACCCCCTTAGAGGGTAACCGACCTGCCTTTGGGCTAACACAAGATTGTAATTGATGCATCCCCTAGTACCTACAACGGGTACATTGGGATAGTTCCCGCAGCTGAAGGTGAAACTTGTTCTTTGCTGCCACGATGGATGCCACTTGATTTTTTCTTCATTTAAGCCAGCCAAGAACTGCGCCTATCCATCCCCGTTCATCATACCTAATTTGCCCCTTAGCGATTCTTCTATCGGGCAGCTGACTCTGATAGACCTGTGGGATACTCGAGAGGTTAGCCATACATAAAGTACAGGGAGGCATCATAAGATCTTTTTCCCTTTCCTCTGGTACGCAAAGTTCATCATTCCATATACGTCTGCTAGTACTGTTGTGATCGGATTCTCTGATTGGGTCTTGCTTGCCACAAAAACATCAATCGCCGCAAAATCCACAAAGCCCTCAAAATTAGGAAACATCATGACGCCATAAAGAGTGAGGGCCAATATGTCGCCAAATGTCCCCTAATCCTCGATGTCACTCAAGTGGTGCAAATAATGCTCAAGGTATCTTTGGGAGATGCCCTTTACTTTATTTCTTACTTCTAAACGGCTTTCCAATTCCCCAGGTCATAAATTCATTGTAGACCCCAAATCTTGTCCGACCTCATAATAAAGACCAGAAGAACTCCTTTTCGAAGATGGATGAAGCCTAAGAAGCCACTAGGAGAGACTATTAGGCCCCATACTAGGATAGGAGGGTTTTTTTAGCACAAAAAATAAGGATTTTCACCTTTTAAGGTCGAGACCGCCGTCCTAGATTCGGGACCGCCGTCTCGACCTTGTCAGACGAGACGGCCCGTCTCGACCTGACAGGCGCAAATCCCTATAAATAGGGCCCCCATTCCCCTCATTCCACACAATTCTCTCACTTTCTCTCTAGTCACATCACTAGATTCTCTCTCTAGAACCCCTCCAAAGCATTTCCGGAGTTTCTGAGTGTTTCTAAGAGTGTTTTTTAGCGTTTCGAGAGGTTTCCGACGCTGTGTAGAGTGAAGGGCTGCCGCATAGCACCCTAATTTTTAAAGAATTAATAGAAAGCGTGCCTCGGAAGTTTCTACACTCTCTCTCTCTCTTTTACCGCTTTATTTTAATCATGCAATAGATATACGGCCATGTAGTCATAATCTCTAAATTCCGCAAATAAAAAGGTAAAAGCGTATTTTTCCGGTTTAATCATTTAAGTAAGCTGACCTATCATAGGGAACCCAAAAGGGGCGTCGTAAAGGAACTAACACTTCCTTTATGCGTAACTAACTCCCTTACCCAACTCTGGTTCTAACGACCAAAGTTGGTTTTTTCGAAAACCAACGCCTTTTAAACGCTTTTCTGATGTTTCCGGTAAAAACATCGGTGGCGACTCTAGAGAACCCTTCAAAACTAGCTCTTGGATTAGCCCGGTTATCGGACAATCCAAGAGCGCCCTTTCGAAAACCTCGCCCCTAGGTTCAGCCCGGTTATCGGACAACCTAAAGGCGTTGTAACCACCAATAAAAAACGCAAAAAATGGAAAGTCGAAATCATCGCGTCGCTCCGACCGCCTCGTTTTGACGGCGGCGACAGATGGCGACTTCGCTGGGGAAGCCTAGAGAGTTGATCCCATTTAGTGATGGGTCAACTTAAAATAAATAAACAAAAAAAAATTACGCTTTTACCCTGCCTTGTATTATAACATGTTTTATTGCTTGGCTTTAATAACTGTTGTCTGTTTATACTTACGCAATTGTTTGAAATACAAATTGTACACAAACCCTTGCACACTACAGTTCCCTCTATACCCGAGGGCAAGTGAGAAATCCATAGGGAGTGGGTGGCAGGTACGGTTCGCTGTAGTGATGGCCTTGTGCCCACCGGTGTGATCGGAAACCACCACTCAAGGTGATAACCTTCCTCTTTTGGCACAAAGACTGACTATGACCTTAGTGCTAAGCATGGTCGGAAGGCTAGAGAGTGGGGACCCTATAATGGGGGCACCTTGGGGGCCTTAGCCTTGGTGAGAACAGTTAGAACCCACCTTTGCCAATGCACTTTTCTGCAGGAAAATCCTACCTCGTGATTAAAACGACTTCTCGCTTGTTCACGGATGATTGAATTGTGTGGGCATACGTTTGTTGCATTTGTCTGTTGCATAGCATAAACAAACAACAAAAATCACAAAAAAAAAACATTTTTGCAATAAACGCCCTTATCTCGGACAGTCTGCCTTTTAGCTAGCTTGGTTTCAGGTTCTTTGTAAGCTAAGTAGCCACGCAGTCCGACAGAAGAGATAAGGGACGCTAACTATTCTTTCGCATAAAGCCACATCTTTATCTCGGACAGTCTGCCTTTTAGCTAGCCTGGTTTCAGGTTCTTTGTAAGCTAAGTAGCCACACAGTTCCGACAGAAGTGATAAAAGGCTATAAAATAAAAATAATTCTGACAAAGTCATATCATCCATACTACATCATATCATGAGTAAAGAAATACCAAGAGAGAAAATAAAAAGTGAGAGTGCATTTAGCATCATTTAAACAGAATCTCTCATGCATAAACACACCCATGTTAGTTCAGCACTCAACATGCATTAATAAAATTCTTTCGGGCATTCTAGAAAGTGGCTGGTCCTCTCCCCATCCGAACTCGTGCACAAAAGGCCAGAGCAATGGAGAACTTGGAGGAACAAAATCGGAAGCTCACTGCAGAGGTCAATACCCTCCGCGAGCAAATGGCTCAACTGATGGAGGTCGTACGCCAGGGTCAAAACAAAGGCGAGGCCCAAACTGAACACACCTCTCGCCACGAAGAGGAAGAAGAAGAAGAATACTTCTACGATGGAAAGGATGCTAAAATTGTACGCATCCTCAGCCCAGAGGTTTCTAAACAACAAATCTCTGCCCTGGAGGAAAGGCTGAAGGCGGTAGAGGGGCACAACTTCGACGTCAAGGAGGTGGCAGACATGTGCCTGGTGAAGAATATCTATTTCCCTCCCAAATTCAAAATCCTGGACTTCCCCAAGTACGCCGGGATGACCTGCCCGAAGAACCACCTTACAATGTATTGTCGTAAGATGGCCGCACATGCTGAAAACGAGAAACTCCTGATCCACTACTTCCAGGAGAGTCTAGCAGAGACAACTCTCAATTAGTATATGCAGTTGGAAAGAGGGCAGGTCCAAAACTGGAAACAACTGGCCGACGCTTTTCTTCGTCGTTACCGATATAACATTGATCTAACCCCTGATAGGTCAGATCTTAGGACTCTTAGCAAAAAGGATGACGAACCCTTCAAAGCATACGCCCAAAGATGGAGGGAAATGGTCGCCCAAATAGAGCCTCCTTTGACAGATAAGGAGACAGTGGCTATGTTCATAGATTCATTAACAGGAGCGTACTACGACAAGGCAATAGCCAGTACTTCCAATCTTTTTGCGGACATAGTCACTGTGGGAGAAAGAGTGGAGCAGGGGTTAAGGAGCGGAAAAATAGCACGACCTTCTTCTTCCAGTACTTCGTTCAAGAAACCCTTCAAAAAGAAGGAAGAGGTCGTACACGCCATCAATTTTCCAACCCCTTCCTCCGCTCCTCAGGCAGAGAGGCTGTCACGAAGAAAGGAGAGGAAGTTCACCCCTATCCCCACCTCGTACTCAAAGTTGCTGCCCCAATTATTACAGGCCAACCACCTAGCCCGCGTTCCTCCAAAGAAAATGGAGCTTCCCTACCCCGAGTGGTACAAGCCCAACGAAAATTGTGGTTACCACTCGGATGCACCAGGGCATTCAACAGACAACTATTTGACCTTAAAATATAAGGTCCAAGAGCTAATTGATGCTGGTTGGATAACCTTTGATGCCTCCGCTTCTGATGTTGACGCCAAACCTTTGGCTAAGCCAGAATAGCAGAGAGGGAGGACTGGGAGGATCAACCCTAGTTTTTTAAAGCTTTCTCTTATATCTCCTGCGGTCCCCGCCCGTTGCCGCAGGAATCCTTATTAAAAAGGCCTGTACATACATCTTCATTAATACATGAGGCATTCTGTCATATTCATTATTTTCCCTCTTTTATTTATTATTCTTTCAAAAATAAATGAATAATAAAATCTATGACTAAAACAGAACCTAAAACACATCATGTCTGTGATTGACGAATCTCTGTTGACCCCGGAAAACGAGAGGGAATGGGTCGAGTCTGACAGTGAGCAGGAGACCATTTCTCCGGACATGCAAAGAATGTTGGAAAAAGAAGCGCACATTATACAGTCGCATCAAGAAAAGACAGAAACCGTCAATTTAGGGGAAGGGGACGATGAGAAAAGGATAAACATCGGCACCCAAATAGAAAGTAGTATGAAAGAGGGGTTGATACGGCTTCTAAAGGAATATATAGATGTATTCGCTTGGTCTTATCATGACATGCCTGGGCTTGACACAAGTATAGTGGAGCATAGATTACCATTGAAGGAAGGGTTCCGACCTGTAAAGCAAAAGCTCCGAAGAATCAAACCCGACTGGTCCCTAATGATCAAGGAGGAGGTACAAAGACAACTAGATGCCAATTTCCTAGTAGTTTCCAAATACCCAGAGTGGTTGGCCAATATAGTACCCGTCATAAAAAAGACTGGGAAGGTCAGGGTATTTGTGGATTATAGGGACCTCAATCGAGCAAGTCCAAAAGATGACTTTCCCTTACCACATATAGACACGCTGGTAGACCATAGCGCTACCAATACACTTTACTCCTTCATGGACGGGTACGTGGGATATAACCAGATTAAACTGGCTGTCGAGGACAGGGAAAAAACCTCCTTCATTACACCATGGGGCACCTTTTGCTACTGCGTAATGCCTTTTGGGCTCAAGAATGCAGGGGCTACCTATCAAAGGGCTATGGTCACATTGTTCCATGACATGATCCAGAAGGAGATAGAGGTATATGTGGATGACATGATCGCCAAGTCTAGAAATGAGATGGACCATATTCAATACCTCAAAAAGCTCTTTGACCGACTCCGAAAGCATCAACTCAAACTAAACCCGGCAAAATGTACTTTCGGAGTACGCTTAGGAAAACTATTAGGGTTCATTGTCAGCGAAAGAGGAATTGAAGTGGACCCCGATAAAACCAAGGCAATTTTGGAAATTCCTCCACCCAGGACGGAAAAGGAGGTCAGAGGTTTTCTAGGCCGGATCAATTACATTGCCCGTTTCATAACACAGTTAACGGATAAATGTATACCCATCTTTAAACTGTTGCGCAAAAATCAACTAACGGTGTGGAATGAAGAATGCCAACAAGCGTTTGATAAGATCAAAATGTGTTTAACCAATCCGCCAGTATTGGTACCACCCGTTGAAGGGAGACCCCTGATCCTATACTTGTCAATACTCGAAGAGTCCATGGGATGTGTGCTCGGTCAACAAGACGAAACCGGGAAGAAAGAACGAGTCATTTACTATCTCAGCAAGAAATTCTTAGACTATGAAACCCGTTATACACCATTCGAAAAAACCTGTTGCGCGTTGGTGTGGGTCACTCAGCGTCTCCGTCAATATATGGCTCGACATACAACATGGTTGGTCTCCAAAATGGATCAAATCAAGTACCTCTTCGAGAAGCCCATTTTAACTAGAAGAATAGCAAGGTGGCAAGTTCTCCTCTCAGAATTTGATATCATTCATGTCACCCAAAAAGCTATTAAGGGTAGTCCCCTAGCAGACTATCTAGCCCATGGATCAACGGATGAATACCAGCCCTTACAAGACGACTTTCCCGATGAGCACATCATGCACATCGAGCACGAAGAGACCAAAGAAGAGGCATGGACCATGTTCTTCGATGGGGCCTCAAACATGCTCGGACACGGGATATGAGCTATTCTGATATCCCCTGAAAAGAAACACATCCCTGTAACGGCCAGACTTAATTTTGATTGTACCAACAACATGGCCGAATACGAAGCATGCGCTTCTAGGGATCCAAGCAGTTTTAGATCATGGGGTTACTAAACTCAAAGTCTTCGGCGATTCATCCCTTGTCATCTACCAACTTAATGTGAATGGGAAACCCGCAACTCTAAACTAATCCCATATCTAGAGCACATCCGAGAATTAGCTTCAAGAATGGAAAACGTCACCTTCCAATATATTCCCCGAGAAGACAATCAATGCGTTGATGCCTTCGCCACTCTATCATCCATGTTTACCTTAGATCAAGAACATGAGATGTCAATCATCCAAATCAAGCTGCATGACAAACAAGCTTTTTGTATGGCAGTAAACGGCAAACACGACCAAAATCCTTGGTATCATGACATCAAGCAATATCTCATGAAGGGCGAATACCCCGAAGGAATTAACGACAATGGTAAACGAACCATTCGTAAAAGGGCAGTAGGGTTCACGTTGATTGAAGGAACCCTCTACAAAAAGAGTCTTGACTCCACTCTCTTAAGGTGTGTGGACCAAGAAGAAGTCCAAACCTTGATAAGAGAAATCCACAAAGGAGCTTTTGGGACCCACGCACCTGGACATGTCATGACAAAGAAGATTTTAAGGGTAGGATACTTTTGGTCTACAATGGAAGCCGATTGTCACCAGTACGCTAAAAAGTGCCACAAATGTCAAATCTACGCCGATAATATCCATGCGCCACCCGCACCTCTCAGTACTCTGTCTACACCATGGTCATTCTCTATGTGGGGCATGGACGTCATCAGACCCATTGAACCTAAAGCATCCAATGGCCATCGCTTTATCTTGGTGGCCATTGACTATTTCACCAAATGGGTTGAGGCAGCATCGTATGCGCATGTGACTCGGAAAGTGGTGACCACCTTCATCAAGAAAAATATTATATGTCGGTACGACATCCCTCATAGGCTCATTACTGATAATGAGACCAATCTTAATAATAGAATGATGGAAGAACTATGCCAAGACTTCAAAATTCAACATCACAATTCTTCTCCGTACCGACCAAAGATGAACGGTGCAGTAGAGGCAGCCAATAAGAATATTAAGAAAATCATCCAGAAGATGGTAATAACCTACAAAGATTGGCACGAAACGTTTCCCTTCGCCCTACACGACTATCGAACGTCGGTACGAACCTCCACAGGGGCTACCCCATTTTCCCTCGTATACGGAATGGAGGTCGTACTACCAGTAGAGGTTGAAATACCCTCCCTACGAGTTGTTATGGAAGCAAAATTGACAGAAGCCGAATGGGTCCAAAGTCGGTATGATCAGCTGAACCTAATCGAAGAAAAATGGCTAGACGCCATATGTCGGGGGCAAGTTTACCAAAAGAAAATCAAGGAAGCCTACGACAAGAAGGTCAATCCCCGCACCTTCAAAGAAGGGGACCTAGTGATAAAGAAACTGCTTCCAGCCCAGAAAGACAAAATTGGGAAATGGACAGCAAAATACGAAGGACCCTTTGTGGTCAAGCGAGCCTTCTCAGGAGGAGCCCTCATCCTCACTAACATGGACGGAGAAGAGCTTTGACATCCCATCAACTCAGATGCGGTAAAGAAATATTACGCCTGAAGACATTGCTCATGACCCGTCAGAATGAAAACTCGCAAAGAGCGTCCTGGGCAAAAGATAGGGTCTGCACTCCTCGCTAGGATACGTCTAAGGCAAAAATTAGAGGTTCCCAAAAAAAAAAAAGAGAGCAATGATTGCCTTAGCCAAAAACCGCAAAGGCGACTAAGGTAATACCTTCACAAAAGCAAGTAGACTTCGCATGATCTTCACTCCGAGTTTGAGCATCTCAATTGAAGTGACCAGGAAAAGCAGAGAAACAAAAATCATGGACATGGTTGTTATACCCTATACAGTTCAGTCAACTTTGGCCAGCCCTGCTTCTAAATTCCTTTGTAAATCCTCCTGTAGAAATAAATCATTCGTTTACATCAATAAAAATTGCCTTCTTTTCTCTTTACCTGCTTACAAGAATGCTTCTGTATTAACGAAACATAAGTATGCATAAAACAAGCAAATTAAGAAAGCATAAGAAAAACAAGATAAACAGCACCAACCAGGGCCTTCCCAAGCAAAAAAGTACAGGATAGCCTGCTAGATCGAAAACCCGCAAAGGGTGGTCTAGGAAAAAGTTAAGGCCTTCATGAAAAGAAAAAGAAACCACTGAAATATCCTAAGCAAGAATTAAGCCCGCTAAATCGAAAACCCGTAAAGGGCGGTCTAGGCAAAAGACAGGGCTCAGACAAAAAGAAAAGTCGCGAGAGAACAACAAAAGAAAAAGGAAGTACCAGTCACTTTCTAAATGCCCCCAACTAAAATAGATTGCATCAAAAACATCCACACACAAATAGTTGCACGAAATAGACTTTGTCAGAATCAAAACAAATTAAATGTACCTCAGATAAATAAAAGACCAAAAGACATTCATACCAAAAGATCATCTTCATGCATGCTTAGAAGTATCTCGGTAAGACTCCACAAAAATGCATTAACAAAAGGGTTTTTCGACGACCTAAGCAAGAGTTAAGGAGCAAACAAAGATTGCCCGACCAGCCAGCAAGAGTCGGGCGATCACCACCAAAAGATAAAAAACAAAGAATCCCCAACAATCAACAAAGCTGGATGAACACCAACAGAAACCCCCGGCACAGACCGGATGACAATTCCCAGAAAAGACAAACAAAAGCAAGCACGTCTCAACGATCGGCGCATGAGCTAGAGCAGTAAGCCGCCACCACAGCCAAAGGATCGGCTACCGCAAGAAGGAACATAACACCAGATGGGGGTGTATACTCATCAAGCCTTACAAAAAGGGGCTTATCGGACGGGGGTTCATACTCGTCAAACACCAGATGGGGGTGTATACTCATCAAGCCCTACAAAAGGGGGCTTACCGGACGGGGGTTCATACTCGTCAAACACCAGATGGGGGTGTATACTCATCAGGCCTTACAAAAGGGGGCTTACTGGACGGGGGTTCATACTCGTCAAACCAGATGGGAGGTTTATACCCATCAACCGAAGGATCGGCTACCGTCAGAAGGGGTATCCTGAGGTTCTACCATGTGTCAACCGAAGGGATCGGCTACCGTCAGAAGGAGTATCCTGGAGGTGCACATCACAACTTTTCCCCAGAAGATCAACTGCCGCAAGACGGGACATCTGAAGGACAATCGAGCAAGAGGGTCAACTCCTTTACCTTCCTGTCGATCTGTCGGGCACAATAGGCCAACAGCCGACTAGTCAGGTAAGGGGGGGGCAGTTGTAGACCACAAATCTTGTCCGGCCTCATAATAAAGACCAGAAGACCTCCTTTTCGAAGATGGATGAAGCCTAAGAAGCCACTAGGAGAGACTATTAGGCCCCATACTAGGATAGGAGGGTTTTTTTAGCACAAAAAATAAGGATTTTCACCTTTTAAGGTCGAGACCGCCGTCCCAGATTCGGGACCGCCGTCTCACCTTGCACGATTGGCGAGACTGCCGTCTCGTTTGGCGAGATGGCCATCTCGCCAGTCGCGAATGGCGAGACCATCGTCTCATTTGGCGAGACTGTCGTCTCGCTATTCCTGCAAGGCGAGACCGCTGTCTCGACTGGCGAGACCGCCGTCTCGACCTTGTTAGACGAGACGGCCCGTCTCGACCTGACAAGCGCGAATCCCTATAAATAGGGCCCCCATTCCCCTCATTCCACACAATTCTCTCACTCTCTCGCTAGTCACATCACTAGATTCTCTCTCTAGAACCCCTCCGAAGCATTTCCGGAGTTTCTGAGCGTTTCTAAGAGTGTTATTTAGCGTTTCGAGAGGTTTCCGACGTTGTGTAGAGTGAAGGGTTGCCGCATAGCACCCTAATTTTTAAAGAATTAATAGAAAGCGTGCCTCGGAGGTTTTTACACTCTCTCTCTCTCTTTTACCGCTTTATTTTAATCATGCAATAGATATAGGGTCATATAGTCATAATCTCTAAATTTCGCAAATAAAAGGGTGAAAGCGTATTTTTCCGGTTTAATCATTTAAGTAAGCTGGCCTATCATAGGGAACCTGAAAGGGGCGTCGTAAAGGAACTAACACTTCCTTTACGCGTAACTAACTCCCTTACCCAACTCTGGTTCTAACGACCAAAGTTGGTTTTTCGAAAACCAACGCCTTTTAAACCCTTTTCCGATGTTTCCGGTAAAAACATCGGTGGCGACTCCAGAGAACCCTTCAAAACTAGCTCTTGGATTAGCCCGGTTATCGGACAATCCAATAGCGTCATTTCGAAAACCTCGCCCCTAGGTTCAGCCCGGTTATCGGACAACCTAAAGGCGTTGTAACCACCAATAAAAAACGCGAAAAATGGAAAGTCGAAACCATCGCGTCGCTCCGACCGCCTTGTTTTGACGGCGGCGACATTCATGATACCTACCAGCGTCGGGATGGAAGTAGGGTGCTCTGCATATTGGTGCAAAATTTGGTTCTCCAAAGGCAGGTCTAAAATTTGTTCAAATTCTTCTATCGTTAAAGCCAGCTGAAAATCCAGAAAAATGAAACACCTCAACGGGGGGTCATAATATTGGGCCAAGGCAGTGATTACTGCTCCCTATACCTCTACCTCCATCAGATTCAACAAATTCCCATATTTCTTTCTAAAGGCATCCCTCCGTATTGATTTCATCTTTCTTCCTAATTCCACTAGACTAGACATATTCTCTTCCTTGACCCTTATCTGCAATTTCTTCTTCAGAGTACTTGGATTAAATTCTTTCTCCTCTTGGGACCCCATATTAATTTCCACATTTTTCCGAAATATTCAAAGTACTTTATGATTTCTTTCCTGCGTAAGCCCAAAATAGTCAAAAAAATGTCATGGGATGCATGCGAAGGTGAATAGACACAAAGATGTGAATGCATTTAAATAAGGTGAGAGGTAGGAATGTGAGATTCTCCCTTTGTGCCTTATCATGGTTCAGAGTAACATCTAAGGACCTAGGGCAACTTTTATGCATACTCACCAGGTGGGCTCCCTGATCTTATTGGTAGAAAGTCACTAGAGTTATGGTTCACTTCACAGCATTTCCCACAACAGTTGGTAAATGACCAGAGATGAGAGTACTAATGAAGCAAATAAACTCTAGCTGGGGTTCTCACAATGACCAGTCGGAAAATACATTCCAAGCAGCATTGCTACAAAACCCCTCTAATTCTAAGCTTGCTCAGACCCGGGTGCAGGGCTGCACTTAATATGGAATGCATAAGGGTGTGTGTGTGTGTGTGTGTGTGTGTGAAGGGAGGAAAAATGCATACCCAACCCTCACCTGCAAAACAACCAGAAAAAAAAAAAGGCAGATAAAACACATGTCACCTACCCTAGGATTCAATAGTTCAAAACTCTTATTAGCAACACTAACAAACATCATGAGCAAACAACATAAAAAAGACAGAGGAGGAAACAAACATTTAAAACTGACATATATCTCGCACACTCAACTAATTAGGCTTGACTCTCTAATGCCTCCCCAGCGGAGTCGCCATCTGTTGCAACTGAAATCGTGGCAGGACGACGAACCAAAATTTTAAAAGATTTAAAAAAATCATAATTAGAGTATTGGAGTTGCCACCATAATTTATTCAAGAAAAATATGAAAAAAACTGTAAAGATAAGACAAGGTCTACAAAAATCCAGACTCAGGTTCGGGAGTCGGTTATGAGTAGGGAAGACATTAACACCCTACAACGTCGGTCCTAACAGTGACGAATCTTCTTAGGAGCTGAGGGGGGTCGTGCCCCCCCCCCCCCAAAGTTTTGTAACTCCCATGTAATTTATGATTTTGTCCCCCCTAAACTTAATGAACATTTAATATATTTACTTGTATATTTATAATTCTATCCTCTCAGCCCCTCCTCAATTTTGTAACTCTCATATAATTTATAATTTTGTCCCCTTCAAACTTAATGATCATTTAATATATTTAAGTATATCCTTTGACCATTTCATCTTCTTTCTTCCTTTTATATTTATTTATTATTTATTAATAATATATTATTTGGTCCCCCAAGATCAATAGTCAAGATCTGCCACTGCGTCCTAAGATAGTTACCCTTAGTTGAATGTGCGAAATTAAATGTTATTTTAAAAATATTTATTTTCCTCCAAAAATCAAAAAATAGAAAAGGAAAAAGGAAAAGAAATGGACTAAATATTTTTTTAGTTTTTTTTTGGGGCTTGACAAGGATTGACCTTACTTTTACGTATTCTCATTCAAAATGAGAAATCAGGGTTACGTAGTTTTTTATAGAAAAATTTGTATGTCTGATTAAAGTTTTTAATATATTTTTGGTGTTTTTGAAAGAGTTTTGTATTTTGTTTTAGGTTTTGAAGAAATTTATTTTTATTGTTTTTGTTGATTTAAAGACACATGATGATGCATGCGGCCATACTCGTACCTCAAAGTTATTTTAAAAGAGAGGAAATGACGACGCGAGGGGTCGTACTCGTACCTCAAAATTTATTTAAAATAGAGGACATGACGACGCAAGCGGCCGTACCCATACCTCAAAATTTATTTAAAATAGAGGACATGACGACGCGAGGGGTCGTACTCGTACCTCAAAGTTTATTTAAAATAGAAGATATGATGACGCGAGAAGTCGTACCCGTACCTCAAAGTTTATTTAAAATAGAGGATATGATGACACGAGAGGTCGCACCCGTACCTCAAAGTTTATTTAAAATAGAGGACATGACGACATGAAGGGTCGCACCCATACCTTAAAGTTTATTTAAAATAGAGGACATGACGATGCGAGGCGTCGTACCCGTACCTCAAATTTATTTAAAATAGAGGATATGACGACGCGAGGGGCTGTACCCGTACCTCAAAGTTTATTTAAAATAGAGGACATGACGATGCGAGGGGTTGTACCCGTACCTCAAAGTTTATTTAAAATAGAGGACATGACGATGCGAGGGGTCGTACATATACCTCAGTTTATTTAAAATAGAGGACATGATGACGCGAGGGATCGTACCCGTACCTCAAAGTTTATTTTAAATAGAGGACATGATGACAGGAGGGGTCGTACCCGTACCTCAAAGTTTATTTAAAATAAAGGACATGACGACGCGAGGGGTTGTACCCGTACCTAAAAGTTTAAATCGAACGTAGGGCCGATAGCCATTAAATCGAATACGGGGACGATAATCCCTAGGTCGAACGCAGGACTGACAATCCCTAGGTTAAGCGCGGGGCTGATAGCCCCTAAATCGAACACGGGACCGATAGCCCCTAAATCGAACACCAAGCTTTTTGTTACTTTCTTGATGATACATAATGTGCTTAGTATAACACTTTATTATGTCAAAGTCAATTATCTTTTATTGTTTAGGAACTTAACTTTTAATCTAAAATATGTAATATAACTTTAGATAGTAATTTAAAATATTTATTAAAATACCATAATATCCTTCATGAAGTGAGAAAAGAGAGTCATAACTTTAATATATGTATAAAGTAATAATCATCACATTAGAAACCTTATTAAAATTATTTTATAAATTAAATGACTCATTTTAAATTAGACCAATTTAGTCATGGTGACTACTTGCATTTTGAATATTGTCTTCTCACTTATTTGCATAAAGGTAATTTTTCTTACGAAATCAAACAACGCTACAAAGAGTACCATAAATAGCAATTTCTACTAAAAACACAAGGCCTTTTTCTACCCAAATAAACAAGCATTTTTATAATGTCGTCCAAATAAAATGGCAAACTGGTGAGAAGGAACAAATTTTCAATATTCCTCTAAAAACACAAAAAGACAAATGGACCTACAGGGAGGAAAGAAAGTAGTTGCTCATGCAACCAATAGTTGCTATCAAAAAGGAAAGGATGAGTTGAGTATTAAAATAAGAACAAATTGGAAGCTACCATGTCCCACTCAATATTGGAACAACCTTGCATAAATTACATAGATCAATATGTAGTGTACAGTGGAAGATCAATATTGCAGGACTTATTATATGCAATAGCGAAAGACACGTTTGAGGAATCAGGAATTATATCTTAACATTCTTTGTTTGGTAGCTGTTTGAGTAGAGAACAGTATTCAATGGCTGAACATGATTAAGTTAGGTGTTTAGGTGTATAATCTACCTTAACGACTTGATTTAACGTAATTATTAATCTAAAATTTTAGACAATGACTTTTTATAAAATAATATCAAAGGTTCCCTCTTTTAATGCTTAAACAAAATCAAATTTTCAAACGAAATTATTTTATTAGCCCAAGTCAAATTCTCACTTACATGAATTCTGATATTTCACAGCATTTTTGTAGTATAAACTAAGTACACAACAAAGACTACTAAAGGATTCATCAACTCCTACAGAATAGATCTATGTTTGTGAGTCATACACAATGCTTATATCGTACATCATAAAGTAATGTATTAAAATGCAGTAAGACACAATTTAGTCTAATAATCATTTGGGACCAGCATCTACTTGATGGTTAGAACAGATCTATTGAATATTCAACTAGTGATATGAGAGACAGAAACTTGACAAGAATAGTATATTTCCCACCCAATGAATATTCTACAGGGTCTACTTAATGATATAGAAACTAGAAAGCATGGCGTGTGGCTAAATGCATAGATTCCTCTAAATGACCAAAGTATGAGGTGCCAAGATGTTAGCCTTTCAACCCATTCCTTAACCTCCAGTATCTTTTAGGGTTGTTTAGTCATGCCAAAGTATACTATGCTTTAACTTCACTCCTACTCAAAAATGCATAAAACCTCCCCCTCTAAACCCTTTGTACAATGTCCTCATCATTCTGTTGTGTTGAGCACCACTTCATTAACTCTTTCTTCCCACCGTTAAGCTCAACTAATCCCCATGATCCCTTCAGGAATAATGAAGCCTCCCAGAGGAAAGCTTTCTCTTCCCATCATTAACATTACTAACTGTGTTCTTGTTTTTGTGGCTATCTTGTATGCGGAGAGACTCAGTTTCCCCTGTTCCAAGTCCATTTTCAAGTCAAACCATGTCCTACACAAATCACCAAACCAAAGTCTAGTGAGTCGGCTTCTCATATGCTGCAACTATATACCTCACCTCGTATTGCCTTCTTATGTTTTTATTTATCATTTTGATTCTAATGCAATCATATCTCATCATATTATGATTGTCCTAGCAGGTGATAAAAAAGCAGATGAAGAGGTTGTGCTCATGAATGCATCATCATGGATTGATGACAAGTTTGATTTTGACCCTGAGGAGTGCAATGTTGCCAACGGGAAATGGGTGTTTAACAATTCAATAACGCCCTCTACACTGACATAAGCTATATAGACAATTTTCTTGTGTCAAGAACAGGAGGAATGATTCTGACTATTGCCATTGGGAGTGTATTAGAAATTGAGGCTTTTCTAAAACACTTTATTAAAAAAAGAAAACTTTTATGGTATCAATGAACAACTGATTTTTTTTCATTTGTTTGCTGCTGAACTCTGTATCACGTTCTGTTCATCTTTGTACGCTTTTTTTCTGATTTTATATTACTTTACTGTTTTTGCTTATTTTACAACATGATATCAAAAGCTTATTTTACAACATGATATCAAGAGCTTATTTTACAACATGGTATCAAGAGCTCATTGATTTTTGATAGACTTTCTAAAGTTGTTACTCAGATTAGATTGTTAGGTGAATAGCTTAAAGATCAAAGAGTTGTGGAATATTGGTGTGTCTTCCAGAGAGGTTTGAGTCAAAAATCTCCTCTCTTGAAGAGAATAAAGATTTTTCTCAGATTTCAGTTGTAGAACTGATTAATGCTTTACTAGCTACTGAGCAGAGAAGATCTCTAAGAATGGAAGAAATGTTGAAGGTGCTTTTGTGGTCAACATCAAAGGCAAACCTCAAGGTAGAAGTAGCTATGAAAAAGCCTTTTGGTGGAAAGAAAGACAAAGAAAAAAAAGAAGATGATGACAACAAAAGAGAAGGTAGAAAAGAGAAGTTTCCACCTTGTCCTCACTGTAAAAAGACAAACCATACAGAAAAATATTGTTGGTTTAGGCCTGGAGTCAAGTGTAGAGCTTGTAACCAGCTTGGTCATGTAGAAAAAGTTTGCAAAACAAGGCAAAACAGCAAGGACAATAAGCTCAAGTTGCTGAGTACCAAGAATAGAGTGAGGAGCAGTTGTTTATTGCTTCTTGTTATTTTGCAAGTAGTAGCAAAGAAGTTTGACTCATAGATAGCGGGTGTACTAATCATATGACTCATGATGCTAGTTTTTTTAAGGAACTTGATCAGTCCTACTTGTCCAAAGTCATTATTGGCAATGGAGAAAATGTTGATGTCAAAGGAAAAGGAGTGGTTGTTGTTGAAACTCCTAGAGGTACCAAATATATTTCAGATGTTTTATTTGTGCCTGAGTTGAGTCAAAGTCTTTTAAGTGTGGGGCAAATGCTTGAAAAGAGTTATGCTTTGCTCTTTGAAAATATGAGATGTACCATATTTGATCCTTATGGATGTGAGCTAATGTCTGTCAAAATGAGAGAGAAAAATTTTCCTTTAAAATGGAAACAAAATATTGAGCAAGCTTTTTCTAGCATAGTAGATGAATCTTCCTTGTGGTATAAGAGGTTTGGTCACTTTAGTTACTCAATCTTAAGGCTAATGAAGTCAAATAATTTAGTTCAGAATATGCCTTCTATTCAAGAACATGATGATGAGTGTGATGTATGTCAATATGGAAAGTAAAACAAACTACTATTTCCTAATGAAGCAAGTTGGAGAGCTACTGAAAAACTGCAACTTATACACATTGATGTATGTGGCCCAGTGAGCTCAACATCCTTAAATGACAGTAGATATTTTCTGCAGTTTGTAGATGACTTTATAAGGATGAGCTGGGTGTTGGTGAGTGAAAGAAAAAATAGGACAATTATGGAGATGACAAAGTGTTTGCTCTTTGAAAAAGATCTTCCCAAAACCTTTTGGGCAGAAGCGGTTAACACCTCTACATACTTGCTGAATATGTTGCCTACCAAAGCCTTGAAAGGCAAAACACCTTATGAAGCATGGTACGGAAGGAAGCCCTCAGTGGAATATCTCAAAATATTTGGCTGCATATGTTATACTCATATTCCAAAGATAAAGAGAGATAAACTGGATCACAAGTCAGAAGTTGGTGCTTTCTTGGGGTACTACAATAACTCCAAAGGTTATAGGATATACAATCCTTTGACAAAGAAGATTCTCATTTGTAGAAATGTAAAGTTTGATGAATTTTTTAGATGGAATTGGGAGAAATGCAAGGTAGAAGCCTTAAGTAAAAAACAGCTTGGAGTAGACACTCTCCAAGAACAATATTCAGAGATTGAAGAAGAAGATTTAGATGATGATGATGATGATGGTGATGATTTTTCAATTAGAGGCACTAAAACTCTTGCTGAAATTTATGAAAGATGTAACATTGTTGCACTATAACCAAAAGAATATGATGAAGCAGCTGAAATAGATGGGTGGAGATGTGCTATGCAGGAGGAGATGAATATGATTAAAAAAAAAAAAAAACTTGGCAACTTGTAGACAAGCCTACGAAACACAAAGTTATTGGTCTTAAGTGGGTTTATAGAACCAAATTGAATCCTGATGGTTCTATAAACAAACTAAAGGCTAGACTAGTTGTTAAAGGCTATCATCAACAACATGGTGTTGATTTCTCAAATACATTTTCTCCGGTAGCAAGACATGATACAATAAGGTTACTAGTTGCATTGGCAGCAAAAATGGGTTGGAAAATTTATCACTTTGATGTGAAATTAGCCCTTTTAAATGGTTTACTTGAAGAGGATATCTTTGTTGAACAACCGAAAGGCTTTGTTGTTCTAGGGAGTGAAAACAAAGTCTACAAACGTAAAAGGCTCTTTATGGATTAAAGCAGACTCCTAGGACCTGATATAGTAGAATTGATAGTTATCTACTGCATAAGGGGTTTAAACGGAGTGAAAATGAAGCTAATTTGTATGTGAAAAGGTCAAGCAATGAAGTGTAGCTCATTGTTTCCTTATATGTTGATGATTTGCTAGTTATTGGCAAAAATTCAGATTCCTTGAGCAGCTTTAAGCATGACATGGAAACTGAATTTTAAATGACTGACTTGGGAGAAATGAATTATTTTCTTGGAATGGAGATTCACCAATGTGATGTTGGAATCTTCATTACACAAAGAAAATATGCTTTGGAAATATTGAAGAAGTTTTCTATACAGAATTGTAAACCGATAAACACACCCCTTGTTGTAAATGAAAAGTTGTCACTTGATGATGCTTGCAGCAAAGTAGATACTACTACTTATAGAAGTTTAATTGGAAGTTTATTGTACTTACAACCACTAAACTAGAATTAATGTTTGATGCAAGTTTGCTGTCCAGATTTATGCATTCTCCTAGTCAAGCTCATTACCGTGCAGCAAAACGAGTATTGAGATATATAAGAGGGAAAATTGATTATGGTCTATGTTTTTCAAAGGATGAAAGTGATGATCTTCAAGGATATGGAGACAGTGACTGAGCAGGAAGTTTAGATAATGCTAAAAGTACATCAGGTTATATTTTCTCATTTGGTAGTGGAGTTTTCTCTTGGAATTCAAAGAAACAAGATGTGGTGATTCAATCCACAGCTGAAGTTGAATATACTGCAAATCAAGTCATTTGACTTACAAAATATTTGCATGATTCAAGGGACCTGAATGATGAAGCTACTGTCATATGGGTTGATAACAAGTCAGTCATTGCAATTGCAAAGAATTTTGTCCAACATGGTAGAACAAAGCACATTAAGGTGAAATATCATGCCATTAGAGAAGTAGAGAAATCAAAGGAAATCAGCGTAGAGCATTGTAGGTCAGAGAATCAGATTGCTGATATTATGACCAAAGCACTTTCCAAGAACAAGTTTGAATTTCTAAGATCAAAGTTTGGAGTATTCAAGAAAAATCTTAAGAAGGAGTGTTAGAAATTGAGTTTTTTCTAAAATATTTTAAGTAACTTCTGATTACTTTTTTGTTTGGTGATAATCTCTATTTTATAGAAGAGTAGGTTGTATGGTAAACAATTAAGTAGAAAAGAGTGGTAGTCCTTATTTTGTGGAGATTTACGTATCTTTTTTTGTGTTAAAAGAGAAAACCTTTATGGTACCAATGAATAACTGAGTTTTCTCTTTTTGTTTGTTGCTGAACTCTGTATTAAGCTATGTTCATCCTTGTGCGTTTTTTTTCTGATTTTATATTACTTTGCTGTTTTTTCTGATTTTACACCTGAGTGGCAGCCGCAAATTTTACACCAGAGTGGCAGCCGCAAGATTGCACCTTACCACGGTAAGTTCCACACTTCAATTTGACAATTGTAATCCTAGAACTTGTTTTGTTTCAGGTTATAAAACCTACATTCCAAAATGACTATATTTTGCAGTTTCAACCCAGGGCTAGCCCTCAAAGACTGCTATTTGTGGGGGATTCACTGCAATGAAACCAGTGGGGGTCTTTTGCCTGCTTGGTAGAATGGGTCACCTCATAAGCATAAATCTATAATACTGGGGGGAGTTCATTCAGTCTTCACTGCTAAGGTATTGATATATTGATTGAAATGATGATCAAAGATGTTGACTCAACTCAATCAGCTATTAACATGATGAACAAAATTCATAAATTGGCCTGTTTGACTTCACCGGATTCAAACCAAACAGAAGTTATTCAATCAAAAAGATTAGAGAAGATATGCAACATTTATTCATTTACTTTTAAAATCCTCATCATGTTGTTTTGGACTTAAAATATCGCAGTTATTTTGGACATGCCTTGTTGATATTTGAAATTCTACCTTGAAGTTTAATGCAATGGTTAATCTTAAATCAAGAATATAAATAATAAATAAAAATATTAATTAATAAAAATATGAATAAAATGAGTAATAATAAAAAAATATATCTTTCTACGTTTAAATATTTTTGGTTTTTCTTTTTCACTCCCCAGGAGAGAATCTGTTCATCGAAGTTCAAGTAATTAACATCCATCACTCAATGATCATAAAAATAATTTAGTCAAAATACATTGTTTATTTCATCTTAAATTGGTAAATAGGTTTAACAAGACTTGTATTGAAAACAGAAAAGTACTTTCTCTTCACCCAAGTATGGGACAGTATTGTGTGTATGCCATAGTAGGCTGATTTTCAGTCACGAACTACTCGACAACAATGCTTTCTGCAGGTAGTTGTTAAATTCATCAAAATTTAAAAGTTTGATCATATGATTTTGACATCATAAACCTGTCGTTCATTCGCTCTGCGTAGCACTTTTCAGTGAGGGATTGTGTGAAAGCACACTTGCATTGTTCTGAATTTTCATGGCGATCTTTGGGTCCATAGGCTTCCCATTCAGAAAATTGGAGTACCATTCAGCTGAGAGCTTAGGTTGTCTCCTTAAGTTTGGATCATTCACATCTACGTGATATAGGCCATAACTTGTTTCATATCCAGTCAATAACTCGAATGCATCCAAGAAGGACCACACAAAATAACCTTTCACATTTAATCCATTCCTGTAAGGTGTCAAAAAGAAAGGAAAAAGAATAAAACAAAATCAGCTTTCTGAAGACCTTTTTAACTTCCCCACATGAAAGTGAAAATAGATGTAGAAGTACCTGAGTGCATCAGCCATGCTTCCAATGTATGCATGCAAGTAATCCACCCTTGGCCAGTCGTCTAATGATGAATTATGAGGTGTTTGTTGGCCTGTAAAGCTAAAAAGGCTTACCATACAATACAACTACATAATAGGACAGTTGAATATGTTGATAAAAGAAACATGGAACTTCTGAATTCCAAGGGAGATGCAAAGAGCATTCCATGAACTAGAAAATCTTACCATTTTCGTGTATGTAGATTGGAATATTGCCATATGCATTCCTTAGTGAGTCTAACATCCCTATGAAAAGTTTGGGAGTAATTGGAACCTAAACCAGTCAGCTGATTAGTGGAAAGTATTTAAGCTACATCCTGAAAAGAATCAAGAAATACGTAGAGAATAAAAGCACAATGTTCTTGCTGTGTTACCTCATAGGTAGCTGTACCGTTTGGAAGAAATCCTACAACCAAAAAGAGCATTAATTAGCGGTTTCATTTCCACAAAATTGGAGGAAGATGGATGACATCACAGATTGATTTCACCTACTAACTAAACAAGTCTTTAGCAATAACAATACATAATATTAAATGTTACCCAGGATCTGTTAACGTTTGATGGCATGGATTATGGAAGTTTAGACGAAGACTTGAACTGATAGAGGTAAGAAATGAAAGTGAAGTTGTGAATCTGATTTATATATAATATTCATGTTCGAGAGACACAAGATTGAATGCAGAAGAAATTCCATGGTGTCAATGGAACCTCGGATGGTCTATAAAAAGTATTAGCAAAGAATCAAGATTAAGAAACCCCAAAAATTCTAAGATCAACTGTAAACAAAAATAAAAATTATTCAAACACGATTCGTTCAATGGTACAGTTGCTGAAAAAAATTAAAATAGCATGTAAGCAAGTCGAATTTCATCCATAAGTATCTTGAATAAGGCCTCTCACAATATAGAAATATTTCTGTGAGTAACTTGTTGAACTGCAATATAGAATGGGTTATGCAATAAAAATAGGTCATGGAAACAGCATATGACATACTTTCCATTTCCACCGATAAATCTGCCATGAAATCTCTGTTGTCCTTTAGCAGGCTGCTGGGACTGTTCCTGGCATAAACTGAGTAGTAAAAGTTTATTCCTAAGAAGTCGATTGAGCCTCTGGCCAGATTAGATTCCTTTTGGGTGAAGGAAGGAAGCCTTGGACCAGCACTCTTCTTCATTATATCAGGGTAATCTCCAAAAGTAAAGGGATTCATAAACCTGCACTAACAAATCATAGGTGAAAGCCTACTGTATCAACTAATGCATAATTGAAAGCTATGCCATTTATTTGTATTGGAAAATTACACTGGACTTTTACAAAAATTCTGTTACTAAAGAATTGAGATATAGAACCATTCAAGACTTGCATAAATTGTTAAAAGAAAAAAAAAAAAAAGTTCTTCCAGTTGAACAAAATAGTTTCAAATCACTTAAGATTGAGTTAAAAGTAGTTTATAAACAATTTTGTTCTAGTGGATTTGAAGTGGAAACAATCAAAGAGGTTCAAGAGTTCAATCACAGTCACAAAACCATTCTTTAGCATAGTGTGCGTATTGTTATGCTCTAATCTTAAACAAATCTCATTTGAAGGGATATGTTAGAGATATAAAAATATTGTTTCTTCACTTTACAGTTAATTTATGTTATGAAGAGTTGGTCCTTTGCATATCCCAAGATGCAAATTTCAACAGGCATTAGACAGATATAACATGCCTAGATTGTTACTTACCACCCAACGAAGAAGTCTTGAACCCTTTGAGTGGCACTTAGATCTTCAGTAGAATTTGTTCGTGGAAGAAGACCAAAAATAAGGAGATTAAACCCAATTAAGCCACGCTGCAAGCCCTGCATTCAAAAGAGGTTGTGTTTCTGAACTAATTAAATTATCATTATCAGCATTTCAAAATGACACCATCATGGTGACCACCTTAAACCCTATCCTGCTAGATTATGGTTCAAAATGCAAATCGAAGGCCTAATGAATGACATAGTGGAGTGGTATATTTGCTACATAAGTTTTACCTGATATTTCTTTCTATATACCCTAGCAGCTGAAGCATGTGCTAACAACATATGATGGGCAACCAAATAAGGCTCAGTTGAGGAATTTCCTCTGGAACAGTTAGCCATGGGAGAAGGAGTACACCTCTGAGGTGGTAAGTACCCTACGTCATAGCCAAATACTGCATGAATATTGGCCTCATTCACTGTAGTCCAATACCTAACTCTGTTTCCAAATTCTCTAAAGCACACATCTGCATATTCTGTGAAGTCTTTCCTACAAGCATGCATATATACATAAGTTAATAGCAATAAATGTCATTTCTTAATTTAAAATTTATTTTGCACAATCTCAATCCAGGCAATCTCTGTAGAGACTTGAAGTTTGGGAACCATACACAACTCTCCGACTAACCCATCCTCCATATTCATCCTCAAATGCTTGTGGTAGGTCCCAATGGTTTAATGTAACATGTGCTTCGATTCCTACATTACGAGCAATCATACACAAAAATAAATGTTCATCAGATAACCTGGAAGAACCTCTCTTAGGCGTTTAATCAAACTTTAAGAGGAAAATGATGTTTTCACAAGAACCATGGCTTATCAATTCATTAATAAGGTTGTTGTAATAATGTAGACCCTTGGGATTCACTTGTCCTCTTCCATCTGGTAGTAAATGGTAATAAGATGGTCAGAACATTATGGAAATAACAGTTTGATCCAGGCAACTATATTCAATTGGAGCCAGAAATTCATTGCCCCTAAATCAAACCAAGTATGTATCTATACAAATTACTTTTCACATCTATTTTAGACATAGATTTAAGAATATCCCTGACAACAGTTTGATGATCTCACCTGGAATAAGCCTTGACCATGATATGGAAAATCTGTAGGCTTCTAAACCCATGTTGGCCATGAGCTGAACATCTTCCTGCAGGAAGTCAAGGTATGCTATTAACTCAGAACAATACAAACTCTTTTTAGGTGAACAACATGAATTTTAAACCAGTGGTGTATATACTGTGCATGTTGTGTGTATGAAAGCATGTATATGTGTACAATTTCTCTTTTGGTTCTGTCTAGATATAGTCCAGGGTCACTGACCTTATATTTGTGATATTGGTCACATGCAACATCTCCATCACCTGCATACATATTCCCTGAAATCGTATTTTTAGCATTAATTTTTTCTTATCAAAATAGGAATATTAAAACTTAAAAAAAAGAACTTGATTTGAAAAGAAATGAAACATATTATATGTGAGAGTACCATTTCCAGAATGGGAGAAGGTGTCCCATATGCTTGGCTTCCTTCCATCTTCATTTGCTGCCCCTTCAACCTTTAAAATTATCCCAATTACAAATTCATAACATATGAATACATATTCAGTAACAGAATCAAAAGACAAGGACAGTGAAGTGAATTATACTGGTGAAAAGGAAGAAAGTACAAGAGCAGAGTATGAGGAACTGAGAGGGAGAGAAAGAAGAACCTGATAAGCTGAAGTTGATGCACCAAACACGAAGTCAGAAGGGAACTCATCTCTGCTCAATGCATGAGCACCAGGGTGGACTATCACCAATACTAATTCTACAACTGCAAGAACCTTCAAAATCAAATCCATACTCTATGTGTTTCTTCTGTATGCTGTGAACTGTGTTTACATGTTATGTTAATGTTTTCTTTGGATTCAACTTTATGCTTTCAGATATTTATTTTTTTATTTATTCAGATTCCTATGATTTGAGTTTTGTGGAATGGCATGACACTGTTTGTTTATACTGTGGGGGAAGTACTTGGGTGTCAACACCGAAGCACTTACTTCCAAAGGTGAGAACTTTGACTAAGTATAATGGTGCCCTCACACGTGGCTTGAAAGGGGATGCAAAGTTTGATTATTTGATTAATTTGTTTACATGTTTGGAGGGGCCTAGTCAATACGGCGTCTGCAAAGTCTATTCTCACATGCTGCCATTCGTAAAAGTCATTAAGTCAATACTCTTTTTCTTTTTACTTGTTTTGTTTAGTTTGTGTTCACACTGATGTTTGTTACAAGAATTGGTATTATTAATTTTAATTTATTATAATTTTATTTTTAAAATACATCTATCAATTAAATATATTTATTATAAATGATTTTACGAGGGTTTTGAATAATTTTGACACAATATATTATAAATATATTTATTATTGATGAAAAGATAAAAAAATAATAAATATATATATAATTTTCTGCACAAATTTTTAAATTTTATAAAAAAAATTAACTAGTTAAATAACATTTTTTTATTTTTTTTATTTTAATGTTAATTTAATCTATTTTATAATTAAATTAATGTAATTATTTTTCATATATTAATATATATTCAAAATATAAATAATGAAATGCAACATAAATATGCATTTCTCACATTAATATTAATATTATGCTAATAAATATAATCACATCATATATTTTTTTAAATAATAAATATTTTTTTAAAAATTATTTATTTATTTAAAAATAAATAAATGAAATTCACATAGAAAATAATAGGAAAATGTTATTAAGGGAAAAAAAAAACTTTAGCTGGTTTTTTATTTCTTTCAATTGTGCTCTTTAAGAAAAGAAATCAAATGAACAAGAACTGCACAAATATGGTCCTTTCTGATAAGGTAAAATAAGTATGTTAAATAAGATGATCTGCTATAGACATAACAATGACAGGTTCGAATCTGTTTTGCTTGAGGGGATGTTAAAGGGTTTGTAGCTAAACCTGATAACATTCTTTTCTATAAAATATTTTATATTCGTATTTTAAAAAAAAGTATACTTGAATAATTTTTAAGTTTTATCTATTAATTAATTTTTTATTTGATAAATTTAAAATTATAATATTTGTGTGTTAAAATATCTAATTATAATTAATCATTTAAGTTTAATTAATTAATATTTATAATTTTTAATTATTATTAATTAAGGATATACTTAATTTATTATATTTAATTAAAATATTATGTAAAAGAAATATTTAATATTTTT
This sequence comes from Sphenostylis stenocarpa, assembly GCA_963425845.1. NCBI lineage: Eukaryota > Viridiplantae > Streptophyta > Magnoliopsida > Fabales > Fabaceae > Sphenostylis > Sphenostylis stenocarpa. The sequence continues at coordinate 9,857,652 of OY731398.1, forward strand.
AGATAGATATAGAATATATAATAATAATAATAATAATAATTATAATGTTATCATATATTATATATAATAATATTATATTTAAACATTTTATTATATATATATATATTAATTATTTTTTAAGTTATCATTTTAAATAATAATAAATGTGAAATATATAACTAGGAGAACATATTAAAAACCATAACAAATAATTGTTTATATTCTATTAATTTTTTAATAGATTAAAAATATTTGAGACATTTTATATTTTGAAAAAGAAAGAAACTCATGTTTGAGGAGAATATAAATGTGACGTATGATTATTTTAATATTATATTAATATTACTTGTGCAAGAAAACTTCGTAACGAAGTTTTCCTCATGCACGATAAAAATTTTCTTATATATGAATACTGAAGCGGGGGAGGAGGGAAATCAAAAATTTTCCTCTCATCCTTCTTCTTCTATTGTCTAAATTTCAAGCAACGAGATTCTACTCGTGCAGGATCTGGTGAAACGGGAGAGAACTTGAATTAAGTGGGAAAGTTTCGGTAGAAATACCATACCAAGTAAGGGGAAGTTTAATTCATTCAATATATAAAATTGAATTGTTGGGTACTTCTGTGAATAAGGAATAGGAGTAGAAATATGAAGTATTGGAATATCTAATTTTGACGAATGTGTAATTTTGAAGAATTTCTGATTTTGATGAACATTTCATCGTTTGAAAGTTTTTTTTAATTATTGAAATTAATGATGAATTATATAATAAAATTGTTGTTTTTAACTTAAATTGAACATGTTTATGGTTTAATTTTGATTTGGAACTAATTTGGGTGATTGAAACTGAGAAATTTGAAACCTGGATTTCGAAAATGGCGAACTGGAAAACCTGCAAAATTCGCTCAAGCGAAACATACATCGCTTGAGCAACGATACCTGGAAAATTTGGGATTCTCGGGTCATGTCTCGCTCAAGCGACAATTGTACTCGCTCGAGCGACGAAGTCTTCAAACAAAGGTGACCCTCGGGTCATGTCTCGCTCAAGCGACAATTGTACTCGCTCGAGCGACGAAGCATTCAAACAAAAGGTGACCCTCGGGTCATGTCTCGCTCAAGCGACAATTGTACTCGCTCGAGCGACGAAGCATTCAAACAAAGGTGACCCTCGGGTCATGTCTCGCTCAAGCGACCGGTGTACTCGCTTGAGCGACGAAGCATTCAAACAAAGGTGACTCTCGGGTCATGTCTCGCTCAAGCGACCGGTGAACTCGCTTGAGCGACGAAGCCTTCAAACAAAGCGGACTCCGGGTCATGTATCGCTCAAGCGACTGGTGTACTCGCTTGAGCGAGGAAGCCTTCAAACAAAGGGGCTCTCGGGCTCCATCTCGCTCAAGCGACCGGTGTACTCGCTTGAGCGAGAGAAGGAAGAAGAAAGGGGTATGGTGGGGATTTTTTTAAAGATCAAGGGCAAAATAGTAATTTATTGATTTCGGAAATGATTTTAGAAAAATATATATAAAGAGAGAGAGAATGAAAGTAGTGTGTTGTGACGTGTGTGGGTCAGACTGAGCCTGAGGGCTGATGCCCAGAATCAGTCCTGAGACGTTATATATTGGCTAGACTGAGCCGGAGGGTTGGTGCCAGAATCAGTCAAATACTATTTTTATTGACTCGAATGAGCCGTGAGGACAGGTGGTCCAGAATCCGGCAAATGTGAATAAATTTTGTATGTTTGAATGGTACCCGGGGTGGTACAGAGTACATTAGTGTAATAACTATGTCGGAGGATTCTGAATGAGGTCCCAGACTTCACTGATTGGTCGGGTCAGGTAGACTACGAGATCAGGTGGTGAGAAGTCGATGGGGGGATGACTGGTGGCGCGCTCGGAGGGGTACTCCAGTATGAGTGATGAAGGGCGCTAGTAATCTTACTCTGTGTGGAGGGTGGTCGGAATGGTACTGCGGGTACCGATCACAATGTGCCCACAGATGATAGCCTCTGAGTTCGGGCATAGTTAGGGTATACTTCCGGAAGGTGTCTTAGTGTGTTGATAATTTCGTAATTGATCATAATATATAATTATTACTTCTATATCTGTTTTATTATATCGAATGATTTAATACTTACCCCTATTTTTCCATGTGGATGGGACTGCGATGATCACTTTTATGTGGGAGCGGATCGGGAGTTGAGAGATGGTGATGTGACTACTGGACGGTAGGGATAGTTCGGTGGGATAGCTTCGAGGGAGCTACTTTTACATGTATAATATATAAATAAATTATGTTACTATATTTTGAAGTTCGTTAGTGAGCTGGAATTTCAATATATGTTACAATTACGAGTAATATAATGTAAAATAAATGTTGTTATTTACTTGTTTACTACTTTGCGAAGACATCATTATAGTAGCGATTTCTAGGGTCGTTACAATAGTGGTATCGGAGCGGTAGTATCCTTGTAAATACGTGGGGATGGGTAGTGAACCTATGATAAGTCCGTTGTGATTATACTCTGATTGTGAGTGCGTGAATGTTTGCTCTGTATTGATGGTTGCGTTTGATATAGGATGGCACCGCGACCTCCTACTCCTACTACTACTCCACCGAGTGTAGATGCCCTAGCCAGGGCAATGGAAATGTTGGCAGCTGCCATGCAGCAGTAGGCTACCTACCCGCAGTGGAGGCCAACTATGGCATCATCCTCTGCTGGATATCACCAATCAGAGCAGATGGGGCTGACTGAGTTCATGAGGCACAATCCGCCTCGTTTTGGAGGAGATTTGGGTCCTGATGCAGCAGAGAAGTGGATGCGTGAAGTGGAGAAGATTTTTGAGGCTACCTTATGCCCGGAAGACAGGAAATTGACATTCGGGAAATACTTACTAGTTGATGAGGCTGAGTTCTGGTGGTCAGGGACTCAAAGGATGATGATTGCACGTGGGGAGGTGTGCAATTGGGAAACTTTCCGTGAGAGATTTCTGGAGAAATACTTCCCTGACAGTGTTAGATTTCAGAAGGAGACTGAGTTCCTGAGTCTGAGACAGGGTAATATGATGGTGCATGATTACGCCATACGATTTGAGCACTTATCTCGTTTCTACACAGGTACAACTTCAGAACAGTGGCTTAGCAGGAAGTTTGAGGAAGGCTTGAGGGCTGAGATCAAGCTCATGGTGGTTCCCTTCTCTATCAGGAGATTCCCAGAGCTGGTGGAGAAGGCGAAGACAATAGAGAGACTCCAGGAGGGAGGAGTCAGAGTGATGAGGACCCACTCAAGTGGGGTCCCGAGTAGGGGTAGTAGATCAGAGAGGAGGATGCCTTATTCACGCCCCCAGTCTTCCAGGAGTGGCAGTGTTACCCCAACACCTCGATCATCGGGATCTGTATCCGGGGTAAAATGTTTTCAATGTGGAGGCCCTCATTACAGGAATCAGTGCCCACATAATGCCTTCACTAATCCTTCCCAGACTTCTCGGGCAGGTCTTTGCTACACTTGCCAGAAGCCAGGACATATGGCTAGAGACTGTCCACAGAATCCCAATGTTATAGTCTCAGCTGGGGCATCATTAGCACCCAGGGGGAGTGACGCGAAACCCAGAGCTGCAGGACGGGTGTTTGCCTTGTCAGGAGCAGAGGCATCGAGGTCAGAGAATTTAGTGCAAGGTGTGTGTTTTATCTCTGATATACCTCTACGAGTTTTGTTTGATTCAGGTGCTACCCATTCTTTTATTGCTGATAATTGTATGGATAAACTTAAGTTACCTGTGTGTGACCTACCCTATGAATTGAGGGTATCTACACCAGCAGCTGGACTGGTGGTGTCTTCCTATGTGTGTTTAAGGTGCCCAATTGTCGTAGAAGGACGACAGTACAAGGTGAACTTAATCGGTTTACCTTTGAAGGATATGGATGTAATCTTAGGGATGGATTGGTTATCTACCAATCGCATTCTGATTGACTGTGGACAGAAGAGGTTGGTACATCCGGAATTAGGAGATGAACTTATTACATCAGCTCGGCAGGTTCAGAAAGAGCTACGAGAGGGAGCTCAGTGTTATTTGATTCTGACTCAGATGGATGAAATGAAGGAAAATATCCTGGAAGAGGTACCAGTTGTGAGAGAATTTCCTGATGTGTTTCCAGATGAGATACCAAGGCTACCACCTCAGAGAGAGGTCGAATTTGGGATTGATCTAATTCCTGGTTCAGGCCCAATCTCTATGGCACCATACCGTATGGCTCCAGCAGAATTGGCTGAATTGAAGAAACAGGTAGAAGATTTGCTGGAAAAGAAGTTCATTCGCCCGAGTGTATCTCCCTGGGGCGCTCCTGTATTGCTAGTAAAGAAGAAAGATGGGAGCTCCAGGTTGTGTATTGATTACCGGCAACTAAACAAGGTGACTATCAAGAACAAGTACCCGTTGCCGAGAATTGATGATTTATTAGACCAGTTACAGGGAGCATCAATATTTTCTAAGATTGATTTGAGATCTGGATACCATCAGATACTGGTTAAAGAAGAGGATGTACAGAAGACGGCGTTCAGGTCGAGATATGGCCATTATGAATATGTGGTCATGCCGTTTGGAGTAACAAATGCACCTGCCGTATTTATGGACTATATGAACAGGATTTTCCGTCCTTATTTAGATAAGTTTGTTGTTGTTTTTATAGACGACATTCTTATTTATTCTAGAACTCGGGAAGAACACCAGGAACATCTGAGGGCGGTGTTGGCTGTGTTAAGAGAGAAACAATTGTATGCCAAACTTTCAAAATGTGAGTTTTGGTTAGAACAGGTGCAGTTTTTGGGACATGTAATATCGGCAGAAGGGATATCTGTAGATCCTACCAAGGTAGATGCAGTGTTAAAATGGGAACCCCCTAAGACAGTGACGGAAGTGCGTAGCTTTGTGGGACTTGCAGGATATTACCGGAAATTTATAGAGGGTTTCTCTAAGATAGCAACTCCTTTGACACAGTTGACCCGTAAGGATCAACCTTTTGCTTGGACAGATAGATGTGAGGAGAGTTTCCAGGAGTTGAAAAGAAGATTGTCTAGTTCCCCAGTGTTGGTGATCCCAGATGTGACTCAATCTTTTCAGGTATATTGTGATGCTTCTATTCAGGGGTTAGGTTGTGTCTTGATGCAAGATAAAAGGGCGGTGGCATATGCGTCGAGACAACTTAGAATTCATGAGAGGAATTATCCCATTCATGACTTAGAACTAGCAGCAGTGGTGTTTGCTCTCAAGATGTGGAGACATTATCTTTATGGAGTCAGATTTGAAGTTTTTAGTGATCACAAGAGCCTGAAGTATTTATTCGATCAGAAAGAGCTAAATATGAGACAGAGAAGATGGATGGAGTTTCTGAAGGATTATGACTTTCAGTTACTTTATCATCCAGGAAAGGCGAATGTGGTGGCTGACGCCTTGAGTAGGAAGGCAGTTCAGATGTCAGCAATGATGATGGATGAATTGAGATTACTTGAGAAGTTCAGGGATCTGCATCTAGATGTAGAGTTTCGTGATACTAGTATTAGTTGTGGTAGCATTACCATTACTAATGATTTTCTCGAGATGATCAGAGATAGACAACAAGGTGATATGACATTGAAAAGTGTTATAAATCAGTTAGGATTCGAGCAGACCATTGACTATAAGATGGGTGAGGATAATATTCTGAGATTTAGAGGAAGGATTTGTATTCCTGTTGACCAGGAATTGAAGAGAGAAATACTAGATGAAGGTCATCGGAGTCGTCTAAGTCTACACCCTGGTATGACTAAGATGTATCAAGATCTGAAGAAGCTTTATTGGTGGTCTGGTATGATGAGAGATATTGCAGAGTATGTAGCTGCTTGTTTGACTTGTCAGAAAGCAAAGGTGGAACACCAAAGGCCGGGAGGAATGCTACAGCAAATGGAGATACCTGAATGGAAGTGGGATAGCATTACCATGGATTTTGTTACCCATTTACCACGAACAATTCGAGGGTACGATTCGATCTGGGTGATAGTGGACAGATTGACGAAGAGTGCACATTTCCTCCCTGTAAATCTGAGGATATCTATGGCTAAACTAGCACAACTATATATTCGCGAAATTGTTCGATTACATGGGGTACCATCTAGCATTATCTCGGATAGGGATCCTAGATTTACTTCAAGATTCTGGCAGACTTTACAAGAGGCATTAGGTACCCAACTTAGGTTGAGTTCAGCCTATCACCCCCAGACAGATGGACAGTCAGAGAGGACCATCCAGTCACTAGAAGACTTGTTGAGGTCTTGTGTGTTGGATAATCTAGGAAGTTGGGATGAGATCCTTCCATTAATAGAGTTCACGTATAATAACAGCTATCATGCCAGTATCGGAATGGCACCATATGAGGCTCTTTATGGGAGGAGGTGTCAAACACCTTTATGTTGGTATCAGGATGAGGAGAAAGTGTTGATTGGACCTGAGCTACTCCAGCAAACTACAGAGAAGGTCCGGGAGGTACAAGAGAAGCTGAGAGCCGCTATGAGTAAACAAAAATCATATGCGGACCAGAGGAGGAGACCTTTGGAATTTGAGGGGGGAGACCATGTATTTTTGAGAATCAGACCTACTACTGGAGTAGGAAGGACAATTAAATCTAAGAAGTTGACTCCCAAGTTTATTGGCCCATATCAGATTTTGAAGAAGGTAGGTCCAGTTGTAACATCTAGTATTTCCCAAAAATATTTCATTAATATAATAAAATATTTTGTCATTAACTTTAATGAAATGACATTATGAGTTATTTTAAGACTTGATAATTTTTAAAGATATTAATAAATAATATATATATATATATATATATATATATATTATGAAATTTTTAATAGAGTGAAATAGATAAATTTACAATTGAGTTTAAAATGAAGTAATAATAATAATAAGAGTAATATCATTAAGCAAAATTAGTAATATAATTTACCATTGATGAAAGGATTTAATTGGTATGTGAAAAAGTAAGTGAGGGTAATTTTGGAAAGGAGGTTAAATTTAAAGAAGAGAAAGATCAATTTTCTTTCTCACTTACGGAAACCATTTTGGGAGCACGGGAGGAAGAAGAGAAGCTTGGTTTTGATTGCCCACACCATCTTGGTTCATCCTTTTTGCAATTAAGAGTAAGATCCATGAAATTAAAGCATTGGATTTCAATATTATCTCCTAAAATCTTCTTAATCTCAAATATATAGTCATTTTGATGCTTATAGGAGACAAACTTTTCTTGAACTAAGGATCTCCATTTGCTTGTTTGAAAGCTTCATTTGAGGTAAGGAGAGTCTTCTTGTCATCAACCCTAGGCTAAACCATCATTTATCTCACTTCTACATTAATTGGAACCAAATTAAAATGTTTTATAAAAATTTCGTATGGCTATTCTAGTATATTTAGATACTCTACAATGCTCCTTTCATATTTTAGACTTTAGAAATGGATTCCTTGGATGTTAAAACCTAGAGTTAGCCATAAAAATCACTTAAATTGGATTTTTCTAGAGGAAGATGATGAAATATGTGTTGAGAGATGTTATTGGACAAGAATCTGCATGTGAAAAGAATCTTTGGGAAATTATGTAAAAATATTTACTTGGTATTTAATTCTGAAATTTTGATTACATGTTCCTTTATATGTCTAGTTTGTGTGTGATTTATTTCAAAATTTTCTGACTAGTTAATTTTCGATGAAAAATCTTGGAAGTAAATAGGTTTTGAGTTGGGTGAAACAGAATTGTTATGTTCGCTCAGAAACTTTGAAAAAATCATAGAAAATCGAAATTTGAAGTTTTTTTGAGATGAAGTTTTTATCATAGTTGTGATTGTAGGTATATGTTAAGTGTATTTATTTTCATAATTTTATGACCATTATTTTATTTTATAAAAATATATCTTTGAGTAATGCCCTGATAGTGGAATCTTGAAAACGTATGAAAATGGAGGAAAGTTTTGAATGACTTAGAAATCTTTAAATTTTGAATTATAATTTTTATTATAATCCTAGAATATATGTATTTTGGACTGGAAAATTTCATAGAATTTGGAGTTAGTTTAGATGGCAAAGAATTTTTCCGAAGTTACACTTTTCTAATGCTTATGATAGATTTTTCTTCCTAGAGAAGTGTAAACAAAACTTTAGTTCTGGACCTATTATTTATTTTATGAGTATGTATGATGTGAGAATGATAGTGTGTAATGAGACATTTTGGGACACAAGATTAGAATAACAAGAGTTTAGAAAATTTGATGGATCGCAATGTGTGCTGAGTCCGAGAGTGTCCGACTCTCGGCAAATTTTTATTATTTTTGTTTGATGTAGGAAAATGTATTGTATAAATTTGATTTGAATGTATTTGTAAATTGGGAAATGTCCAAATTACAAAGGAGACTCTGTCAAATTTTTGAAATTGATGAAAAATAAATAAAGCTTAATAAGAATGGTATAAAGAAACGTTATGAATAGTTAATGCATTCATAATCATGGTAGTTAGTGGAAATCATGTCTATAGGATGTTTGTGCTATGTGTTGAGTCTAAGTCAGAGATGTTGGTCATCTAAAAGTAGAATATTATGTCTATAGTGATATGGTCTATATGTTGTAGAGTTTGTTCCTACCAAATATGTTGTTGTTAAAGAGTTGGTAGTGTCACTCAGTGACGAGATATGTGTGTGGATGGTACGGAGATACACCGGGGGCTTAGGAGATAAGAGAAGATCAGATTGATCTTGGGGAAATATAGAGTGCATTGTTTGGCCACGCTCTATACTCCCGACTTGACTCTTTGACTTTGCCTTTTTGCCAAGGGATCGTTATGCGTAAGCATTGTATCTGTGATGCGCAGATCAACCGGCAACTATCTATACTTCTGTGAGCCATTTATGCTCGTGTGTAATTTTGTTATGTTTGTGAGAGTTGTCTGTACTTATGTGTGATCCTTTCATGGATTGAAAGATGGGATTGATAGTGTATCCTAGGTGCATGAGCATTTCAAATGTGGCAAAAATGAACGAATGAAACACAAACATGTATTGTGTGTTTTTATTTTGAGTAATGTGATTTGTGGAAATTGTTTGAAATTTCTGTGTGGGATACTTTATTGAAAAAAAAATGAAATGTTTGACTATAAATGTTACATATGGTTTTAGATTGTAGAGGTTGGAAAAATTTTCGGTTTAGTGTTCTGGAGTGATGAGAAAAGGAAACTCATCCTTACTGTTATATTTCAGGTAATGATGGAACAATTGTGGTGGAGGAACCACAGTTTGATTGAGTATCATATACATATGTATGGAAGAATGCTGCCCTCCGGGAGGGGTATGATCTTGTATAAGAAAGTTAGGAATTTTGGGTACCTGCTCTGATTAGGATTTGCTTTATTTTGAGATGTATAAATTTAAATTAAGTTCTAATCGTTTAAGGGTACCAACTTTATGTAATTATAATATGATCCTTGTTGGATTAGTTATTTTGAAAAACAATGTATTATGATTATGAATGTTATGTATGAACATGTTCGACACCTTATTTATATATATTTATTCACGCATGACCAATTTTAAAGTTCATTGTCATAAAGAAATAATATTGTAAAAAAAAAATTATTCCCATTTTTGAGAAATTAAATAAATTAGAAAAAAAAATGACGTTACACCGAGTGGCATATCGGTTAACATTGTCACCTCATTTGGCGAATCTGCACAATGTATTTCATGTATCTCGATTGAGGAAATATGTACATGACCCCAGTCATGTCCTGGAGTCGAACAATGTGCAGATTAGAGACGATCTCTCCGTTGATGTGAGACCAGTAAGGATAGAGGATTCTCAGCTGAAGCAACTTAGAGGTAGAACTATCTCAATGGTAAAGGTAGTATGGGATCAGAAATTCGGAGACTTCACTTGGGAGATGGAGGATCAGATGCGAGAGTCTTATCCATATCTATTTCCAAGTAAGTTTATTTTCGAGGACGAAAATTTTTGTGGAGGGGAGATTGTGACGTATGATTATTTTAATATTATATTAATATTACTGTGCAAGAAAACTTCGTAACGAAGTTTTCCTCATGCACAGTAAAAATTTTCTTATATATGAATACTGAAGCGGGGGAGGAGGGAAATCAAAAATTTTCCTCTCATCCTTCTTCTTCTATTGTCTAAATTTCAAGCAACGAGATTCTACTCGTGCAGGATCTGGTGAAACGGGAGAGAACTTGAATTAAGTGGGAAAGCTTCGGTAAAAATACCATACCAAGTAAGGGGAAGTTTAATTCATTCAATATATAAAATTGAATTGTTGGGTACTCTGTGAATAAGGAATAGGAGTAGAAATATGAAGTATTGGAATATCTAATTTTGACGAATGTGTAATTTTGAAGAATTTCTGATTTTGATGAACAGATTCATCGTTTGAAAGTTTTTTTTTAATTATTGAAATTAATGATGAATTATATAATAAAATTGTTGTTTTTAACTTAAATTGAACATGTTTATGGTTTAATTTTGATTTGGAACTAATTTGGGTGATTGAAACTGAGAAATTTGAAACCTGGATTTCGAAAATGGCGAACTGGAAAACCTGCAAAATTCGCTCAAGCGAAACATACATCGCTTGAGCGACGATACCTGGAAAATTTGGGATTCTCGGGTCATGTCTCGCTCAAGCGACAATTGTACTCGCTCGAGCGACGAAGTCTTCAAACAAAGGTGACCCTCGGGTCATGTCTCGCTCAAGCGACAATTGTACTCGCTCGAGCGACGAAGCATTCAAACAAAAGGTGACCCTCGGGTCATGTCTCGCTCAAGCGACAATTGTACTCGCTCGAGCGACGAAGCATTCAAACAAAGGTGACCCTCGGGTCATGTCTCGCTCAAGCGACCGGTGTACTCGCTTGAGCGATGAAGCATTCAAACAAAGGTTACCCTCGGGTCATGTCTCGCTCAAGCGACCGGTGAACTCGCTTGAGCGACGAAGCCTTCAAACAAAAGCGGACTCCCGGGTCATGTATCGCTCAAGCGACTGGTGTACTCGCTTGAGCGAGGAAGCCTTCAAACAAAGGGGCTCTCGGGCTCCATCTCGCTCAAGCGACCGGTGTACTCGCTTGAGCGAGAGAAGGAAGAAGAAAGGGGTATGGTGGAGATTTTTTTAAAGATCAAGGGCAAAATAGTAATTTATTGATTTCAGAAATGATTTTAGAAAAATATATATAAAGAGAGAGAGAATGAAAGTAGTGTGTTGTGACGTGTGTGGGTCAGACTGAGCCTGAGGGCTGATGCCCAGAATCAGTCCTGAGACGTTATATATTGGCTAGACTGAGCCGGAGGGTTGGTGCCAGAATCAGTCAAATACTATTTTTATTGACTCGAATGAGCCGTGAGGACAGGTGGTCCAGAATCCGTCAAATGTGAATAAATTTTGTATGTTTGAATGGTACCCGGGGTGGTACATAGTACATTAGTGTAATAACTATGTCGGAGGATTCTGAATGAGGTCCCAGACTTCACTGATTGGTCGGGTCAGGTAGACTACGAGATCAGGTGGTGAGAAGTCGATGGGGGGATGACTGGTGGCGCGCTCGAGAGGGTACTCCGAGTGAGTGATGAAGGGCGCCGGTAATCCTACTCGTGTGGAGGGTGGTCGAGAATGGTGCTGCGGTACCGATCACAATGTGCCCACGAGATGATAGCCTCCGAGTTCGGGCATAGTTAGGGTATACTTCCGGAAGGTGTCTTAGTGTGTTGATAATTTCTTAATTGATCATAATATATAATTATTACTTCTATATCTGTTTTATTATATCGAATGATTTAATACTTACCCCTATTTTTCCATGTGGATGGGACTCGCGATGATCACTTTTATGTGGGAGCGGATCAGGAGTTGAGAGATGGTGATGTGACTACTGGACAGCAGGGATAGTTCAGTGGGATAGCTTCGAGAGAGCTACTTTTACATGTATAATATATAAATAAATTATGTTACTATATTTTGAAGTTCTGTTAGTGAACTGGAATTTCAATATGTTACAATTACAGTAATATAATGTAAAATAAATGTTGTTATTTACTTGTTTACTACTTTGCGAAGACGTCATTATAGTAGCAATTTCTAGGGTCGTTACAATAAATATGTTTATACTTACATAATCAGACACATTAATGAACTCCAACAATAAAACATCTTTTTTTTTTTTACTTCATCAAATCTTCTAGCAAGTCTTCCAAGATTCTTCCTATAAATTTTTTCATCAGTAATCATTTGTCATCAGATAAGAGCTCCATTGTGGCACATTCACCATCTACAATATCACTTTTCTCCTACTCAATGTCACTGTGGTCTTTTTTTTAGTGTTCTCAAAATAGATGATACTTTACCATCTAAACTATCCAACCGGGAGCAATAAATCTCATGTTTTTCATTTTGCTATGTATGTATGTTATCCAATTTTTCTAACATGGCTTGTTCAAAGGCAGAAAAAATTTTCCTGACAACAAAAGAAGTACGAATATATGCACTGATTGGTTCAACATCTTCATCTCCAAACTCTTCTTCATCCTTAAATAACCATATGTTGAATTATTGGCAAGCGTACTAAAATTATCAATTGCAGTATAGTATTTCGATAAAATAAAAGTCGATCCCACGAGGAACAGTTTCAATGGAAATTCTCAATTTTATGCTTACTAAGTAGATTAAAACAGAATGAGTTTTGCATAAAGAGTTGAATTGAAATTAAATGACAAAGAACTATAAATTGTTGAGAAAATATCAATTAAAGGTACTTAGGATTGACTTCCTTCCTTATCCCTCTTTTGTAATGACTATGTCAATTAGGAACGTCAATTAACCTAACAATGTTGATGTCACCTACTCAAATCATCCATGTTGATTCCTCACACATGAAATTCATAAGAAAACCTAATAAATGTTGATTTCTCACACAATTAACAGATTTTTCTAGCATTAGGGTTAGGGTATTAAGCAATTGATACATTCATTCCATTCCTGACAATTAACGTAACAAATATTCTTATCGTGATCTAGGGTTCAAGATATATTTTCCAATCATACCTCAAACAATCAAGAATAAATCATTCCAAAGCATAAAAGATAAGAATAACAATATCAAAGCATAGATTAAGATCTCAAAATATCACCATGATACAAAAGAGTTCAAAAGAAGTGCACCAAATCCTAAGAGAATGAAGTTAGCCACTCATGTTGGCCATTACAATGCTCCAATTGATGAAGAAGTGAAGAATTGATGAAGATTAGACAAAACCCTAATAGTAGTCGTGCCTCCTCTCCTCCAAGACTACTTCATTTTCTCAAAACATAACTTATCTTTTTATAAGAGAATTTGGGTCTGGCCTCGCATCATTCATTCACTTAAGCGATCTTCTTTCTTTCAATTTTACTCCAATTATGCTGAAAATTATGCTCCTTACTTTTGTATCAAGGTATTCTCGAATTCATCCTATATTGGGAGAAAAATATATTAGAATTAACATAAGTTAAGTGGTTTCATAACAATTCAAGGCATAATTATATCAACTTTTTACCACTTAACAACTCCCCCCAACCTAGTTTCTTGCTTGTCCCAAGCAAAATAGTTTTTCCAAAACAAAATCATCACCTATTATCTCTTTCTCTTCTAGAACCACAACATAAAAATTTTCAGGGGTGATGCTCACAATTCCAAATGAAAATAGAACACATAAGCATTCAAGTTATAGAAACCAACAAAGAATAATTAGTCCTCAACTATCCTCAGAGAAGCATGATCTCTCAAATAGAGTTATATATACTCATCTCTAATTCTCACAGGTAAGTGTTTATCTCATTCAATCACTTCATTTAGACAATCCAATATTGATAATCATCTTCAAGCAATCAACAATTGTTAAACAATACTTAAATCAAAAGGTCTTTTGAGGCTTGTAATGGGGCTGGGCTAAGAAAGAATTATTGATTTTTCTGGGATATACAAAAATATGTGAGAAATTCAACTCATATGAATGATTCTTGATTAACAATTCCTCAAGTCAGGTTTCAAACTTCATGATTTTGTCCCTAACACAATGACAATGAGTTAATAATATCACAAGTTATTACTGTTAGTAAAACAGAGAAATTAATACAGTTGTGTCGTGGAAGAACCACTGCCCTGAAAACGAAATTCCGGCACGGCCAAGGTGCAACCGATTGACACCGTTCGCTCCCCAAGGTTAACACAACACCTCACTACCCTCGTGCACTCGTGGGAGGAGTTGGAATTACAGACTCTCGTTGTCCGAGAAAATAAAGATGATAAGAAAAGGTTTCTTACTTTCTCTACGTGAAAAAACCCAATCCTATTTTTTATATATCTCTTTATAAAAATATATTTTCATATATATATAAATATATATATATATATATATAAAACTACTTTTTCTGTTTCCTATCTTTTAGGCATGATAATATATTTATAAAACCGTTTTCAGAAACTAACAAAGAAATATTTGAATAATGAAAACTGACCACTAAAAAAGTGTTCCCTTCAGTTTCGGAAAGACTTGCTTGAGAATAGCTAATATAGTCATATTCCCAACAATCCCCCACAAATGACTATATGTTTAAAAATACATTTCTAAGCAGCGAGAAGGAACTAAGTTACTTAAACATTAATCTCTTTCAATTGAATTAATGTATAGTGAAATGAGGTAAATACATAACTAATGAAAGTGAAATAGTTCTTGAACTTTCAAAGGCTTAGGTTGAGACCCCCATGATACATATTAATTCCTTAAAGTTTGTTATTTCGCGATACAACAAAAGCGCTTTTAAAGGCCTTGCGCATATACCTTGGTTCCATGAGTGCTCTAGAAAGTAAAAGTTTTTATTCTTTCATAGAAGGCGGCCCACCTTCACACTCATCTAAACAATAACTTTATCAAGTCTATCACCACAGTAGACTACTCAACAAATAGAGTTATAAAGTCATTAAGTCCTTTAGACTTATATCACAATCATCCATCAAGTCCTATTCAGGACCACTCAACACATAGAGCTATGGATTTAAGCACTACCAATAAGTATTGGGATGGACTGTAGTGCATCACAAGATTTTCAAGTCAAAGGCTTAAGTCCCATCCCTTGAGAAGTCTCTTGAATGACTCTCCTACTCAATCCTTTTGTTAAAGGATCTGCTAGGTTTTTTTCTGATCTCACAAACTCTAGACATATTACTCCATTCTTCAAAAGTTGTTTAACTGCACCATGTCTTATCCAAATATGCCTTCTTTTGCCATTATACACATAATTTTTGGCAACTCCAATAGCAGCTTGTGAATCACAATGCAATGAGATTGGTACAGAAGACCCCCACAATGAAATATCACCTAACAAGTTTTTTAGCCATTCTTCTTCTTGACCTGCTAGCTCAAGAGCAATGAATTCAG
This sequence comes from Sphenostylis stenocarpa, assembly GCA_963425845.1. Taxonomy (NCBI): domain Eukaryota; kingdom Viridiplantae; phylum Streptophyta; class Magnoliopsida; order Fabales; family Fabaceae; genus Sphenostylis; species Sphenostylis stenocarpa. Next base: position 9,873,109 of record OY731398.1, read on the forward strand.
ATTCCATGGTGGACCGACCAATACAGGTCTGTTTGGAAGATTTCCATGAAACAGCTCCTCCTCCTAAAGTGAACACATATCCACTAGTAGAACTCACCTCATTATTATCTGTCACCCAGTTTGCATCACAATAACCTTCTAAAACAGCAGGAAACTTGTTAAAATGCAAACATAAATTCATAGTTCCCTTAAGGTATTTTAACAATCGATAAAGTGCATTCCAATGTTCACTATTAGGATTATGAGTGTATCTACTTAGTCTACTTACAGCATAAGCAATATCAGGTCTTGTATAGTTCATGATATACATAACACTTCCTATAACTTTAGCATATTCAGCTTGTGAAACAATATCACCATTGTTCTTTTTAAGACTCATGCTAGGGTTATAAGGAGTTCTTACCGACATTGTATCAAAGCAATCAAACTTCTTAAGTTGTTTTAATCGATTTATTCGCGGTTTAATCGATTAAAATACTCTCATATGAATACTCAAAACTTCACAAGTGATTTTAACTGATAAAAGCATGATTTAATTGATTAAAACATTTAACAAAAATTTCTCTAAGTTTATTTAATTGATTAATTCGATGTTACATCGATTAAAATTCTGGCATAACACTTTACAAAACATCTCAAGTGATTTTAATCGATTAATTCGAAGTTACATCGATTAAAACACTGACAGAACACTTTTCAAAACATCTCAAGTGATTTTAATCGATTAATTCGAAGTTATATCAGTTAAAATACTGATAGAAGGTTTTCAAATACTTCTTTAATGAAAATAACCGATTAATTTGAATCTGCATCAATTAAAACAGTGACAGTATATGTTTTAAGTGGTTTTAATCGATTCTTTCGAAAATACATCAGTTAAAACTCTGTCAGAAATGTTTCCAACTGATTTTAATTGATTAATTGTAAAGTGTATTAGTTAAATTCATGTCTTAAGAACATATTAATCGATTAAATTGATTTTTAACATATTAAAACGTTTTAGAGACATTTCAAATTCTTTCAAATGATAAAACCTCATGCAGCAGAGAAGAATGAATGATTATACCTATTAATATTGATGCAGATTCACTAACCACTATACTTTTTAACCCAAAGAACCTTTAACTTCATCAAATCTTCAAGATCTTTAAATTTCTTCAGAAGGTTCAATAAGATCTTCATCACTTTCAAAAAAAGAGTTCGTGATCCCGAAGTTCATACAGTTTGCCTGGCTTGACAGAGAAGGATTCACTTATCTAAGAAGGAAACTCAAGAACCAGAGACTGAAGACCTTTGTGGAATATCTAGGCAATATTCAGCCAAATTTGGGCAGAGTCTTCTACTCCAATCTGACTGTAGATGGCTTAACAATTTAGACTCAAGTAAAGGGAGTAAACATTGTGATTACTCCATCTATATGGGAACAGGTTGCTGGTCTTCGAGATGAAGGGGTGAAAGTATTTAAAGGGAATTTTTCGAAGCTGTCAGATTTTAACAAAATTCAGTTCTTCCGTACGTGTCTCAAAAACAGTGATGATTCTATCAGAGTGCTGAATGTTGGAAAGATGCGTCTGGAACAAACACTACTTGCATTCATTATTGCTTGGGTGTTAACACCCAGGGGGAGCAACCATGCTTTTCTCAATGAAGGAGATTTGGCTATGATGTATTGTATTCAAAACAACATCAGAGTCAATTGGGTTTATGTAATCAAGGATCACATGATCAAAGCTAAAAGATTGAGTGATTTTCGTCTCCCTTATGCCATGCTTATTAACAAATTTTTTAAGCATTTTGTACTGGACTTGACAGGTGAATACGTGGAGGCACCAAAATTCTCAAATAAAATAGATGACTCCACTCTATGTATAATGGGCTTCATTCAAGTTAATGGAAATTGGATTTCCAAATCTGAAGCTGAAATGAGTGAAGATGATGATGAAGAGGAAGAACCACAAGAGAATGTTGGTATTGGTTCATCTCATGCTACAGAACAAGCACAACCAAGGGCAGCTAAAGCTGAACACATGGTTGAGGAGTTTGGAGTTGACTCCCTAATACCTTTCAGCACTATCATGAGACCAACAACCAATTTTTAAATCTCAATAATCAAATAACAGATATCAATACCAAATTGGATGATTTACAATTCAACCAAAGGTTCATGGGATGACTAAAATGCTACTGCTACACACCAGGGGTTTTTCTTAATCATTGTGCTGTCTTAAAATTTCTATGTTTTATGCTCACTTTTTTTTCTGTTGGCTTCTAACTAGGAATCCTGAACTTTTTAATGATTGTATGATGTTCCTTTTTGCTTGACTCATGTTTTTTCTATTTTGATGAATTCAAAAGGGGGAGAAAGAATTGAATAGCTCACTTATACTTACTGCATCTAACACACACACATCAAAGTGGTTTTGTAGGATTCAAAAGCACTCTTTGTCTTCATCAAATAGGGGGAGACTGATGAAGAAGCTAATAAGAAGAATCTTGGAAGTCTTGACTAGAACATTTGATGAAGTCAAAAGAAGTTATTAAATAGAAGATGTTGTGTTAGTCCATTAGTGAGTCCGCATCTACTTTGAGTAGGTATAAGTATCTATCATTTCCTATAGCATGGGTTTCTGTCTTTTACATGAGTATAAAGTGCCTCAAGTATTTTTAATCTCTTAAAAAACGTTTTAATCAATTAATATTTTCTTCAGTCAAAGTTTTAACTGATATGTTTTCGAAATAATCAATTAAAAACACTTAAACATCTTGAAAACACTTTCTATCGCTATTTTAATTGATACATTTTCGAAATAATTGATTAAAATCACTTAAAAATTTGATAATACTTTCTGTCACAATTTTAATCAATATATCTTCGAAATCATCGATTAATTTCACTTAAGAAGTTTTGGAAAACCTTCTGTTGGAATTTTAACTGATATAATAATCGATTAAATTCACTTAAGAAGTTTTAGAAAACCTTTTGTTAGAATTTTAATTAATATATCTTCGAAATAAGTGATTAAAATCACTTAAGAAGTTTTAGAAAACTTACTATTAGAATTTTAATCGATATCTTTGAAATAATTGATTAAAAACACTTATACAAATTTTGTATCACAGATATAATCAATTAAATCTCGTTTTCATTAGTTAAAACGTCTCTGAAAAATTTCCAAAATTGTTTTAATCGATTAAACTATGTTTTTATCAATTAAAATGTCTTAAGAAAAATTAGACAAAACCTTTTAATCGATTAAAAGGAATTTCATCGAGTTAAATTCATTTAAGACAAGTTATTTTAATTGATTAAAATGTGAATTAATCATATTAGTTAGTTAGAAAAATCTCTATATAAACATATTTTCTCCAACGTTTCAAAAACATACCTTTTGAGAAATCAATTAAACAATCTTTAGAGTTCTTTTCTAAGAGAGAAACGCATCTTTCTCATTAGAATTTCTTAACAATCTTTCTTGAGGCTCTTTGTTCTTGTTTTTTTTAGGAAACTCATTCTGTGATTGGATCTTTGCATCTGTATACCAATTTGATTGTTGTAGTTTCTTCTAGTTTCTTAATTTCTCATTCGGTTCATTGTATTTTCGGTATCTGGAATATTGGGCACTAGTTTAAGCAACTAGAATTGTGGTTGTTGTCATAGGTTCAAGAACTGGGTTAAAGTGTTTGGTGTAGATTGTTTTTTACAATCTGTTCTTATAATCAAACGATTTCTAATTAGTAGAACTCAACTGCAATTTGGTTGAGAACTGGATGTAACCCAGTAGATTAGGTGAACTAGTATAAACTTAGTTTTCTTTATTTTCTTTCATCTCTTTCTTTCATTCCAGATTGTTGTTATTTGGTTCAAGAACTGATTGGGTCCTTCAATCTTTGAAATTTATAATCTGTACTCACAGGTCGAGAAAAATTTTTAATTATATCAATTCACCCTCCTCTTGATCTCAGTCTGTATTTCTAATAATATTATGCGGTGATTTATTTTAAAAATTAATTTAAAACCTTTATCACACAATTGACTAATACGTAGCAAATTATGCTTTAATCCTTCCACAGCAGTACATTTTCAATCACTAGAGAAGAGTTATTATCGATCTTACCAATTCTAAGAATTTTCCCCTTGTTATCACCATAGATAACATATCCACCTACTTTTAGAGTGATATTTCTTATTTTACTTAAGTCACTTGTCATGTGTTTTGAGCATCCACTATCCAAGTACCACATTGAGTTTTTCATACCCATATTTTTCTAAAAAATATATTAAAAGATTTATTTAGGTACCCAATCAAATTTGGGTCCTTTCATGTTAGTTACATGCAATTTTCCTTTTGATAACCATTTATATTTACCTCTTAGACCACCAAAATTTTTGTAAAAACAAGTTTTTGATGTATCTCCAATCTCATAATAGTAAAAACATGTTACAAATGATTATTTTCTCATGTTTAAAAACTTATGGGCTCTCTAATCTATTAGCAGTATATCCAATTCCTTCTTTATTTAAAGTGCTTATTTGGGAATTCAATACAGCATCTAGGTTTGCTCTACCTATTGATAATTTTGAAAGAGGTTTTATAAGATACTTAACTATTTCTAAATGTTTTTACAATCATTTCACTCATGCACAAAATTCTTATTATTAATTTCTAAAGTTTCCAATTCTATTTTTAAATTCTCATTTTCATTTTTAAGTTGTTTTAACTACTTTCCAGCCATCTATTTTCACCCTTAAACATATTATTAGAATGTGCTAAGTTTTTTGCTTCATCATGCATTTCATTAAAGGCATCCAACAACTGGTAATAGTTATTTTTATCATTAGATGCAATGGTACTTACACTGAATTTTCTTGATGTTTCAACATCCAGTGGCGGATCTTGACCATTAATCTTGGAGGGGCCAAATAATATATTATTAATAAATAATAAATAAATATAAAATGAAGTAAGAAGATGAAAGGGTGAAAGAATAAAATTGTAAATATATACTTAAATATATAAAATGATCATTAAGTTTGAGGGGGACAAAATCATAAATTATATGAGAGTTACAAAAATAAGGAGGGGCTGAGAGGATAAAATTGTAAATATACAAGTAAATATATTAAATGTTCATTAAGTTTGGGGGGACCAAAATCATAAATTACATAGGAGTTACAAAACTTTGGGGGGGGGGCACGGCCTCCCTCAGCTCCCAAGAAGATCCGCCACTGTCAACATCTATCATCAAATAAAAATTTGCTTCTTCATTTGTATTTCCACTTGATTTATGGGAAGTACTTGATGTATTGTCTTTCCAAGCAATGTATGCCTTTTTCTTCTTCTTATTCTTGGCTTCCTTTCTCTCTTCTAGCTTTTGCTTCATTTTGAACATTGCATAGTCTCGTTTGATATACCCAGTGGCGGATCTTCTTGGAAGCTGAGAGGGGTCATGGCCCCCCCAAAGTTTTGTAACTCCCATGTAATTTATGATTTTGGCCCTCAAACTTAATGAACATTTAATATATTTACTTGTATATATTTACAATTTTATCCTCTCAGCCCTCCTCAGTAACTCTCATATAATTTATAATTTTATTCCTCTCAAACCTAATGATCATTTAATATATTTAAATATATATCTATAATTTTATCCTTTCACCCTTTCATCTTCTTTCTTCCTTTTATATTTATTTATTATTTATTAATAATATATTATTTGGCCCTCCCAAGATCAATGGTCAAGATCCGCCACTGGATATGCCCAACCTTTTCACACTCATAACATATAGGAATGTTTCCCTGTTCCTATTTCTTAAATGGTTTGGTAGAAGATTTGTTAGCAGATTTGTTCTTATATTTAAGAAACTTAGAAAAAAAAAATTACCAACAAATTCAAGTTTTCACTATCAAAGTCTGCATCTTCATTTTCCTGCATAAATTCAATCTTCTTTGTAGTTGTCTTTAATGCAACAGAATGTCTTCTTTCACTTTCTTCTTCTTCTTTGATTCTTTCGAGTTCTAATTCATGGTTCCTTAGCTTTCCAAACAGTGTGGTCATATTCATTGGTGTTAGATCTCTAAATTATGAAATAATAGTCATTTTAGGTTGTTGTTAGCACCAAATTTCGTCTAGTAGATAAAAAATAAATAGATAACAACATTTATTAAAAAATGAAAAGAAAAGGAAAAAAATGAAAATAATAATAATAATTAAAATAATTTCTTTAAGAAAAAAAGAGAGAAAAGGAAAAATTAATTCTATCTAACATTTTTACACTTATATTAAAAATTATATAGAAAAAAAGAAAAGAAAAAAGAAAAAATCAAAATGAAAGTATTTGTAGAAAAATTAATAAATGTTTAACTATAGTGTTTCGTTACCTAGTTTTTAACCTAAAAATATTGTTTAAATGGGGACAAAATATTGGAGAAGGTGAGACTTTTTTTTACTGACCATTCACCCATTCCCTTACTCCACCTTCATCCTCTCTCCTCTCACCTTCCCTCACGCACATCTTCTTTAGTAAACCCGCACACCCCCTCTCGGCATCCACCTCCACTGGGATACCCATTACCTTCTTTCTAGTAGGCATGACAATTAAACCCGTACCTGTGGGGACCGACCTATCTCCATCTCGAGTTTAACGGAGAAAACATGAGTTGACTGGGGGCGAGAGCGGGTTCAGGTTTTCCCCACTTTAAAATTCGGGCGGGGACGGGGATGGGTAATGTAATCTCCACCCCGATCTCGTCCACGCCCGACTTTATATTTAAATTTAAATTTTAAAATATTAATATTTTAAAAGTATTTTTTTTATTACATATAATGTCATTTTTTTATATTTTACCAATTTTTTTTTTACCCACTTTTTAATTTTTTATCTTTTTTAATCTTTTATATAAATTAATTTATTACATTATTTTTTCTCTTACCTTCACATTTCTTAATCTCTCCCATCAATTTGTTTTTTTCAATCTTCTCAACCAATTTGATGAACTTAATTTTTTTATTCTTTATCTTTTTCTAAATATTTTACATAAATCTTAGTAGTAACTAATATTATTTTATTGATAATTTATATTTATTAGGTTTTATTATGTCATATTTTTTATCTTATTATTATTATTTATCATATATCAAATTTTATCTTAATAAAATAATTATATTTTAAAGGATTAAAGGAATTGATAATTTAAACTTTTATTACTTGAACTAATTGAATAAGAATTAACTTATTAAATATTTCCTTATAAACTATATATTTCATATTTTTAAATGACAACTTAAAAATGAATTAACTTATATATATAATCAAATATTTGAATACAGTATTATAATAATAATATTATAAGTATTCAAATATTTGAATACAGATATTATAATAATAATAATAATGTTATAAATAAAAAATGATTAAATATTTCTTTTATATACATATTTTTAATATAAATATAATAACTTAAAATATATATTTAATTAATAATAATTATAAAATTATAAATATTTATTTATATATAAAAAAAGATAATAAAATTAATTTATTATAAATATAATTATTTTTTTAAAAATAATATAAATCGAAAGACGGGACAGACCACTCAAAACCCAACAAAGATGAAAATAAAGGACTTAATTTCTAATACGAAATACAGATACAAGAATGACTAGAATGATTAAAAAATTCGGTTGACCACAACCCGCCTCTGACATGCCTACTTTCCAGCATCTGCCGCCAGCCACTCTACACAGTCCCACTCACGGGCACTGGACCACCTCACTACCTTCATTCCAACCTTAACCCAAATTTTCCATCCCCCACTCTCAATCAGCCCCTCTCATCACTGCGGACCCTCGATTTCGTCGTGCCAACACCTTCGTTGTGCCCCAAGCCACCACGAGTCAGTCCTAGCCTTCGCAGTATCATTCTTACTCGAACCCTGACAACGACACGACCCTAGATTCGCGCAACGCACCACCATAGCAATCATCCGCTTCATCTTCGACTCACCTCCTAGCCACACCGCCCTACCAAATCCCACGGTCAGCACCTTCTCCTTGCATCAACTAGCCCCAAATCGAGCCTCCCTCACCCTCACCTCGCCTTACCCATCTCGTCTTCCCTCGAACCATCTCCGCATCGCCCTAAAAAAAAAACTGGTCGTGAGCCATTCAAATCGCCACCGACCATGCCTCACTCAGCCCTACCACCATTCTTCCCTCACTGGAACCGGTCATCACCTCACTAGCCCTCCGCGACCACACCACCGCGTGCCATCCTGTAACCACCTCAGTCCCTCACCCCGCCACCCTTAACCCCATCCCCATCTCGCTGCCACAGCCTTCCATCGACTCAGCAGCAAGCCATCTTGCTAAAGAGATTCAACTTGGGGTTTGTTTCTTTGTTTTTTTTTGCTGTTTTATTGACGTTTTTGCTAGTTTCTGATATGGGACTGCATGTAGCCTTGTTGATTTGGACAATGTTATGCCCGTTAGGCATATTTGTTTCTGATTAGAGTTTGTCGGATTCGGATTAGGGTGTTTTTGTGTGGTTTTGTTTGTCTGATTGTGGACTGGATAGGTGATTTCAGTTCTGTTATGCATGTCGGCCCCATGTTCGATCTAGTTTATTTGGACGTTCGGTCCTTTGTGTACGGCTACGTTCGTGTCATTCGTGCAGTCATGTGCTTTATTTTAAATCAACTATCCCCTTTATTTTAAAATAAACTGTGGGATACCGTATCATGTCCTTTATTTTAAATAAACTTTGAGATACGATACTGGTCCTTTCTTTTAAATAAACTTTGAGGTTCATGTCATCATATCTTTTATTTTAAATAATTTTAAATAAACTGTAAGGTACGAACGATCATTTATGTCATTCCTTTATTTTATATAAATTTTGAGATATGGATACGGTCGTTCGTGTCATTATGTCTTTTATTTTAAATAAATTTTGAGGTACGAGTATGGTTGTTCATATCATCATGTCCTTTATTTTAAATAATCTTTGAGGTAGGGTACGGTCGTTCGCGTCGTCATGTTCTCTATTTTAAATAAATTTTGAGGTATGGATACGATCGTTCGCGTTATTATATCCTCTATTTTAAATAAACCTTTGAAGCACGAGTATGGTCGCACGTGTTGTCATGTGTCTTTGATTTAGTTTATTTGGATGTTCGATCCTTTATGTATTCTTTTCTTTTTTTCATAATAAACTTTGAGGTATGGTATGGTCGTTCGCGTCGTCATGTCCTTTATTTTAAATAAACTTTGAGTTACAAGTACAATCGTTTTGCATCGTCATGTTCTCTATTTTAAATAAACTTTGAGGTATAGGAATTACTATTCTCGTCGTCATGTCCTCTATATTAAATAAACTTTGAGGTAAGGGGTACAACCACTCGTGTCGTCATGTCCTCTATTTTAAATAAACATTTGAAACACGGGTATGATCGTACGCGTCATCATGTGTTTTCCAAAACATCAAAAACAATATTCAAAACCCAAAACAAAATATAAAACTCTTTCAAAAAACACCAAAATATTTCAAAGAACTACGTAGGAGCAAGGTCGATCCTTGTTGGGCTCCAGAAAACTAAAAAATATTTTAGTCCAATCTTTTCTTTTTCCTTTTCCTTTCTTTGTTCTCTGATCTTGGGAAAAATAAATATTTTTAAAATGACATTCAATTTCGCACATTCAACTAAGGGTAACCGTCTTAGGACGGACATTGGATTGTTAATACCTTTCCTACACGTAACTGAATTCCGAGCTTGAATCTTGTTTTCGTAGATCTTGTCTTATCTTTATGGTTTTTCATAGTTTTCCAGAATAAACTATGGTGACGACTCCAAAACTGATTTTTTTTTAAATAAACCTTTGAAACACGAATATGGCCGCATACGTCGACTTTTTTTCATAAATAATACTGTTTTTAAAAATATTTTCCAAAATAGCACCTCTGCAACTTTATTTACACAACTAGCACTGTTTACTGTTCACGGATTAAAATAATATTATTTCGTGCAACTGTTTACTGTTCATGTATTAAAATAATATTATTTTGCGCAATGAACTCTCGCTCAAGCGAAGAAACCCTTCGCTTGAGCGAGAAAATCCGTAAGAAAGGGTTATTTCCGGTCAACACTCGCTTAAGCGACAGATATTTCGCTTGAGCGATAAGTGATTAAAATATGTGGTGACCCAAGTTGCGTTATGTGGCTAACTGCGTTGGACGTTTAGCCAAATAATGCAACTTGGGTCACCACATATTTCAATCACTTTTCGCTCAAGCGAAATATCCGTCGCTTGAGCGATAGTTGACCCGAGACTTTAGATAGCGGTTCTAGAACTAACCGCAATTAAAAATATATTTTAGATAGCGGTTAACGTGGAACCACTATTATATGTTCACTTCTAAGAGCGGTTAAAATATTAACCGCTCTTAAAAGTGAGACATATAGTTGAATGGGCAACTCTCGCTCAAGCGAGACACTCATCGCTTGAGCGAATAAATTGATAATCGATTATAACGTGAAATAATCGATCATAGTTTTAAAAATAATTGACATATAATAGCGGTTCCACGTTAACCGCTATGTAAAATATACTTTTAATAGCGGTTGTTCTAGAACCGCTATCTAAGGTCACTCAAGCGAAAAACACATCGCTTGAGCGAGGACACCTGGAAAGATGGGTGATTCTCGGGTTCTGTCTCGCTCAAGCGACGTTATGAACGCTTGAGCGACAAGTGATTCTAATATGTGGTGAATCAAGTTATATTATTTGGCTACCTGCGTTTGACGTTTCATCATTCGGTCAAAACTCGCTCAAGCGAAAAAGTCATCACTTGAGCGATGAAGCCTTCAAACAAGGGGGACTCTCGGGTTCTGTCTCGCTCAAGCGACGGGTACTTTCGCTTGAGCGATAAGTGATTGAAATATGTGGTGACCCAAGTTGCATTATGTGGCTAACTGCGTTGGACGTTTAGCTTGGTCAATTTTAGCTCAAGCGAGAAAACCATCGCTTGAGCGAGAAAACCATCGCTTGAGCGAGAAAACCTGCAACTATTTACAATGCTGAGTCACCCACCCAAGTCAGGATTCCCATGTCTGTCTGATGCACACAAGTAAAGAATCCAATGCTTGAGTTACCCACCTAAGTTAGGATTCCAATCTTGGATTCCTCGCATTGGGTTAGACAAAAGCGAGAAGAATCCAAACATATTTAAAGAGATGTTGACCCACCCACTTTGCTTGGGTTTTGTGTGCGTCAGAAACCATGTGAGGGAGCATTGGATTCAAAGCAATGGACTTCATTATAAATAGACTACTTTCATTCTTTGAAGTTCTCACATTGCACACTCCTAAATCTCTGAAGTTATTTGCATTATTTCTTCTTCTTACCTTTAGTCTTCTTTGTGTTCCACACTCCTAAAATGGGTGTAGTGTCTACTATTGTCCACTATGATGGTTTCATGAACCCATGTCCCATGGAGGGAGTGACCTTCAATACTGGGACTGCAAAACTTGTTCCTTTAAAGAGAGGAATTTCTCTACAAAGGTTGAAGAAGTTGATCCACAAGAAATTGGAGAAAGAACCCCACAAAAATGTAGCAACCATCCATTTTCGCTGTCCAACTAGACTCGGAGTTGGGATCAACAACTTCATTACTGTTGAGTTAAAAGATGATGACGACGTGGAGGCCATGTTCGATGTTCATGATTCAAACTCAAGTCTATGTGGTATTGAAATTTTTGTTTCATTTAAAACTTCTTCTTCTTCATACCCCAACACACACTCACCAGAAATTTCACCCTTACCCTACCAAGCTTTCCCAAACACTCACCCAGAAATACCCACACATAATGACTACATCCCTTTTACCCAACTTCTAAGTGGCCCTTCCACCAACATCAACGAAGAACTACCCACACAAGAGAACGAAATTGTTGGCCTCCCAATTGAAGTCGTTGATCCTTTTAGTGAGGATGAAGACGAAGATGAAATTCTCAGCCAACACCAAGATGATTCAGAGGACGAACAACCACATATCCCTACACATGCACCAAACTTCATGGAACCATACAACCCACCACAACATTTTCTTAACTTTGAAAATCACATTCCACAACAAGACCCAGAGTATGGTCATGCGTTGGACAGAGAGTCTTTTGTTTCTCCGGCAGGAACTCTATTTCTTGGACAACGTTTCATAACAAAAGAACAAGTTCAAGATGTCATCAACCGTTTTCACATTGTCAATCACTGCACATACAAGGTGAAAATTTCAAACCAAAGTAGATATGTTGTTGAATGTGGTGATAACCAATGCAATTGGAGATGTCGAGCAATATTGCGCACAAGAGAGCAATATTGGGAGATTATGAAGCTTGAAGGGCACCATACATGCGTTTCGCCATTAATCAGCCAAGACCACAACAAGTTGGGATATAAAATGATTTCCCAAACAATTGGTCAAATAATTGATGCTGATTCGTCAACACCAATATCCACAATCATAGTCCACATCCAATTAACAACGGGTTACACTATAACATACAGGAAGGCCTGGTTGGCAAAACAAAAGGCAGTGGAGATCATCTACGGCAATTGGGAGGATTCGTATAAGAAGTTGCCTTGTTTGTTACAAGCGATGCAACAATTTGTTCCTGGATTCATCTACAAACTGCAGTCACAACCAGCTTACCAAGGTGAAGTCCTTCAACAAAATTCAAATATTTTTAAACGTGTGTTTTGGGCGTTTAGGTCATGCATAGATGGATTTGTTCACTGCAAGCTCATTGTTCAAGTGGACGGAACTTTTTTGTATGGAAAATATAGAGGTACCTTGTTGGTTGCAGTAGCACAAGATGGCCGCAACAACATCCTCCCCATTGCGTTTGCAGTAGTTGAAGGTGAAACAAGTGATGCCTGGTTTTTTTTCTTAAAAAACCTTCAAAGATATGTCACACCCCAGCAAGGATTATACCTCATATCAGACCGACATGAATCCATTAGAAGTGCATACATGAGAAATGGAAGCGGATGGACAGAAAATAATTCAATGCATGTCTACTGCATTAGACACATTGCACAGAATTTTATGAGACATTTCAAAAACACCGCAATGAGGAAAGATGTTGTAAATATGGGTAATTCCTTTGCTTCAAATTTGTTACAATTTATTCATTATTTAATTGTTGCTAATAAATATTTATATTAACTATGTTTTTTTAATATTGTTGTAGCGTATGGGATGACTGAACCACGATTCTACTATTATTACAACATCTTGAGGCAATGTGACATACAAGCAGCTAATTGGTTGGATGAGATACCTAGAGAAAAATGGGCACTTGCATGGGACAATGGGCGACGTTGGGGCCACATGACGACCAACATAGCAGAGTCTATCAACTCTGTTTTGAAAAAAACAAGAAATCTACCTATTTGCTCCATGGTCACCGCAACGTACACCCGTTGCAACAAATTTTTCATTGAAAGAGGGAGGCAGATAGATGCCATGATCAATGCTGGTCATGTATACTCTGAAATTTTGGTCAAAAATTTATGTGCAAATGAAGAATATTGGCCAACATACACAGGACCTACTTTATGTGCAAATCCAGAAATGAAAAGAACTTCAAAGGGCCGACCAAAATCAAGTCGTATAAGAACTGAGATGGACATTACAGAACATCAAAGTATGATTAAAAAATGTTCATATTGTCATACCCCTGGTCATAGCAGAAGAACATGTCCTAATGATGCATGTGCATCTACTTTGCATCATTAGATTGTGTTAGTTAAGAAATGTCTCAATGTATGAAACTTAGGAGTTTTTCAATTAATTGAAAGTGATGAAGATCTTATTGAATCATTTGATAAAACGAAGATCTTTTGAGTTTGATGAAATCAAAGGTTATTTAAGGAACTTTTTGCTAACTATTGATGCACATATCAGTCATACAACTCAATATAACAAGAATGACCAACCATCAGTCAAGAAATTTTAATCGATTGTTTCGTGTTTTAATCGATTGATATACTGCAAAACTTTCTTATAAAACTTTCCAAGTTATTTTAGCTGATAAAAAGAAGTTTTAATCGATTAAAACTTTGTACAAAATTTTTCCAAGTTGTTTTAATCGATTGAAATGAGTTTTAATCGATTGAAACAGATCTGATCGGTCATAATTCAATTTTGATCGATCATAACCAACTCTGATCGGTCATAACTTCATTCTGATCGATCATTCTGACCCTTTAAGTGATTTTAATCCATTGAAACGTGTTTTAATCGATTGAAATAAGTTCTGATCACTCATATTTCAAATCTGATCGGTCATAATGGGTTCTACAGGGTTTTGTATCGATTAAAATACTGTAAAAACACTTCTTTGATCATTCTAAGCCACTCCACAAAATTGATGCTTGACAGCCCCACAACCTCAAGCACTTTAACCCTGAGTAACCAACCAACCATCAGTCAAGAAATTTTAAATTCTCTTTACATGCTATCATCCCCATATTCACCTTCAATGAATCAATTACAGTCAGCTCCAGGTAAAACAATACACACACAAGATAATTTCATAAACAGAACAAACTCCCCTTTCAGCAACATCATATAATGCAACCTGGGTCACCTGCAGGTTTTCTCGCTCAAGCGATGAACTTCTCGCTCGAGCGAGAATTGACCATAGCTAAACGTCCAATGCAGTTAGCCACATAATGCAACCTGGGTCACCACATATTTCAATCACTTATCGCTCAAGTGAAATTACCGTCGCTTGAGCTAGAATTTACCCGAGATTTTAGATAGCGGTTGTAGAATTGACCGCTATTAAAAGTATATTTTACATAGCGGTTAACGTGGAACCGCTATCTAAAATATATTTTTAATAGCGGTTAGTTCTAGAACCGCTATCTAAACCCAAGTTGCATTATTTCGCTAAACGTCCAACGCAGTTAGCCACATAACGCAACTTGGGTCACCACATATTTTAATCACTTCTCGCTCAAGCGAAATATCTGTCGCTTGAGCGAGAGTTGACCAGAGATAACTGCGTTCTTACGGATTTCCTCGCTCAAGCGAAGGGTTTCTTCGCTTGAGCGAGAGTTCATTGCGCAAAATAATATTATTTTAATATGTGAACAGTAAACAGTTGCACGAAATAATATTATTTTAATCCGTGAACAGTAAACAGTGCTAGTTGTGTAAATAAAGTTGTAGAGGTGCTATTTTGGAAAATATTTTTAAAAACAGTAATATTTATGAAAAAAAGTCTGCATACGTCATCATGTGTCTTCCAAAACATCAAAAGCAATACTCAAAAGCCAAAATAAAATACAAAACTCTTTCAAAAAACATCAAAATATTTCAAACCTTAATATACAAACTTTTTTCTACAAAGAAGTACGTAATCCTGATTTCTCATTTTGAATGAGAACACGTAGGAGCAAGATCGATCTTTGTCGGGCCTCAAAAAACTAAAAAATATTTTAAATCATTCTTTTATTTTTCCTTTTTCTTTCTTTGTTCTCTGATTTTGGGGAAAATAACTATTTTTAAAATGATATTTAATTTCACACATTCAACTAAGGATAACCGTCTTAGGACGGACGTTGTAGGTTGTTAATACCTTCCCTACACGTAACCTATTTCCGAACCCGAATCCGGTTTTCATAAACCTTGTCTCATCTTTATGATTTTTCATAGTTTTTCAGAATAAAATATAGTGACGACTCCAAAACTCTGATTTAAAAAAAAAAAAAAACTTTTGAAACACGAGTATGGTCGCACGTGTCATCATGTGTCTTTCAAAACATCAAAAACAATATTCAAAACCCAAAACAAAATACAAAACTCTTTCAGAAAACACTAAAATATTTCAAATCATAATCCTGATTTCTCATTTTGAATGAGAATACATAGGAGCAAGGTCGATCATTGTCGAGCCCCAAAAAACTAAAAAATATTTTAGTCTATTCTTTTCTTTTTCCTTTTTCTTTCTTTGTTCTCTCGATTTTGGGGAAAATAAATATTTTTAAAATAATATTCAATTTCATACATTCAACTAAGGGTAACCGTCTTAGGACGAACCTGAATCCGGTTTTCGTAGACCTTATCTTATTTTTATGGTTTTCCACAGTTTTCCAGAATAAACTATGGTGACAACTCCAAAACTGTGATTTTTTTTTTAATATTAAAAGATTTTGGTCTGTCGTCCCGCCGCAATTTCGGTTGCGACAGTTGCCAAATTCTTCCTAAATACTTTAGAATCTTGATGTTCAATTCCTCTTTGTCAAAAACATTTCCAAGAGTCATCAAATGATTCACAGTATGAATAAACCTTTTTATGGATATCATATACATTCTCTCCAGTCTTCATTCTAAACATTTCATATTCTTGAATGAAAGTATTCGTTCTTGTCCTCTTTACTTCTTCAGTTCCTTCATGAGTAACTTCAAGAGCACTCCACATTTCTGTAGTTGTTTCACAAACTGAGATTTTATATAATTCATCAAGTGTTACTACAGAAGAAATAATATTCCTAGCTCTAACATCATATTGAGTTCTTTTATTTGCACAAAAATGATTCACCACCTTGACAGTTGTTTCAATGTCCACATCAACTCTCTTTTTTTCTAAATTTGATTGTATTTGAAAAGTTTGTTTAATTAGCAAAAGTTTTCTTCAATTTTAAAGAGATTCACCACATTTGACGGTTGTTTCAGTGGCCACATAAACTCTCCTTTTTTAAATCTGTATTTCAAAAGTTTGTTTAATTGTCAAAAGTTTTCTTCAATTTAAAGAATTGAAACAGTTTTAACTAATTTAGATAATTGATTAGAAAAAAAAATAATTGATTATTTTGGTGCAATATAAAAACATAGTTATATATTGATTAAGTATCAACATCGATTATTAGCTTTTAGTGCTGAATTTAATCAATTATCATTTATCTTTGAAGAATTTTAAAATTGAATTAATCATCTACCTTTATAATTTCTAACTACCTCTTGGATATCATTAAAAATATATCAAAGGAAATATTCATTAGAAATACCAAATATTCATCGAAGATACCAATTACTAATAGATATTATTAAGATTGATATAGAATATTTAAAAAAAGATAAAAATAATAGAAATTAACTTTTGTGTTTGTCAAAGTTAGTTGAATAAATTAAGTAAATATGAAGAAACTAAATATACGAAATAGAAAATAATTTAATGAATTGATTAATTTAAAAATATAATTAAAAATTACATTTTTTTATATGTATATATTATAATATTATAATTATTAACTAATTAAATTTATATTATTAATTATAATTAATTATTTTAATATATAAAATATCATACTTTTAAAATTTATTTAATAAATTATTAATAAATAAATATTTAAAAATTATTCATATAATTAAGATATATTATTAAAAAAAATTATATAAAAAATATATGAATAAACTTACCCATTCATCTACTTTTAATGAAAGGAGCTGAAATATGTGATGTAACGAATCAACCACTACTTTTAATGAAAGGAGCTGAAATATGTGGAGCTGAAATATGTGATGCATATGTGATGTAACGAATCAACCACCTACCATCTCGTATAATCCAATTTTTAATGAAACAAACGCTGAATGGACGTCAGGGGCCTCTTTTGCGCTCCTTACATGATAGGTTGTTCGACCGAAATTGTCAAGTGATTGTGATATAATAAATTTATTAATAATAATAATAATAATAGTTATTATTATTATAATTATCGTAAATTATAATAAAATAATAAATATAAAATATATTAAAAAAATATAAAATTACATTTTACGTGTGTAATTAATATATATTTTTTTAAATTCTTTTGTAAATTCTTTAAAATATAATATTTTATTTATTTATAATAAATATTACGATAATAAAATTATATTAGGGTTGTGGTTTTCAATGTAATATTTCTCTTCTCCTCGACTAATTGATAATTATTTACATGCTGAAATTTAAGTTCTCATATTTTTAGGAATTAATTTTTTTTTCCTAACAATTATATAGTTACATGAAGGAAATTTTGACATTCACAAATTATCTCCAAAATGTAGAGTAAATCTCCACAATCAAATTTTAAAAGGATCATTGACTCATAGTTCAATGGTCCTAATCTTGAAGAAATTACATATATTTGACATCTTTTCTAAAATTTTGTAAATTATTTATTAAAATTGTTACTGATTTATTTTTAATAATTTATTTTACACAAACAAGTTTCAAGGAGACTGGATATACCATAAATGCAAAACTTAAAAAGAAAAGAAAAAAAAGACAAAAAAGAGAGGCAAAACTACCTACAATAAACAAACAATTTGATATCCATTTTCCTCTTCCATACTTTAAGTTATATGGAAAACATGCTAAATATTTTAAAGCTGAAGCAACCGTACAATGATGAATATTAATCATTGATTTCGAAGCAGATCATATATTATTAATAAATAATAAATAAATATAAAAAGATTAGAGAAAATGAAAGAGTGAAAGGATAAAATTGTAAATGTATAAGTAAATATATTAAATAATAATTAAGTTTTGGAAGGGCAATCATAAATTATAAGAGAGTGAGAAGAGACTGAGAGAATAAAATTGTAAATATACTAATAAATATATTAAATGATTATTAAATTTGGAAGACCAAAATCATAAATTACATAAAAATGATAATTAAGTTTGAGGGCCAAATTACATGAGAGTTACAAAATTTTGGGAGGGTCATGATCCTTCTTTCTCAATAAGATATGTTTGAAAAGAGATATCCGAGGATAATTTAACTATATTGTAGAATCATATAACTATTTTATTAGGTGACTTATCAAGAGTATCTAATGATTCAAGGTTCCATCAAATGAGATAAGTTATTTTATTTTTTTACTAATAAATATTGTTAATTATTTTATTTTATTTTACAAGATAAGACAATACAATGTTCAATTGTAATAGCTTGGAGTAAAAATATATACAGTTGTTTTGAATTTAGAATCTTGTTAAATATTTATTGCGTTATAGTTTTTATCATTCACAATATAAGGGATAAATTATGTTTAAATATTTGTTTATTTTAATATTTTAAAATAATTTATCTATTCATTATAACTTTTGAATAATGAAGCAAACTTAGAAGACTTGCATATCATTTATATTTAATAATTTAATGATTAAATAATAATTTTAAAAATTAATAATAACAACAAATTAATATTAAAATTATTCTTATTATAAAAATTATAAACAATAATAATTAATTTATTATTATCTTTATTTATATATGAATATATATATATATATATATATGAAATTAAACCAATAATAATTATTTTATAAATTATGATAATGACAAATAATTACTATTGTTTATATATTTGCGATATTAAATTAATAATAATTATTTCTATAAATTATAAATAATAGTTAATTCATTATTGTATTTTTAAAATATTTTTTATATTAAAATAATTATTTTTTATTAACTTTTAATAGTGATAACTTTATTTATTATTACTGTTTAATATATTTGTGACCATTTATTATTATTATTATTATATATAATTATTAATGTTAAATATATTTTTTTATTATAAAAATTAATTTTAGTGATATTTAAAAATATTGTTACAATTACATTAATACATAATATGTATTAGTGATAATTAAATTATTGTTACTAGATATTAATTGTGATAAATTTATAATTTTAGTGATACATATTTATATCATTAATTATAATTAGTTTTTTTGTTTGAATATTAGTATCTGAATCTAATTCACAACTTCGTTTTCTTTGCTTATCTCTATCAATTCAATTCATCCATAAACTACCATATTCAATGTCATCAAACGTTTAAAAATCCTGCGTAAAATTTATTATTATGTATGTCTTGTTATTGCTAAAGATTAGTTTAGATAGTAAACTTCAGTTTGTGATGTCATCCATCATCCATCCTCCTCTCACATTTCATAATGACTAAATAACTTATATTAAGCTTATGAATAAATTACTCATATTTTTAAAAAATCTAATTGAGTATATAATAATTTTTTAAAAGAAATTATAGAATGTTTATTAAAAAAGTGTTTAGTTTAAATTAAAATTTAATCAGGTGTGTTTGTACACAAGACAGTTTTATGTTTTGCAAATTAAAAAGAAAACGTTGCAATCTATTTAAAAATAAATAAATAAATAAAATAATGCAGAATTTAGAGTTGTTTTTATTCTGTGTATGAAAACTAAAATCATATATAGAACATATTTTCATTAATGACGCGATTATAATAAATTTCAAAATATCCAAATCTTCTTAAATTTTTTGTCAGACTTCATCCAAATATTTATTTCTAAGAAATATTCTAGAAATTTGATTTCGTAACACTTCTAATTTTTTTTTAAAAGATCAATCCAGATTATATCTTAAAAGCTTATTTCAGAAAGCTCTTTTTAAAAAACTCATTCCATTATAAAAAAGTAAATCTGAATCTTAAATCATATGAAAAATTATTTTTAGATTCGGTTTAAAAAAACTTTTTGAATTAATCTTTCTAAAATGGTAATATTATATTCTAAATTTCACAATCAATGATTTCATAATTACCTGCCCTTGAAAATGAATAATAACTTTGTGTGTGACAAGTGGTGTATACTTGATTTCACTAGACGCAATTTAACCCTTAACCATAGATATGTTTCTTTTTAAGAACTTTACTTATCGATTCTCACTTTTGTTTCTATGCTTTATTTTCATTTGCATTTCAATCTTCTCTTCTCCCTTATTTGCATAAAGGTAAATTTTCGTATATAAACATATATTCACAATATTAAGAATAAAATGCAATATAAATATGCATTGTCACATTAATATTAATAATAAGTTAATAAATATAATTACGTCATATATTCCTTTAAATAATAAATATTTTTTAAAATATTTATTTATTTTAAAATAAATGAATGAAATTTACATAAAAAATAATAGGAAAATGATATTAAAAAAATAGTAAAAAAAAAAAAAAAAACTTTAGTTGGTTTTTTTGTTCCTTTCAATTATGCTCTTCCAGGGAAAGGAATCAGATGAAAGAAATGTGCGCAAATATGGTCCTCTTCCCTGCTCATCTCATAACACGAATACAGTTTTTTTATTGGATATGGAAAACGAACATTATTGTATTTAAAAATTGAGGAATTTGATTAAAATTTAATAAATAATTACATAAATAAAGTAAATAATTATGTTATTTATAGTAAAGAAAACATTCCTTTATTTTTTTATTTATTCATGCACTAAAATCATAGGTACATATAATAATAAACTGATAAAATTAAATATATATATTTTTTAAAATAATATTTTCTCAAAAAATATTTTGATATATTTTATACGAGAATTTATAATTTGCAATATAAGTTTTATAATATTTTTAATGTATAATATTTAAACTATTCAATTTTTTTATAAAAAGTTCTTTAACTTTTATATTAAAAAATTTTAATTTTTATAATTTATATGTTAATTTTAGTCAATATGAGATTTTTAAATTAAATAAAAGAGACGAATATCATTTTTAAATTAGTGTCAATGACATTAGGTAGGTGAACTGAATTTGTCACGTGAATCTTTTATCCATTTCAACGGTCACGTGGCAACATCATTTTCACTCGTTTAATGATATAGTGTTATGTGTGCAGCGGATCATCTTCGAGTTGCCGGGATGCAGTGCCGGATCTTGTAGGCACCTGCGCAAATCTTTTGTAAATTTTATTAAATCTATCATTTTATTTTTTTTAGATTGAATGAATATTTATAATTTATTTTTTTCCACTGAACAAGATCTACTGGAGGATGGGAGGACGTGAAATTGTAATTCTTATTTAATTTATAATTTTAATTTTAAAATTTAATAATTATTTAATATATTTATTTATACATTTATAATTTTATTTTTTTTATCATTCTTAATTTTTATATAATTTATAATTTTATTTTTTTAAATTTAATAATTATTTAATATATTTATTTATACGTTTTCAATTTTATTTTCTTACTTTTTTTTTCTCCTTTTTCTCATTTTATATTTATTTATTATTTCTGAAATCATTTATCAACATTCAATTATCATGATCGCCACTGTATGTAAGAGTTGAATCCCAATAAAGCACCGACATTTGCGTTTGATTTTCAAGGCACTAAAATAGAACACAGCATGAAGAAGAAAAGCATGCATATTATGGTGTTGATGTTGAAGGTATTAGCAGTTATAGAATTAGTGTTTCTGATAGTCCACCCTGGTGTTCATGCCTTGAGCAGAGACCAGTTCCCTCCTGACTTCGTGTTTGGCGCATCAACCTCAGCTTACCAGGTTCTTCTCTCTCCCTCCCTCTCTTGAAGCTTCTTCCTTTCACTGTCCTAGTCTTGTGATTCTTTGCTGAATATGTATTCATGTGTTTGAATTTTTAATTGGGGTGATGTGAAAGGTTGAAGGTGCAGCAAATGAAGATGGAAGGAAGCCAAGCACATGGGACACCTTCTCTCATTCTGGAAATGGTACTACCCTCTGCTCAGTACTCACATATATATACAATATGTTTCATTTCTTTTGAGATTTAATTCCTTTTTTTTTAAGGTTTATTGGTTATCTTTTTGTTCATGGAAATTTAATGCAAAAGTATGTTCAGCGAATATGTATGCAGGTGATGGAGATGTTACATGTGATCAATATCACAAATATAAGGTCAGTGACCCTGGAGTATACATATAAAGAACTGAAAGAAATTCCTCCTGTATATACATGGATGCATACACTAAAGATGCATCTTATATGCACCACTTGTCTTAAATTTTTGTTAAACTAAAAAGACTATGTAGTTTTTTGAGCTCATACCGCACCTTGATTTCCTGCAGGAAGATGTTCAGCTCATGTCCAACATGGGCTTAGAAGCCTACAGATTTTCTATATCATGGTCAAGGCTTATTCCAGGTGAGAGATTTGGGATGTTCTTAAATCAATGTCTAAAATACATGTGAAAAGTATTTTTTATAGATACACACACTTGGTCTGATTTAGGGGCAATGAATTTCTGGCTTGAATTGAATATAGTTGCCAGGATCAAATTGTTATTTCCATACTGTTCTGACCATCTTATTACCATTTACTACCAGATGGAAGAGGACAAGTGAATCGCAAGGGACTACAGTATTACAACAACCTTATTAATGAATTGATAAGCCATGGTTCTTGTGATAACAAGATTTTCCTCTTAAAGTTTGATTAAACGTCTAAGAGAGATTCTTCCAGGTTATCTGATGAACATTTCTTCTTGTGAATGATTCCTCATAATGTAGGAATTGAAGCACATGTTACATTACACCATTTTGATCTACCACAAGCACTTGAGGATGAATATGGAGGATGGGTTAGTCGAAGAGTTGTGTATGGTTCTCAAACTTCCAAGTCTCTATAGAGATTGCCCTGAATTGAGATTTTGCAAAATAAATTTTAAATTGAGAACTGGAATTTATTGCTATTAACATATGTATATATATGCATGCTTGTAGGAAAGACTTCACAGAATATGCAGATGTGTGCTTTAGAGAATTTGGAGACAGAGTTAGGTATTGGACTACAGTGAATGAGGCCAATATTTATGCAGTAGGTAGCTATGATATAGGAAATGCACCACCTCAGCGGTGTTCTCCTTCCTCTACATTTAACTGTTCCAGAGGAAATTCCTCAACTGAGCCATATTTGGTTGCCCATCATATGTTGTTAGCACATGCTTCAGCTGCTACGGTATATAGAAAGAAATACCAGGTAAAAATTATGTAACAATTGCACCACTCTACTGTGTATACATTTTAAAACATAATCAGGAAGGTGATCATCACGATGATGTCTTTTGAAAATGGTGTTAATCATAGTTTAATGTATTCAGAAAAACAAATTCTTTTGGATGCAGGGCATGCAGCATGGCTTAATTGGGTTTAGTCTCCTTACTTTAGGTTTTCTTCCACTAACAAATTCTACTGAAGATATAATGGCTACTCAGAGGGTCCAAGACTTCTTCAATGGATGGTAAGTAACAATCTAGGCATAGTATCTCTTTCGCATCACTTTTGACATTAACAAATTTGCATCTTGGGATTGCAAAGGACCAACACTTCAAAAATAATATTTATAAAGTCCAAGATAATATTCCTAAATAAATAAATGTGCTTTGAATTATACATTATATAGTTGGCTTTTGTCTATGAATTGTTAGTGCAGGTTTATGAATCCCTTTACATTTGGAGATTACCCGGATATAATGAAAAAGAATGCTGGCTCAAGGCTTCCTTCCTTCACCCAAAAGGAATCAAATCTAGTCAGGGGCTCAATCGATTTCTTAGGAATAAACTTTTACTACTCATTTTATGTTTCGGACAGTCCTGACAACCTACAGAAGGAGAACAGGGATTTCTTTGCAGATTTATCAGCAAAATTGCAAAGTATGTCACAAGATATTTCCCTGACCTATTTTTATTTCATAACCAATTCTCTATCGAGGTTCAAAAGTTACTTATCTATAAATGTTTCT
This sequence comes from Sphenostylis stenocarpa, assembly GCA_963425845.1. Classification (NCBI taxonomy): domain Eukaryota; kingdom Viridiplantae; phylum Streptophyta; class Magnoliopsida; order Fabales; family Fabaceae; genus Sphenostylis; species Sphenostylis stenocarpa. Next base: position 9,897,742 of record OY731398.1, read on the forward strand.
TTATTGTGAGAGGCACTATCCTAAACTTTAAGAATCAAGATACTTCTTATGAATGGAATTAGACTTTCTTTCCTGTTTATCATAGAATTTAAGGGTTTTTTTTGTTACATGTTTAAATTTCTAATTCCCAATCAATGTCCCTTGCCCTTGCTGACATTTGCTAATACTTTTCATAGACTTCCACGGCTCCATCCTGACATGCATAAATATTAGTATCTGAATCTGATTCACAACTTCATTTTCTTTGCTTATCCCTATCAATTCAATTCTTCCATAAACTACCATAATCAATGCCATCAAACGTTTAAAAATCATGTGTAAAATTTATTATTATATATGTCTTGTTATTGCTAAAGATTAGTTTGGATAGTAAACTTCAGTAGGTGAAATCAGTCTGTGATGTCATCCATCATCCTCTCATTTTGTGGAAATGAAACAGCTGATTATTGTTCTTTCTGGTTGCAGTGCTTATTCCTAATGATACATCAAAATACGAGGTAACAGCAGGAACATGTTGTGATTCCACTTATGTATTTCTTTATTCTTTTAAAAATTTTGCTTCAATACTTTCCACTAACCCGCTGATGGATTTAGATTCCACTTACTCCCAAGATTTTCCTAGGGACGTTAGCCTCACTAAAGAACTCTTATGGCAATATTCCAATTTTCGTACAAGAAAATGGTATGACATGCTCTTTGCATCTCCTTTGGAATTCCAAAGCTCCATGTTTTTTTTGATGAACATATTCAATTGCCCTGTTATGTAGTTGTATGGTAAGCCTTGTTAGCTTTGCAGGACAACAAACACCTCATAATTCATCATTAGACGACTTGCCAAGGGTGGATTACTTGCATGCATATATTGGAAGCATGGTTGATGCACTGAGGTACTGCTACTTCTATTTTCACTTTCAAGTGAGGAAGTTAAATGGGTTTTCAAAAGGCTGATTCTTGTTTATTCTTTTTCCTTTCTTTTTGACATATTAACAGGAGTGGATTAAATGTAAAAGGTTACTTTGTATGGTCCTTCATGGATGTATTCGAGATAGATAGTGGATATGAAAAAAGTTTTGGTCTGTATTACGTAGACATGGATGACCCAGACTTGAGAAGGCAACCTAAGCATTCTGCTGAATGGTACTCAAATTTTCTGAAAGGGAAGCCTATGGACCCAAAGATCACCAAGGAAATTCGCAAGAATGCAAGTGTGCTTTCACACCATCCCTCACAACACCATAGTGCCATATAAACTTATCACAACATGTTTAAAAGTTCTGAGCGAAATAAAAGGTTTGTGATGGCAAAATCATAATGTATAATGACTAAATAACTTTTATTAAGCTTATGAATAAATGACTCATTTTTAAAAAATCTAATTGAGTATATAATATTTTGTAAAAAAATTTATAGAATGTTTATGAAAAAAGTGTTTATTTTTATTCCTTTATATTTAAATTAAAATTTAATCAGTTGTGTTTGTACACTGTTTTATAGACAGTTTTATGTTTTGCAAATTAAAAGAAAAAACGTTGCTATGTATTTCCAAAACTTTTAATGTTTTATGATTTCCAAAAAAAAATTAAAAAACAGTGTACAGTTTAGAGTTGTTTTTATTCTGTGTTTCTGACCGTATGAAAACTAAATCATACATAGAACATATTTTCATTAATGACGCGATTATAATAAATTACCCTAATTTAGCATCTTGAATTCAAAATATCCAAATCTTCTTAAATTTTTTCTAAGACTTCATCTAAATATTTATTTCTAAGAAATATTCTAGAAATTTGATTTCATAACACTTCTATTTTTTTTTAAAAGATCAATCCAGATTATATCTTAAAAGCTTATTTCAGAAAGCTCTTTTTAAAAAATTCATTCCATTACAAAAAAGTAAATCTGAATCTTAAATCATATGAAAAATTATTTTTAGATTTCAATATCCTATTTCAAAAGAGAGCTTTTCTTAAAAATGGTAAAACTATATTATTATTATTTTTGTTATAGCAAGTGAGAAATACAATACTGTATTTATACACATTTTTAATATTTTTACAAAATCAAAAAATAATTATTTAAGATGTCACTAATATTAAAATATTTTAATAAACTTTTAAAACTAACTATTTAATTTTATTCAATAAAACTCTCATTTAAAATTATTCTTTTCAACGAAATTGAGATCGGCTTAATATCGATCTCTCGACTCCCTGTCTTCCATATTTTTTCTATCAATCTCCCAACTTGTCATCTTCTCAAGTACCTAAGCTCCTATCGTCTTTCATCCCGATCAGTTTCTTGCATTTCTCAAATAATATAGTAGGAGGTAATGACTTTGTGAAAATATAAGTAGTTTGATCTCGACTTGTCATATGTACAACCTCCACATTTCCTTCATCCACATCTTCATACCAATCACTGTTTGAATACTCGATGATGAGTCGGTAATCGTCTGACCTCGTGTACAACAATCTAAGTAATAGTGTACCTGAATATACTTCAAAGTTCGCTTTAATACTTTCCAATAAGAGTAGCTCAGACTCTCCATAAACCAATTGAAAATCCCAACACTCAGCAACAAATCAGATATGGTACTTGTGAGGTAATGAAGACTTCCAACTAGACTCCAATATCTTCTCGGATCAACTCGGTTTCCTTCATCAAATTTTTAAAGTTTCTTCCTTGATTCCATGGAGGTTAATACCAGATTGTAATCGGTCATCTTGAACTTATTCAGGATCTCCTTCGCATACACCTCTTAGACAAACATATTCCTGACTCCTAATCTTTCTTCACATATCCAAGTACTTTCTTAACATACACCTCCTTGAGCACACCATTTAGAAATGTCGACTTCACATCCATCTGTTTCACACCAACAGTTCGGTCATAGCTCAGCAATTTGGTCATCACCAACATGTCATTTCGCTCTGATCTTCTCATCCATAGCAACTCGGTTCTTCTCTTTAACTACACCTCAGATCTTCTTGTCCACAACAGCTCAAATCTTCTCCTCAATTTCAACTCAGATCTTCTCTTCAATAATAGTTCGGTCCTTCTCGTCCACAATAGCTCGGATATGGTCACCGACCACTCCTTCACAAACTCTCCCTTCCATGCTCGGCAATCCGAGTACCACACATTTGCAAACTTTCCCCTCCATGCTCGACAATCTGAGCATTACGCTCTTCATGTTTTTCTTCAACTTCTCGGTTTTTTAACTGGGTACTACTAGTGGTGTAACAGCTCGGTATCCTTCCGAGTTGACAACATCTGGTGGTACAACAGTTCGACCTCCTTTGTCTTTCTCTGATTCTCCCCAATTCCATTTGTTTGTTTCATTAACTTAGACAATATCATGATTCTCATCATGAATCAACTCGGTTAAATCACAAAAATGCATGTGACCAGATCGATGATTCTTCTTCAACGTGTCCTCTACATTTGATCTCAGATTCCTCTCTTGAGTGCTTCTTAGTTGCAACTTTTACATTCTATTTTTCCCCATGTCTACTCGGGTCATCAAGCTTCCAAGTTTGTCCTTCAATTCTAATATTCGATCTTTCATGAAAACCGAATATCCTCTCTCCATTAGTTGTCTCATACTTAAAATATTACCCTTAAGAAATAGATGGTACATCGGCCTTTTACCGAGACATTTGAGTCATCTCCAAAAGACACATGATCGTCCTTAAATTTCTCCAATTTTCTAAATAGGTGTTCGGCCCTACACTTCTGATTACTCACATCCAGATACCATACTGACTTATGATCAGTATCTTGCCGAACGTCATTACTGTTATTTCCTATGTTAAGATCGATCATCAACAATATTGTTTCTTCAGCTTTCATCTATTCTACAAGATAGGTCTCACCCACCTTTTGACATGCTTTCGAAAAGTGTTCAATCTCACCACAATTATAACACTTGTCCGAGTAGCAATCCTTTGCATAGTGACCTTCTTGCCACACTTAAAACACTCAAAATTTGAGTGGTTCGTTGATTGACCTCCTCTCGGACCATGTCCTCTACCTCGCCAGTTTTGTTGAGTTCCCTCTTCTTTCTCATCACCTCGACCACCGAATCCGCCTAAACCTCCTCGACCAGATTGTCCACCTCGGGACTAACCACCACATCCTCGTCCTCTTCTTTATTATTCTGATAATAGAACATCTTCTTCTCGGTCTGGAGCATTTTCTCAGTCGGCTCCTCCTTATCCTTCTCCATTTGGTGTTCATAGGCTTTAAGAGATCCGACTAACTCTTATATGGATAGGTTAGACAAATCCTTTGTTTGTTTTATCGCACACACCATGCTATTAAAAAATTTTGCTAATGACCTCAAGATCTTTTCAACTATCTATTCTATAGAAAACGTCTCTCTCTCTCCATTCTGATTAAGTTGTTTATCACATTTTCAACATGCAGGATGTAACATCCTGATTCTAAATACCCCTGGTTTGTTAAATTTTGACAAAATCTTTGTCAAAATTTTAATAATTAAATTATTAGGAATGGGGTAAAGAAACTGTAGAGTTTGATGTTTGTTAGATTATTTGTGTTTTTCTAGAATTTTTTTGGAATTTTTAGAAAATACTTAAAATTGATCCGTTTCGCGGGCAACTGGACGCCTGATAGTAATTATACTATTTAGGGTTGAAATTGAAAGTGTATGGACTTAACAATTTTAATTGTCACATTTACAAATTATTGTTTTCTTTTATGCATTGAGTGTGAGTACATTAAAAGTTTATTATGTGTATAAGTTAATAAGAAATATATGATGGTTGATATGGTTTGGAGTGATATTTGAGTCTTAGGGGGTGTGGGTTCAAATCCTGGCTAAAGGAAAAAATTAAGATAATTTTTTTAATGTAATCCGCTAGGCGCATCAGAAATCCGCTGAGCGGATTATGTTTGAAATCTCTCTCTTACTTGCGGCCTCATATCCGCTGGGCGCACGAGAAATCCGCAGAGCGGATTGTGAGTCGAAGGTGAAATACGACTCAACCATTTGACTTTTAAATGAAACATTCTGCAAGTTTTTCGTAGGTTACTCGTTTCTCTCTTTCTCTTAAAACTTTTCGTACCTTCAAGCGTCATTTTGAGGGAGAAATCTTAGTTTTCTTGAGAAGCTCCAAGAGGTAAGTTGGTTTATCTCAATCTCCTCTACATTTCTACCATTTTATTTTTCAAAACGGTGCATTTTCTATTTTTATCCTCACTTGAATGAGCTTGAATGGGAGTAGGAAGAGTGTTATTGTAGGTTTTACACCTAGGATACTAGAATAATATTTAAAATTGAGGATTAGAAGTGGTTAAGCTAAAAACTTTAAGAGTCCTAATTCGTAGGTACTATTCATTGAATTTTTGGGACTTGTGTGAACAGAATTAGGAATTGGTATCTTCATAAAAGTTGTAGCCCTTTAAGTTGTCGAAATTTAGAAACTGGTTTCATATTAAACGGATATTTGTAGCTCAAGTTATACTCATTTTACTATCAAGTGTTCTAGCTGTGACGTTAAGAGGTAGCCCTGTTTCAACAGCCTAGGTTTTTGAATTACTGAGATTGATACGTGTGAAATTAGGACTTAATTCCTTCATAAAAGTTGTAGGAAATTATATTCCCGAAATTTAGAAATTTATTTCACGTGAATATCTTATGTGTAGCAAGAGTTATAATCCAATTACCAAGGCATGTTCAGAGTGTTATTGTAGTTGAGCCTAGTTGGAAACAACCACTGAAAAATGAAAACTGCATCTATTCTATAGGGTATTTGAATTTATTTCCTTCATCAATATTGTAGGTAATTAAGTTATTGAAATTTTGGCTCAAATCTCATGCCAAAACAGCTTATATAACTCTAAAAATTTTTGAAATACTGAATCTTGTCCATGGTTGTTATTAGGATTCTTTCTACTCTAAGTGACTACAAAATAGGATAATTTTCTAAGTTAATTGTAAGCTGAATGTGAGCTTAAAATATTATTAGAAATGGATTAGCAATACAACGTGAATCTAAATTCTCATGAGATAGAACCATAGAAATATAAGATTCTAACTAGTATTTTATTACTTATATAGATTTTGCTGAAACACAACATCAAGCTTTGAAAGGAATAAGTGTGAACGTATCAGGTAAGGGGTGGGCTATATAGTAAGGATTACATCATAAACTTGTTTGACCTTATTTGTTGAATTTGTCTAAATTTGTTATGATTGATAATTGTGATTTCATTATATGCTTGGTTGTGAAAGTGATAATGAATTGCTTACGTGTATGATGGTGTAAAATACATGTTTGGTACTCTATTATGATATGTATTGTCTTTGAGTGAGCATTTATATGCATGGTGGTTTTTCATGAGAAAATTCATTGAAAATTAAATTGAAAGAATTGAATGATGGGTTGTGAACCCTTTTTGAACTGTATTGGAAGTTTTCTGCTTGTAACAGGTGATTTGAAATTTTTGGGATGTCCGTATTACAAGGGAAACTTTGTCAAAATTTTTGGAAAAATGTGAATTTCTAAGAAAAACCACTTAGGGACTCATACATTACTCATATGAAAATGGTGATTTGTGAAATCTGGGGAATCAGAGATTATGGACTCTGAGAATACGATAGGGAGGCCCTGAGGGAGGACTTGAGGATAGGAAGGGTAGTGGTTGGAGGCCCCAAAAGACCCAGGCTCGCTACCTGTTGTCGGGGATCCCACTGTACAAACTCTCCTGTACTCGATCGTGCTCTTACCGGTATATCAATGGTCGGTGAGCTACTGGGTTTATATTTGAGCATGGGTCTCAACAATCCCGTGGGTGGATTTTTCATGCCTAGTAGTGTCAACTCCTGGCTACCCCAGTACTGATTTGAGAAATGATTCGGGCCCGCATGCATAAACATTTTAGAAAACATATTAGGATCATGCATCATTAACATCAATCATTTGGAATTTGATTGACTTGTGAATGTTTATTATGTTGATTTTAAAATGATGTATGAACTGTTGCTCACCCTCTTGTCTTTCTGTTTACTTTATTTCCTTTGTGCTTACGATACTCGTTGGACCTGATCGGTCATTGTTTGAAGAGAGGGGAGCTGACACAGATTCCACACCCGATGAATATGTTACTCATACTCATTAGCTGGGAGCCACAATGATGGCAACATGTATTGGGATAAACATATCTAAACTTTTATAGGCAGTCTTTTGTAGTACATAGATCTACTTGGTACTAGGTAGTAACCACTCTTTTATGTAGATAGCTGCTCTGTAGGAAGTATCTCCAATGTTGCCCTTAATATTTTGGAGGACTGTACTAGTATTTTATCTATATGTAATTATGAATGTTTACTTTTAGTATTTTTTAAAATGATGAAATGCAGGAATGGATTATTGAAAATTTATATATTGATATTATGTACAAGAGAAAGATTATTATCGGTTAAAAAAAAAATTCTACTAAAAAAGTTATTAATTCTTCTGATTGAGGGTTTATAAGGTAGGGTGTTACACAGGACATATTTAGAAACTTATTTCGAACCCTTCATCTTCATGCTCTCCATCTCACTTTATAGTGTTTGACGCCAAATTTGTGTGATTCGATCGTCTTTCTTGTGTTTCTTCTTCAACTCGTCCCACGCATCGGATGCTGATGTGGCTCTTACAATCTTCTCAAAGTCAAAATCTTCTACAGCTCGAAACAATAAAAACAGAGTTGCAGTGTCTTTCTTACATTTCTTCTCTAACTCCCTAAGTTCATTAATCGTCAATTTTTTCGTGGTCTCTAATTGTTCGAAACCTTCCTCCACCATCTGCCAACTACCTTGGGTTTTGAATAGAGTCTTCATTTGGATAATCCATTTATTATAACTGACGTCTTCGTCAGCACTTGCTAGAGTAGCCATTTGCACTCTTTTCCTAATACTTAAACCCTAGCTCTTAAGAATCCTAGTTCTTCTCAAAATTTCTAGCTCTAGATACCAATTTGGTAACAAATAATTTCTAAAAAACAGTCAAATTGTATATTATTGATTCTTTGTTATACTTCAATTGAGGAATTTAATGTTGTATTTATACATTTTCACAAAATTAAATAATAATTATCCAAGACATTTGTTGAACTCCTAATTATCTGCTTATTATCTTTGTATTCTAATAAATTCTGAAACTAATTATTTAATTTTATTCAACAATACCACCCATTCTTTGCTGAATATGTATTCATGTGCTTGAATTTTTAATTGGGATGATGCGAAAGGTTGAAGGTGCAGCAAATGAAGATGGCAGGAAGCCAAGCATATGGGACACCTCTCATTCTGGAAATGGTACTACCATCTACTCAGTAATCATATATATACAATACGATTCATTTCTTTGGAGATTTAATTCCACTTTTTTTTAAAGTTTATTGGTTACGTTTTTGTTCATTGAAATTTAATGCAAAAGTATGTTCAGCAAATATGTATGCAGATGATAGAGATGTAAACTTATCACAATATGTTTAAAAGTTAAGAGTGAAATAAAAGGTTTGTGATGGCAAGTATAATGACGAAATAACTTTTATTAAGCTTATAAATAAATTACTCATATTTTTTAAAAATCTAATTGAGTATATAATAACTTGTAAAAAAATTTATAGAATGTTTATTGAAAAAGTGTTTATTTTTATTTTCTTTATATTTAAATTAAAATTTAATCTGGTGTGTTTGTACACTGTTTTTAAAGACAGTTTTATGTCTTAAAAAAAAAAAAACTTTGCAATCTATTTCCAAAACTTAACGTTTTATGATTTCAAAAAACAAATTAAAAAATAGTGTACGGTTTAGAGTTGTTTGTATTCTGTGTTTCTGACCGTATGAAAACTAAAATCATACATCGAACATATTTTCATTAATGACGCGATTATAATAAATTACCCTAATTATGAATTCTTATCTAAATTTTTTTTACTTAGACTTCATCCAAATATTTATTTGCTTCAATCATAATATTCTTTAAAAAGTAAAATGAAAAAGTAGGAAAAAACGAGTCGAATATATAATTTACCATCATTATTTGATTCGAAGAAAGTAGTTTCTTAGATTAAAAATAGTAGTTTGTTAGATTAAAGCATATAAAGAAAACGAAAACTTGTTATTATGAAGTAAGAACACTTGGTGCAAGTACATATAATTTGTTTATGAGAAATATATGTTGCAGGATAGTGTTATTCATCTAACCTAAACATAATTCAATCAAATTCTTACAAATTTATAATTGAGTAAATTCAATCAAATCACTCGGGCGACTACTGTTTATATATTTACGATAACACGTTGAATAAAGGTATCAAAACCAAAAAGAAAGATGAAGATAAGTGAAAGAATCAAATAGGATTTAATTTAATTATAGGATATAAGAAGAAACTATGGAGGTGAAGAAGAAAATGTCTTATTCTTCCTCACCCTATGTTCATCTATAAAGATTCACTTCTTTTTTTTTACTTTTCCAAAACTTTTGAGAAAGGTTCCACAATAAGTTTTTTGAAAAAATATTATCAATTGTTTTTGGAAGTCTTTCTAATCAATTTTTCAAAAATATTTTAGAAAATTAATTTTGAAAAACTTCCAAAAAAATTTCAAAAAATTAATCCAAAATATTTTTAAAAAACTAATTCCAAAAAACTTCTAAAAGAGCGAATTTGGAACTTAAATCATGTAAAAAATTATTTCTAAATTTTTTTTTAACTTTTCAAATTAATCTTTCCAAATAGTAAAATTATATTTCATATTTCATAATTCAAAACTAAAAAAATTATATATTCATCTGAAAATTTTCTGAATTTTTTAATTCAGAATACTCCAAAATATGTTCCTGATTACTCTGTCTTTTTTAAATAAATATAAGTTGCAGAAAGAAAGTATAAGTGGAACTTAAACCCAATCTTCTTGGCCTACAAGAATATTTTAAGCTGTTCAAGGCCCATATTGGTCCAGCAAAAAAAGAATAAAATAAATATATCTTACGACTTAAAGAAAACTCACTATTTCCACCTTCTTCATTGACAAAAAAAATACATATTTCTGTTTTCTGCATTTTCAATGGGATTAAGATTGTAAGCAAAGAAAGTTAGAGGGAAATTTTTGTTGCCCACAATTAGAAAATTGACGTAATGGCTTTAGGTCAAATCCACTTTTCAAGCAACAGACTAATCAAAATTCCCTCAAATTGCAAGTGGTGGATTTCTTTATTCATTAATACCCAAATTTAGTAATGAGTTTGATATTGATGCTGCATTACAGTGGAGGTTTCTATTGCTTAATGCTTCTCAGTGATTGGCTCGGTGTATTTTCAGCTTGAATGCTGTAGGGTCACCCATTCAGGATTTGTTGAGTTGATTAAGGATATTGTGTATGATAATTTGATTCAACACTTTGATTGTTATTCATTAAGAATGTCAATTTTCGGTACGGTCTGATTAGGTTAGTGCAACCACTGTGTGTATTAGGTTGTAATGTCAATTTCTTAATTGGAAACATTTTCAAAGCCAAGATCATGGGTGGCTTTCACCATGAAATTAATTTCAAAGCTGTTAGAGGCTCCAATATTAGGGTTGGTTCATTGCTGCTTTGCTACTTCTCTGCACGGTATTCTCATCTTCTGCTTTCCAACTTCCCCACAAAAACAGCTCACCCTTCACACTCCTCACACCCCACTTTGTTAAACAATGATCTTCATAATTACCTGCTCTTGAAAATGAATAATAACTTTGTGTGTGACAAGTGGTGTATACTTTATTAGACCTATATAAAATTGGCTAGCATGCAAGTTACTACTCATATCTTGGAGGGCATTTATAAAAGGGATTCATTTTTCTTGTCAATGACTTCACCAATCTTGAATGGATTTGGCACATGTTGAAATTACCAAGATCAGCACTAGGAAATAAATGGTGGGGTAGTATTATAATCTGTATTACTTGTAACAGAGGAGATGCATTGAAATTTATAAACAGAAAATTCTGAGTAAGGCAATTAATTCTTGTTTTCAGGTATGGTAAAATAATTCAGTCTTCACTCAATTTCAAAGTAAAAAAAATAAATATATATATATATATATATATATATATATATATATATATATATATGGAAAGTTATTTTGCAAATCACTTAATCATGTACAGAAACAAAATCCTATTCCAAGACTATCAAATTCAGCTAAGTTCCCCTCTCATGCTAAGTTTCAAGTACATTATTCTCGCCTACTTTCAGTCACGTACGCAATTCAACCCTTAACCATAGATCTGTTTCTTTTTAAGAACTTTACTTATCGATTCTCACTTTGTTTCTTTGCTTTATTTTCGTACCCTTTTCTCTCTGTCATGCTTCATTTTAAATTGGACCAATTTAGTCACTCTTGATGACTACTTGCATTTGAATCTTGTCTTCTCCCTTATTTGCATAAAGGTAAATTTTCTTACGAAATCAAACAACGCTACAAAAAGTACCAAACATAGCAATTTCTACTAAAGGAAACACAAGGCCTTTTCTACCCAAATAAAGAAGCATTTATATATTGACGTCCAAATAGAATGGCAAACTGGTGAGAAGGAACAAATTTTCAATATTCCTCTAAAATCACAAATGGACATACAGGGAGGAAAGAAAGAAAGTTGCTCATGCAACCAATAGTTTCTATCAAGAAGGAAAAGATCAGTTGAGTATTGAAATAAGAACAAATTGGAAGCTACCATGTCCCACTCAATATTGGAACAACCTTGCATAAATTACATAGATCAATATGTAGTGTATAGTGGAAGAACAATATTGTTGGACTTATTATGCAATAGAGAAAGACACGTTTGGGGAATGAGGAATTATATCTAAACATGGTTTCTGATCTTAACATTCTTTGTTTGGTAGCTGTTTGAGTAGAGAACAGTATTCAATGGCTGAACATGATCCTCCTTTTAAATGGAGAACAATAAAATCATGATTAAGTTAGGTGTATAATCTTCCTTAACGACTTAATGTCATTATTAATCTAAAATTTTAAGACAATGACTTTTTTTATAAAATATCAAAGGTTCCCTCTTTTAATGCTTAAACAAAATCAATTTTTCAAACGAAATTATTTTATTAGTCTAAGTCAAATTCTCACTTATATGAATTCTGATATTTCACAGTATTTTTGTCGTATAAACTGAGTACACTACAAAGACTACTAAGTGATTCATCAACTCCTACACAACAGATCTATGTTTGTGAGTCATACACAATGTTGATACCGTACATCATAAAGTAATGTATTAAAATGGAGTAAGACACAATTTAGTCTAATAATCATGTGGGACCAGCATCTACTTGATGGTGAGAACAGATCTATTGAATATTCAACTAGTGATATGAGAGACAGAAACTTGACAAGAATAGTATATTTCCCACCCAATGAATATTCTACAGGGTCTACTTAATGATGTAGAAACTAGAAAACATGATGTGTGGCTAAATGCATAGCTACCTCTACATGACCAAAGTATGAGGTGCCAAGATGTTAGCCTTTCAACCCATTCCTTAACCTCCAGTATCTTTTAGCGTTGTTTAGTCATGCCAAAGTATACTATGCTTTAACTTCACTCCTACTCAAAAATGCATAAAACCTCCCCCTCTAAACCCTTTGTACAATGTCCTCATCATTCTGTTGTGTTGAGCACCATTTCATTAACTCTTTCTTCCCACCGTTAAGCTCCACTAATCCCCATGATCCCTTCAGGAATAATGAAGCCTCCCAGAGGAAAGCTTTCTCTTCCCATCATTATCATCACTACCTGTATTCTTGTTTTTGTGGCTATCTTGTATGTGGAGAGACTCAGTTTCCCCTCTTCCAAGTCCATTTTCAAGTTCAAACCATGTCCTAGACAAATCAAACCACAGTCTAGTAAGTCAGCTTCGCATATGCTGCAACTATATACCTCACCTCATATTGCCTTCTTATGTTTTTATTTATCATTTTGATTCTAATGCAGATGATAAAAAAGCAGATGAAGAGGTTGTGATTGTGAACGCATCATCATGGATTGATGACAGGTTTGATTTTGACCCTGAGGAGTGCAATGTTGCCAACGGGAAATGGGTGTTTAACAATTCAATAACGCCTCTCTACTCTGACATAAGCTGTCCATATATAGATAGACAATTTTCTTGTGTCAAGAATGGGAGGAATGATTCTGACTATCGCCATTGGGAGTGGCAGCCAGAAGACTGCACCTTGCCACGGTAAGTTCCACACTTGAACTTGACAACTGTAATTCTAGAACTTGCTTTATTTATGCTCAGTTTATATCACCTATAATCCAAAATGACTATATTTTGCAGTTTCAACCCAGAGCTAGCCCTCAGAAAGCTTCAAGGGAAAAGACTGCTATTTGTTGGGGATTCACTGCAAAGAAACCAGTGGGAGTCTTTTGTCTGCTTGGTAGAATGGGTCATACCTCATAAGCATAAATCTATGATACTGGGGAGAGTTCATTCAGTCTTCACTGCTAAGGTATTGACACATTGATTGAAATGATGGTCAAATATGTTGACTCAACTCGATCAGGTATTAACTTAATGAACAAAACTTAGATGCAGTTTTACATGTGCTTTTGCGGTTGTTTTCTGATCAGAATTTGAGTTTCATTTCAATAAAATATTTTAGCAAATGTTAACATGCATTATAAAGGCCAAACTCCGATTCTAATTAGGAAACAACACCAAAAGCACGTATGAAATTACATCTAAATTTTGTCTTAACTTAATCAGATGTTCTTCCGGCTCTCAATTGTGTAATTGACACATACACAATAAATAAACACACTAACTCTCAGACATCATGCTTCTTTTCTGAAAACTCAAGCTCATTCTTTTTGTTTCTGTGCTATCACAGGCATACAATGCTACCATAGAATTCTATTGGGCCCCTTATCTTGTGGAGTCCAACAGTGACATTAACATTATAGATATAAAGAAAAGGATAATAAAAGTGGATGCCATAGCTGAAAGAGCCAAAAACTGGACAGGAGTGGACATCCTTGTATTCAACACCTACGTATGGTGGATGAGTGGTATTAGGATTAAAACAATGTAAGCTTTCTTTGATACTCACTACTAAATCAGCATAATATTTCTGCTATTGTTTTTCCGTTGTTCGTGGCAAACATTCAACGGTCTTTCTGGCATAACAGTGCCTAACCTCTAGTTTACAATTTCAGATGGGGTTCCTTTGCTAATGGACAAGAAGGGTATGAAGAATTTGACACCCCAATTGCTTACAAGTTAGCTTTGAAAACGTGGGCCAACTGGATCGACTCAACCATCAATCCAAACAAAACTCGGGTCTTTTTCACCACTATGTCACCAACACACACAAGGTCTCTTTCTTAAGAAAACTTAATTCAACTTATTATTATAGCAACAACTTAAGCCATAAGCTAAATGCATGTTTGGATTCACAGTAAATCCTCGACAACCATGTTGAAATACTAGTTAGGTAAAAATTCACATGTTTAGTATCATGTTAAGAACTTGATTCCGAATCCAAAATTGATTTGGAGTTGAAGCAACTTCCAGTACTTTTTTGCATTGGATAAAAAAATTATACTAAAATTTACTACTATTTTAAATTTAGATTATAATAGTTCAAACATAAATCACATCAAAATTTAACAAACATCAGTTTCATTCAAAAACAATTAATTTGCTTCCTTTATGTTTCTTTGTAAAATGCTCAATATTGTAACAAGTCAAGTGTGTTGTTTCTCAGAAGCCAAGACTGGGGCAACATGGAAGGTGTGAAATGCTTCAATGAGACAAAGCCAGTGAAGAAAAATAAGCACTGGGGAACTGGTTCTGACAAGAGAATAATGAGTGTGGTGGCCAAAGTGGTGAAGAAAATGAAAGTTCCTGTGACATTCATCAACATTACACAGCTATCAGAGTACAGAATTGATGGCCATTCCTCAGTTTACACTGAAACCGGAGGGAAACTGTTGACTGAAGAGGAAAGGGCTGATCCACAAAACGCAGATTGCATACACTGGTGTTTGCCTGGAGTTCCTGATACTTGGAATCAAATACTTTTGTCTATGTTGTAACAAATATATATCTTGCACAAAGATCCATGTCTTTTTTCTTTAACTCTTGTGACATGAAGATGTCAACTATTTTGTCTGTGTACATTATTCATGTTGAAATGCCATCTGTGTGATACAATATACATGCGTCATGAATAGTTTACAGTAGAGAACATTGTTGAACCAAAAAGGGTCACATTGGAGGGTGTCACATCAAAAGATATTGTATCCCATTTCACGTTCAACTCAAAGAAACCAATTATTGCTTCAGTTTTTTCAATTTGTTACCATGATTTTAGGAGTGAATCGATCGTGAAAAACATTCAAACACTCAGTAAGCATTTGACATCTCCACAGCCAAGCTCTGTTATCACAGTGAATGCAAGTGAAAGAAAGATCCTGAAATTCATGGCCTATGACCAAATGTCACAACTTTTCCCCTGTCAAGAACAAACCATTGAAATTTATGAAAAACATAACAAATAAGTCTTTTGTGTTAGAATATCCCGTAGGGTTATTAGGTGTCCAATCCAACTTGACATGGTTTAAGGAAGTTAAAAATATTATGAACCAGAACGGGTTATAATTTTTTATTCGTTCTAAACTTATATTAGATCAACATGTGATAAGTCAATTTTGTTCAGATTAAAAATTAAAAAAATTTATTAATAAAATTAATTAATTAAAAAAATGTTTAAATAAAAATTTAAATATATTTTAAAAATTTAAATTATATTAATAAATTTATTTTTTATTTTAAATATAATGATTTAATATATAAATTATAAAATAAGATATTAATTTAATTCTAAAATAAAAATTCAAAAATTATTTTTAATTATCAATATTTATTTTTAAATAATTTATTTATCTAAAATAATAATTAATCTTAATTATTAGATTGTGAATAAGTGAATATTAAATATATTTTTATAATAAAATAAAAGAATTTTTATTAAATTAATTTATAATATATATATATATATATATATTAATGACATAATTTTATTTTTATTTTTTATTTAAAAATTTTAAATATATATATATATATATATATATATATATATATATATATTCAAACCGTTGAAATAAAAACAAATTTAGTGTAAATTTTTTATTCCGTTTACAAGTAATTTCTTTTTCTTTGGTTTGTTAAGACTTTTAAACTCTGTTAGAGCAATTCCAATGCTAATGTTAATAAAAAAAATATCGTTGAAGTAATTTAATATGGTAATAATAATTTTGAAAAGTTAATTATTGTATTTAAAGTTGTTTTTTTAATTAAAGTTAAAAGTGATAATTTAATATGGTAGTAATAATTTTGAAAAATTAATTACTGTATTTAGAGTTGTTTTTTTTAATTAAAATTAAAAGTGGTAATTGAATAATGAATTATTTATAAAAATTAATAATTAAAATGTAAAATAAATATATTGAATCGTGTGCAGCAAGAAGAGTGATATAAACTAAAACTCAACGCCCGGTTTTAACCCCTTTCGCCGCCTTTTTCTGGTTCCAGAAAGATCATCAACCTCCCGTTCCCTCCACAGCAATCTCTCAGTTCAAGGTTTGCGATTAATACCCTATTATATCCTAGTATGTTACCTTCTCTATTCCCGGCCTTTGATTTCTATTTTAAAACCCTATTTCATGTTCTTGTTCTCTAGTCTGTTCATTTTTTCGCCAGAAAAAAAAAAAGGGATTGAGAAAGAAAAATAGGATTGTCACCTGATATGTTTTTTTGGAGAGGTTTTGCATATTTTTGGATTTTGGGTAATAATTTTGAATCGTCTGCAGTTTGAAGCTGAGAAATAAACATGGCTGGTGGTGCGAATTTCATGCAAAGGGTTCTCTCTTACGTGGTCAACGAGGTTGTCGTCAATGGTCTTGCCAACAGGTACGTGTTTTTGCCGTTTTTTTAATTATTTTTTAACATTATTTCTGTTCTATTTTTTTGTGCATGTTCTCTGGCCGTTGGGAAAATCTCTGTTATGTTGATCGAAGAGAGTGAGATAGAGCCTCCAGATTCTGATCATCTTTTAAATTCAATCTCTAGGGCAACATTGTTTCACTGAAATTTTAAGGGGTTAGAGAGGTTTGCTGCGCGGGCACATATAGATACCATGATAGTTGGTTGTTTTTGTTTTTTATGTATTAGTTTTTCCTGTGCTGTTCTTTAGAAATTTTA
This sequence comes from Sphenostylis stenocarpa, assembly GCA_963425845.1. NCBI lineage: Eukaryota > Viridiplantae > Streptophyta > Magnoliopsida > Fabales > Fabaceae > Sphenostylis > Sphenostylis stenocarpa. The sequence continues at coordinate 9,915,026 of OY731398.1, forward strand.
GTTATATTTTAATGTGGACTGTGCATAAATTATATGGTTGTGTGTGAATTAGAGCAAATATAATTTTTATTAAGATTCTAATTGTTGTTTTATTATTGCTGATACTTGCTTCTGGATTGAGAGACTCGGACAAGCTGAGAAAGAAAAACATGGAAAATGGGGAAGTTTGGAAACCTTGAAATTGAATTAACCATATCTATGCTTGGGCATGAAAACTTCCCATATGATGACCCGGCTATATCATTACATTGACTGATATATCCATTTCTATGTTTTGGTAACACTCATTAATTGCAGAAAATCTTGACATTAGGATAGTTAATCGTGTGATATGTACTATTATAAGATTGTCACCTTGCAGAGGTTGTGTGTATTGTGTCACGATTTTGTGTTGTGCCTACTTTGCAGCCAATATTGTGATTCGTAGCTCTCAGGGATAAAAGTCATCTTTATCCCCATTCTCTTAGTTTTCTAACCCATTTTTTTCATCTGATTTCTCCTCCCTATATTTTCAGATACTGTTTGAAACCTTTCTTCCTTATACCTTAATAAAAAAAAAATACACAGACACTTGCCTCTCTTTTGAGCCAACCTCTGATCTACTGCTTGCTAGCATATTTTTGGCCAAACTGGTTTTGTTTTTTTACACACCCACACCACATCTAGGTCTTTGTTTGCGTTGTTCTGCTGACATGCTCTGTCCTGATTTCGGACTCACACTCTCTGTTGTGCATATCTGTTTTTTTTTTTTGTTGTTTTCGTTTTTATTCACATTTCACTGATTTCTGTGATGGTTCATGACAAAGTCATGTGTTGGATTTGGAATTGTGACAATCGTAGTTTGTATCAATGACAATTAAGAGGAGCCCATGAGCCAGGTTTGGCTGGGACAGGCCAGATCCCTGTCCCATATTGTGATACGGTCAACCTTTAAGACACAATTCAAGTTCCAGCCTGATCAAGGCTGACTAGTGACTGGATTGAGACCTGGTAAACACAAGATTGAGATAAAATATGCAAAATTCTATATTATGCCTCGCTAAGTCATTAAATATTTGAAGTGACAAACGAAAATTAAGCGATTTTTAACATTATACTTCCAAGTAGATTGTACCTATGTAAAACTGTTATTATGTAATGCATAAGATATGAATTTAAGTCGAGAAGGTTTATAATTTATGCCTCCCACTAGGATGTAACTATTAAATATTATATAACAACGGATGATGATTAGCTAACAAGGTGTGTGACCTGAATCCTAAACCAAAATTAATTGGCATTTTGGCTTACCCTTTTCGGAACCAAACCCAATTATCTTCAAGCTAGGTTGGGTCAATGATGACTTCTTCAGGCTTGTAATGATTGCAGAGATGACTGCAAGAATTGGCATACAAAGGAGTGAGGCTTTGAATATTTCAGATAATTTATATAATTATTTAATGTATTTAATTAGAAGCATTTTATAAAATTTTCAGCTTGCTTTATTGCCCAGTTTGTTCATATAAAATTTTCATCTGGTCTGACAAACTCCTGATGACGTGTTATCACAGTTTCCTAACCCTAACTTGATTCCGGTAGTTATTTTCATTACCAAAAATTGCTCCATAATCTTGTAATGATTCCATAAATTACTGCACGAACTAACTTTAGGATTGAGGTTTTAAAAAATATGCTTCATTATTTTGGTTTTAAAAGAAAAAAACTGTTACAAATTTTGTAATAAATTAGTCTCCGTGATATGCTTCAATATTAGTTCCTTGTGATTCCAAATTAGCACACAGATATTTAAAATGCGGGTGCATTCAATCAGTGTCCTAGGTTTTCCTGCTTGAGTTATATTAATTAAGTTTGCACAAATCTCTGTTACTGTATTAGTTATTTGTTTTCTTGGTTACTATCATTTCTCATGTTGATGTTTCATTGTGATTTCCCAGCCCTGCATTTCAGAGATTTGCAGTGCGGACATCAAGAAGAATTGAAGATATATCTCACAAAGGTAATAGGAGAAGAACGGTTGTCTTTTGATAGTTTGATTGACCTTTTGGACAGATCTGTTTCACACTTGTCATATATTCTGACAGCTGCTCAGAAGAGGCAGGAGCTAACTGAGCAGATCAAGGACATCTCAAAAAATATGGAAGATGTAAGCTGTCAAATTAATATTAAATCAGCTACTACTGACAATGTGATTATTGTTGTTTAACTTTTCTTTTTTTCTTTTGCTGCTTTCAGTCATTCAAGAAGCAGTGATTATAGTGATCTTGCTACAGTGCTGAAGTTAATGGGTTTGTGATCTCTTTTGCCAAAGATGGTGCAGAATACAAGGCCGTGTCTTCTACATTTTTGTTTATTAACTCGTGATCTCATAGTTGGATGTAAATGTTACTCGTTTCTTCCAGTTTGCTTGGTGAACTGAAAACAGGATAACGATATTACTGCTAGTTTATGATACTACCTTCACCAAATTAGTCTGTCTTTCATTTGAAACTATTGGAGACTGATGATTATTACAAAATAGTATCATATTTTTTACATTGATTTATTTTTCTAGGGGATCCTATAGTGCCATGAAATGGACAAGAGATGTAGCAGCTGATAGGGATTTTATTTTATCCCTCCTTTTTTTACTGCATGCTATCTTCTTTCTCACATGTTGCAATTTACTTTTGGAAAGAGTGTTGGTTGAATGATTTTTAAAATTTAGTTTTGGAAAAATAATTAAAATGTTTTTCAATATCTTAATTTCGAAAGTTACTGGAAACACTTTGGAAAATGATTTATAAATTACATAGTGCAATTTTGGTTGTATGAAGTGACTTTCTGAACTATATTGTTACAGTTGTTATTGTATTTTGGATTTAAATTATACATGTTTAAAAGGGAAATTTCATAATTTTCAGAAAATTGACTTTATTTGAATTATTTTTATTTCAAATTACGTACGTGTGTATAGGTAATACTTTTATACTAACATTATTTTTACTACAATTATATACTATATCTATATTTATCTCAGAAATATGAAACAATATATTGTGTACCAATTGTGTCCTTGCATAAGTTTAAAATGTAAGTTGATCTTAGATGCTTTTTTTCACATTTACCATTTTACCTATATTGGTAAAATAGATTTTTTTTTTTGCTTTATTATATTTTTATTATAAATTTGGTTTTTGAGTTTTTTCTAGTTTCATTAATATTATTGAGTCATTTAGTAAAAAGTATAATATGATATTGACGTAATTATATTTACTCATCATCTTACCCTTCATATATAAGTATTACTTTAGTGAATTCTTTTCTTTATTTTAGTTTGAGACTAAAGTATCATTATAATTTTATTACTTTTTTCTTTTTTTTCTTTATTAATTATTGTTCTCTATTGAAAAGAAAAATTCATTAATTATAATGATTAAAAAATATACATTTAAGATTTTAATATAAAATAAACTCTAATAATATTATACACAGAATCGTCTAATTTTAAAGAAGGAGAATATAAAAATATAACTTTTAAAAGAGGGAAAGTGTGAAAAATATCAAATTTTTAATGTCGTTTTTAAATAAAAATTGAAAATTTCTAACTTTAAGAAATTGAACTAATCTTATCAATTTATAAATTTACAAATTTTTTTAAGTTTCTTATTTATGTAATATACTTTATGATAAGTATATTTCGAATTTCTAGAAGGATAAATTATCTTATAAAAAATCTTTATTTTAACACATTATACACAACTTAAAATATATATGATTTTTTCTATTTTCACAATAATTATTTCAAAATTATATTAAAAGTTATTCTGGTTCACAAAATTTCTTCATAAAATGGCACAAAGATTACTAAATAGTAGGAACTATAATACTTGAGATAAGTATATATTATACTCGGATGACTTTTTTTCTTGAAATGATTTTAAGCTCAAGGACAAATCATAATAAATCTTAATCTTTAAGTAATTATCATCAATAATGTCAAGTTTGAAAATAAAAAAAAAAACTATTTTTTATTACTTATTAAAAAATCTTAAAATCTATTAAACTTAATTTTAAAATTTCAAATTAATAAGTAATTTTTCACTTAGGTTTGAGCACAATTTAGTTATTACTAATTATTTATAATAATTTTGAGATACAACAATAGTAACATAACCTTATGAGTTATTAAAATTTAAAGTTATGATTGAAGTTTATTAAAAATGAAGACACTCAATTTTATCTTTTAACAAATTTAATTGATAATAAATGTTTTTTTAAAATAGCGTTAAAAGTGTGTTTATTATATCAATTTCCAACTAGAATTGACTGTATAAACCTTTTTCTGCAAAGGTTTAAGGTTAAGGTTTTGCGAAGCGCTTGGTTCCTCTAATGGCGTCCATCGTTTCCACCAAGGCCAACCAGTTTCGTTGTTGCACGCGTCTTCTCTTCTCACACCTTCTTCACCATGGCAGACCCTCCACGTTTTCAACACCTTTCTCTCCTCATCTTCTACTGCTCCATCACCCTCACCAGGTTCAGTTTCCTTTCATCGCTAGTCATCCCTAAAAAGAAAAAGAAAAGTACTTTTTGCAGATAAAGTTCATTGCTTTGATATTATCTCTCGTCCTTCTTCTTTCATCTCAACTGGGTCAGTTAAAATTCTCATTGGGTGTCTTTTTCCCTTTAATTTTTAGGTTGGGAATCAAGTTTTTGGTAATGGGTCGTTAGGGTTGTGTCAAAGGTCTCTATCTTCTACTGCTGCCAATGTTAATGGAGAAAAACCAGTCACAGATTCCGATCACTCTGCAAAAGATGGTTCTGGCCTAGGGAAGGAGTCTAAAGGTGGAGGAGAACAGGATCAGAAAAGTGATACTGGGAAACCTGTTCGTGGAGGGGTGTGTATATATATAAATATATCTCTACAATTGTTATTGCTAGCAATGTGGTTTTTATTCCTTGAACATTTTTATTTTAGTTAATGTCAATTTTCTATGATGAGGGTTAGAGTTGTGAGCTGATTTTGTGTTCTGTCTTGCAGCCTATATCTTGGTTGAGTTTCCTCTTACTGGTTCTCACTGGAGCTGGATTAGTGTTCTACTATGATAGGGAAAAGAAACGACATATTGAAGGTAGATTACTATGGTGAGTTGTGTTTTTTGTGGTATGCATGTGGTGGTGTCTTCGTGTACTGAGTTTATAGTGCCACATATTTGTTGCTATGGTGGATTGAATCTAGTTTGTGGGTGAAGTTCGCGTACTGAGTTTATAGTGCCACATATTTGTGTCTCACGAGTAGCATGAAAACAAATTATCAGATAGCTCCATTTCCTATTGCATTTCAATTTGACTCTAAGGTATTGTGGATGTTTCTTCTTCTGTTTATTGATTCAACTGTTGTTGCTGTAGAAATACGTAGTAATACGGAGGCAGTTAAGCAGGGGCCTTCTGCAGGAAAAGCTGCAATTGGGGGCCCATTTCGCCTTATCAACCATCATGGAAAACATGTAACTGAACAGGATTTCTTGGGAAAGTGGACTTTGATATATTTTGGCTTTACTCACTGCCCAGATATTTGTCCAGATGAACTACAGAAGTTAGCAGCTGCTGTTGATAAAATAAGTAAGCTTTCTGTAGGTGATTTGGTAGTGCATGTCAAGCTAAGTTTCATACTTTAACAGACCAAAATATTCTCTAATTTTTATTATTATAGTCAATAAATAATTGAAATACAATTTAATATCTGAAATACTGAAATTCATGACAGGTACATGTCTAGAGTGATTAAGTCATTGAGGTTCAAGGGCATAGTGATTAAAATGAACTTTCAAGTGCTTTTTGTTATTGCCATATTGATTTAACCTATGGCTGTAAAGAAAGTACATTACAGTTTTTGAATCTTAAACCTGTTGATGTTGTGATTATATACTAGTAGTGATAGTATCCATGTTTCTTTTGATTCACTGCAGAGGACAAAGGTGGAATTGAAACTGTACCAGTTTTTATCTCTGTTGATCCTGAGAGGGATACTGTTGAACAAGTGGGTGAATATGTGAAAGGTGCTCGGTGTCTATTTTTCAGTCCATTGTGTTTTCTTTTTTTCTTTTTTTTTTTCTCCCTGGAAGGAGGGGCCTTATGTAGATAGATATTTGTAACTTCATTTAAGATTATTGTGTTAATTTATATTTCTCAGAGTTTCATCCGAAGTTAATTGGATTAACTGGTAGCCCGGATGAGATCAAGAATGTTGCTCGTGCATATCGTGTTTATTACATGAAGACAGCAGAGGAAGACTCAGATTATCTTGTTGATCACTCCATAGTTATGTATGTACTATTGCTTGTGCTTCATATATGCTACATTCTGTTTCCCCAATTGGTCTTGGAGCTGTATCCTGGCAGTCTGCCTAACATTTGGTATCTTGATAATTGAAGTTGAAAACTTTTGGATGATCTAATCTTGAAATATTTTTATGCAAGGATGAGATGAGAGTAATGATTATGGAGGTGTTATTCATTAAGTTGTGAATGACCTAATGGTTGAAATATACCCATCGTGACAGAGTATTAACTTTTATCCACATGCATATCCATCTTATTTGGAACTAAGAAGCCTATGATTACTTTCCAAGTTGCTTTAACTTTTGACTAAATTGAACATTTCTGATAAATATCTGTCTGTTTCAGTTGTTAGTGCCAACATATTCAGATGGAGGATTTTTTGGCTATTTGTTTAGCAATTAGCATGCATAGCCAGATAATTTCATTGTCCTGGTTACTCCGATCTAGTGATTCTCTTTCTAATTATGCCTATGCATTTTCAGTGTTATCTGTGCGTATGTAATTGTGTATTTATTTGCTACATCTGCAGGATTGTATTGCTTTTGTAAAGGATGATTCTTGTTGAATAATTACTAATCTGCTATGGTAATTTTTTTCCAGATACTTAATGAGTCCTGACATGGAATTTGTAAAGTTTTTTGGCAAGAACAATGATGTTGACTCACTTGCTGATGGAGTGATTAAAGAGGTAAAGCAGTATAAGAAGTAACATGCACAACCTTGCTATTGGTGCCCTCATTTCTTTCACATGCGGAAACCAAATTGCCAATGAATTTTGGTCTTGTGGTAGTTGTTTACTACACCAGCATGTTTGAATATACTGCTCAAAGCTAGCTCCTCTTTAGGTGATTCTGGAGATTTTACAGTTTCAAAAAGCAACTAAATTGGTTTCATTTATTCAATGTTTAGTATTGTACTTAAAATTTTTTTGGAGATATGGTATTATTTATGTGCATTTTGAGAGAGAAAATGCCATGTTAAACATATACCTTATGTCTGATGTGGGAACTTATGATAAGAAATATCATGGTTATAGACACTTTTTTGATGAGATGTTAAATGACAATGCATTGTGTGTTATTACATAAAAATGAATTTAATTGCTTTCCTTTCTTTCATTAGTAGCAAGACCCTTTTTTTTAATGTTGCACTCTCCATTGACCATTTGCATGAATTTCTATATGCTGGTTTAAATGTGCTAGCTACAAATTTAGGACAACTAAGTTAGCTATAGTTCGGATCACTAAAAAAGCTACTAAAATCACTATTAAAAGAGTGATAAAGTGACTAAAGAAATTTGAATTAACGGATAGTATTGACTGTGTTCAATGTACCCTTTTGTGCCTAATTTTTACGATCATTTATTGTGTTTGATGGTTTTGCCTAGCTGCCCCTAACTTGCAAGATGATTTAAGCCTTACCCATTTTCCATTGTGCCTGATCCACCCCAAGAGTAAAGGTTTCCTACTGCTTCTTCTGTGATGTGATCCTTCCATTATCCCTTCCCCACTTTTAGTCATTTACTTTATAGTCAGATCTATCACATGCAAAGCATATTTGGTGAGGTATTTCATATTCGATAGTCCTTCATTGTCTGGTTTTAACTTGTTTTAAGTGTTTATATACTAAGATTTTCCTAAGACGTATCTACTAATTTATTATCCCACTGAATTCTGCAGAGTTCTTTCATGTGATAATAAATTATTTTCATTAATTGTTTATGTAACTGTCTTGCAGAATTTACTCTATGTAAATCCTGTCAGTTTTTTAACATGATCATTTGTGTCAAACTCATCCTAAGAAAAGAGAACTATAACTCAAAGATATGATCAACACGAATATATATTTATTTTTTCATCTCTTTTTTTTCTTATGAATCACATTGAAATTTTTTACCTTTACCTTTCATGTCTTTTTCATCTTCCATTTTAGGTGAACTTATTGAAAATAATGTCGGTCAAAGACTAATTATTCTTCAAAATTTCTTATTTTTCAGAGATTGACTAATTTATCTGTTTTACTTATTAAAATTAATTTATTTTTTAAACCTGTACATAAAGTTAGTAGTTAACCTTATATTATAAATAAATATATATATATATATATATATATATATATATATATATATTATCAGTTAAATAACTATTAGGATGATAACACAGTCCAATTTTATTATACATAATTTGATTTTATAAAAGCACTATAAATTTAAAAAAAAATACATAATGAAAACTTTAAATGTAAACACCTAATAATGTTATATAATATATATATATATATATATATATATATATATATATATATAATGATATTAATAATGAACTTGTTAGTTTTTATAATAAATATTTAATTGCTTCCATAAAATCCACATTATATTTTATTCCTTCATACAAAGTAAGTAGTTAACCTTATATTATAAAATAAAATATATATATATATATATATATATATATATATATATATATCAGTTAAATAACTATTAGGAGGATAACACAGTCCAATTTTATTATAAATAATTTGATTTTATAAAACACTATAAATTTAAGAAAAAATACATGATGAAAATTTTAAATGTAGACACAATATTATTTATATATATATATATATATATATATATATATATATATATATATATCATATAATGATATTAATAATGAACTTGTTAGTTTTTATAATAAATATTTAATTGCTACCATAAAATCCACATTATATTTTATTCCTTAATATAAGGTTAATAATGATATTAATAATTAATTTGTTAATTTTTATAATTTCATTGCTACCATAAAATTATACACATTATATTTTATTCCTTTTTTTTTCTTTTATATTCAACTTGGTCTTTATGATTTAAAATTATTATCTTTATTTATTTTTAACATTTAAAATTCAAATTGACGACGGCTTAAAAATGGTCTATAACTATTTTAACAAATCAAACAATTTTAAACTGTTAAAAATTTTCGTACATAAGTTATAAAAAAACTTTTGAGATAATTCAAACATTTTTTTGCAAATTTAAAGTAGAAACCCGAGGATTATTAGTCTCGCTTTTGGTATTGTTAGTTGCACAATTAATGAATTAGCAAGAAGATTTTAGCCTAAATCTGAATGATTAAATATGACCGTGAAAAGTTTTTCAACTATGAAATTTTCTTGTTGTAAGATGACCAGAGATCAACGAAAATGTTCAAACATTGAAAAAAAAAATATTGATTTTTTTTTTAAGTTTATTCTTATGTAAATTACTCAAACATAAGTTGTGTACTGAAAGAACACGGAAATATTCTTGACCTCGTACAACTGTTGCACCAGAAAATAGAGATATAGATATGATTTATGTGGAATATGCTTAATCACCTTAAGCAGGGTATTTGCTATACTCTGCACGCAAATAATGTTGTGAGGTCACATCTGTGTAACTAGTGGCATAGTGGAACCAGCAAGAAGTTGAAAGCTTTTAAGATTTGATGTTTGATTGTCATAAGATTATAAGGGACTGTCGAATCTTGAACAAGAAAGTGAAATAAGAGAAAGAAAATGTTCAGATCTTACTGTGTCAAACAGAGTTGTGAAGAAAATAAGATAGTTCCCTTGAATGTTTTATAAAAATTATGCAAACATTGAGTTATGTACTTCAAAAACATGAAAATAATTACTATCCGCATCCCAATGAAAGTTGGTAAATGTGAGAAATATTTGTCTGTTTTATGTGGAAGATACGAAAGTACTTTAAACAGGGTATTTGTTACACCCATGTGTTGATCTGCACACAAATACTGCCGCCGTCAGGTGATGATATAATTGAGGAACCAGCCGGAAGTCCAAAGCTTTTCAGATGTGATGTTTGATTGTTGTAAGATTGCAAGAATTATGGAATCTCCAAGAAGAAAGAAAGATGGGAGGAAAAAAATGTTCAAATCTTAATCTTAATCAGAATTGTTGAGATAAGAAAGTTTCTTATGATTTTATTCTAGAGAAAATTATTGCTTTTAAGTGATTTATAACCACCATTTCAGTTATAAACATGATTATTTTAAATGGTTTTTAAAATTTAAAGAACTAAAATATTCTTCTTAAAAAGTAAAATAGTAAACTGGAAAAAAAAAATGAAAGAGTAAGAATAAAATTTGATCCAAAAGTTCTGTAGATTAAGTAAATATATTATTGGATATTTGTCATTGAAAAAGAAAATAACCTTTAAGTTGTAATAAGAATCGGGTCAAGTAGAACCCGGTTTGAGTCAGAAGTGAGTGACCATTGTCTTTGTTTATTATAACTACTTTATCACCACCACTAACAGGATCGATAACCCCTGGCTTTTTCTGTGTATCCGAGGCATCTTCAAGCTCTGAATCTTGGATGGCTTCTCTACTCAACATGGTTTCTGTCCCACCAAGAATATCACCACCCTCACACGCCAGAACCCCTTCATTTCAAGCTCGACCAGTTTTGCCACCCTTTTCTCTCTCATTTTCCAGTACGTGACTCACAACTCCTCTTTCTGGTTGCTCTTTCGCTGAGCTCTTGTGTGTTCTGGATACCCTTTCGGGCCTTCTTTTGTTTCCCTTCCTCCAATGTGTTAACCAGTCATGCTCCAAATAGTTTCTCAGTAACCAACATGACAAAAGTTGCAGTTTTTATGTTTTTTCTATTTGTTTTGTTTTAATGGTTTGAAATTTTCGGCCTGTGTGTGGACATTGCAGGGAGGAGATTATCCATTAGAGCAACAGAAACTGATACTAATGAAGGTGTTTCTGGGTTTTATGGATTGATGTTGCTGTTCATTTCATTTCCCATTAATTTTGTTTTCCTCACAGAAAGTTTTGGTCTTTTTGTCCCAATTGGTGGGGTGTTTGATTTGAGCAGTTAAATCTCAGGCGCCGGGTACAGCGCCATCTAAAGCTGGTTCAAGCTTCAATCAGCTTCTTGGTATTAAAGGAGCTGCCCAAGAAACAGTGAGTCTACCTCAACAGTAATTGCAATTGTCTTTTCACTGTCTGATGTAGATTTATCGATTGAGTAACTGAACTTATTGAATCAATCTAAATTAACAGAATTGCAACTACTTGATTCCTTGAGCAAGAACTTTGCATGTGTGTGTTTATTGTAGTTCATGGAAGCTCAAAAACCTTATATATATATATATATACTAAAATAAGTGATTGTTTAATTACAGTCATAGAATCAATCTGTATGAAAAAATTGCAACAGTTTTATTACCACTTGATAGGGTTTTAACTTGCAGTTGCAGTTTTGATTTTGTTGCTATATTTGATATTAAGGAAAATTACAAACAAATGTTGATAATGCAGCTGCAATTGCAGTCGTAGAGACCCCAAAACCGTATTGCCTAAAAACTTACCAATTGTCCTTGAGCAGAAATTTTTCTTTACAAGTCAACTGACGACTGGATAGTTAGTTTGAATCGTTTGATGGAAGTTGTATATAGCTGTTTGAATCTGTCAAAACCAAATTACTGTTAGCACACCCTGAGCGTAGTACTAGAGCAAAGTTGCAAGAATTGGATCACAACTAACCCAGTTTTCTTAGTTGAAATTTGATGCTCTGCTGGATTTGCTTTTTATTTTACCTTGGAATAGAATTTGCTTGGGTAAGTTATTAGATTTTGATTATTGGATATTTAGCAGTAATTAACTACTTAATTAATTTTAATTAATATTTAAAAAATGTACAAAGAATTAAATGATTAAAGTAGTGATAATCTTTATTTACATTGCACAAAATTCAAGGGTAATTTTCTTTCTACATGAATATACTTTAAATATGTAAGATTGAACCGACTGAAGGACTGAAAAAAATGTGTTATCTCGTGCAACTAAAATGGGAAACAAAGCATCCTTAGTATAAGAAACTGACATGAATTTGAAACACTGAATTTCTCATTGAACTGTCATATAAGAAATTGTCTTCGTATTTTTATATGCTAACTCTTCTTAATCTGCATATTGCACTGGTGTACTGTACATTGATCTGAATGTGTCTTTTACAATCCACCAATGTTCATTAATCTATTCTTGTTTTCACACACATTATTGAAAGATAAGTTTAATTTTTAATGTTTGGTCACAGTAAGGTTAAATTTGGTTCTGAATTACTAACTATTGAATCTTCAAGTTCATTGCATAGTAAAATGATTATCTAATAACTCTTTTTGAAAAATATTAGCCTTTTATAATTGGTTCTGTAATGTACTGTGCAGAATAAATGGAAGATCCGTCTTCAACTTACAAAGCCTGTCACTTGGCCTCCATTAGTTTGGGGTGTAGTTTGTGGTGCTGCTGCCTCTGGTATTAAATTCTATCAATTAGCATAATATTGAAAGTGGCATGCATGATCACAAAGAGTTTGGTCCTGCATATTTATGGGATAATTGTTCACACATGTTGAAAGTTCTATATTGAATGCCCATCCTTCATGGTATAGATTCACACATGATTTGAAACAACTTGATGAAGTTCTCAATCTACTACGATCTCTGAGCAGGAAATTTTCATTGGAATTTTGAGGATGTTGCTAAATCAATTGTGTGCATGATGATGTCTGGCCCATTCCTGACAGGATATACACAGGTAATGTAATATAAAGTTTTGCCAGCTGCTATTGGATGGGAGTATCACTATCAACTGACATAAGTGAATTATTGGGCTTTTAATTTTTAGACTCTGAATGATTGGTACGATAGAGAAATTGATGCAATAAATGAACCTTATAGGCCAATTCCTTCTGGGGCAATATCAGAGAATGAGGTAAATTGTGAATCCGAGACCGACATATCTTTTCCAGTTGCGTATGTGTTCACCTTTTGCTCAAAATCCTGCAGGTAATCACTCAAATATGGGTGTTGCTGCTTGGAGGTATTTCTCTGGCTGGTATATTGGACATATGGGTGGGTACAGTACACAATAGTCTTATTATCCATCACTCTGAGTTCTTAATGTCAATTATCAGAAGCTTGATTGGAAAAGGTATTCTCCTTTACAGGCAGGGCATGATTTCCCTATAGTATTTTACCTTGCAGTGGGTGGAGCCCTACTGTCTTATATATATTCTGCCCCTCCTTTGAAGGTATGTTTAAAGAATCTCCTGATTTTTTCTTTCTATTTTCTAATCCTTTTGTCTATGATTATATTTGACCAACTTCTATATTTATTTCTAGTTAAAACAAAATGGATGGATTGGAAACTTTGCTCTTGGAGCAAGTTACATTAGCTTGCCATGGTGGGGTACCTTCTACTTTGATAAACTCTAATTGTTATAGATTTAAACTGTTTCCCTGGTTAGTGTACATGTCGGTTTTCTATCTTATATTTTCAAAGGGACTAGTTTAAAATAAACAAAACAATATAAGGATTAAAACAAATGAAATAAATAATATACTGAGATTAAAGTAAAATAACAAAGACTGAAATAAATAAAAAAATTACAAAGATCAAATGGAAAGTAATTTATTATGAGGCTTGATGCAGCTGCAAGGTTCATTCACTTCCCATACATACATTGAAACCAACATATTTCCAAACGCACACTGAGCCTTTTTTCACTTGGTAAGAGACGGGCTACATGGAGCCCTGTTTATAACATGATAAAAATGACTGCTTTAGAATCGCATTTTCTTGGGATGTGGCAAGTATTGCTGCAAGCATGTAACTGGGTTAATCCTACATTTCGTCAACGGAGAATTATGATTAATCTGACCTTGTTTGATTTACCATTATAAGATATATTTTCTTGACATGCACAGTATCAGAAAGTCTTGATCAATTTCTTACTGACAGGTGGGCTGGTCAAGCTTTGTTTGGGACTCTTACACCAGACATAATTGTTCTCACACTCCTTTACAGCATAGCTGGAGTATGTAGTATATGCTACATGGCATTCTGTTGGATATGATAATACGTCACATGATACCTTGGACTGTAGATTAATATTTTTGCTGTACCACATTGCAGTTGGGAATTGCTATTGTTAATGACTTCAAAAGTATTGAAGGGGATAGAGCTCTAGGGCTTCAGGTCTATTCTATTAGCCTCTGTCATTCAATAACAGTACTCTGAACTTTTTCATGTTTCAGAAATTCTACTCATGCACGGTCGTTGAAGTAGCTTCTGCTGACTTTTCTATTGGCTCCCTTGTTTGAGTAGTCTCTTCCAGTTGCTTTTGGTGCTGAAACTGCAAAATGGATATGTGTTGGCGCTATTGACATTACACAATTATCCGTAGCTGGTAAATTGTGATCCCTTAATATAAACAAGTAAACACTTTATATTCTATAATGTATTTTATTGTGTTACAGGGAACCACAATTGGCTATACCCTTATCGACAACTATTGTTTGACATTTGCTTTATTCTTTTTGTCTAAACCAGAGTTGTACTTGGGTTATAGTTTTTAACCATTTTTTGTGCTGTCATAGTCAGTTTTTTTGTAAATTTCTTTCCAAACCAAGTCTAAAAAATACTAGTATGGTTACAAAAATGATTCCTGATGTATTGAAGTTGCATTGTTTACTATGGAAACCAGCTTTTTAGGAGGGTTGAGGATTTTTGTTTTTCATTTCTTTTATGTATTTAATGAAGAAAAGGCAGGGGAGAGACCAGGTAGTTATTGAGTAACTGCTTTGAATATATAATGTTGTTATTCAATAAGTGAAATATTATTCTTCATATCTTTCTAAAAGTAACTGATGGTTCTTATGATCATTCTTATAGACTCTGCATTTGTTCTTTTCGGTGCTAATAATATATAAGGATAAAGTATCATGTTTCAGATGATTGTTGGATTTTGGTAAAGCAGTATTTTTCATTAGTAATCAATATTTACTCTTGTAACAAGAAATGCAAAATGGATCACATTCTAATGCAAAGAATTTTATGTACACTTACGGTTGCAGGATATTTACTTGGGGCTGATAAACCGTTTTATGCGTTGGCTTTAGTTGCCTTAATTATTCCACAAGTCATATTTCAGGTAAAGCAAACTATTATACACATGTTAGATATTAATAACAATCATGTGAGTGCTAAACGCTAAACCGTTCTTATCATTTGTGCCTTGCAGTTCAAGTACTTCCTCCAGGACCCTGTGAAATATGATGTTAAATATCAGGTACATAATGAATGCTTAAATATAGCTTACAAGCATGACAAAATGGAGGATGTTCATTGTATTTGAGATGATATATTAGTAATTATTTCAACTTTATCTAACATTTCTTTCTATTTAATTTTCAGGCTAGTGCACAGCCATTTTTGGTGCTTGGTCTGTTGGTTACTGCTCTAGCAACTAGCCACTGATCTTCATTCGCAAAGAAGTTACCGAAGGGCCATTAATTCTTATAGAATAAAGAAGGGACTCACCGATTAGAAGGATATGTGACACACCTTTCGTTTCCTCCTTATCTTTCTTGCTCTCTACTCTTATCCCCTTGCTCAATTTTTGAGGATGAGAAATGGTTTCTTTCTCTTTAGGGAGCTTTAAAGGACAATGAATTGTACAAAGTGTAGACATATACATTTCCCTTGAACCACGACCCTTTCCCTTGAACCACGACCCTTTTCACCTATCTTTGATTTGAGATAAAAAAAATTAAATCTATTTGAGATTTGAGATTTAATTTAAAGCTATTTTCGCTGTTCCCTCCCGTTTTGTTTTGATCCATTTCACCGTTCACAGCAGAATTCATTACCATATGTCCTTATTCATACAATAATTAAGCAGCACAAACATGGATCAATAGTATGATTTTCCAACACTAATATCACTAGTTTTTGTCTCTTGCATCATACTTTCTATGCACTCATGACAGTGAGAAAATTTATTCTCTACATAAAACATGCCTTCTTTGTTCATTGTGACACGAAAAAATTTATGCAGAACTGAACACATAACTTGATTGTTAGTTTCTATTTAAACTTTCATATGGCCAATATGAAAACTAGATGAAACTAGACAATAAACTTCATTCAACATTAAGTACTTAACACTTCCTTCAAGATCACTACAATAAACATAACCCATTTTTTACCCTAAGCGAAAGACTGCCTAGGCTTCATAAACCTAAATAGTTAGCATTACTTCCAAACAGGAGCATCAAAAAATATTCATCATAGTACTAGTCTATAGTCACCTACACATATTCACGGCTACATCAAAACGCAGATACTAAGCAAATACTACAAAACACTACTTCCTCACACAAACTTTAGTTTTTCTTAAACTTGGACTCATCGATTTCTATGCCTTCCTCTTCAGCACGTTCTCCACCAGACTTGTCCATGGTGCTGAGCCCTCCTTTGCGTCCCATCTCTTGGTACCCTTCTTTCCCCATCTGTTCCTTCCTTGTCTGCCCTCCTTTGGTTCCCATCTCATGATACCCCTCTGACCCCAGCTGCTGCTTCCTCGTCTGCCCTCCACGGCTCCTTCCTGCACAAACATTCACATCAGAGAAACTCATCTTAAATAAAAGAATAACAAATGTCTTCTTCAATGAAAAAAAAATTGACAATTAACATTTATTCTTGAGAAAGAGAGAGATTGCATATGCATGCATGCCTTCAGCAAGATGTTCTTGAGCCTCAAGACTCTTCCCTCCAGTTCCCCCAGGAACCACAGTTTCGCCTTGCTTTGCCCTCTCATCAAGTTCTTTGCGGTCTTCTTGTGTGGATGCCATGTTATTTTCGTAGACTAAGATTTTTCACACCTCAGGTAAAGACTTCAAGATTTTTCTGATGCCTGAGGTAGAAATGTTCATCATTTTATAACTTCAGAATATTATTATGGAAATGTAGGTGCTGGCATGCATGCACACGTGGCTTTAGGTGAAAGAGTACACGCACTTGTAAGGTGACACTGAAGATGGCATATAATGACACATACTATTCTTTGTCTTTAAATTATGTTACATGAAATATAATTTATAATGTGATTTGGGAATAAAGGCCATCTAACTATTAAATTATTATGCCTATCTAATTTAGATAAAACTAAACATTTTATGAATGTGATTTTTTATACTTGAAATTTACTTGCATTTCAAAATATTATGCATTAAAGTAAAAGTGAATGATAAAGTATCAATAACTTTTAAATAATATAAAAGTTTATTGATCTGCTATATTTGATAAAAAAAAGTGAACTGAATGTTTGATTAATGAAGTTAAATATCTAGAAAAATGTTATTTAATTGTTTATTTACGATTTCGGTTCTCTATTTTTCTTTTAAATTTTAGTTCATCATTTTAAAAAATATATATAATTTAAATTCAATACTCAATTTTGTACAAGTGGAATTTTATATTTTAATTAAATAACTTATTTTTGTATGGTTTCTTAGTTGAATATGTTAGGTTTAGGATTCAATTACACTAAAATAAAAGAAATAAAAACGTTTCTGAAATTGATAAGTATAAACTAATTTGTGAATTTTTTTAAAATTTGAAGACTAATATTAAAAAAAATAGGAGACCAAAATTACAAATAAGTTAATTTATTAAGGGAGAGTGTTAATTAAAGAATTTTATATATTAATTTAAATAAATATGAAATTAAATATTGTTCTGTTATATCAGATTAAAGAAGAAAAAACTGATTTATTAATATAAAAACTGATCAATAAGACACATTATAAAATTAGCTAAATAATTATCAAATATATAGTATAAGGATTGGTATACTTCTCTCAGAGAAATTATTAAGAAAATAATATGTTTATTTATCATTGTTATACTTTTATTTTTATTTTTATTTTGGCCTTAATTGGGAAAATAAATAAGAATATAATCTGATACGTAATCAAACAAAAAATCATAAATCTATATTTTTTTTATAGGGAGCAATTATAATTTGTTAATTTCCAACCATACAATTAACCATGAAAGAAATAATTATAAAAACTAAAATTACCTTGTAGTCTTAAAGAAACAGAGTGCAAATATTCGTATTTATGAAGCAAAAGGTGACATTTAATTGGAGAATTTCTTAAAGAATCATTGGTGACAGTGAAAGAAAGAAATCAACTAAATATTGTCCATTGGTTTCTTTCTCTTCTCTGTGAGTGCATAAAATACGTTTAAAACGTAATCGTTTAATACTTTGAGACTTCAAGTACAGACGTGGCTAAACTTTGATTTTGTCAAGTCTTCCTTTTTTTTCCATGCCATGTTACCTTCAACTCTGCCCCACGATATATACCTCTCCCATTCCTTTTGCCAGAACAGAATCATTGGCTCCTAGTTAGAAGGTTACCAGATTTAGAGAAAGAGAGATTTAGAGAAAGAGAGAACAAGATATGTCTTCATTGAGGTTGGTGTACTTATCATCACTGTTAACTTTGTTTGAAGATGCTGCTAGTCACCATTATCTTTTACATGCTTATTTTGTAGTATCTCACTATCTCGGTTTTCAGTGTAGAGTTGCACCAAATATATGTTTGACCCTTTTGTTTCTTCTCAATGAAGGTGGTTAGGAATCTGTTCATAGAGTTGTCAGAGAACCTTGACAAGTTCTCAACACTGTTGTTTACTCTTATTACAGCAACAAACACTATGTTCATAGAACAGCAGAAGGAGATGATGCTTCTGGTTTTGACCATTGTTCTGTACTCCTTCTTGGTGATCATTGGAACAATACTTCAGATGCATAACAGAAGCCTTCTTCCAATCATAATTTGTGGCATGTTTCTTGTGGGAGGTGCTGCCTCATTTCTGGCTTTGAATATCATCTCATTAAGTGTCGCTATTGTCACTTTGGTTTTGTGGGTTGGAATTTTGACATTGGTTGTGTATATGTATGTTGTCCCTCAAAGAAGTTCATGTTTGTCGCTACCTCTCTAGACAAAAGCAGAGAAACCCTGCCAAATTCTGTTCACATTTATTTAGTGTCATTGTTTCAAATTTAGGCTTTGTTTTGTATCTGTTATGGTTTCCTTTGTTTTTAGTCTGAGTTTGGATTCTTGAGTTGGAAAGAATCTGTCATGAAATAGTAGTAACTTTCTTGTTTTTAATAGTTACAAAATGTCGAGCTTTTCCCCTTTATGGTTATTTTTCAACAATACCTTAAAATCACTTTTTAACAATTTATAAAATATTGCAAATAATTATACATATAATTAATTATTAAAATAATACCATTTTCAATATGTCCAAACACACTTTTAATTGAAGGTATTTTTCTTTTTGTTGGAGATAAGAATGCAAGATCAATGATGAATGTAAAAGAAACAAACAAATAAATGAAGACGATGAAATCAAAGTTAATGACCTGTTAATTGGTGAGCAAATAAATATCACCACAAAGAAAAAGATAGATTTCACCCTTTACTGTAAGTAGTGCAAATTTTGGTTATCTTAAATAAAGTCTTGAATTTAAGTATGAAAATGAGAAGTTATGAATAAGAAAGAAAATTTCATTTCAAATAATCAATAGATCCCCAATAACAGTCCGAAACAACTTAGGCCAAAACCTCAAAAAGAATATATCCAATTTCATCAGTGACGATGTGTGTGAATGCAAAATGTAAAATTAGTAATAAAAGAAAGTATAAAACGTAGCGCGTTTAGTACTTTGTAGGGTCCCATAAGATTTTTTACAGTAGAGAAGGTTTTTTTAATGCATCATTCCCTTTCAATTTATCCATATATCTATGAAGTTATGATAAACTAAAAACTTAACATCGATATAAACGTTGACCAAAATAATATTACTATAACTTATATAAGGTCAAAATATTAGTTTTTTCTAAATGAAAAAGTATTTATTTTACATTCCAAATTCTTTTTATTTCCATCACTGTTATTTTGAATAATTATTCTTCGTTTCATTTTTTTTATAGGGATGACAATTAAATTCGTACTTACGGTGATTAATCTATTTTTGTTCTAAATTTGACGGAAAAAAAAATTAAGTTGACCGAGAACGGGAATGGGGTTAGTTTGGATTTTTTTCGACTTTAAAATGTCGAGAACGGAATAGAGGTTGGGATTGGGATGAGTATTGCAATCCTATTCCGGTCTCGTTACGTCCGACTTTATATTTAAATTTAAATTTTAGATTATTAACATCTTAAAAGTATTTATTTTTTCTTTTTTCATTATATATAAAGTCATTTTTTATATTTTACCATTTTTACTTTTTTTTACTCATCTTTTAATTCTTGTCTCTTTTTAATCTTTTATATTAATTATATCATTACATTATTTTCTTTCTCTTACCTTTCACATCTTCATATTTCCTTAATCTCCCAAATCAATTTATTTTTACAATCTTTTCAACCAATTTAACTAATACAAAGTTATTTTTTCTTCTTCTTTATCTTTTTTAAATATTTTACATAAATCTTAATAATAACTAATATTATTTTATTTATAATTTATCATTATTAGGTTTTATTATGTCATATTTTTTTATCTTATTATTCTTATTTGTCATATATCAAATTTTATTTTAATAAAATAATTGTATTTTAAAGGATTAAAAAGAATTAATATTTTCAATTTTTATTACTTTGAACTAATTAAATAAGAATTAATTTATTAAATATTTTCTTATAAATTATAAATTTCATAATTTTAACAACTTAAAAAAGAATTAACATAAACAAACGCTTGAATTAATAATAATAATAATAATAATAATATAAGCATTCTATATTTATATAAAAAATAATTAAATATTTCTTTTATATACATATGTTACAAATTATAAAATTATAAATATTTATTTATGTATAAAAAATATATAAAAATATTAAATTTTATTTATTATAAGTATAACTTTTTTAGAAATAATGTAGATCTAAGAAGCGAAATACAACGAGAATAGAAATGAAAATTTAATTTCTAATCTCAACGAAGATCGAGGACGGTTAAAACAGTTATAGAAGAAGATCAGGAAGACAAAACTTGTCTCAGTCTGCTCGTTGTGATACGTAAATCTATTCATTTTAAGAATATTTGTGTATTCATACATTCATTTTTTTTCATAAATTAAATAATATAAAAAAATCTAATATTTTTTAAATTTTAAATTGAATCTGTGTGAATTTTAACTTACTTTCTAGATATCTAACAATTCATAAGTATTAATTAATTTAAGAGTTAATATTAAGATTAAGATTTTTGAAAGATAAAATTATGGATAAGAAACATTCTTCTGATCCCTAAATAAAAATAAAAGAATTTGGGAAAATATAATTTTATTTTTCTCCTTTAACAATGTGTGACGGCCGGAACAACAATGGCTTTTTCATAAACCATTTTAACATCTTTCAAATGCTTCTTCATTCACACTTCATGCTATCTATTTATCCTACCTCTTCTTTCTGTTATTCACCAATATCATATTTTTGCTTGTGTCTGTGTTTTCTGTGACATTCTGCATGAGCTATATTTATAGCAAAACATCATCTTATCGTATAGTTCTAGACTTGCTTGGATCACTTTGGCCATGCGGATTGGAATCTTCATCATAGGATAAAAAATTGACTCCTATTTCAACTTTAATTCATTAAAGTTGAAAATTCACTCTCAAACTTTGTACCTTTTGTATATTGAACAGAAAGTTATGTGCCTCTGGCGCAGTTTGCAGCAATCAAAGTTTGCATGTCACTGTTTCTACTTTGTCTTCAATTTTGTTTAAGTTTCTGAGTTTTATTTTAAAATGGTTATTTGATAATTCACGGCTTATTTTATATAAATTTTAGTTATATAAAAAGATATTTACCATATATAATGTACAAATTTAAACACTAATTATAATTACAAATATAAACTCAATAAGTAATATGAAATAATTAATTATGTACCCCACATTTTAAATATATGTATATGAATGTAAAATTGGAATGTTGCATTCTTTGAATATGGAGTCAATGATATATCATTGAATATTTTGTGAAACTTCTATACATTTAATTATAATTATTATAAAAAAATTATTTCCTTATATAAGATTAGGTTAAGTTTTTTCTTATATCTATATAAAAGGTATTTCTTTTGTTATAATCTTGTTAGAAAAATAAATAAATAAATGTAACTCACCTTAATGAGAAGTTTTAAAACTTACAATAAAACTTAAAATTAATGGTAATAAATTTAGTGAACAGTACATAGAATTATCCAACTGAGATGATAATATAGGAACTTATATTGGAAAATTGATAATAACCAACTTGATTGAGGTTAATTATATAAAGGAAACACTGTCTCATCAGTCATAAATGTTACTCACTATTAATCATCATAAAGAATAAGAACAAGAAAAAAAGATAAATAAATAAATTAGAAAAGATGATTGAAGAGTTTATTTTTATTGGATTTCTCGTGAATAAGTTAAGAACTCCTTGGTCATTTATACAAATAGTAGACTTTAAGATTACTATAATGTATAATAACTTTTTAGTATTTAAGAATACATAAAGTTACAACTTACCTGGAATATAACATATAATTTGAAATTTTATCGATTCTCCTTCTATTTATACTTCTTCTACTTCACTTCAAGCACTCATCTTTTTATTTTTCATATTTCTACCTTTCTCTCTGTCACTCCTCCACTTACTATTTTTCTTTTCAATTTTTTTTAATTTTTACATTTTTTTAAGTAACTTTCTATTATTTTTATTCACTATTATAATATAATATGTATATTATTTGTTATCAATTAGATAGTTATTTTAATATTTTTATGATTCTCAGTTTTGATATTAAAATACAAAGAAAAGAAAATTGAGTGAAGTTTTAAAAATATTGAAGAAAAGAATTATATACTCATTTTCGTCAGATAAACAAGATATATTATAAAATAAACTTTAACTTATGAAATTTAAATTCAATAAATAATATTATTATCGAGCAACATTTATTATTTTTATAATATATAATATTGTTGAATACAATTAAAATATATTTAATTTCATATATATTTGTTTTATATTAACGTTAAATATACATAAATAATTATATAAATAATAATTATATATAATACATTGTTTTTATACCATAATTGATTTTAATGTAAATATATTATTCAATCAGGTCTTTCATCTAAAATTCTTAAATTCGTACCTAAAAATGTAAGCACAATTTTCTATATATTTAAAAAAGAATATTATGTATTCAAATTAAGATAATATTTAATAAGGTAAGATAACAAACGAGGGCTTATTTACTTTCGCAAACTAAGGTTATAAGGTAACATCGACTCACTCTTTATAAAATTATATTTTTAGGTTTATTAGATTTTACCTGTTATTTAAAAAAAAATTAAACATTGTCTCACAAAAATGTATTTGTTAGATAGCATAGATTTTTTCTTTTCTATATTTCACAAACCATAAACTTTAACCTTAACCCTAAATGATGATATTCGTCCACCTTATCCATAAAAAAATTTAATACTTATTCTATTCAGAATTTCATCAATTATATTTAAAAAAAATAGCTGAATTTCACTAATATTTTAATATTAACAACAGTAATAAATCTAGAATATTAACTTTAGAAAAGTTAAATAAAATATTATTAATAAATAATAAACAAATATAAACAAATATAAAAATATAGGAAGTCAAAAATATAAATATATAAATAAGTATATTTAGTGATAATTTGAAGAGATTAAAATTATAAATATATATTCGTTATGGTTCATAATTAAAAATATTAAAAAAAAACATCTTAATAACAATAATTATATGATGAATTATATATAAGATTTTAAAAAATATTGTCAAATTTTTTATTAATCTTTCATGATTTATTCAATTTTTAGTGAATCAAGTAGTTTTGTGCTTGTTTGAAGTGTCAACCCATGTGTTTTCAAAATAAAAAGAGATGCTTCGTTGTACATGCGAAACATATTTACATTATATTAAAACTCAAAACATTAGAAGTGTGAATACAAGGAAACTCAACCCCTTGTCACGAATTTCAATCTGGTTAAGTTGAAAAAAATTAATATTTTTAATTATAGATTAAAAGGAGTTCATTTACTTAACTTGTAGATTAAATCGGTAATAAGTTGATTTTTTTAAATTTGTAATATTATAATTTTGTATACTCGTATATAAATATAAATTTGTGAAAAAGGGAATATTTTAACAAATTAACTCACCTAATTTAATTATTGTAATGATTTAAAAAATAAAACATATATTTTAACGAGTCAATTTATTTAATCTATCAATCTTGGTGAGTTGAGTTAATTGTAAAAATTTTAGATCATAAAAAAGTGAGTAAAATTGAGCTAATTCATTCTTAATGCAACTTATAGTAAATCAACTGATGTGTCTAATTGTCTCACCTTGACACCCTTACACAATTATATAAAAAAAAAAAAAAAAGTCATATGTTACGTTCTTACTCAACTTTTCAACTTTGAGATTTATTTTTTATAATAATATTATTTGTTCTTGTATAAAAATATAATCATTATCAATGTACAACATAAATAACCCTAAAGTAAACTAATATATTTAGAACATATACCAAACTAACTCATCATAATATCATTAACAATTTAATTGGCATCTCATTTCATATTCATAGAACTTTATAGCTTCTTCATAGTTAATACATCACATGCAATGGCATTCTAGCTTGTTCATTATGTAATATTCTATTTCAATTTGACATTATATACACCTCTATCGACACATTATCACAATTATTAACACTTGGACAGTTTTTGAAAAACTAGTATTTAGTTTGAATTACAAACTAATATTGGTCAACCTTAATAGGCATTTATAATGGAAATAACATAAATTGTTTTTCTCTTGAAAAAAAAATGTGAAATAAAAGTCTCACAATATCACATTAATTTACTTTCACTAAGAATCTTTAACATTTCTAAGAAATACATTATTTTATATATTTTTATTTAGATTTATACATTATAATATTAAATGCATAATATTTAAATAAATGTGCAATAATGAAATCAAATAATATTGAAAAATATGATGCATTAAATTAATTTTCATCATTCTCTCATGTAATTTTTTGTCAAATATATTCAACCAAATTTGTCTAAAGTTGGTGGTAAATGTTTTTATCTTGAATTATTGTTCTCCTTTGAAAATATGTAGATATTTAAAATCGAGATGAAGACCCGAAGATACATCAACGATCAACATGTCATCTTCCCTCATATCATAATCAACATGATTTTGATTAGTATATTATCCATCCTCAACAATTATATTATGCAATATGATATATAGATAAATTATATTCTTTAATGTATGAGTATCCAAAAAATATTTCAAAATACGTATATTTGTAAATCAATATCAGAGGACTCTAAATATACGTTGAATATCCTTTATGGTTGACTTTTGTTATTAAGCAAATAATTATTGTTTCTCCTTGTGACATTGAAATAACTTTCACAAATGTGGCAAACTCTGAATAATATCATGTGTTGTTAAGTAATATCTCATATCATATTATGTTTCATTCATGGTGTAGTATACCACATGCGTAGAACCTAATATAATTTCGTTAAATACATTACATGCATTTAATACAGTAATATTATTATTTGATCTTGTGATACCAAAACATGCATGTCAAATCTACAAGGCAAGTGATATCACAACTTAAAAAATGATTATCGAGTAAACATGATCACTTTGAAAAAATTAACTTTTCCATGCAACTTATAAGCCATTTGTCTATTCCTAATACATACAATCAATTAATCTCAACATACCTAAAAAGTTATGTGTCACTCCTTGCCCAGTACAAATAAGCATTCCACTATGGTTTTTCACTAATTTAAATATATTCATCAACACTATTAGCAGGTGTGCCACAAGTCAATATGGGAATAACAACAATGCATTTTTACAAAGGTGATAGACCTCTTCTTTGTGTTACATATTACCTCAATGGGAATTAATCATCGTGATTGTCAAGGGTTTTCACAATTCTAATAAAAATATTCCTCCACATATGAAAACCTTCTTAGAAATTGAGATTTTGTGTATACAAGATTTTCAACAAAATAATAATTGAACAATCGATGATGACTTTTTTCACAATTTCAATGAACTACTTTTCGTCTTTGTTTGTCACCATCAGTGTCGTTGACTTGTTGTTAGTACTAAACTATTAACCTCATGATTTCTTTATTATTGTCGTCTTCAAATTCTTTATCCATGTCTTGATCCAACAATGTGTCTAAATCGATGCTTTCAATATCTATTGTATGGATAATTGAAGTGTTTGAAGTCAGCGAATAATATTGTAATATTGGAAGAAAATGCGAGACATTACATAACTATACATAGATTCACAATGACTAGTTTTTATAACTCATTTACACAATGACTGCAATTCATTTTCATAACAAATAATACATTTTGTAACAATTACAATTAATTATCATAACAACTAATACATTTTAAATTCTCTTTTTACATGATATAGTAACAAATTTTTTTTTATCTTCACGTTATTTCTCATACATGTTAGACATGTCATTCATGAGGATTTCATTCCAAATGCTTTTTTTTACTTCTTTAACTTAAACCATTCATCAAACTTTGTGTTTTTTTTTTCTTTATTGCACTTTCTATGTCAAATAAATTAATACGAGAACTAGCACTTAATACCAGCTTTCCTTTGATTAACATCTAGTTAGTAAGGTGATATTTACTCTTTTGAGATTTTAATTGTATGCTCCTTGATTAATGACTAATCAACTTCAATAATTCGATTTGTTGATACATTCCATCATGGTCGAATTAGAATCGTATCCTCTAATATTAAAAATGTTACATGAGGTTTCCTCTAAGACATGATTTCACTATTTTTATCAAGATAGATAGTATCAAGTCCAATTAAGGAATGAAGCTCTAAATTGGATGAAGGGTGAATGATATTCATATTTGATACTATTGGGGTGTGGAAACATAAAAAAATAGTTGTGGATAAATATAATTTTGGGATTTTCAGTGGTAGGAGATGATTGGTTTTGCAATAAATTATAATAATTAAATTGATTAGAATCCATAACTTGCTAAAAGTATATAGTAAAATATATAAGAAGAAAAAGGGTGAAATGGAGAATATGAGAATTTTTTTATTTGTAGTTTAGTTTTTAGTGTTTAAAATTTATTAACGTTAAGTGGTAAAATTCAAAATTTTATACATGTTACACATTGCACTTAACAACTATAAATCTAAAAGTCCAATTTTTTTTTTCCACTCACCATTCAATGGTACAATTTTTTACTACCCACTATGATTATATTCTTTTTCCATTGCAAATATTATTCCTCTAACCTCCTCTTCCTTTTCCTTTGGTTTTTCCTTTCTCCCTTCTTCTTCACCTTTTCACCTTCTCCTTTCCTCTTTGACTCTTCTCTTTCTATCTTCCTCTTTTCCCTTTCCTTATTCCCCTTTTATTTCTTGCATTATCACTATGTTTGTCGCAACATCTCCTTATGATTCCGTCTCACTACCGTCATGACTCGTTATGGGTATAATTTCTCTTTGCATATAAGAATTTTATATATCTATTTGTTGTGATTGTGATATTGTATTATTGTTGATTGTTGTTAATTGTTGATAATTTTTATCATGGATCTATAATATTTTGGTAAATATTGTATGAATTAGGTTTCAATTTGCAAGAATTGATGTGTGGATGGTTTGTGCAATTGTAAAATAATATCCTTTTATTTTAAGGAATGTTTATTTCAACAAATAACTTTACTCAATTTTGAAGCAATTTTTGGTGTCATGTTATCCTTTCTAATGGAAGAGTTATTTGAAGCAATTTCAAGCATTTCTTAAGCACTCACCATTCAAAATGTTCTTAAATACTTAACACTCAATCCTGTGAATAAATCATAATACATGAAAGTAATTTTATTATGATACACTCATCGAGTAATTGATGACAATTTTATCTCCAGTTAACCACCTAATATCTTAACTTATATGTGTGGAGGTTATTAATATAACCTAGAAATCTCATATTGAGTTCCTTATCATAATACATACATTAAATGTGCTTTTATTAAAAAATGAATTTGTGAAAGTGGAAAATAAAATAAATAGAATACAAAATGGAGTTATTTTGATTGAGAAGAGTAAAAATAAGTGAAATAAATTATTTTATTAACGATAAATTTATTTATTATTTTAATATTGTTTTTAATTATTTTAATATTTTTTATAATTGTTAATATTATAGTAAATTATAAAAACAAATATTATTAAAATTTATATTAATTAAATATTTACTTTTATTTTATTATGATCTTTTCTTTAATTTTAGTGACTTACTTTACATATATGTAAAGAAAGTTTTGTACCTTGAAATTAACATTTTTCCTCTTTAAAATGTTAACAAAGCTCATAATAAGAATAAGTAGTATTTCTTGGTCCCTTCTCTTTTCATATATTGATCCAAATAAATAATAAGGATATTTATTACTCTAACAATGATAGGTTACTTAAGCTACATTATTGTCATATCCACTCTCTTTGTCACTCAAATTCTAACCAATCCCACATGAAACTTTATTTATTGAGTATCAACTGATCACTTGAATGAGAAATTTTTATAACAAAATCTTTACTCAATATCTTCATCCAAATTAACACTTAAGCAAGATATGTAAAATAACAAGCCCTCAATAATTCCATAATATGTCATGTTGGTTCATAACTCTCTAATTTATTTTAACTCACATAAATTTAGTGTTTTTACTCTCATCACAACCAATTTACTTAATTAGACCATTTTACAAAATGTTAAGTTCTAGCAATATGAATTAGTATAATATAAATTGAATTATAATATTAATTTAGATTGATTATGATGATCATCAACATTTTAATATAGAATTATTTAAGTATATATCATAAGTAACTTACTTATCATCACAACTGGAATCAATATTCATGATCATAAACAACTATATCTCAATACTAATCATATAAACAATTATCAAATCTAAATCAAAATAACCTAACTATACAAATCACACTTCTTATAATTTCTTAACTTATGTTGCTAAGGTACATTATTACTATGTTTCTATTCGTTACTCCTAATGTATTATCTTAAAATTTTAAACTAGTTTATGTTATCTAAATAACTAGAGTCTCCAAATATAAATTTAAAAGAGGTATAAGATAAGAAACTCTAACTAATCCATAGATGAAACACTATATTGTATTACTAATGTTGAATATAGAAGAAATAGAGTTTGAGATTAATCTCCCTTGTGTATAAATCACACATAGGATAGTCTATTTATAGTAGAGAGATACAACTAAAAGAGTAACTGAAAGTAACAGAATAAACAGAAGATATTGTTTGATATTGTGGTTAATAATATCTTAACAATATCAAATAATATCTAAATAATATCTAACACTCCCCCTCAAGCTGGAACATACAAATCGTATGTGCCAAGCATGTTACAAATATAATCAATTCTAGGACCCCGTAAAGATTTAGTAAAAATATCTGCTAACTGATCACTTGAATTAACAAACTCAGTCTTGATGTCTCCATACATAATCTTTTCTCGAATGAAATGACAATCAATCTCAATGTGTTTGGTCCTCTCATGAAAGACAGGATTATAACTAATATGAAGAAGAATCTGATTGTCACACACAAGTGACATTTGAGTGACATCTCCAAATTGTAACTCTCTAAGCAATTGCTTGAGCCAAAAGCAGTTGAGGTCATAACTCTATATTCTGCTTCTGCACTAGATCTTGTCACAACACTTTGTTTCATACTTTTCCATGAGACCAAGTTACCACCAATGGAGACACAATATCCAGACACAATATCCTTCTATCCGAAGGAGATCCTGCCTAATCAGCATCTGAGTAGCAAACAACTCTTGTATGATTATTAGAATCATATAACAATCCTTTTTCAGGAGATCCTTTAATATACTTTAAGATAGGAATGACTGCATTCCAATGATCTTCACATGGGGAATTAAGAAATTGGCTTACCACACTGACTGCAAAGGAAATATCAGGACGAGTAACTGTAAGATAATTCAATTTTCCAACCAATCTTCTATACTGCTCAGGATCAGGTATAAGCTCCCCCTGATTTGGTAGAAGTTTAGTATTGGGATCCATGGGCGTATCAACAGACTTTGAATTCATCAACCCAGTTTCCTCCAAAATATTCATGGCATACTTCCTCTGATATATAACAATACCATAATTGGATTGTGTCACCTCAATACCCAAGAAATATCTAAGTTTATCAAGATCTTTGGTCTGAAAATGGTGACAGAGATGTTGTTTCAACTGAGAGATGTCATGGTTGTCACTACCTGTAAAAACGATGTCATCAACATATACTATCAAGAAAACACATCCAACACTTGAGTGTCGATAAAAGACAGAGTGATATGCTACACACCGAGCCATACCAAATTGTTGAACAACCTTGCTAAACTTTCCAAACCAGGTCCTAGGAGACTGTTTTAGGTCATATAGGGATTTGCGAAGACAACATACCATCCCAGAAGTCTTCCCCTGAGCAACAAACCTAGGAGGTTGCTCCATATAGATTTCTTCTTGCAAATCACCATTGAGGAAAGCATTTTTAACATCTAGTTGATAAAGAGGTCATTGTTGAAGAGCGACCATGGCGATTGTTGAACATTCAAGGACTTGATGTTGCAAATAATGATCATGAAGAATGTTGATTTTGATGATGATCCAAGAGCTTAAAGACTTAGAGTATTGAAGATTGAAGATTGATGTTTTCTGTATTGTAATAACTCTGTTTTAGTTTGATTGAGTCTGTAATTATAGAGTCTAAGATAGCCTGTACATAGTCCGTAACTTAGAAGCTTCAAAATGCTCAAATTTATCATGCAGGTTCGGCTTTAATCGATTATATAGGGAAATAATCGATTAAAACAATGGAGAAAACCATTTTCAAGATATACTCACCGTTTTAATCGATTAAAACATCAAAATAATCGATTAAAAGGTCAAATAATCGATTATTTCACCAAATAATCGATTAAACCAGAGAGGATTGGGTTCTGCGTATTTGGCTCTGCTTTTAATCGATTAAAACTCCATTTAATCGATTATTTCAATCTGCTTTTTGTTTTTAAATTTCAAATTAACCCTATTTTCGAAAACCCAATTACCAAGAACCCTAGTTTCGAAATCCCCAATTCCTTAACCCTAATTTCCCTACTTAAACTCTGCTTTGGCACTCGAAAAATATGAACAACTAAAGAACAACTCTTTCCATACAAAAGTTAAGTGTCGTGAGTGCCGTAGAACTGTTTGTTGCAAGGAAAGGGGGCTTTTGGAAACTCTGGTGTGAGGCTAGAAGCGATAAGAATCACTAAGTGGAGTTCTTAGTGGATTGAGTGCTGTGCCGCCTCCTGGGAAAGTCGTTCTTCTGGGCTTTTGGAAACTTGGTGTGAGGCTAGAAGCGATAAGAATCACTAAGTGGAGTTCTTAGTGGATTGTGTGTCAGTGCCGTCTCCAGGGAAAGCTCGTTTATCATCTCTTGTGGATTTCAAGAGAGGTTTTATCTTTAACTTTATCTTTTTCATTATAATTTGTGTTGTAACAACTTTGTTCTTAGTGACAAGCGTTAATCCTCTTTTGAGTGATTAGCAACTCGGACGTAGGGTCTTTTGATCCGAACCAAGTATAAACCTACCGTGTAATCTTCTCTACTCTTCTCTATTTACATTTACGCAGCTTTTTAATCGGTAAAATTTGGGGAAATTTTGAAAACCTAATTTTTATTAAGAAACCAATTCACCCCCTCTTGGTTTTTGTCCGACCACGCGAACATTCGCTCGCGCGATTCTAACAAGTGGTATCGAGCTTGCTTTGATAGTCATTCAAACTTTTCGAAAATGGCCTGGACAAAATCAAACTTTTGCCGAAGGTGCGTCTATCAACAGCACTCCCACTTTTGCGGGTCAAAATTATCCTTTTTGGAAAGTACGTATGCAAATATTTTTAGAGTCTCGTTGATAGAGGTGTTTGGGACGCAATTTTAAACGGTCCATTTGTTCCTAAAATTACGTAGAACGGTGTTGACGTTCTTAAACCTTTTGATAGATGGACTGCCGACGAAAGTCGAAAAGTACAATTTGATGTTAGGGCTAGAAACATTATTTCATCTCGCTCTAACCCTTGATGAGTTCTACAGAATTTCTATTTGTAAAAGTGCACAGGAAATGTGGGAAATGCTTAGAGTAACCCACGAAGGAACCGACGACGTCAAAAGAGCACGTAAAAATTCTCTAATTCAAGAGTACGAAATGTTCCTGATGCAACCAGGCGAAACGATATTTGACGTACAAAAACGCTTTCACTCATATCGTGAACCATCTCACCGGACTAGGTAAAATTTTTGACGTTGATGAATTAAATGTTAAAATTTTGAAATCTCTCGGATAGGAAATGGCAACCAAAGGTGACTGGCCATCTCTGAGTCACAAAATCTTGCCACTATGTCTATGGCGGCGTTGTTTGGAAAGCTTAGGGAGCATGAACTTGACCTTGGAAGACTAAATGAGGAAGAGGGTCAATATCAAAAGAAGAACCTTGCTTTCAAAACCGAGATTTCAAAAAGCAATAATAAGAAAGAAGAAGAAGAAGACTCCGAAATTGATGAAGAAGAGATGAGTCTTTTTATAAAGAAGTTCACCAAGATGATGAAAGCAAAAGGAAGACATCCTTTCAAAGGTAAGGGAAAGGTAAAAGAAAATTCTTCCGTTAATATAAAATGCTTTGGTTGTGGTGAAGCAGTGGCATATGAAGACCGAATGCCCAAACAAGAAAAATGATGAACATAAGGGCAAAAAGCAATTCAAGAAGAAAGCATATATTGCTTGGGATGACAAGTGATTCAAATTCGTAATCAAGCGACTCGTAAATTGAAGCAAACATTTGCTTGATGGCAAATAACAACAATTCTTCTGATGTTGAGGTTAGTGATTCCGATTCATCCTCTTGTGAAGAAAATGATCATGATGAATTACAAAATGCTTATAATGAGTTATTTACTGCATTTATGGATATGAAAAAGGAATATAAAGTAGTAAAGAAGAATCTAAGAAAATCTGAAAAGGAAAATGAGTCCTTAAAATTGAAAATTGCATGTTTAGAAGAAAAGGAGGTAGCTAATACGAAAATTGTATGCTTAGATGAGAATAAGGACTTAGCTTGTGCAAATTGTAAAGAGCATGAATATGACATAGATATTCTTAACCATTTGCTTGACAAAGCCGAAAAAGAAATTGATGATCTTAGGAAGAATGAAATGGTTTTTGCTCAAAATAATGTAAATCATAGAGTTCCTTTGAAAAAGAGTAAATCTAAAAAGAAAAGAATATGGGTAGAAAAAGGAACTAGAGCATGTCATGTTAATAATGTATCTTATTCTAAAGCTACTCCAAATGCATGCTTCTATTGTATGAAACAAGGTCACACTTCAAATAAGTGTAAAATTAAACATTTTGGTATTCCAAAAGGTAAATATATTTGGGTTCCAATAGTTAAATAAATCTGTTTGTCTCTTTTATTTATTCAAAGAAAATGGATCATTTTGTATGTTTTAAACAAAATGCTTAGGTAAAATGATTTTATCTTTTCTATCGCATAAAGATTCTTCTCTTAAAGATTTTTGCGAGAAGCCTCTAAAATTGTTTTAAATAAACTTCAAAATAAAGTATTTTTACAAAAGCTTTCTTAAAACATGTTTTTAATCGATGCAGCTTTTGAAAGAACCAAATAAAATCACTTAGAGTGGTCAAAGAAGTGTTTTTACAAGCATTTTAATCGATACAACCGGTTTTTAATCGATTAAAACCATTTAGAACTCATTTTGACCGATCAGATTGTTATTATGAGCTGTCGAACGCTTAAATCGATTAAAAACACGCTTCAATCGATTAAAATTACTTAAAGGGTCTGGATGATTGATCAAAATCAAATTATGACCGATTAGAAGCAAATGTGATCGATCAGATTTTAATTATGAGCTGGTCGAATTTTTCAATCGATTAAAAACACGCTTCAATCGATTAAAATCACTTAAAGGGTCGGATGACCGATCAGATTTTTATTATGACCGATCGAGTCGGATGACCGATCGATTTTATTATGACCGATCGATCGGATGACCGATCAGATTTTTATTATGACCGATCGAACTCTTTTAATCGGTTAAAAACTCGTTTCAATCGATTAAAACAACTTAAAAACTTTTTCTACACTCGCGTTTTAATCGATTAAAAGATGTTTTAATAGCATTAAAACTGCACTTTTAACAGATTAAAAGAAACTTTTAACAGATTAATTAAACCAAATAGCTTTTGAAAATCTTCTATTGAAAACAGCTTTGGCTTGAACTTTCTAAACTCACATTGAATATAAGTTTTCACACATCCTTAAGCAATCAATTGAGCAATCATGCAGTGCAAACACTTTGGAGATCAAAGATGTGTTACTTGTTGATATATTATTGGATCAACTGATAGTTTGTTATGTGTAGAATTTGCTAAGATAATGCAGGGAGAGTTTGAAATGTCTATGATGGGAGAATTGACATTCTTCCTTGGACTACAAATCAAGCAACTTAAAGATGGCACTTTCATCTCTCAAACTAAATACCGCAAGGAAATTCTCAAAAAGTTTGGTATGGACACCTCTAAGGAAGCTAACACACCCATGGGAACTTCATGCTATTTAGACAAGGATGAATCAGGTTTGGAAGTAAATCAAACTATGTATAGAGGTATGATAGGATCACTATTATACTTAATCGCTAGTAGACCTGATATTATGCATTCCGCTTGTGTGTGTGCTAGATTTCAGTGCTTGTCCTAAAGAATCTCATTTAATTGCAAGTAAAACATATTTTAAAATACTTAAAAGGAACTACTGGATTTGGCTTGTGGTATCCGTCTCGATGCTTGTATTAGTTTATTAGGATATTCTGATGCCGATTATGGTGGATGTAAAATTGATAGGAAAAGCACTAGTGGGACATGTCATTTGTTAGGTTCATCCTTAATATCATGGCACTCTAAGAAACAAGCATGTGTAGCTTTATCTACCACTCGAGTCGAATATATTGCAACTGGTAGTTGTCAGTGCTCAAATTCTGTGGATGAAACAACAATTAGAGGATTATAGCATATATTTAAATGACATTCCATTAATGTGTGATAATACGAGTGCAATCAACTTAACAAAAAATCCAAGAATGCACTCTAGGACTAAACATATTGAGATTAGACATCACTTTTTAAGAGATCATATCAAGCAAAGGAAACCGTAAGATAGAGTATGTAGACACTAAACGTCAATTAGCAGATATATTTACTAAGCCTCTACCCAAGGATAGATTCTATGATCTTAGAAGAGACTTAGGGATACTAGAAATAGCTTAAATTCTCGCTTAATTTGACTGCTTTTGGATGATTGTTATGATTAAATTCGTGATGCAGTGATATTCATAGGTTATAATGTGCCAAAACCTTAAAAACTTGATATAGCCTCCGGAATAATCGACATCGGAAGTGATAATCGATTATTTTCCCTTAAAAACGCCCAAAACAGGGTATTCTCCTTCGGAATAATCGATTATCTCGTGAAATAATCGATTAAATGCCTCGATAATCGATTATTTATCGAAATAATCGATTAAAGCTATCAGATATTGAAATAATCGATTATCTTGAAATATAATCGATTAAATGCGACCAGCTTTGCCTCTTAGCCGCTGCCAACTGGATATTTTGCCATGAAATCCTTTCTATATGACCGTTGGAAGTGTTTTCTCTATAAATAGAGACATCTAGGTCAATTATACTCACTTCTAACTCTTGTAATCAAGTTTTCTTGAAATCTATACTCTCTTTGCTTCATTATTCCCTCACTTGTCTCCAAAATCTCTTCAAGTTTATCTACTCTTTCAAATGGCCTCATCCTCTCGCCCTAAGATTCCTACAAGAAGAAGATCTGCACCTTCTTCTCATTCCCGTCCTAATTCTCGTAGAAGGATGGATCTCTCGATGCAGATGGTCAACAAGAATTTCTAACCTACTGGAAAGAAAAAGCTATTATTTCTCCCAAATTTCTTATAGGTGAGCAATTCATTCGTAGGGTTTCAATTTTCCTAATCTTCTTGAAATTCAAGGAATTCTCCCGTTTATCCAAATGCAAGGTACATACTATCCCGACTTAGTTAGGGTATTCTATTCTAGATTCAAGTTTAGGGATCAAATTGCTACATCCCGTGTAAAAGGGGTTACCATAATTCTAGATGATGATATTTGGGAAAATGTTGCTCACTTCCCCATTAGAGAAGATGCTATTAACGTTTATGGTGAGCTAGATGACTTTGACGAGTTCTTAGCTTATCGATCTTTTCTGCGTAATCCTTCTCTCGGAGGTTGGACGTATTCTTCATGCTCGGACCTTTAAAGAAGGAAGAACGCATGCTTCTACATTTACTTGTATGGATCTTATGTCCCCGGCTACGAATCATGCCCAATGCTCTTCCATTGATCTTCGAATTATTCATGCCATAATGAATAATGAACCTTTAGATTGGGGTGTTCTTGTCAAAATGACCATGCTTAAAGCAAAACGTCATCACACCTTCAAAATTCCATATGCACTTCTTGTATCCCGTATTCTTGAATATAAAGGAGTGAATGTTGAAGGTGAGCAAGCAGTTAGAACAAACAACTTAAACCGCATGTTGGACAAGCACATTGACTCAACTTCAAATGGTGCGTGTCAATGACATCTATGTTCACAAAGATGACGTTCAAAATCAAAGTGATGCAAATGAAGACTCTGATGAAGATATGCCTCCAATCGATAATTTTCCTCTAACCAAATCCAAAGTGTTGGAACATCCTCGCCTCATCAAGAAACAAGACAATCCATGGAAGATATGCTTTCCGACATGAATCAAAGAATGCAATCTTTCTTCAATCTTTCTCGAGTACGCCATGATGAAATTATTCGTCGCATATCCGATGTAGATGATAGAGTGGGTAGATTAGAAAATAGATTTGATACTCACTTTAATGATGAGGACAAGCTTGAAGAATTTTAAATTTCGTTATGTATTTTCTTTTGTTATTGTCTTGCTATTGTAATGGATAAATGATTATGAAATAAAATTTGATGTTTCTTTCATGCTATGATTGAGGGGGAGCTTTCT
Organism: Sphenostylis stenocarpa; assembly: GCA_963425845.1. Classification (NCBI taxonomy): domain Eukaryota; kingdom Viridiplantae; phylum Streptophyta; class Magnoliopsida; order Fabales; family Fabaceae; genus Sphenostylis; species Sphenostylis stenocarpa. The sequence goes on from OY731398.1 coordinate 9,952,591, forward strand.
CTAACTTATGCATATTTTGAGGGGGAGCTCTTATGATTGATGTTGCAGAGTTCTTTTTGATTATAATCAAAATAGGGGAGAAAAATTTAAAGCCTATGATTCAATATTAAATGTTATCTCGGTATGTTTAATGTGTTTGTTAGTATGACAGATAAAACAAAGTTATTACAAGGGCTTTAAAAAGATAATTTTGATCATCATCAAAAAGGGGAAGATTGTTGAACATTCAAGGACTTGATGTTGCAAATAATGATCATGAAGAATGTTGATTTTGATGATGATCCAAGAGCTTAAAGACTTAGAGTATTGAAGATTGAAGATTGATGTTTTCTCGTATTGTAATAACTCGTTTTAGTTTGATTGAGTCTCGTAATTATAGAGTCTAAGATAGCCTGTACATAGTCCGTAACTTAGAAGCTTCAAAATGCTCAAATTTATCATGCAGGTTCTGGCTTTAATCGATTATATAGGAAATAATCGATTAAAACAAGTGAGAAAACCATTTTCAAGATATACTCACTCGTTTTAATCGATTAAAACATCAAAATAATCGATTAAAAGGTCAAATAATCGATTATTTCACCAAATAATCGATTAAACCGGAGAGGATTGGGTTCTACGTATTTGGCTTCGTTTTAATCGATTAAAACTCCATTTAATCGATTATTTCAGCTGCTTTTTGTTTTTAAATTTCAAATTAACCCTATTTTCGAAAACCCAATTACCAAGAACCCTAGTTTCGAAATCCCCAATTCCTTAACCCTAATTTCCCTACTTAAACTCGCTTTGGCACTCGAAAAATATGAACAACTAAAGAACAACTCTTTCCATACAAAAGTTAAGTGCTCGTGAGTGCCGGAGAACTGTTTGTTGCAAGGAAAGGGGGCTTTTGAAACTCGTGTGAGGCTAGAAGCGATAAGAATCACTAAGTGGAGTTCTTAGTGGATTGAGTGTCGTGCCGTCTCCTGGGAAAGCTGTTCTTCTGGGCTTTTGGAAACTTGGTGTGAGGCTAGAAGCGATAAGAATCACTAAGTGGAGTTCTTAGTGGATTGTGTGTCAGTGCCGTCTCCAGGGAAAGTCGTTTATCATCTCTTGTGGATTTCAAGAGAGGTTTTATCTTTAACTTTATCTTTTTCATTATAATTTGTGTTGTAACAACTTTGTTCTTAAGTGACGACGTTAATCCTCTTTTGAGTGATTAGCAACTCGGACGTAGGGTCTTTTGATCCGAACCAGTATAAACCTACTGTGTAATCTTCTCTACTCTTCTCTATTTACATTTACGCAGTTTTTTAATCGGTAAAATTTGGGGAAATTTTGAAAACCTAATTTTTATTAAGAAACCAATTCACCCCCCCTCTTGGTTTTTGTCCGACCACGCGAACATTCCGCTGCGCGATTCTAACAGCGATAAATAAACGAACAGAAGTCATCTTTGCCATAGGGAAAAATGTATCTCCATAATCCAACCCAAAAATTTGAGTATAACCTTTGGCCATAAGACGAGCTTTGAGGCGATCAATAGTACCATTAGGTCCAACTTTGATAGCAAACACCCACCTGCAACCAACAACAGATTTTCCAGACGGTAACGAGACCAATTCCCAAGTTCCATTATTATGAAGAACACTTAGTTCATCTAACATGACCTGACGCCAACCAGGATGGGCTAAAGCTTCACGAACAATTTTTGGAATGGTCACAGAAGAAAGAGAGGAAAGACGTGTATAAAAGGTAATGACAGTCGATGATAACTCAAACCAATATAATGGGGAGAGGGATTACGTGTAGAACGAATACCTTTTCGGAGGGCAATGGGATGGTCAGACTCAGGTGTCACATCCGGAGGAGACAGAGTAGTTGGCACTTGAGTAGAGTCACATGGTGGTGGTTGTGATTGGTTTCGACAACTATAAACCTGAAGAGGCAGTGAAGAAGAAGCTGACTGCGGAGTAGAAACTAATGGTGAAGAAGACACAGTTAGAGGGTCACAAACAACAGGAACATTAAATGTACTAGGAGTGTTGACAAGATTGGATGGAGACAGAGGTGAAGATTGTCTTTAAAATAAAGAGAACTCATCAAAGGTGACATCTGTAGACACAAAATAATGGTTAAGAGAAGGAGATAAACATTTGTATCCTTTTTTTTATCTTGTAAACCCTAAGAAAACACATTTATGTGATCTAGCAGAAAGTTTGTCAAGACTAGAACTAAAATTATGAACAAAACATGTAGACCTGAAAACTTTTAGAGGTAAGGGATGAAGTGGTTCATGAGGGAATAAAATGGAATGAGGTATTTTATTATCTAAAACCGCAGATGACATGCGATTAACAAGACAACATGCAGTAAGAAGAGCATCACCCCAAAAATGTTGAGGAACCTCTCCATGAATTAAAGAGTGCGAGTTGTTTCAATAAGATGTTTATTTTTACGTTCAGCTACACCATTTTGTTGAGGTGTATAAGCACAAGAAGTTTGATGCAAAATATCATGAGAAGTCATGAATTGTTTAAAAGAATGAGAAAGATATTCACGATCATTATCACTGCGCAAAACTCTAATAGAAACACTGAACTAAGTTTGAATTTCATTGAAAAAAGTTTGAAAGATATGAAATAATTCAGAACGATTTTTCATAAAAAATAACCAAGTGCATCTGGAATAATCATTAATAAAAGTAACAAAGTATTGAAAACCTAAAGTAGACTTAATGCGGCTAGGTCCCCAAATGTCAGAGTGAACCACGACAAAAGGGGACGAAGCACCATGTGTGACACTACGAGGAAAGGAAGTACGACTATATTTGCCTAATTGACATGCCTCACATGCCAAACTAGACAATTTAGATAAGGCAGGGACAAGTTGCTGTAACTTGGCAAGACTTGGATAACCTAACTGAGTATGGAGAAGAGAGGGAGACTCTATAACTGCACCAACATGTGTAAAGGGACGAAGATGATAAAGACCATGAGACTCACATCCTGTGCCAATCACCTGTTTCAAACTCCGGTCCTGTAAACACACAGAATTGTTGGTAAAAGAAACAACACAATCAAGAGAACGAGTTAGACAACTGATGGATAACAGGTTAAAAGGAGACCCAGGGACATAAAGAACATTATCAATGGTTAAAGAAGGGAAAATTTTAACAGTTCCAACACCATGAGATGATACTCTAGAGTCATCAGCCAGTGTAACAAAAGGTAAAGGATCAAGAGAGAATAAAGAGGAGAACAAAGATTTGTTACTAGTAATATGATCAGTGGCTCCTGAATAAAAAACCCAAGGACCAGAAGAAGATTGGGTCAGACCAGCAAAAGATGTACCTGTGTGTGCGACAGACACAGTGGAACTAGAAGACTGTTGATCCTTATACCATTTGAGAAATTTGTTGAACATAGCAGATGTGTCTGATGAAATAGAAGAAGGAGAATCCTTAGCAGATAAAGGTGGGGAAAGATCAGTCTAAGCAACTGCAGCAGATCGAGGAGGACGACCATGTAATGCATAACACTTGTCAATCTTGTGACATAGTTTGCCACAATGTTCACACTCATGTAATGCATAACACTGGTCAATCTTGTGACCTAGCTTGCCACAATGTTCACACTTAGGACGCCCTTTTTCCTATTTGCGAGGGCGAGTTCAGTCATCACGGTGAGATACCAATGCAGAATAATCATTAACAGAAGCAAGTGTGTTAGGGTTGGATTTTGCTGGTATACGCAAAAGAGTAGAGCAGGTCGATATCAAGGTGGGGACAACCGGAGAACCCAAAATCTGATCACGAATATGTGAATATTGATCAATAAGTCTGTGTAATGCCCCTAGCATGAAGAACTTTGATCGTTGTCCTATCTCGGTGGCAGGGTCGGGGGAAGGAGGCAATAACTCATTGAACTCATGAAAAAGAGCATGAATTTTGCCCATATAATTAGTCATAGAATCTTGATGTTTAGAGGCAATAACATCTACAAATTTAGAACAGACATCATAGAGACGTTGAGTATCATTGGTGTATAATAACTTGACAAGTTCCCAGATTTTGGCACATGTTTCGTAGGAACGAAAAATTTGTTTTAACGAAGGATCAAGAGTACCCTTGAGAACCACACATAATTGAGCATCAATGGTGTCCCAACGATCTTCCTCACCAAGAGTGAGAGTAGGTGCTTTCAGGGCAAGATGATCAAGATACTTCTGACTCTTAAGCCATAATCTGGCGTCTGATGACCCTGTGGCATAATTAGGGTCAGCTTAACTTGTCAATGGATAAGTGCACATTAACATAGTTAGTGTAGATGGAAGGATCGGACGCAGATCGACAGTAATTGGAAGTACTAAAAGGAGCGGAAGAAGTCATAAAAGGCGGAGGCGATAGTGACAGCGGCATGAACCAGTACACCAGGTAAGTTCCCAGGAAAGAGAGATGGGTCACTAATGAACACACTTAAATACCAAGTCTTTCCTTGTCAGAACTTTTCTAGACATGCACTTTCACACTACCAAATAATCGACAGCGATAGCGGCGGTGGTGGCGTCTTCAATAGTGGTCAAAGGCAAAAAAAAAAAATTCAAAATAACTTTAAGCTCTAGATACCATGTTGAATATAGAAGAAATAGAGTTTGGATTAATATTCCTTGTGTATAAATCACACATAAGATAGTCTATTTATAGTAGAGAGATACAACTAAAAGAGTAACTGAAAGTAACAGAATAAACATAAGATATTGTTTGATATTGTGGTTAACAATATCTAACAATATATTAACAATATCAAATAATATCTAAATAATATCTAACAACTAAATTAGTATAGATATAATTTTACAAAGCAAAACTCATATGCAGAATCCAAAATCCTTACATGCTACCTAGAGCAGAAAAATAAATTTACTTTAATAACACTAGTGCAGAATGAACATTTTACGTTAGTTAATTTGGACTTTTTATGTCTCATATAAGACCGATTTTAGTATGGGAGATGTAAATTTACGTTGTATCATTTGATCGACGTAAATTCACGTTAGTTATCGAGACCCTACATTAATCTACGTTGCATATATCACGAAATAGACGTAAAAGACTTCAAAAATTTTAAAAATTGGATGAAATTTACGTTGAACATGCACGTCAGACGTAAATTTCATCCTTTTTTTATTATTGGATTTATTTTGTCTTACAACCAAAACCTGCAAACATATATTATAGCCAGACAGATTCGGAGGTTCAAGTTTTTTTAACTATTAAATAAAAAATATAATATTATATATAATTCAAACTACAACTAAACTACATAATAAAATAATATAATACAAACTAAAAGTTAGTACAAACTAAAAGCTAGTACAAACTAAGTTATCTAAACTACATAATACACATAATATAATACCAACAATAACCTACAAGGTAAGTACTAAAATTGTTGAACGAAAAACCTTGCACATTATTCTTTATTTTGTATGATATCATATTCTGACAATGGAGATGAATCTTAAAATATCTGAAACATTAAATTAACTTTTGTAAACATGCAACACGCATAAAGTTAAATAAACATAACTAATGTTGAAAGCAATTACCTCCAGTCCAATAATCAGTTATACCCACACAAACTATGGTTCTCATCCAATACATGACATAATAACCATATTCAAATCGATCCGTTTGCTTATTACACTGAAATTATGAATAAAACATAATGTTATTTTCAAAATTTAAATACAAACAATAATTATAGTGTTCACTTATATAAATAAGTTTCTAACTTTAGGATAAGTGAAGTGCAAACTCTTTGTTTTGGGTCTTCCACTTAGAACATTAGTTTCAGACACAATTCTAATTGAAAAAAAGTCATATATTATTCAATATGTATTTACACTTTAAAAACATAATTAATGAATAAAAGATAAAGTTACTCTTATAACAAGTTTTTCATTTCTTAACTAGGTTTCCGGTGCAATGAACAAAATCACACTAGTTTTGTCCATGTTTCAATTAGATATAACTTGTGTCTTCTTGACATAAAGGGCACACAAAATGACCTTTCACACTATAACCGCTCAAATTACTATATGCTGGAAAATAATTTATTGTGCAAAATAACATTGCATGCAACTTGAAATTCACTTCTCGATATGAATCAAATATCTCCGCTCCTATTTCCCACAACATCTTCAAATCATCAATTAAATTACTAAAATATATATTTATGTCAATTCCTAGTTATCGATGTCCTTAAATCATCATAGACAACATAATATATTTTCTCTTCATGCATAACCAATGAGGCAAATTGTAAATGATCAACAAAACTGGTCATGAACTATGTTTACTACTTAAATTCCCATAAGAATTCATTCCATCTGTAGTTAATCCAATTCTCAAGTTTCTTGACTCTGCACCAAATTCTGGAAATGTTTCATCAATCATTTCCTATTATGGAGAATCAACTGGATGTCGAAGAAGATTGTCACATTTTCTATCATTCGCATGTCATGTCAAGTTTCTTGCATCTTCTTTTATGACAAATAATCTTTTAAACGTAGGTATTATTGGCAAATACCATAACACCTTAGCAGAGGGGTCATCTAGTTCTTCCTCACCATTACTTCCATCAACTTTGTTTTTTAACTGCGACAAACCACATGTCGGATACATCTTTAATGTAGCAAAATCATTTCTGTATAGTATACAGTCATTAGGACATGCATGTATCTTCTTATACTTTAAATCCATTGGACATAATTTTTTTTTGCCTCATATTTACGAATAAGTAATGTATTATCTTCGGGAAACATCTCCTTCAACAACTCCAATAATTCGTTGAAAATTTTATCAGTCCATTCATTTCTTGCTTTTAAACTAAACAATCTTAAAGTTACTAATAATCTTGTAAAACTACATCCTATGTACAATTGTTGCTCAAAATCAGATTTCAAATAATCATATAGATGTGCTTTCATAAAATTTGTTTCACCAATATCACGTATCATATCCTCTAAATTATCATCCATCCATTTTTCAAAAATTTTTGTTGTTGACATAGTTGGGATGTTTAATATTTCTCCATTTCATGTCCATATTGTATAACTCTTAATAATACCATAAACAAAAATGTGATCATGTATATCCTCAAGTTTATGACGAATTTGATTCAAACAATGAACGCATGAACAATAATATGTCTCTTTCATAGCTTTTCCATTTTCACTAGAAAATTTCAAAAATTCTTCAACCCCCTTTCTGTACTCTTTACTAATACGACGTGCATTCATCCAACTTCAATTTATATCTACCTATGTTATAAATTTTTGTCACTCCTAGTCATTCAAAATTTATATTTTAAAAAAATAATATACAAACAACAAAGAAAGTGATTGAGACGTAAATGCAGTGTGTAAACCGAAAATGTACTCAAACGAATAAGCAGATAATGACATTTCAATAACAATCTAATGGAGACATTCATGCAATAACGTGCTTGAAATCCCCAAAAATAATCACGGATTCAATTTGAACATATTACAGGAGACATAGAACACTAACCTCAAGTATACAAAAAAATGATTTAAAACTCGAATCTAATAGGAGAGAAATGTCGAAATCGAAAAATGGGACACAATATTGATGTTTTTCTCAGTCAAAATTGTCGAAACATATAGTAGAAGGTATGGAAAACATCATCCTCAAAAACTCTTGTTGCGCGAGACGAGAGAATAATGCAAGAATAGAATAAAATGCAACTTTTACGTCGATCATTTATGGGTCCGATATAAAAGTCTCGCCCCATATTTATAAAATTATCACTGCATTTTTTTTAGTTAGTTATTTTTAAATCCAACGAAAATTAGGTGATTTAAAAGTTCTTTATGTCGTAGTGTAAAAATTTAAATTAGACATTAATACTATATTTTCAACTCCTTTCAAGTTGGCGTGTTTATACATGGAGAAAAATATGAGTTAGAGATTCACAATTTTAAAGAGAAGACAACTAATTTATAATTTTAGAAGGATAATAGTTTTTTATGTATAGATTCGTTATAATATTTAAATAACATATCATGCTTAACAATTTATTATTCAATTTATTTTAATATAATTTAAAAAAATAAAAAGTTATCATTTTTTATTATATTTCTTTAATTACTTTATTTTATTTATTTTATAAATTAAACAATTAACCAATTTTTTTAAATAATATACTATATTATATAAAATTATTTCAATAAAATGTGGTTTTAAATATTTTAATAAATAACTTTAATTAAAGGTAATCTTAACATTTTTAACTTTAAATAATACTAATTTAATTCTTCACTTATTAAATTATTTAAAATTATTAAAACTCTCTTGTTGTATTTATATAATTCAAAATAACATTTTTCTTAAGAAAAATATAATATTTGTTTTATATTCTATAAAATATTTTTATTTGAATGACAGTTTTTATATCTAATATTCCTTTCAATATAAATTAATATTATTTATCTTATAAATATAATAATTCTTCAAAATGATATATACTAGCATTATATTAAAACTAGTATGTGTGCTTAAAAAATCATTTTTTTACATTTTTTTATGTATAAGTAACTAATTAATTTCATTTAAAAATAATAATTAATTAACAATACATATTCAAATAATAATAATATATTATATAAAATTGTCCACTTATATTACTTAACCGTTGTTAATTAATATTTTTTATTTAATGTTAAGATACAAATTATAATTTTTAATTTTAGAAAGAATAAAATCGAGATTTAATCATTTTATAAGAACTAAAACATATTTAAGCTTTTAGTAAATTATTGTCTGTTGGGAAATAAGGTCGGATAAGATGGAATAATAATAATACACCAATGTGAGATCAATAAAAGACACGAATATTTGTTAACCCAGTTCGGATTAAATCCTACATCTGGGGGCGAACCAAGCCAGGAGAATGAACTAGAATAAGAGGATAAACCGAATGTTACAACTCACACAAGCCCGTATGAATACACTCTCTCTACTCTTTCTTCACACTTGGATTGGATACAAATGAGGTTACAAAATGAGGTATTTATAGCCAAACAAATCCTTCTTGAGAGGAAGTTGAGAGGAAGCTCCCTTCCTTTGACCAGGAAGTTGCAAGGAAGTAGCCTTCCTTTGACCAGGAAGTTGCAAGGAAGTAGCCTTCCTTTGACCAGGAACTTACGAGGAAGTTCCCTATCTTTGACCGATTTTTACACCTCAACAATCTCCCACTTGAAGATTGGTCAACCCGTTCATCTCTCGCTCTTGGTTCCGCTAAGTCCGCCTGTTTTAATCATCAAGGCCAGTCGAAGTTACACACGGCTTCAACTTTTCCAAAGTTACCGCCTTGGTCAACATGTCTGCAGGATTCCTATCTCCCCGAACCTTTTTCAGCTGCAGCATCTTCTTCTCTAGAAGTTGCCGGATGAAATGATACTTAACCTCGATGTGCTTCGTTCGCGAGTGAAACGCGGGATTCTTTGCCAGATGGATTGCACTCTGGCTATCGCTGTATAGAGCCACATCCTCTTGAGGTCTCCCAAGTTCATTCAAGAAGTTTTGCAGCCAAACGAGCTCCTTGGCTGCCTCCGTCACTGCCACGTACTCAGTTTCCGTTGTGGACAATGTGACTATCTTCTGCAGCTTTGAGATCCGGGATACGGCCGTCCCGCCGTAAGTGAATACGTACCCAGTAGTACTCCTCCTCTTGTCAAGATCACTTCCTGCAAAATCAGCATCGACATACCCGCACGGGGTAAGGGTACCCCTGCCAAATACTAATGCCCGGTCCTTAGTACCCCTCGGTACCTAAGGATCCACTTTACCGCCTCCCAGTGCATCACTCCAGGATTGCTCATGAACCGACCGACTACTCCCACTTGCATGTGCTATGTCCGGCCGGTGCGGACCATAGCGTACATTAGGCTCCCGATAGCCGAAGCATACGGCGTAACTCTCATCTTTTCTTTTTCCGAGTCATCCTGGGGCGAATCCTTGTTGGACAACTTGAACTGGCTTCCCAATGGCACTCGAACCGACTTTGCAATATTCATATTAAATCTACACAACACCTTCTCAATATAATCAAATTGAGAAAGCCAAAGTTTACCAAGCATTTCGTCCCTCGTGATTTTCATGCCCAGGATCTGTCTCGCTTCTCCTAGATCCTTCATATCAAATCTCCTTGATAGCCGATCTTTGAGCCTCTCGATCTCCTTGACATCCGATCCTCGCTATCGGCATGTCATCCACATATAGCAAGTAAAATAATGAAAGAGTTACCGAACTTCTTCACATAGCAACAATGATCGAGCATTACACCTGGAGTATCCTATCTCCAGCATGAAATTATCGAATTTTCGGTACTCACTGTCGAGGAGCCTGTTTCAGTCCGTACAAGCTCTTCTTTAGGCGACGGACCTGCCGATCATTTCCTCTATATCCCTCTCGGTTGCACCATGTAAATTTCCTCCTCGAGATCCCCATGCGAAAGGCCGTCTTCACATCTAACCGTTGCAACTCCAAGTTTTCCGCCGCTACGATGCTTAACACTAAACGTATAGTGGTTAACTTAACAACAGGTGTAAAAACATCGGTAAAGTCAATACCGTATCTCTGTTGGAATCCCTTTACTACAAGTCCGGCCTTGTACCGTTTTGTTCCATCCGATTCCTCCTTGACCCGATAGACCCATCTGTTTTGAAGAGCCTTCTTTCCTTGTGGGAGATCACACAAATCCCATGTGTGGTTCTTCTTCAACGAGTTCATCTCGTCTTCCATCGCAAGCTCCCACTTGCTCTTGTGGGCATCTTTAACCGCCTCTGCATAACGATCGGGTTCCCAGAATCAGATAAAAGTAGGTAATAAAGAGAAGGGGAGTACCTATCCGGGCCCTTCTCATCCTCGGTTCTCGACCCAGTGCCGAGGCGTGCCGCTCTCAGCAATCGGTTCATCCGATTCCGGTTCCGCCTCTTCTTCTGTACGCTCGATCTCATCTATCTCGAGCTCCCACTGTATCTCGCTGGTCTCATGATTCCGGTATTTGAAATATCGAGACCAACATACTCCTGCATGGTCTTGTCATCGTCCAGGTATTCCTTCCGGTCCTTGTACATTATGCCTTCATTGAACACCACATTACGATCGCGAATAATTTTCCGATTTTGATCATCCCAAAATCTATACCCAAATTCGTCAGTCCCATATCCAATGAATGTACATTTGACGGACTTAGCATCCAGCTTTGTCCTGGTCGTCATTCAAAACGTAAGCCAAACAACCAAAGGTACGTAAGAAAGAGAGATCAACTTTCTTACCACTCCGCACCTCTTCCGGAATTTTGTTGTTCGAGTGGGACGAAGGCCCCGGCTGATCAAGAAAGCGGTCGTGCCGATCGCTTCGCCCAAAACATCTTGGGCAGTCCACTCTTCAATCGCATGCATCTCGCACGCTCATTCAGTGTTCTGTTCATCCTCTCCGCAATGCCATTTTGTTGAGGTGTCCCCGGGACCATCTTCGCATCCGGATCCCATGATCGGCGCAGTATTCTTTGATGGCTTCACTGTTGTACTCGCCACCGTTGTCGGATCCGAGACATTTCACTTCCAGACACTGTCTCTTTCTCCACGAGTGCTCTCCATCTCCTGAAAGTATCAAAGGCTTCGGATTTTCTTTTCGGAAAGTACACCCATACCTTTCTTGTGCAGCTCATCGACGAACGTCATGTAGTACATCGATCCTCCAAGAGATGTCACCGGTGCCTGGCCCCCATAAGTCAGTGTGCACTAGCTCCAGGTTTTTCCGTCTTTGGAGCTCTTCCGGTGGTTATGAAGCTCACTCGCTTCGCTTTCCAAGCACGCATTGCTCGCAGAGACCCACGTCCACCGACTCCAACTCGGGCAAAAGTCCTCTCGACTTTAGTACCTTCATTCCTTTTTCGCTCATGTGGCCCAAGCGACCGTGCCATAAGTGCGATTGTGAGACAACTCCTGCCAGGAGAATGTTTGAGCTGGATCTACTCGCCGTGTAAAGCGTTCCGACTTCAGCCCTCTTGCCAAAGTCATAGCTCCTCGGCTGACCTTCCACTTTCCGTCTCCAAACATTGTGTGGAAGCCGTCATTGTCCAGTCTGTCCAACCGAGATGAGATTCCTCTTCAGTCCTGGAATGTGTCTCACATCACGTAGGGTCCAAGCATGACCCATTTGCGGACTTGATCCGCACATCTCCCTTCCCTACAATTTTTAGGGATTTGTTGTCCGCAAGATATACCAAGCCAAAATCACCTGCGGTGTATGGCTCCATGATGTCTCTGCTACTGCATGAGTGAAATGAGGCCCCCGAGTCCACGATCCAGTCATCGAGCGAGCTTCTCACACTCAACAAGAGTGCATCCGCCGTGTCCTCCGTCGCGGCATTGGCTGTCCGACCTTCTTTGTCTTTCCTTGGTGCCCGGCATTCGCTTTTCATATGCCCAGGCTTCTCGCAGCTCCAACACACCATCTCTTTCTTGCCTTTATTCCTTCCCCTGGATTTTGACCTCCCACGGATTTTCCCTCGTGTTTCGGGTCTCCTCTCGGACTCGTATGTAGGGCTGAGCCAGACGACCCACCCGCCTGATTTCTGCGGTCTCCTCGTTCAACATCATATCTCTTATGTTGTCGAACTTCATCTTCTCCTTGCCAGAAGAAGTGCTCACCAAAGTAACAGCCACGTCCCAACTGTCCGGCAATGATGAGAGCAAGATTAGGGCTTTTACCTCATCATCAAACGAAATATCCACCGATGCCAACTGCGTAGTGAGTTGGTTGAAATCGTTGAGATGATCGGCCACTGACTTTCGCTCCTCCATTTGCAATTTGAACAGTTTTTTCATCAGCATCACCTTGTTTATTGCTGATGGTTTTTCATACATATCGACGAGTATCTGCAAGACCTCCTTCGTGCTTTTTGCTCCCTTCACATGGTAGGCGACGTTCCGAGAGAGCGAAAGAATTATAGCGCTCATCGCCTTCCGATCGAGCACCTTCCATTCATCATCGCTCATCTTCTCGGGTTTTTCCCCAAGAGGTGCGTAGAGGTCCTTCCCGTACGGGTAAGCCTCCATTTGCATTCGCGAGAATCCAAAGTCGGAACCATTGAACCGTTCGACTTGAATCTTTCCCTCCATCTTATTTCCAACCTCCCGGCTCGATACCAGTTGTTGGGAAATAAGGTCGGATAAGATGGAATAATAATAATACACCAATGTGAGATCAATAAAAGACACGAATATTTGTTAACCCGAGTTCGGATTAAATCCTACATCCGGGGCGAACCAAGCCAGGAGAATGAACTAGAATAAGAGGATAAACCGAATGTTACAACTCACACAAGCCCGTATGAATACACTCTCTCTACTCTTTCTTCACACTTGGATTGGATACAAATGAGGTTACAAAATGAGGTATTTATAGCCAAACAAATCCTTCTTGAGAGGAAATTGAGAGGAAGCTCCCTTCCTTTGACCAGGAAGTTGCAAGGAAGTAGCCTTCCTTTGACCAGGAACTTACGAGGAAGTTCCCTATCTTTGACCGATCTTTACACCTCAACATTGTCATACACTATAACATTTTATATCTTATTTTTAGCAATAACTTCATTAAATGAGTATTAAAAATTAACATAACTAATTTTAATAAAATATACACAATATCTTAATAGCAACATTCATAATAATGATAAAGAAATTAAAATACTTTTTATATATTTTAAATTATATTCTTATATTTTTATTATTAATATACTACGATATAAAAAAATAAGATAAGATGAAGAAATGGAGTGTAAAAACCCTACAGAATCGATTGTATTCCTGCAACGAAAATGAAAAATCCTATATAAGCCAAAGCAATCTCTTGGTCTTAACCCTAGTTGCAGTCAGCCACCCACCTTTTGCCTCTACAATCGTTTTACATTTTCATTTCCTAAAACCCTTTCCTTCTTCACTCATTCTTTTGCACTGCCATCTTCTTCAACCTCCTCACAGTGAGTTACTTCATATAACAATAAATAATTTTTCATATGGGTCTTCGTTCTTTTTGTGATTCTTATTCTCTTTCACCACCCAATTGGATGAATATTTACCTTTTGTTTTCTTAATTATTTTGTCCCATTTCATTTGTGTTTTTCAGAGGTCACGCACACAGGGACTAAAGAGTTGTGCCGCCATGTCGGACGACGAAAGGGAGGAGAAGGAGTTGGATCTCTCTTCTGCTGAAGTGGTCACCAAATATAAGACCGCTGCTGAGATCGTTAACAGTGTGTTCCTCACCCTCTTAATGTCTCTGGGTTCTGAAATTCTTTCTAGCTTTTGACATTTTATATGTTGGACACAATTTATTTTGGGAACTTTGCTGATGTTCAATTTATTTTATATTTATATTTTTCGTTTATTGTAAGTTTTGATTTTTGTTTGCATTTGTCCTTGATTACAGAGGCCTTGAAGCTCGTTATTTCAGAATGCAAACCGAAGGCCAAGGTTGTGGACATTTGTGAGAAAGGGGATTCATACATTAGAGAGTAAGCTTATATTTATTTTTCTACGATGGCGCATTGTCTCTGATATATGTTTTTTTTTTTTACATGTGTACGTGTAATAGCTTCTTTTTATTTTTAATTTATTTATATATTGGTGAAATTTTGCTCACAGGGTTTGTTTTTTTGTCTGTGTAGGCAAACTGGAAACGTGTACAAGAATGTGAAGAGGAAGATTGAGAGAGGCGTTGCTTTTCCGACATGTTTATCAGTAAATAACGTGGTCTGCCATTTCTCTCCACTAGCCAGTGATGAGTCAGTGTTGGAAGAAGGTGATATATTGAAAATGTAAGATTTTCAGTGCATGAATTTGTGATATTTGGTGGGGAAATGGAGTCTGCGGATTTTGCTATTACTTGTTAATTGATGGTTGTTTCTTTGGTTGGTTGCAGTGATATGGCTTGTCATATAGACGGTTTTATTGCTGCTGTGGCTCATACCCATGTACTTCAGGAAGGTCCTGTCTCAGGAAGGGCAGGGGATGTCATCGCTGCTGCTAATACTGCGGCAGAGGTGGCCTTGAGGCTTGTTAGACCGGGAAAGAAGGTAATCAGTTGTAACTAGTTTTTTTGTTGAATTTGCATTTTTTTATTAGGTTGATTTGAATTTTACTATATATTGCCTTTCTATTGTACCTTTTGTTGATAGGTAGGTGTAAAGTCATGTGCTATATAAGCAATTCAGCATATTAAAATTGGAGACAAATTAGGTTGGTTCATGTGTATTTTTGAAGGGATTTCTTTGTCTTTAATGTGTGCCTTGTGGATTTTGATCTCTATATGATGCAAACTGTCATGTGCTATGGATAAACTCCGATGAAGCTTAATTGTCATAGTTACACTGATAGAGATCATTTATGGTTTTTCATATGGAGTTTTGCAATTGAGTACATTGCTCATCTTTGGAACTCCTGTCTTCTGTACCGTGTTTTGCATCCTGTATGATAAATTCTGCCATGGACTTGGATAAAAACTTCATATGATTTTTATTCTTAGTTAAATTGTTGCATAATATTAGCTGCATATCTCTCATTTCTTTCCAGTTTTGCACGTTCCCTCAAGAACATCCTCATTTGGTTTATAATTTATTTTCATTTGATCAATTGATCTCTGTATGATGAAGAAATCATAGGCTATGGATAAACTCCAATGAAGCCTGTTTTTGTCATAGTTACACTGACAGAGAATTGTTGATTTTGTATCTCATTGTTATGTTATTTTGCCTGCATAATGAATCTTATCATGCCCTGTCGGCAAACACATGTGTGCCTTATTAATTATTTTTTATTCTGATGCAATTTTAGAAAAATTATAAATGGGATTTTGTTTTTCTTGCCAAATTACCATGTAAAACTATCTTATTATGATCCATAATACTATATTGTAAATTTATGAAATCTCTATATGATGAAGAAATCATAGGCTATGGATTAACTCCAATGATGCCTATTTCTGTCATAGTTACACTGATAGAGAGAATGCTCAACCTCTGTTCTATATATACCTGACTGACTACTGATGGTCACCATTGGCATTTTGAATGCCTAGTTCACTAGGCAAGAATATGTTTAATCAAGGTCGTAATATGATTGTTTCTCAAGCTTTTTGTGGCACTTTTTGGATGCTTACTATGATTATGTACTGTAGCTGCATTATCCTTTATATGCTTTCAATATTACTGTAATCTGCCTCTTGATTTAGCTTCTTCAGTGTGTATCTAGATTCTAACATTTGTAGCAAATTTACTTATAATAAAGGCAACTTTGCCGAGGTGATTAGTACCATATTGGTTTCCTCTTTTCCCTGTTGCCCATACTAGAATTGGCGAGAATGGTTCATGGTTGTGCTGATTTATACAGTCAGTACACTTGTTTTGTGCAGCCAATATAGTTCCCTATTAAAACCTTTACTAATTACTTATTCTTTACCTGTCTGTACTCCCTTCATTTACTTTTTAATGATACTGTAATTTGCCTCTCCTTTTTAGTCTTGTCAGTCTGTGCTTAGATTCTGATGTTTGAATCAAAATGTTAAAAGCTGTGATAAAGGCAACTTTGCCGAGGTGATCTACAATATTGATTTCCTCTTTTCCCTGTTGCCTACACTAAAATTGGCTGAAAATTGTTTGATGGTTGTGCTGATATATAGTCAGTACATTTGTCTATTATAGCCAACAAAATCCTCCGTTAAAACCATTACTTATCCTTTACCTTTCTATAATCCCTAACCAGACTTTGCAATGTTACTGCCATTTGCCATTCTTGTTAACCTTTTCAGTGTATATTTATATTTGTAGCAAATGTTTATAGCTATGATAAAGGCAACCTTGCCGAGGTGATCGCTACTATATTGGTTTCCTCTTTTCCCTGTTGCCTATACTAGAGTTGGCTGAAAATGGTTTCAGGGTTGTGCTGATTCATATAGTCAGTACATTGTCTGTTATAGCCTACACAGTACCCTATTCAAACCATTACTTATCCCTTTTAGTTTCTAGAACTAGAAAAAAGGGACACAGTACCATACGCTAACCATTGATTATTTCAATTATTTTTCATGTTGGATTGAATACCGTACCATTTATAAACCTTAGACTTAGGAAAACTTTGTTATGATATGATTACAGGTATTTCCTTATGTTCCAGTTACCTTATTTAAAATAAGCTTGAAATTACCCTTCTTATTCAGTATGCTTGCATATTTTCACCAGTACAATATAATTATTTATATGAATACATAAATTACCTTATTTTTAGTAGTTGGCACTCATTCTTCTTTTAATCAAAATTTCATTTTTTCACAGAACAAGGATGTAACTGAAGCAATTCAAAAGGTTGCTGCTGCGTATGACTGTAAAATTGTTGAAGGTGTTCTTAGTCACCAAATGAAGCAGTTTGTTATTGATGGGAATAAAGTTGTGCTTAGTTTGTCTAATCCGGACACAAGGGTTGACGAAGTAGAGTTTGAGGAGAATGAAGTTTATGCTATTGATATTGTAGCAAGCACGGGGGATGGAAAGGTAGGTTAACTATATCAATGTCTTGGCTAGTGTATGATACATGAAATGCATGATAAAGTAAATTTTCATTCTCTTGCAGCCAAAGTTGTTGGACGAGAAGCAGACAACCATTTATAAGAGGGCTGTTGACAAGAGTTATCATCTGAAGATGAAAGCTTCTAGGTTTATTTTTAGTGAAATAAGCCAAAAATTTCCAATCATGCCATTCTCTGCTAGGTAATTGACTACTTTCATGTGTTTAATTCTGTTTCTACATGTGTTCTAATTCTAATTATCTTCAGTTGTCTTAAAATTTCGTTTGTTTTATAATAGGGCTTTGGAAGAGAAAAGAGCACGTCTAGGCTTAGTGGAATGTGTCAACCACGAGCTCTTGCAGCCATATCCTGTTCTACATGAAAAGCCTGGTAAAAATCTTTTGGCTAGGAGCATAATTAGATCATCAAGGTGTCAATTATTTAAGCCTTCGTGTCATGCATTGCATTGTTTCTTTTTCAGGTGACTATGTTGCACACATCAAATTCACGGTCTTGTTAATGCCCAATGGGTCCGATCGGGTCACGTCTCATCCACTCCAAGAATTGCAGGCAACAAAAACAATTGATGATCCTGAAATTAAGGCCTGGCTAGCCTTGGGCACAAAAACAAAGAAGAAAGGTGGTGGAAAGAAGAAAAAAGGTAGGCTTGAAGAGCATGCTGCTGTTCTGTTGTTCCTTGTGTTGCAGCTTACTTTTTTAATGTTATTGAACGGAACAACCCCATTTACATATCAAAAGTTTCAGTGTACGTTGTGTTGAATGGCTGAACAAATAACAATGCTTGGTTGTTTGCACAGGTAAGAAAGGGGACAAGGTAGATGAGTCAGCTGAAGCTGAGCCTATGGAATCAACAAACGGGGCCACTCAAGATTGAGTTGACCCCAAACAATGAAAGAAGATTTTCATTTCATTCTCCACCCCTTTTTCAATTTTGGTACATTGTTCACCAAATTGTATTTTGCTTGGATATGATTTTTAGTATAGTCTTCTGACATTAATTCTAATAGCAATTTTTCCTATGCACATTTTTGTTGGTGTGTGACTGTTTCTGAACCGGTTTGAAATGAACGACTTTCGAGCTGTTTTCTAAAATCAATCCAGTTTTGAATCATTTTGTGTGAGAAATTGTTTTTAAACTAGTGCTGAGCTTCTGAGATTTGTGTTATAATTGAAAATGACAATCAAAATGTTTTTATGACAATAAATTATTCTCCATCTGAAATTAACTAAGAAATGGAGCATAGAAATTATCTTTATATTTTTATGCTTTTCACGCAATTAAGGACACTTACGATAAGTTATGTAGAAACGTTTTATTCTGAAAAAAAATAAGCGCATCTCTAATCATAAATTGGTTTTTGAACCTTTTTTGTGAGTCCAACGATGTCATCTAAGATGAAAATTTTTCTGTCCAATGTCAAAGTCATTTCAAGCATTTGTTTGTTATCTATTTTGATTGGCTTTTCACGATATATCTTGTATTTTAATATTTATTAATTTTTAGTATAAGTTGAATTACCTTCTTGGACTAAAGAAGTCAAAGAATCCAGAGAAATCTAATATTTATTTATGTTTACACTTTTTATTTCCTGTTAAGGTGGGATAGTTATTATACTTTTTTTTTCTTTTTTTTACTTCCTTTGTAATTTACAAAAAATTTATGTTTTACTTTAATTCATTTATAATTAAAAGCATTTTTAGAAAATAAAAAATTATAAATTTTAAAATGTGTAGAAATAAATTTGGTAATGCAATCAATGCCTAACTAAAATCAAAAGGTGAAAATATTTTCTTTTTCTTTTCACCACCCATTTTCAATTTTGGTAAATTGTTCACTAAATTGTATTTTGTTTGAGTTTGAACTGTAGTATAGATTTATGACATTGATGCTAACAGAAATTTTAATATGCACATTTTAGTTAGGGTGTATGCATGGTTCCTTTTGAAAAACTGAACCTTATCACTTCAAAGGTTTGGTTATTCATTTAACTGTTTGACAATTTAATAAAGTGATTTTGTTTTTGATGAACTGAATCTGAATTGAATTGGTTTCAGAGTGATTTTTAAAGTTTAATCAGTCTCAGAGTGGTTTGTGAATCATTATTAGTGTGAAAAAGTGTGTTTTGAATAATTTTCCAATGATTTGTGAAATAATATGCAACATTTGACATATGTGTCTAAGATAAAGGGTTTGAATGCAATGGATGATGGATGATTGTCCCGCAGTGAAGATGACAAACCACAAGATAATAAGTTATCTTTCATCCTAAGAACATATTTTTCATTCATGCAATGCAGAACATTCATAGTTTAAATAAAAATTAGGCATGATATAATAAAAATTAAGTGTAAAAAACAATGAATTAATACAATGGATTATCAACTGCCATAATTTTTCACACCAAGTTTTCAATCCATCATTTTCCTTTGAAAATCAAATTCAATCATTTTTGTTATCCCAATACTAATTAAAAAAATCAATGTTCTTTAAAAGTAAATATTCAAATTGAATTGTTCAGAATTATGTTTTAACGGGATTAATTAGAGATTTTTTTATTTTAATAACTGATTTATAATTTATTTGAATATAAGTAAAATAAATTTTTTATTATGAATTTAGTTTGGTAGTAAAATAAAATAGTTGAATATAATTATGTCATTCTAAAAATAATTTAAATTAAATTACACTTTTTTAATAATAATATAATTTATAATTAACTTTACTGACGCACATCCAATAAGATTAACTTAAATGTCAGGTAACATCCAAAAAAAATACAATTCATTAGAATAAAAATGTTCAATAATTTGTGTGAAATGTAATTTATGTCGAAATATTAATTAGGATGAAATGTATCATCATTAATTAATTATAAGTTATATTTTTATTTTAATTTTTTTTTTACTAAGTTTTGTTTTTATATTACGCTTCTTTTTGTTGTACTATTTTTTTTTTCCTTTTTACATGTAGTTTTTAAGTTTTGTGAAATCAATTGGAATTGAGTGTGTTTTAGGTTTTAGTTAGTGAAAAACAATATAAACCATGTAGGAGTTAAGCTTATAATAAAATTGAGTAAAATGATGAAAGTTAGTAGAATTAGAATGTTACATGTAATAACTTAGATTCTTTGGACTCATTAATAGTGTTATATGATGAAATCATATGAATTTTGGGAGAAAGAGGTTCTCCAAAAACACCTCATGTTAGTATGAAATAGGGAGGAGAAACATTCCTTAACCATATGATTGTGAGTTTTTGGGTGTGTGGGGAAGAGTGCTATGCTCATTCTTAAATGGAAAAAAGTCATTGTTTTGTTTTTTTTTTTAATAACTTTTGTTTATATTTATCATTTTTTTTTGTAATATTTTAAATTTTCAATTTAACCATTACATTTCTTCTTTATTATTTATTAAATAGTGATTTCTAGAAGATTATTATCTGCAATATTTCATATTTTATTAAAACATTTTTAGGATAATTTGTTAATTTGTAAATAAATTACAATAATTTAGCAGCGTTAATTGAGACTTTTCAAATCTGTCAGATAAAAAAAAGTATACTTTATTCATTTTATATTTAGTAAAAAAAGGTTTATATTTTTTTCCTATTCATTATTTAAAATAACACCATGAGTTAAGATGTTGAACTATGGAAGGGGTGATTTAGATAGAATTAAGAGGGATGAATTGAAAAAAAAAGAAGAAGTTGAATTGTTATTACAATTTAACTGAACTAGGAGATTTTATATGTTTTTTTTTTATTGATTATTAAAAAGTTAATAATATTTTTTTTAGAAATATCTTACATTTTCAGAATGTTTAGTTTTATTTATTTATTTATTTATAATGACTTTACTTTTATATAGTGAAAAATTATATTTTTAATGAAAAGTTATATTTTTTTAACTCATCATAATTTATATTTTGTTATAATTTTTATTTTTAATAATTTTAAATTAAAAACTAGTTATAAAAATATGAAAAATATTTTCAAATAAAATAATAAAAATAATATTTTGATTATAATATTTTAAAAATATAATGTACATGATGGAAAAAATAAAAACGTAAATGTGTTGTTACTAGCGTAAAATTATTTAGTTTTGATAATGATATTTAGATAAATTTTTCTTTCACCTTTTTGATGATGTTATGAAAAGTTTGAATTTTGGTTTTACTTTTTGTAAAATATTTTTGTTAGAATTTTTTAAATTTTAAGTTATTATTTTTATTAATTAAGTTTTATTTTAAAATAAATGAACAACATTTATTTGAAGAATATTGAGAATTTTTGTTAAATCACATATATTCACCCACCTCATAAAAAACATGAATAGATACCAATTTAAATGTGATTTAACTTTTATTCAATAAACAAACAAATAGTTAACTAATGTTACATAGTATTAAAAGTAAACAAAATATTTTATAATGTTTTAATAGATCAAAATAAAAAATCATTAATTTTATTATTATAAAAATATGCTTAAGCCATTAATAAATTAATTTTCAGACACTATGCGTTTATTATATTTGACTTTTAGCAGTTTCGCTGTGAAACGTTTAATATATTTTATTTTTAACAATAACTTGGGCGAGAAAATATCAATAATAAATTTTAACAAGACCAGATTGAACATAAAAACATCTTAATATCCTAGTAACATCATTTATGATCATTATAAAACAATTAAAATTGACTTTAATATATTTTAAATAATATTTTTATATTTATTATTACATTATATAAATAGCTAAAATAATGAATAAAAGGAAGAAATGGAGTGTTAAAAAAACCCTATCATTGAAAATTCCTATATAAGCCAAAGCAACATATGTGGTTCTAACCCTAGTTCCCCAAGCCACCCACCGTTTGCTTCGACCTGCTTCGACGACAATTTCCAATTTTCATTCCTAAAACCCTTTCTTTCGCTCTTTCTTCTGCACTGCCATCATTTTGAACCCTCCAACAGTGAGTAACTTCTAACTCCATCAATTTCCCAGCGTTTCATCTGAGTCCTCGTTCTTTCTCTGCTTTTTATTCTGTTTCACTACCCAATTGGATGAATACTTGCCTTTTGTTTTCTTCATTTTTCGTCCTTTTTCATTTGGGTGTTTCAGAGGTCACACACAAAAGGACCAAAGAGTTGTGGCGCCATGTCGGACGACGAAAGGGAGGAGAAGGAGTTGGATCTCTCTTCTGCTGAAGTGGTTACCAAATACAAGACCGCTGCTGAGATCGTTAATAGTGCGTTCCTCACTCTCTTAACGTCAGTGTGTTCTAAATTTTATCTAGGATTTTGGTATTTCATACATTACACAATTAATTCTGTGAACTTTATTGAAGTTCGATTATTTTATTTACGTATATTTTGTTTATTGTAATTTCTGATGTTTTTATTATGTTTGTCTTTGATTAACAGAGGCCTTGAAGCTTGTTATTTCGGAATGTAAACCGAAGGCCAAGGTTGTGGACATTTGTGAGAAAGGAGATTCATATATTAGAGAGTAAGATTATATTTATTTTTAATCGATGGAGCATTGCCTTGGAATTTTTTTTTCGTATCTTCATGTAATTGCTTGTTTCTGTTTTTATTTATTTATTGAATTTTTTTCTCATAGTTTTTTTTGTGTCTTTGTAGGCAAACTGGAAATGTGTACAAGAATGTGAAGAGAAAGATTGAGAGAGGTGTTGCTTTTCCAACATGTTTATCAGTAAATAACGTGCTCTGCCATTTCTCTCCGTTAGCCAGTGATGAGTCAGTGTTGGAAGAAGGTGATATATTGAAAATGTAAGATTTTCAGTGCGTGGATTCGTGATGTGTGGTGGGAAAATGTAGTCTTTGAATTTTGCTATTACTTGTTAATTGATGGTTGTTTCTTTGGTTGGTTGCAGTGATATGGCTTGTCATATAGATGGTTTCATTGCTGCTGTGGCTCACACCCATGTACTTCAGGAAGGACCTGTGACAGGAAGGGCAGCTGATGTCATTGCTGCTGCAAATACTGCTGCAGAGGTGGCCTTGAGGCTTGTCAGGCCGGGAAAGAAGGTAATTAACTGTAACTAGTTTTTTGTTGTATTGACATTTTTTATCGGGTTGATTTGGATTTTACTACATGCTGCCCTTCTTGATCGTTGATTGGTGTAAAGTAATGTGCTATATAAGCAATTCAACATAGTAATATTTGAGAGAAATTAGGTTGGTTCATGTGCATTATTTAAACAGATTTCTTTGCTTTCATGTATGCCTTGTTGATTTTGATCTCTATATGATGCAAACTGCCGTGGGCTATGGATAAACTCCAATGAGGCTTAATTGTCATAGTTACACTGATGGAGGTCATTTTTGTTTTTTCTTCTGTGGTCTTACCAAGGGAGTACATTTCTCATCTTTGGAACTGCTGTCTTTTGTACCGTGTTTTGCATTATGTATGATGAATTCTTTCATGGACATATATCAAAGATTTGATTTAATTTTGATTAAAATTGTTGCATTGCATAATATTAGCTTGATAGCTCTCTCATTTCATTCCCTTTTTTCTACGTTCTCTTAAAAAATCTTAATCTGGTTTATAGTATATTGTAATGTGATCAATTAATCTCTGTATGATGAAGAAATATAGGCTATGGATAAACTCCAATGAAGCCTTTTTATGTCATAGTTACACTGACAGAGTGTTTTTTATTTTGTTCCCATTGTAAGTTTCTTTTCCTGCATGATTAACCTTATTATGCACTGTCAACAAAGACTAGGTGTGCATTATAAATTATTTTTTTGGTGTAGTAAATTACTTATAATAAAGGCAACTTTGCCGAGGTGATCAGTACCATATTGGTTTCCTCTTTTCCCTGTTGCCGATACTAGAATTGGCTGAGAATGGTTTCATGTCTGTGCTGATTTATCCAGTCAGTACACTTGTTTTGTGTAGCCAACATATTGCCCTATTAAAACACTTTCTTGTTCTTTTCATGTCTGTACTCCCTTCATATATTTTTAATGTTATTGTACTTTGCCTCTCTTTTTTTAGCCTTGTCAGTCTGTGCTTATATTGTGATATTTCTATCAAATTTTAACAGCTGTACTAAAGGCAACTTTGCTGAGGTTATCAGTACCATATTGGTTTCCTCTTTTCCCTGTTGCTTATACTGAATTGGCTGAAAATAGTTTTATGGTTGTGGTGATTTATATAATCACTACACTCCAGTATTGCCAACAAAACCCTATTTTAAGACCATTAATTATCCATTGCCTATTTATAGTCCCTGACTATACTTCGCAACGTTACTATTATTTGCCTCTCTTGTTAGCCTTTTCAGTGTATATTTAGATTTGTACCAAATGTTTGTAGCTATAATAAAGGCAACTTTGCCGAGGTGATCAGTACCATATTGGTTTCCTCTTTTCCCTGTTGCTGATACTAGAGTTGGCTGATAACAGTTTCACGGTTGTGCTGATTATATATAGTCAGTACACTTGTGTATTATAGCCTACATAGTACCATATTCAAACCATTACTTGTCAATCTTTTGTACAACTTGAAAAGATGATAACAGTACCATATTCAAACCATTTGTTGGGTTGCTTTAATTATTCAAACCTTATAGTCTAAAGAAAACTTTGCTATGACTTTGATTTCCTCTTTTTCCTGTTGGCTTGTTTAAAATAAGCTTGAAAATACTTCCTGATTCTGTTTTATTATTTGTCAGCATGCTTGATTATTCGAATCAGCACAGTAGTAATAGTAAAATCAATACATAAATGACCTTATTTGTAACAGTGGGCACTCATTCTTCTTTTAATCAAAATTTATTTTTTCACAGAACAAGGATGTAACTGAGGCAATTCAAAAGGTTGCTGCTGCCTATGACTGTAAAATTGTTGAGGGTGTTCTTAGTCACCAAATGAAGCAGTTTGTTATTGATGGAAATAAAGTTGTGCTCAGTTTGTCTAATCCGGACACAAGGGTTGACGAAGCAGAGTTTGAGGAGAATGAAGTTTATGCTATTGATATAGTAACAAGCACAGGGGATGGAAAGGTGGGTTAACTATATAAATATAATACTGAGTATGATACATTAAAGGGATGATAAAGTAAATTTTGATTCTCTTGCAGCCAAAGTTGCTGGATGAGAAGCAGACAACTATTTACAAGAGGGCCGTTGACAAGAGTTATCATCTGAAGATGAAAGCTTCTAGGTTTATTTTTAGTGAAATAAGCCAAAAATTTCCAATCATGCCATTCTCTGCCAGGTAAACTGACTACTTTCATGTTTTTAATTCTTTTCTACTTGTGTTCTAATACTAATTATCTTCAATTGTCTTAAAATTTAATTTGTTTTATAATAGGGCTTTGGAAGAGAAAAGAGCACGTCTGGGCTTAGTGGAATGTGTCAACCACGAGCTTTTGCAGCCATATCCTGTTCTGCATGAAAAGCCTGGTAAAAATTCTTTAGCTAGTAGCATAATTAGATCACCAAGGTGTCATTTCTTTAAGCCTTCGTGTCAGCATTGTGTTGTTAGTTTTTCAGGTGATTATGTTGCACATATAAAATTCACAGTCTTGTTAATGCCGAATGGGTCGGATCGAGTCACATCTCATCCACTACAAGAATTGCAGCCTACAAAAACAATTGATGATCCTGACATCAAGGCCTGGCTAGCCTTGGGCACAAAAACAAAGAAGAAAGGAGGTGGAAAGAAGAAAAAAGGTAGGTTGTAGAGCATGTTGTTGATATATTATTATTCCTTGTGTTGCCTCTCGCATCTCTGTTATTGAACGGAACATCATTTACATATCTAAAGTTTTAATGTACGATGTGTTGAATGGCTGAACAAATAACAATGCTTGATTGGTTGCGCAGGCAAGAAAGGGGACAAGGTAGATGCGTCAGCTGAAGCTGAGCCTATGGACTCAACAAACGGGGCCACTCAGGATTGAGTTGACCCCAATCCTCTCAAACATGGAAAAGAGTTTTTCATTTCATTTTCGACCCCCCCTTTCAATTTTGGTACATTGGTCACCAAATTGTAATTTTCTTGGATATGAATTTTAGTATAGTCTTCTGACATTAATTCTAACAGCAATTTTTACTATGCACATTTTAGTTAGAGGTGTGGAACTGTTTCTCAACCGGTTTGAAGTGAACGAGTTTCGAGCTGATTTCTAAAATCAGTCTAGTTTTGAATCTAATTGTTTTCGTGGAAAAAATATTTCCAAATTTGCAGCTTTTAATGTTGAGATGGAATGGTGGAGCATTCACCTTATTTGAAAATTGCAAATCATTTTTTTTATATAGAAATTATTCTATCCCTGATGTAATGGATTTACCTTATACTGTCTGTACTTTTCGTGCGATGATGTCTATACGGTAGGTAAGCTTTTTTCTTAGATAATGTTATAACTTATATTTATGTGTAAGCAAAAATTCAATTGTAATAATTTCTGTCCTCATCTAGGTAATGCAATAAGTGCCGAACTAAAACTAGAATAATGTGGTGAGTAAAACAGGGAGGGAACATAAAAAGTTTGGTTTATCGGATTTTCGGAATTATGCTAATTTTTGAAATTTGTGTTAAAATTTGTATCATTTAGTTTTGAGTTTTATTTTACTAAAAAATGTTTTAGCTTTTGGAACTTCAGTTCAGTTATTTTCTATTTGTTTTTTTAGCTTATTCCGATTCACTTTTAATGTTTAAAATATATTATTTTTTTTAGTATAATATAGCAACAAATTTTGTTTTAGGCAGCAATTGAAGGATTGGGTCTGATTAATAAGTTCCACAAAACATTAAATTGCTTATACTGATAAAAGTTATATTAAATTTTACTATAACCATGTTTTCATGTAATAAAAAGATTAAATTATAAATTATATCTTTTCAAAGGTAACCAAAAGTATCGGTAATTTAATTTAAGATGATCTACCTTCGAAAAATTAAAGACACATTTGAGAGAAATATTTAATCCTTCAAAAATCTAATAAAAAAGTAATTCCTTGTTTGGTTTCTAAAAATGTTTTTCTGCCAACTTCCTCATAATAACATTTCTACAAGGTAGAAATCGAACTTTCTCGTGTAAACAAAGTATTTTTAGTAAAATCTTTGATTTCCAATAAAATTATATGAATATTTTTCACAATAATGTTATAAGAATTTTAATTTTCAGGATTTGATGATTTCATAAATATTTTCGGGTAAGAAAAAATTCCTATGTAACAAATGCTTTCTAATTTAAATTAAAGATTAAGAGTGACGATGATGAATTGTAATACTTTGTTTCTATGTGATGATGGCCCATATGTATTAGGATCTGTTTTGTGCTTAGCTTTTAAATGTGTACATCTTCTAGAGTATATAATTCTGGCAACTGTGCAAATACATTTGAATGTATCCAGTTCTAGTAGATTTGATATTGTAGTATTTAAAATTTCCTTTTAAAATTATGTAGAATTCAAATTGCAAGAACATTAAAGAACATGCATTATTATTTCTCAATTGTTTGTGCGTTTATGTAATGAAGTGATTGGTATTTCAGTGAGGGTGTATGTTTTGTTATGTGTATACAATTGGAGAAGGGGTTAGTTAGGCAAATTTTAACTGTTTACAAGGATTTTATATAACCCACCTACCTTATCATTTGATTTAACACAACACAATGTGTATATAATATTAGCCAAGGGTAAAACCTGAATTCAAAGAACTTTGATAAATTTTGCACTACACATCCGAATGTGTCCAAAACAACATCTACAAATTTCACATTTCCTGTCATTCTCAGTAAAGTAAATGAACACTATGGACTCAATGCTACCCCTTTCTATATATTAATAAAGGAACAGCATCCTATTTACATAGTTTCACGCTGCCAACAGGCATAGACAAATGAAAATGATTTTAATGAGGAAAACCATGACCTGGAAACAATTTTAAATAAGTGTCAAAAACCACCAATAAAGCTTCAATTTCATCCTGGAAAAAAGAGATTGTTAACGTCAGATACAACTAAAGAAGTCATGAATACAATCCATAATCACACTAATTTCAATCCACACAATGTCACGCATGATGGTCATAGTAATGTTCATTTTGATTGCTCGTTGAAATTGTCTTGTGGGTCAGATAAAACTACAATGGGCAAAATTTACTGTCCACTATCTCAGCCTAATTATTTACTGTCTAATAAAATCATCAGTACTATTCTTGAAGGTCACAATTTATATGGCCTGTAATTTGAAAGTTATTCTGTATGACTGATCCTGTCATTAATCTTGTGTCACTCAGATTACGGTTAGTGAAAATAGAAAATGTTATAATATTGTTAAAGAAATCCTAAGACATTAGGGAGTTGGTACCTAGGGAAAATAAAATATAACAAAATTGGTAGAAAGGAAATATACCCTATAAGAAGTATCAATATATGAACACAAAAACTGAGCCTGCACATAGCAACACCAGATCAGAAGAATTAAATGTCAGACCCAGTTATGGCATCTTCAGCGCCTGCTTCAATTGTGCAAATGCAGATGGATGCATATTGCTCATTGCAGCATTAAATGATTCTCCATGAATAGCAGCACATGTTTGTAGCTTTTCTCTCACGCAGTCCTCAAGAGACAACTGATTGATCCGATCAGAAAATTTGATCTAGCCACAACATAAATAAATGTATTAATTTGTTACTCTCACAATTTACATCATTCGAAAATGGAAATTTCATCTAGTTTTCATAGTTCTCTAACCTGTCTTTTTCTGAATTCTTTACTAGGAATAGTGTCTTCATCAGGAGATGCACTGGAGCTCATATCACCACTGTTATTGACAATATACATGGACAACTATGTTTCAAAAACATGACTGAATGCCATTTAAAACGAGAGATTACCTCTTTTTAGTTTCAAAACTAAGCTTAGTTGGTTTTTTTCATATAAGAGACGTGCCACAACCATGTATTGCAAAAGCGTTATCTATTAAACGTAAATACATGAGTGGAATTTGTATTACATCCCTAAGAAGACTAAACAAAACATAGAAAAGCAGATGATGATCAAGATTCAGCTAAAGTTGTTATCTACTACTCTTTACAAAATGCCCCAAACTGAATACAAGTACAAAAATCTAACCTGGACTCTTCCTCAGTTAAGTCATCATTTCTACCGAGAATCACACTAGTGCAAACACTGTACATCAAAACATATACAGGGGTCAATTACTAGTTATTTGCAAACAATGAATATTATTTAAAGGTTAGTACCTCAAAATTTGATCCAGTTTGTCAAGTACTTGAGGCAATCTTAATGTCAGAATTATTGAGAGGGCTAAACCAATTGTCTTCTTCTGGATGGAAGAAACATTATCTACCTGGAAAAATTATATGCATATATTCACAATAAAAGATAAAACATTAAGTAGGCCAAAATGAAATATTTACACATACAAGTAAATACTGAATAAAAACTTAAGCAAATATTGATTTTAATATATGTGACATCCTACAGCATATTTACGAGGACAGAACTTCTAGCCATCTGCCAACATTTTGCCCCCACCCCCTTCACACGGTGATGGACAAGTTTAAAAGGTAAATGCATCAAATGCAGCAGAGTAATGAATCTAAACTAGGCCATGATACTGTCGAAAAGATTCATATTTACTTCAGATACTGATATATTCGTCAAAAGTCAAATAAATATAAATCATTTTAAAGCTGCACGAAGTAATGCAACTCACAGGTTTGTCTTAAGTACATACGAGACACATATATGCAATATATTTAGAACCAAGCACTGTCTCTTCAGCATAACCACACCAACCTTATCAACCCAAATGTCAACCAGACAAAGAAGTATATTTTCTTGAACTGGGATGGATGCTGTCTGAAGCAGTAGAGAAGTTGATGGATCTGATGCTAATTGGGCAAGTGAGTTTGTATTCATGACCAAAAGCCTAGCCAGGATGGCAGCAGAAGATGCTTTAACAGATGTTTTAGAAGGATCGTGGTCATCTCCTCCACTCAAACAAATTACAATTAACTTCTGTAGGAAAAAAAAAATACAAGGGCTTGAAAAACAATTCTCCAGATCAAGATATGAACTATGAAACATTAGTTGATCAGCACTAAGTTTGATTTACAACAGACTTACTTGTAAAGTGCTGCTAATAAGTGGCGGCACTTCCATGGGGAAACACTGTGAAGAGGCAAAATCAAATAAAAATACTGTTTTCAAGTATTTTTAAAATATATATGACAAGAAAGGAAAACCATCATTCAACTAATATTAAGGCCAAAAGAAGTTTACATAATCTTCAAGGTTTAGTCACATGATATTAAATTATATTTTCCTGCATAGGCTTTCCACTCAATCACAACAACAAACTTACCCATTGACATAAGAACTAAATATAAAAACTTAGCCGCCATTTAGGATGGTTTTTAGATGTCAATTTCAAAAATTTTAACTACAGAAGATTTTAGTTCAGTTTAGGGTGGTTAAGTTTTTAAAGTTAGTTTTTTTTCTTCTAACTTTTAGTTTCAAAAAAATTAGTTTAAAATTTTATCTAATGTTAAAATTAGTTTAAAGGCATGATCTTACGGTGGATACAACACGGTAATTTAGTTAACTGTGCATTTGTATGGGTTTATTTTTAAAAACCCATAAAAAAGGTAGCACTAACAAAAAAAAGCTTTTTTGCCAAAAAAGAAAAACATTTTAAAAAAATGTTGGAATGATATTTTATTTTCAAGTTTTCAGAAATTACATATATATTTAAAAAATAATTTGGAATTCTTTTTTTGAAATTAGAAATGTATATTTAAAAAAAAACTAATCCAAATTGGAAATAGATCCATGTATATGTAATTAAAAATAAATTAGTGTTGCTAAGCATCCTACATTATCATAATGGCCGAAAACACAAAAATACCTAATGAATTAACAAAAGTATAGGGGCAAGAGTTGGAAATAAAAGGTCATAGAAGATATCAGTATCATTAGAAACTACTAAATTGCTCTAATATAATATAATGTTTAGGTAGTGGAGTTTGTACTAACAGCATTAATACTTGACCTAGTTAAAGGAATGATTTAAGGTATAAGGTTAGGGTTATTCTGCTACATTACATCCTATTAAATATGAATAATATCACTGTTTACTGAACCTATAATTCTCAATAGGAGGCATCATCATATACCAAAAGTCCTAGTAATTCATATTAATATTTAAGTTTAAAAATTGACAAGGTTTGGAATGACATACCTGTATTAAGATGTCAACCACAGGAAGAACTGAAATAAGGCCTTTGTCATTGACATTTCCAATAACTAAATCAAGAATTTTAGAAATATTTGTTGCATGCATGCTAAGAAAGTCATTTCCACCCAAAATTATGTAATCTTCAATTATGTTCACAGCAACCTGTACTTAGATAAAGCCAATGTAACAAACATATTAGAATAAGGTCACAAACTGTCTGTTAGGGGTGGGCACTAAGTAAACTAGCAAGAATATGTAACATCAATAATGATCATACGCCAAACATAGTTAACAATTTGATAAATACAACACAAAGAAGTGGATGCCATTGGCTGAAAATTGTATACTTCCACCAAATTTAAAACTGAATGATTACACTTTTTTCAAATCGTGAGGCACAAACTTGATAGTTGCCGACTTATCTGGAAACCAGCTGAAAGAAAATTACATTGATTTTCCTTCTATATATTAGATTACACTTAAGTACCTTTTTCTAGTACATATCGAAGAACAGTTTCCCTCATAGTATCTCTAATCTAACAGACTTAGCTCCCAATGTAACAGGATTAACTTCTACTCTAACAAATTCTTACACAAGAACCAATGATCTGAAAATTTTAGAAGGTCCAGTGCTGGCATGCAGGAAGGGAGCTTGAATAGAAGGAACATTAATTCAAATATTTATGTACATCATACAAACACAAGGACACAATATAGTTGTCACTATCAAGCAATCATGCTCCCTGAAACTTTTACAAAACTACTTCATTCTAGAGGTTCTAACACAATAACTATCTTTCTCTTGAGTATAGAAAAACATGAGTAGAGAGTTAATTGAAAACTTATTAGAATATGGAGCTAATTCTAACCTGTAAATGGTCAAAATTTCTTTCCATAATCTCCACAAGGCGTGAAAAATATTGTAACAATTGAGGCACCATTGATGGTGCGTGAGAAAGTGTGGCCTCCCATAACTGAAAGATTATGCAGTTGAACTTTCATGTTATATTTTCTCACAACAATAGTACCATCTAGTTAATAAAATAAAAGACAGCAGGATTACCAGCATGCTATCTTCTAGGAGATTGAGTTCATCTGGACTATTAATATCAATCCCATTCTCCAGAATGGGCAGCAGTATACTGTAGCACATAGGTGACTGGTAACCAAGTGCAACCACAAAGTTTCTCAAAGCAACCAGAAGTTGTATCTGCAGCAGACTTTCACCAGAAGATTCCTCCCAGACCTTGCCATAACAAAAGCAATAGTGAGTGATACAGATTCCATATCCAGTGAGACCAGAGCACTTCAAATCAGTTACTTAATCATATTCCATCTGCATTGCACACAATTTTTGCACAGCCAAGGCATCTACCTCAGAACCCCTATTTTAATTTTATGTCATTTCCTCTCCTAAAATGTGAAGGGAAATGACCACACATAGTCTACCTCTTTAAGAAAGACCAATCTCATATTCTTATTTTCAATTTTATTTCATTTTTTAATGAAAGTGGAGGGAATGTGTCCAAATTTTGGTCTTTTTAGGTAAAATGAAAGTCTGGACATTTGTGATTTTTATTTCACAATGTGAAACACATGCTATATTTTATCATTGACCAAGAATCTACTGATTCAAGATGTGCTATGATCTTTGAGCTGGAAAAAAAATCCTTTCACAATTTGATTCCAATTTAATAACCAAGATGTCTATATCAAATGAACCCTAAATTTCTTCTGAATAACTCATCTATCTCACAAGTTTTATCTTTAGAGAAAATAACAGACTTATAAATCAGGGCCCCAAACTGATGAGTTCGTATATTTACTCATGCCACTCTAATTTTATGGTAAAGAAACTGATATACAACATACTGAAAAAGGAAAAAAAAAAATGCATTTTTTTCTTTCATGTGAACCTAACCAAGTATTTAAAATACAAAGCTTAATAGACAAAACATAGACAGGATATTTCTTATGTTACCTTCCGAAAAAATTGCACCAATTTGTTTGCAAATGGAATAACTTCACTAACATGTCCGATTAGGATAGAGATCAAATTCAAAACCTGAACCTGAAGAAATATTGACAGAACATGAACAACAATTCACTCATAGGACCAAATGTTGAATGCAATCCAGTTTCAGATTATAATTTACACAATAAATGTGTGCCCTAGTCATGCATATAAATTTCAGTAACATAGTAGAAAATTCAATGTGCCTGTGCAGTCAAAGGCACTTATAGAGGATGAGGTGATGCCGTAGGCACACACATCAGCTTCATTAACAAGATGCTAGCCTTTAGCAACTAACCAATAACATAAAGTTCCCAAAGCCCATCCATCTAACTTGCCAATTAAGATGTTAAAGGGGGGTCAACTGATGTTTTATCTATGCTGGCCACCCAACAGTAATATCTGTGCTGAGCATGGATCAAATGATGCCATTGGATTCAACCAAAAACCAAATTTTATTAAAACTAGTTTCTGGTTTATTGTAACATGGACAAACAAAACATACACTAAAGAGAAATGGAACAGAACTAAATGAGGTTTAAGCTTTGAACTATGAGTTACAACATCCATCCAAGGGCAAAACAAACAAAGTTCACTATCATTAATGCACATTTTAAGGAATAGCCATTTAGCACTCAACTGCAATCCCAATGGACTCAATTCCTCACTGTTGCAGAGGTTTCACAACCTTAGTAAGAAATTTAATATATACTACACCACCCTCTGCCTCCACCACAAATGTCCTTGAAAATTGCATGCCCGATTAAATTGCATGCCCAATTACACTGCAGCATATTTGGGTGGTGTCATATGACAGGCTAGGTCCACTTGTTTTAATCTCCCAACCAAGGAGACCTATTCCCTTCAATACCTGGATTTCACCTTTCCAAACAGTGTCTAAGAGAAAATTTTCCATCAAAAAGGAAAAAGTTGCCTAGCAGTAGTGTTTACCTTTGAATCAAATTCCTGAACTTCCTCAAACAACTTAAAACATGAGTCCCAACAGATAGGGAGAAGATCAACAAACTCCCTCTCTGAAAAGTTTGCATCCTCAATATGTAAGCATAGTGAACGACATGCTGCCAGCTAAAAAAATATATGCACATAGTTAGTTTGAAACAAAATAGAGAGACATATATATATGTGTGTGTGTGTGCTGCGCGCGCGTGTGTTTTAATAACAGAAACATGTGTAATAATGGTAGATGGAATACATGTCTATGTAACATACCCTTACAGACAAATCTTTACCCTTTAACAATCTGATTAAAGCACAGTATACAGGCCTTTTTGTATCATCCTTGATCTGCAAAGGATAGATAAGACATAAGAAAGTGAATACAAATGACTTTTCCTTATTTGAAGATATTAGATGGATTAAGATAATGAGTTATTTTACAATCATAGTTCATAAAATCTTAATATAAAAAAAATAGAAATTATTTAACCTGTCTAGGTTTTGAATTTCACAATGAAAGAAAAGAAACTAAGAAAGCTTCTCATCAAATCTTTTGATTAAACTGTGAAAACTTTGAAGTTTATTAACAAAGTAACTCAATATATTATATACCTCAGAAACCCACTGTCCCAAAATTATAGCCACTTTACGATGAATGATACGCAAATTTGGATGTTCATTTGAGAGTTCCAGTGATAGAGCACCATTAAACCTGCAAATGAATGGTTTAGAAGGAGTAGACATACTTTAAAATCCAGTGATAGCATAACTAAAGCTCTAATATGAAAAAAAAAATATTTTAATAGACTATGAAATTGCACTGTGTCATTAAAGAAACTAAAATCTGAACCATCAAATAAGATAACTAACTCTAATAACTATTTGCATGTTAGAATGCCTCAATAGCTCTTGTGTTATGTGTATAGACTGACACCGTGTCTAATTTATTTTTCCACTGCAGCTGAGATTATCTAGGAACAAACTTGCTTTTAGTGAGAAAGAGATTGGGTATTGTCCTAATTTGTTTAATTAGTTTCTATAAAGATGTTTTCAGGCCTTTGATATGGAATTAACCAGTTGTGGCAATGTTTGAAAGGAATGACCACATTTCAAGGGCATATCCTCACCTCTGATTTTGTTATGGTATAGAACTGTTTTTATGGTGTTTAAACGTGGACAGTTTATCAGAATCAGTATTCCAAACAAAGAGACTTCACAGTTCTTTAACACTGACTAACTACTAGGAGTTCCCACTCTCTGTCTCTATTTTTTCCTCTGTTTTGTCTTTGCTGAGAAGATATTATCCTCTGACCTTATGATGTACGATGCAATTTAAGTAGTAATATCCATTTCACTTGGAAAATGCACTAAGGTGTTGGGAGTACAAGCAATCAATGGATAGTACATCGCAAGAGGAAACTTTGTGCAAAGTTCCATCACCAGTGATTGGGGCTTCATGATTTCTTGAGTAGAAATTTGTATACCAAAGTTCAGACACAACAAAACTACAATGATCAATATTTTAAGAATGATAAGACCAAAATATGGACAACTTAGTAAACAAAGTATAGTAGCTTTAAGCTTACCAGTCTTTAAAGCTCAGGTAGTTTGAGAGTTCATAATAAACATATGCCGTTGCACCATAAGCAGCATCTTTAAGAAGCAAAGCAGGAGTAATTTCTGTCACTGAAGTTGGACAATTATTCATACTCTCTTGAAGAAGAGAAACTACAACAGGACCTAGCAACTAAAAATAACAGTCACAATCACACATCCATATTAATATAATATAGTCAACAAAGCCAATGATTGAAATATCTCAAAAAGAAAAAAATACAAGATAACCTGTGATGTTTAAATAGCACCTACTTGGCTATTAGTTTCAAACAATACAATGTACAGAGCTTCAGCACATGGCCTCAATTTTTCTGTCCACTGAACCATATCCTGCTCATGGTGAAAAGACTCAGGGTTACGATACCACTCTTCCATATCACTTGCTGTCAGAACAAAATACCTGTCGGAGGATAACAGCATTGTTTAGGCTGGTAATAGAGTGAATAATCATAATGAGAAATATAACTTTGTCTCAAAGCAAATTACAATTACATAGCCACTAACAGTAGCCTCTCGCCTTCAAAATAAAAGAAAAAGAATTTTAATTTTATCTCTCATAAGTTGTAGTAAATATCAAAACCTATATTAACCACTTAAGATATTGCTCGCAGGTCAGACATATACATACAAACACACAGGCATCAGTACATACTCACATGACACCGAAAAATTCCCTGATCTTACTTGCTAGCACAGATTTTCCATAACTTGAAGTTGACAGCAACAACTTTGTTTTTGCATTGCAGATTACCACTTTTGTACCTCAATATCAAAACATTCTAGGCAGCAGTAGGGTATACATACACTTTCAGGAGATTTCCACATGTTTTATCTGAGAGTATATTTAATATAATAATGACTTATATAGTCTCTCATACTGAATTATCCTGGTATTGGTTATACAAATCCAACCTATTTACCCAACATATCCATACATTTTAATTTGGGAGAGTTAATTCTAAATCAATCTAGACCCTTGTATAACTTAGAAGTACAGATGATTTTCTAAATATGTTCATCTCTGTCCCCAGGAAACTATGTAATTAAAGCACAATACCACTCAATCTAGAAAAAAAATGCAATCTACGAAGAAGATGACTACTAAATGAATAAACAAGGTATCTCTTTGACTGATTTGGAGAAAGAAAAGCCCAAAAACAACTAGTTTTTTAATTTAACTCTACTTGCATAAAACTTAACATTTATAAACACGTAGCATATCTTTAGGCCCCATTCAGCTGATAAAACATGATAAATACAAGTACGCAAACCAAGAAGGGGCTAGAAAGTGAATACCTTGATATCAATACATTACACAAGTGGACTATTCTTTCAGTGGGGAGAAGGGATGTTAACACACCACCAACTGCACTAGAAATGTTTTTCTTCATCAGCTCCAGTGTAACTCCATTTTCATCCATCACCCTACCAGTAAGACTTGGCTTGTACTCTTTACATTCCAGAATATTTTTAATCATCACCATACACTGAATGAGAAATTGCTCAAACGACAATAGATAAGGCTCAGGATCTGTTATCCTATTCAAACAAAAGTCCATGACTGATGAAAGTACAAATTTATCACCAAATGAATAAGGATGTTTTCCCTGAAAGGCAACTAAAATTTTCATCAATTTGGTACATGCCCTCTTTAAGAAGTCCCAAAATTTGGGATATTGCTTTTGAAAAGATGAATCTGCAAACAAAAATGCCTAGTAAGAATAAAAAAAAGAAGTAAAATTCTATGCACAAGAAAAGGCACAGAAAGTAGATAAATTATATTTTACTTTTTCTTGCACTACATATGAAAAGTAGAAATTGTAAGATTATACTGAGAAGGGAAGGAAATATTAGGCATTTAAAGGTTTAAATTTTTAACACAGCAACTCATTAAAAATAAGACGAAAACAAAAACTAATATAGAATCTGGGGCACTGAAAAAATACAGAAAGTTTAAGGAACACATAAACATGGTGATAATGATACATGTTAAATATCCGAAGCTACATAGATTAAAGAAATGGTAGTCAATGTATTTGCTCATTGTGCTTTACAAAAAGTCATTCTGAGGATCTACCTTGATATTTAAATTTTCCCTTATTAATTTATTTTTTGTTTTAGGTTGCACTTAACTATGCCATAGCCACTACTGAGTATTGCTGGTCTTGTAGCTGTCGAGAAGAATTTCCCTTTGAATTGACAGGCATTTTCCATTTTGTCTAGCCAGCTTGACTATGTGCGTCATCATTCTCCCCCCAACTCAATCCTTATAACTTACTCGTCCTGACTCCCCAACTATATTATATCATCCAACCCCTGGAAAAATATGCATTACAGCATGTTTGCATTTGCTACTGCTAAGAACAAATCATCCAGCTGTAGGATGTGCCTAAGCACATTCAATCCTATGTTAAAGAGTGTGGAGATGCAGTTGGCCTATGGTAGAGATCTTCCATTACACCTCCACAAGTTTGTATCCGAATTAAAAGAAAATTTATCCACACCATGTTTGGATCATCAAAATCCCATTTAAAAATGGAAATCTTTATTAGACATTAGCATTCAACAAAACTGAAACTTTAATTTTTTTTATGTATCACACTAAGGGAACAAACTTGTCTAGGAACAGAATGATTCTTATACAAATGTTTGTATTATAGTTATTCATCCTAACCTAGACATGAGGATGAAAATATATGCACAAAAAATAGAAGTCTCACAGTATGGAAGGAGTGATTGAATGGCAGTCAAGAACACAGGTGAGACTTCCTTGACTAGCCGAACCTCCTACAAAATATAAATAGTAATATAAGGCTCGAGACTTTAAATTTTGGATTAATTAACTTGAAAAAATATAAAAGGATGATATACTCTTCAACACACAAACTCATCATAGAGAATTAAAACAAGAGATGGATATATAATTACCTGAAAACACTTTGAATCACTTTGAAATCCTGAAATAATCAATTGCCGCACAATCTTTGAACATAACAACCATCGCTCACACTTAAGATAAAGTTCATGAGGCTGATCTTCAGCATTTACATTAGAGCTTTGAGAGAGAGATGAAAAACCATGCAGTATTGTTTGCACATCACTTTGCCAAAGGCGCCAGCTATAATCAAAGAAATGAGACGATATCTGCCAGACAAATTGGTTGCATAATTGAATATATTATATGATTTAAGCCATGCGCATGTACTAAACAGTAATCTTATTCTAGAAGAACTATGTAATCAGATGCGAAATTTTGAGGCAAAAAGGTGAAGCTGCAGAACATAGGTGAAACAATAAAGCAGAATACAATATAAACCCCAACAGAGCCTATAAGATAGACCATATGTACTTCATAAAACTAGGTAATGGTGCCTATTTGTGTTTTAAGTAATTAAGAATAAAGTACCAAACATAAGAAGATACTGGAGTTAGAAAAAACATATATCACAATTGCCCCCACCATTCATTCTGGCTCTATCATTACAAAGAACAGTTATCTTTGGTTATGTTAGTATAGAGAAATGACAAACTTAAGTTGCCTGCGGCATCAAATGTGGTAGATATATTTACATATATAGAGACCAGTCAGACCACCTAAGACATACAACACATAGCCATAAATTGGACTCAAAAACCTGGTTCTACTCAACAATGCATATCAGTTGCTGATATTGCTCTTTGTAAATTATGTTTATCACCCTCCTGACAGGATTATATTAGAGTTATTAAAAGTTCCGCTGGTTTACCACAATCAACTCAAAATTATCAATTTAATGTTTGAAATTAAAAACTGACCCACAAAAGGCAATGAATCTCACTCCCATGCAGATATGACTAAAATTGAAAGAACACACTAGGTTGAGTAATACACAATCCCGTCCAGAACGATAAAACAAATTATGCTACCCCTATAGACCCTAACTACTAGATAGTTGGGACAACCTTTGAAGGGAGAGTGGCGATACTGCCTCCTCAAAAGTTTAATGTATCGAGCCATAGAGCCTTCAAATACCTACATCCAAGTTTCCAACAACTCACCAATAGGACCTCCTTGCTACCCTTGTAAGAACAAGTTGAAACATATTATGAAAAATGTCATTCATATTTATGTGACTTAGGATATGTATTTCTGTAGCCAAGATCACTTCAATATGCTGACAGCAAGTATGTTTAAACAAGGTTTTTATATTCTAGATTAAAAAAAAAAAAGACAAGATTCTTATTGAGGTTTGCATGTCATTCCAATAATGACTGACTGTTGACATTTTTCAAGTTTTCAATGTACAGCATAAAGGCAGGGATTTAGACAGCTGGAAGCAAGAGAGAACAGAAAAAGAATAAACAAGGAACTGCACCTCGGCAAAGTTGCGTTGGTCTGATGTAAGGCGTTTTGTGGACAACTCCTTTAAGGTCCTAAATAGAATTAAAAAGATTCGATGGGAAGCTAGAACATCTGTTGATTGAAGTTGTTGGGATAAAACCAAAAAGATGTCTGGCCTGAGGAGTCATTAAATTAGCATATCAATATATAGAACTTTCTACAAGAAGAATGTTAAAATCATAAAAATCCAAAGAAGCCAAACATTAAGATTGCTTAGAACATGTATGCAGCAAAAAGCCATGCATGTTGATAACGCCTATCAATGAAAACTAGAAATCTGGGCACCTTTTTGTATAAATATTAAAACTCTACTAAAAGACAATTTAGACAAATCATTCTGCAAGATATGACTTGCATAGGAATTTAAAAACCATTAGACAAAACATACTGTCATGGGAGTTTATTTATATAGTGAATCAAAACGAGCAATGATAGAGAGAAGTAAAACGAGGGGGCGGATGAAATTTCCATTGCAGTATTGTAGACAGGGTAAATATTCTTGAACACCAAAGAAATAAATATTAGAAAGTACCATTCTTTGGGATAATCAATACGAGCGATTTTGGAGATGAGCACTGCCAGCATCAGAGCTATCTGCATTTTAAAGATGATAGGAATTAGGGGGAGTAAATATCTACAACTCATTATAATTCACAAGCATAGCCAATAAAAGTAAAATACTAAAAAGCCTTCAAAAAGCAGGGTGGTGTGAAGGATGACTGTCATTTTACCATGAAGTCTAACCAAAACCATGATAATTGACAAAGTATCAAATCGGAAAATATGTTGCGGTGGAAATGGAACAGCGTAGAAGTTAGAACCCATGCAAATTGAACAATATGAATCTCGACCCATCACTGACAAGAATGACCATTTCCAGAACCGAAGTAACTAAGAACTTGGCATCGAGGTAGTAGTAACAGTAACAAGCCAACACTCTAAACAAAAACATGCAAAAGGTTCGTCTCCTCAAGAACCAAATCAACACAGCCACTAAAAGACCTTCAAAACAGTCACTAGAAGAAAGAAAACAAAAGCACCTGATCATTCTCTTCTCTCAAGTACATCAACAACTTCTGCCTCAGGTGCATTTTCTCCTCGTTGCTAATTCCCCTGAACAAACGAAGAAAAACACATTAAAATGTCACATTACCATCCAGACATTGTTGCATGTATGGTTCAGCTTGATTTTCACACAAAACACAGCTTCGCAGCTCCACTACCAAAACTAAAACCAAAAAATAACCTCTTAGCAGCATTTTGATTGCATTTTTTCCCTTATTTCTAAGCAAATAAAGCAAGACAAACAAACACTCCATAACAACAAAACTCAGAAGCGTTTACGAGGAATCGCGGCGGTGGCGCCAGTAGCGGTTGACGCTGTTCTTAAAATACACGGTGGCCATCATGCGCACATCCGTTTGCGACGCCAAATCCTTCGCGGTAATCACTTCCTGCAGTTCCATCCACCAAAACCTCAAAACGAAACAGAAAGCACAATGCAAACTTCACAAGAACCCTAAGAGAGAGAAATAGAATGTTACGAGGAGGCACGAGCAGAAGCCAGGCCTGGACTCCGATTGCGCAAGGGCGTCCTCCGCCGGAGCGCGGAGGCGGTGATCGGCGCTCATGGAATTCGCAAGCAGAGAGTACATCGCCGGCACGTCGGAGGCCGAAAGCGCCATCGGCGACAGTGGTCGAAGAGAAGACTTTGTTTGCGTAAGATTTGATTTGATTTGAAGAGTGAGAGAGTGAGTGAAATCGGTGTTTAGTGAAAGTATAATTTATTTGGTTTTGTATTGTATTGTAGTAGCTACAAATGAGAGAGAGATTTATATAGAGAGAGAGAGAGAGAAGAAGAAGAGGAAGGAGAATGAGGAGAAAGTGTTTGTGCTAATGTTTGAGAGAGAGATGAAGAGAGGGTTGGGGAAGAGTAGAGAGAACGCTCAGCAGAGAGGAAAAATACATTGGAGTGTGGAGGCTATTTGGAACCCATGGCATGTCACAAGCGTTTCATTTCAGATTCAGACCAAGCAGCGTAGCTGCGCTAGCCATTTACTCCTTTTTTTTCTGCCAACTCCGATTATTGCTTTTTCTTTCTTGCTTTCTTTAGCTTCGGTCTATTCCCTCCTCCAAAACAGTGATGGGCTCATATTGTGTGTGGAGGGAGGTGAAGGTGATTCATATACTTATATATTGTAAATGTGTAGCACATTTGTTGTGATCGAAAGCACAAAGGCCATACTTCATATATATATATATATATATATATAGGCTGTTTAGATAGATTTTAACCTATACATGACCTTAGTC
Organism: Sphenostylis stenocarpa; assembly: GCA_963425845.1. Classification (NCBI taxonomy): domain Eukaryota; kingdom Viridiplantae; phylum Streptophyta; class Magnoliopsida; order Fabales; family Fabaceae; genus Sphenostylis; species Sphenostylis stenocarpa. The sequence goes on from OY731398.1 coordinate 9,995,778, forward strand.
CCTTGGAAAGTTTAAATCTTGGGTGAAACAATGATCATGTTGTGCCAAAAAAAGATAAATTTATGCATGTTCCTCCCAAACAGTGTTCCCATCACTGATTGAGAAAATGCTGAAGGAATCAATTCTTGGAAAATATTAAGGAGGGGTTTGGTCAAATTTTTCTGTAAGTGTTTGCATTGTTGGCTTAAAGTGGTGTTATTTTTATCTTTATTTATCCCTAACATTAGTTTATAATACTTAAATTTTAATATACAGCTTCTTTTAGGAGGGGTAATACATGTCATTTGGTAAGGATAATTTAGTGGTTCTGTTTGTAGGTACAACCTTATTTTTACAACGAAGTTAGTTAAAACTAATTATATAAGTTAATTGACATCTTTTTTAGATTAAAAGTACTTTTTTAAAATACAACTTATTTGATAGTTAAAAAAAAACTTTGATTTTGTTTAGAAGTATCATCATGTGTAATAAAAGTAGATTTGTAAAAACAAAATACATTAGTAAATTTAGTTTATGTAAAATTATTTTCATGATAATAGAAATAAATATAATCTAAAAATCACATTTTAAACTTAAAATGTCTAAATGTCAAAATTCATTTATAATGAATTATTTTAGATGATTTCCAAACACTACCTAAACTACAAGTCAAGTGAATAGTTTAATAGATGGTGAGGTATTGAGATTATTTATTCGCCTTCTTAATTGCTTGTGTTTACATAAATTTATTGTTCACTGAAATAATATAAATAAAATATCTAACCTATGTTTGTAGGAGAATAAATAGGTGAAGATGCATGATGTACACATAAGGGTGATGATGTCATTTGGCATATTCATTGTTGGATAGTATTATAAACTATACAATCTCAATTGGAAGGCTTGATCTCTAGATAGATATTCTACACTGTTTTATTTGTACATGGATTTTTCATTATTTCAATTTTTTTACGACATCGTTATGACTATCTTGTCCCGAAGACAAATCTCAATCATAAGTTAACGTTTGATGGTGCACCTTTGCAAATTTCATTCTCCATTTCCATTATGCAAAATCTTAATGACAATAAAAATTATTTACATAATTTTTCCAAACACTTTTTTATACACTAATTTTAGCATAAAAAGCCATCAAATAAACGCTCAATATCAAATACCATTGCACCTGACTTTCATAATATACCCTGAATTGAAATTATTTGATGTTGTATCACAGTTACATATTCAAAGAATTTTCAATTCAAAATTCCTTGCTCGTTCCTAATTATTCTTTCAACAGACAGAGAAAAAAACACCACTTTCTATTTTTTTTTTCTTAAAAACATGTTAAATTACTTTTGTGGTTACTTGCTTAGGTAATGTTTTAAGTTATTTTGCCAGATTTTATTCAAAGAGTAAATGTTTAGGCATTAGGAAAGTGTTTAGTTGCGTTATATATATATTGAGATTTTCTTTATATTAGTTATACTTTAAACTGAATTTGTCTACATGTTCAACTAGATGTGTAATGAGATAAACCAAGTTATGACAAAATAATTATTTGGCCAAAGATAAACAGAGTAAAAGATGCCCATGTTATTAATAATAATATGTAAGACTATTAAAATAGGTTTTGATTAATGACCAACTTGAAAAATTCAAAAAATAATATATGTTGAAAAAAAATGTAATTTTAATTAAACTATACCTTTTTTTTCTTATGAATAACTTAGTTTGTAATTTTAAATAAATTTAGTAAAGACAATTTTATTTTATAAAATAATAATAATTATATATATATATATATATTAAATTATTATATATAAAATTATAACTAGTTTTATTAATATAATTTAAATGATAAATATATATTTTTTAAATTAGTTTTTATTTTTTATTTTTTAAATCGATCAAAATGTTCGTGAATCATATACAAGATGGGACCAGACTCGTACCATTTTTTCCTTTTTCCGTTTAATTCGTAATCTAATAAATTCATTTTATAAAATATATATTAATTATTATTGTCTTCAAATAGATCAAAATACCCACTGCTCAAATATTGAACAGACAAAACTTAAAAAAAGAATTAGGTTATAATAATTTTTTTAGTGGCTCGTTAACAAGATCAACCTATTTTCTAACTTTAATAGAGATAAAAAATAAGTAAAATAAATAAAAGGAAGAGAAATAAAATATTATAATTATTATTTGTTTTGATATAAATACAAGATAAATAGGGTAAAAAAATTATTTTTAAGATTGTTTAATTTATTAATAATAATTTTATTTACTCATTTAATAATAATAATAATAATAAAAAACTAACAATGTGATAAAACGGCTTATTTTACACATACGAAATACACACTTATTAACATAGTATATTTTTTCATCGACGTGTAATTATTTTAATCTCATTTTTTTACGCAATATTATGTACTTTTGACCTAATTATTAGTGTAATTGTTTTTAACTATTTACTGTTTTTATTATTTTTCATAAATAATTAAATGTTTTATTCTTATCAATTTTTATATTTATAAATTTTTATATATAATATTTCAAAATAAAATTAATAATATAATCTTGACCTAAAATTAAATAAATAAAAAATAAATATAAATATACTATAACCAAAAGAATTTTGAGTATATGGAAAAAAAAAGTGAAGTAGGTTTTTCTTATTGAAGATGATATTAATAAAACAAAATAGGTGATGACATCCTAAATATAAATTCTGAATTCCCATTGGCCAACGTGCGTGGTGGCATATGGAAGTGCCACGTGTGCTTAACGTCCTTAATCTGGAAGCATCTGGATTCTCTCACCGCGAACTACTTCATATTTCATGTAAATGTAAGCCTCACCTCATTGCGTCACCGTCACGGTTATCTCAGATTAATGATAAAGTTCCCCTAATTGGTTTCAAATTTCCCCGGCCAAGTATTTTGATCCGAATATGAGGAACCGTTTAGCCTCCACGCGGGTCATCTTCGTGGCCTCGCTCTGTTTCCTTGCAAGCTTGGAATTGGAAGCCAAAGCCGTCGACCCCTACAAGGTTGTAAGAGTTTCATCTTCGTTCATTGTTTTTTTTGGGTGGGGTTTTGGAACTTGTGGTGAAAATGGTGGAATTGTGTGAATTTGTGTGATTTCAAATGAGTTATTGGAGGGTTAGTTGCATAACATTTCGTTATGTTATGTGGAATCCGATACTCAGCTTAAAGTTTGGTTGCTATATTGAATTTTCAATTTGAATATTTAGATTAGGGTTTTGGCTAACCTTATGTTTACTTTGTGAATTACGTTACGCAAGTTTTTTTTTTTCTTTTCTTTCTTGGTTTCATCTTTTCAAGCAATTTTTTGTGGTTTTAAATTGAAGGATGTTCGTTAGCAAATTTTTTTTTCTTTACTTGTCGTAAGTTTAAAGCCTGAATGAGAAAAACGTGTTTTCTTTATATGTTTCAAGTTGTCATTGGTCAAGAATCGAGATGGATAAGGAAAAGAGGAATTTCTTTTTAATATTAATTTCATTTTTTGAGAGCATGAACTAATTGTACCCGTTTCATTTGTTCAGGTTCTTGGGGTTGATAAAAATGCAAGTCAGCGGGAAATTCAGAAGGCTTTCCACAAGTATGTGTACTTGGTGATCTTGTTTGTTACATTTCATCATTTAGATTAAGTCTGATGACCGATTTTAAATATTGACACGGCTCTTATTTTGGTTTTCAGGCTCTCTCTCCAGTATCACCCTGACAAGAACAAATCCAAGAGTGCACAAGAGAAGTTTGCTCAGATTAACAATGGTATAGTAGTTGCTCCTCTCACACATATTCTGGCTTGCACATGTACACACACACACCAGCTCATTTTACTGGAACAAAGAGTTGACACTATAATCAATTATATGAGCAGTGACAGGCTGTTTTTGTGTTTGCTTTCTACATTTACCTTGTTTGAGGATTTTCATGTGTGCTTTCCTTCTTTCAACAGCATATGACATTTTATCCGATGAAGAGAAGAGAAAGAATTATGACATGTATGGAGATGAAAAAGGCAATCCTGGATTTCAAGGTGGTCATCCTGGAGGTCAGGGTGGATATACTTATTTTACAGGGGGTGGTCCTGGGCAAAGCCATTTTAACTTTAAACCAGGGGAGGACTGGCAGGGTATGGGTGGGCAAGGAGGATCTAAGTCTTTCTCCTTTTCCTTTGGTGGCTCGGGTGCTTCAAATCCTTTTGGATTTGGCTTGGATGATATATTTGGCAGTGTTTTTGGTGGTGGTGGGAAACAGTTTGGTGGTTTTGGCAGTTCATTTAATACTGAATCTGCGTCCACAAGTTCTCCCAAAAGTCTTAGAGCTATAAATTCACATATCTACAAGAAAGAGATAGATAATGGAGGGATGACTTGGCTTCTGTTATCCTATATACCTTCACTCTCATCGAAGCATATCCAACACTTTGAATCCACTATAGCGGAGGTTGCCAGTTCATTGCAGGGAGCTTTGAAGGTTCTTACTTAATTTGGCTTAAATATATTTTTACTTCTGGCAAACATGAGTATATTTGGTTTTAGTTTAATAAATATTGTTGGTTTTGTACCTCATTAATTTTAACTTTTTTGAAAATGATTGGAATCACCTCATAGTGTTGGCATGACATGCCTATATGCACATGTTAAGTCAACAATAATTTTCAGATGACATATCTAGATATGACAGATCTAAGTGTATGTCAGTAATTAGTGATGATGAGGACTCGTATTAACAAAAATACTTTTGGAGGTCTAAAATCATGTTTAGCCATATTTCAATTTCATCGATTGTTTTGGACGTAGCATGGCTTATATATCTCTTTTGTGTGACAGGTTGGAAGCATTAACTGTGATAAGGAAGTCTCATTCTGTAAAGAGCTTGGCATATATCCACGCAAAGCTCCAAGGCTTTTTGTTTTTTCTTACAAGGATAATGAAATAGGTTCTTTTGTGGAGTACAGTGGATACTTGGCTGCTAAGAATTTGAAGGCTTTCTGTCAAGAACACTTGCCAAGGTTTTCAAAGCGAATTGACTTGAATCGTCTTGATCAATTCAGCACTACCGGAAAGTTGCCTAGGGTGCTGCTTCTCTCCACCAAGAAGGACACTCCAGTCATCTGGCGTGTTCTTAGTGGCCTGTATCACAAACGCATTACTCTCAGTGATGCAGAGGTGTGTAAATGCTGGTTGTGAAACACATTATTTTCCTCTGTTAATTTCCTTCTTTAGATCTATTGGGATAGTCTTATACTTTAAATGTCAAGGGTTAATTTATACATTGAATGATTTGTAGGTGCACGATGTTTCTGATCCAAGAGTAAAAAATCTAGGAGTTGATGCACTTCCAGCCATTGTAGGTTGGCTACCTAATGGAGAAAAACGTGTTCTGAAAACTGGGATTTCTGTTAAAGATTTAAAATCTGCAGTTCTTGATCTGAGTAACATACTTGATAATTTTGAAGAAATTAGTAAAAAGGAAGCATCAGGTCAGGCAAAGAAGTCACAAACTAATCAAGACGAGGGACGCATACCATTACTTTCCCAATCAAACTTTGAGGCTCTCTGTGGTGAGAAAGCTCCTGTCTGCATAATTGGTGCATTCAGATCTTCTAATGCCAGAGAAAAGCTAGAATCAATCCTCTCTTTGGTAAAAATCCATTTCATTGACTCGCTAGTTTAATGGGGTTATGTATTTTTTTTTTCTAACTGTAAGCACTGTGCAAAATTTGCAGGTCTCTCAAAAATCTTTGTCAAGACGACCAAATGATGGAAGCAGCAGCTGTAGGGACTCCATTTCTTATGCTCTCCTAGATGCGTCAAAGCAACAGTCATTTCTAAAAGCATTTGACAAAAAGGGTTATAAATCATCAAATAAGTTGTTGATTGCTTATAAACCTCGTAGAGGAAAGTACAGTTTATTTATGGGTGAAATGACAATAGAGGAAGTAGAGAATTTTATTGCCTCGGTTCTCAGTGGAGATATAGCCTTCAGGGAAACACGTGGGAAGCCGGCACTAGAGCATTAGGTCATAAAACTGGGTTTTGCAATGTTTTGGCTGAATGCTCGTGTAAATGTAAATAGTGAAGAGTTATATAGAATCTTGGTTTTTTTATACAAGCAAGGGTACAAAGGAAGTGAGTAATAACAGTAAATCGGATATTATTAATGCATGCTTGTTCCTCCTCAGCTCAAGGATGCTTCATCTTGCTTTCAGTGTAGTCATGAATTCGGCATTGATGCTATGTTTGGTTTTAGGATGCAATGTGAAAGAAAAAGAGAAGTGAAGGTATTAAAATATGTAGTAAAATGATTTAAATGTTTTGGAAACAAATGGAAAGGATGAGATATTAATGATTTGACTTCACATGAAGAAAAGCCTCTTTTCTGCCCAATTAGGATCGAGGATTAACTGAGACTCGGTAGTTTTTGTTTCTTCCTCCAATTAGCAGATTTCACACCATGGAAAGATTCGGTACTTTAGTGTGTTTCTCACACCCACAATCATTCTTTCTGGGTAATTATTTCCTGAACCCTAATAATTTCTTTACATTGGTTAATATATTTTTAACACATGTTTCATTAATAATTAAATTTTATTTAAGCTATAGATCAAAATATAAAAATATTTTTAATGATTAATAATAAAGAAATTATGTTTAAAAAGCATTTTAATATTGTTAGACTTTTTTTATCATATTCTTAAATACTATTTAAAGCTATTCATTCCTCACTTGTTAATAAGAATATTAAATTAACTTTAATTATTAATAAAAACACATGAATTTTAATAAGTAATTTTGCTATAAGAAAATTAATTTGAATTATTATTAGTAGTATTACTATATTAATAGACTACATACTCGCACATAAAGAATATATTATATTTTTTACTTAATGTTTAATCGTTATTATGGTAAAATTTACAGAATTTATTTCTGAAAATTTACAAGAAAATTTAAAAAATAATTTGTAAATTTAAAAATTAATAAGTGTGCAATGGAAATAGAAAAATAAATTTGAAAAATGTATAATAGTTCTTATAATAAAAAAAGAAATTTAATGAAATAGGTAGAACAACTAATGTTACTAAAATAAACACAAGAGCTAAAACTATAAATGTAACATTATTTTAAATTATATTTAAAACAACTAATGATAAAGAATTATTTATATAACAGTATTTTAAATTTATTTAAAACAGTCTTATTCATATTAACGTACAAAATCTATTATAAGAATATTTTAAAATTATATTTAAAACATTCTTATCATATTAACATGCCAAATACTGATTCAATGCAGTAATCAAAAACACCCACTTGCGGTGGCTTTAATTTACAGGTCAAAGCAATATTTTGAGTATTATAAAATGTGAAAAATAAAATAAAAAGTTTTATATGATATAGTTATAGTTCTTAAACTTAATTATTTATTCTCAGCTTGATGTCTAAAATACGTTAATTTAATTCATGGTTATTTTTCAATTTTAGACAAGTGAATGATGATACATACTTTCAAAACATTTCTTTAAAGGACCAAGAATATGAGCCTAATAATCTTGAAGACCAAGTTGAATATTCATCCTGAGTAATAAATAAACGCGCGCGCATATAATATCTATCTATTGATACTATTATAAACATTTTTATTTTGTGAATTTTTTTTGTATTCTTTTTAATATTCTAAAATTCAGAGGAGAAAAATGTTAAAAAAAAAACTTTTACCAGCTTTTATATAATATTTTAGAAAATATAACAAATATTATTATTTTATATTATAAATTTAAAAAACACATTAATACTATTTCAATTATTAATTTTCTTATGATTAATTTTTAAAATTGAATATTTTTGTGTTTTATTAGACTATAAATGAAATTAAGAAAAAGAATGTAAAAACAAGAGACAAATAAAATACAGAAGTATATTATTTTGATGGCTATAAGCAAAGTGAAGAAACTTGTCTACGCTTATTTAGATAATTCAAAGAAATAATTGACTTATATAATAAGTTAATAGATTTTTTTAACATAAAATATTTATTATTTTACTAAAAACATATTATATATATATATATATATATATATATATATATATATTAATTAAAGCAAAACATCATTTCCTTCCCTTTCCATGTTCCATTGAACTTTAGAAGAAAAACATCTTTTACATAAATATATTTTCTCATCTTTATTTATCTTTAATGTACTGAGAATAATATGAGAAATTTAATATGAAACAAAAATCAAATTGTATTATTTCAATCACACTCTTCAAATAACATAATGATAGTTTATACAAGAAAAAAGAGTTTAACAAGCTAATTAATTATAAAAAAAATATATAAAAAAAGTCTTATTAATCCTAACATTTTTCAAATAAATGGTAAAAATATATATTTTTATCCATATTTATTTTCACTCTATAATTTATCAAAACAAAGTTAATGAAAAGTTCCTCTTAATTATATTTGTTCATAAATTATATTTAATTTTTACTTGGACTCGGGTTTACACGGAAAGGAAGAGCTAAGAGAGTATATTTGAGAGGAAAGTGTGTCTTTGATTTCACTAAATTAAGTTGATTTGAGAGAACAAATTTTTATACCTATTTATTGGGTAATATCTCCTACAATATGGAGAAAAAAAATAAAAGATATATATAAATAATAATAATTTCTTTATTATTTTTGTCAGAGTCTTTTGTCTCAGTTATATACAATTTCTAAAATACATTTTGACAAGATCTCATAAGAGATTGTTTTTCAAAGTTGTGATCAAAAGATAAGGGGATATTATACATAACTATTTGATTGTCCTATGTCATAGCTTAAATTAAATTAAATTAATAGTATATTATAAATATTAAAGAATAATTCATTTTTAAAAAATTATAATCATATCATCTTGCCTAACCGATTATATAAAATACACCATTCAATTTTTTTTTGGGATATTTCAAAATTGCTATTTGATTTTTAAGATTTACCTTATGATTTATTTATAATAGTGTTTATTAATTAGCATTTATTGAATAAACCCACTTTTGATTTTTTTTTATTCCCTCAAATCATCACCTTCACCAAAACACAAACTTTAAGATTCCACACATATACTAATATTGCAATAGACCATCAAGTAATAAATATTTGATAAATTCATTATAACATTTTAATATAGTGGGCTTCAGGTCTTTCTATTAACCAAACAACAAAATATTTTTATATAGTTATGACTTATTAAATTAAACCCCTTTTGCTTGAAATGGACTTATGCTTTTTCTTGTTCCAATACATTTATTTTTTTTAAATCCTTCTAAAATTACTTCAAATTAAAAAAAAAAAAGACCTGGGTAGAAAAGCACTACCCTCTTTGTTTGTGTCTTCAGTTTAATAAGATAATATTATATTCTATTAAATGGGACAGAAAAAAGTTGATGAGAAAATTATATTACATCGTACACAATAATTTTACTTTATCTTCGTATCTTTTGTTGACACTTGTGAGAGTGACGCTGAACACTTGTGAGAGTCACATTGACGAGTCACCGTCCATCATCATCTTGCATGGCAAACAAACATTGCTACTTGGAATCTCACGCGCCACATGAGTGTCACGCGGAACGAATGAACATGATTCACAGCATTGCACATGTATTCAATTTAATTAATTAATTACCTAATTAGTTAATTAATTAATCAACTAATTAATTAATTAATTAATCAACTAATTAATTAATTAATTAATCAACTAATTAATTAATTCCAAGTTGCTTTAAAGTTCAAACCCTAAAGATTCAGAATCAGCGTCTTCCCTGGTTCCCACCTCTCTAATCCAATGGATTATGATCACCTTTTCTATTTTCAAATATATATTCTTTTTTCTTCATCTTTCTTTTTAGTTGATATGAGTCACACTCGTACTTGCTTATTGTCAATTTTAAAGTAATTAATTAAAAAGTTAGTATTTTTACATTATTATTTTTAATTTAAATTCTAAATAAGGACAGAGACTTTGCCAACTGAACTATCTGTTTTGTTTTGTGTTGGGTAGTAATGCCAGGCTGGTGATGTTTCCTTAACTAGATTGTCGTTTGTTTAAGAATACTTCTGACTATTTAAGATTCTAAAATAAGTTTTAGTAAACATAAATGAAAATAAACCCACAAAATTCACAATAGGTGTCATGCTTTTTTTTATTATTTTAATTTCATAAAAATGAAATAGAATAATAAATTCACACACGCATAAATTATTCTTAAAAAAAGTCATCATTGAAAAGATAATAAAAGTAATGTTTTTCTCATCATATGATGAAAACCTAGTGAAATAAAAAATTATATTTCCCATATAATAAAAAGTATATTTTTTTAATAATTTTATATATTGACACCCACTTTCCTTTATTTCTTTAAAAAACATTACATATATACTATTCTAATTAATGATTAAATTCCATGTCTCTTGTCACATTGTAAAATAACGTTGAAGTCCTCACCGATTTGCATTTATTTTCATCTGTATTTAGAACTGTGGAAAAAACTGATTAAATTTAGTTAGAGTAATAAACTAATGAGCTGAACCTACTTTACAAATTCAAGCACAAACTTGACCTATGTTTTTGACATGGATTCTTTTTAGATCGAAGTAACTTTTTAAAAGTCTATCTTGACTTGAATGTTTAAAGTAATACAGTATAAATATCTAGAGACCATCAATAAATATTCTAATAAATTTATATAGATGAACAAGTTTAAATACTTAATCAGATTACTAATTCGTCTTGGTATTATTACACTGGTTTAAGATTTTGTTTTTGAATTTCAGAGTGATACTGAAACAAGTTGCAGAAAATGAGTAGCAAATGCCATATTGCGTTGCGCCAATGACCTTGACCAATGACCCATAATGCCGGTTACAGTTTTCGTTGTGGTTTTGTCGTCCAATGTTTTATTTAGGACCAAACGAAACCTTTGTAATCATTTTGCATTTTTCTTCTCAGTTGCTTCCTTCTGGATTCTAGAACAGTGAACGAAGAAAAGAAAACACAAACAACCGTTACCAATTTCATTTTTGTCAAAGAATTAAAAATAAAAAAGTTAGTAACACTATTATTAAGATTATTTATTTAAAAAACAAATGTTCAGATGGCAGCACCAAAATGCAAACAGTAAACCGCCCCTGGTATCTCCGTACACAATCCCCTCCCATTGTCTTTCGTTTACCAATTACCACTTACCACTTTCTCAACCCACACATTTAAAATATCAAACCAAAGGCTTTCTCAACAAACCAACCATATACTCCTATATAAGCTTCTTCTAAATTCCACACTCTTCTCATTCATAACAACACTCACAATACCAAAAAACCATTCAATCTCTCCAATCTTCTACTCTTCACCTTTTCACATCTCTTTCCAACTACAAACTAAACCATTCACAAGTCTCACACCTTCTCCTTGTTTACTCTGTCTTTATTCACATTACCATCTTTTTTTTTTTGCTCACTCCCTTTGAACTTCGAAATCTCACTAAAACCTCTCAAAAGCCTGACTCCACGGCATGGACACTAAGATAGGGTCACTGGACGCGACCAGGCCTGCGAGCAACGACGTCGTATCGTGCAATCACATGAACAGCACTGCCATCCAGCCCTGCGTTCCTTCCACGGTCATCAAAGGCTGCGGAGACTCCACGCTCGGCGGCCACCTCGCGCGTCGCCTCGCCGAAGTTGGTGTCACCGATGTTTTCTCCGTTCCCGGCGACTTCAACCTTACCCTGCTCGACCACCTCATCGCTGAGCCCGCGCTCAATGTCATCGGCTGCTGCAACGAGCTCAACGCTGGATACGCTGCCGACGGCTATGCGCGCGCACGCGGCGTCGGCGCGTGCGTTGTGACGTTCACCGTCGGCGGGCTCAGTGTGCTCAACGCGATCGCCGGAGCGTACAGCGAGAACTTGCCGTTGATCTGCGTCGTTGGTGGGCCCAACTCGAACGACTATGGTACGAGTCGGATCCTTCACCACACCATTGGGTTACCTGATTTCAGCCAAGAGTTGAGGTGCTTTCAAACCGTTACTTGCTTCCAGGTTCCAAATCTCTCTCTCTGTCTCACACACTCACTCACTCGCACACTTTTTTTTTTCATCATTGTTATGTAAATGTGAATGAGTCATGAAGTTTGCTGATACTACTCTTGTTTTTTATTTAGAAAAATGAATAAATAACAACTTATGTACTGAACATCAGTGTTATCTTTTCACAAACTGAAAGTGAACTCGAGGAACCCCTGACATTAGAAATCAAGACAGGCAATTAAGGAACATACATGGATACTTTTTTTTTTTTTTAATTATTACTTGTAAAAAAAGAAATTGAGAAGATAAAATGAATTAATTATTTTCATATGTTAAATTTAATTAAGTGAAAATCAGTTTTTGTAAAAATGAAAATAGATAATTTCTGTACAAGTTGAAATGTAAGTTGATTTTAGCTCAATTTTTATTTTTCTATTATTTTTTTCTCCTGAAAAGTTTATCCAATTGGGAGGTTTATACAGAGTTTTAAGTTTGTGTAGTTTTGTTTATTTTTGGTTGTGTTTGTGTTGTATGAATTTTTTATTTATTTATTTTATGGTGAACGCATTAACGTGGCTCTTTTTGATGATAGGCTGTGGTGAATAACTTGGAAGATGCTCATGAGTTGATTGATACAGCAATATCAACTGCACTGAAAGAAAGCAAGCCTGTGTACATAAGCATTAGTTGTAACTTGCCTGGGATTCCTCACCCCACTTTCAGTTGTGATCCAGTTCCTTTTTCATTGTCTCCCAGGTAAGCCTTTTTTTTGTTGGTTTGTTCTTGTTGATTGGAAATATTGTCGATTAGTTGTTTATGTTTGTGTTGTTTTATTTCTTTTGTAGATTGAGTAACAAGATCGGGTTGGAGGCAGCAGTGGAGGCAGCTGCAGATTTCCTTAACAAGGCAGTGAAACCAGTACTGGTGGGTGGTCCTAAACTGAGGGTGGCAACAGCAGCCGATGCCTTTGTTGAACTGGCTGATGCGTGTGGTTATGCGCTAGCTGTGATGCCATCGGCTAAAGGGCAGGTTCCAGAGCACCATCCTCATTTCATTGGAACTTATTGGGGTGCTGTGAGCACTGCCTTCTGTGCGGAGATTGTGGAGTCTGCGGATGCGTACTTGTTTGCTGGTCCCATTTTCAATGACTACAGCTCTGTGGGATATTCGCTTCTTCTCAAGAAGGAGAAGGCGATCATTGTGCAGCCCGATCGGGTTGTGATCGCAAATGGGCCTGCATTTGGGTGTGTGCTGATGAAGGATTTCCTCAAGGCACTCGCTAAGCGCCTCAAGCACAACAATACTGCATATGAAAATTACCACAGGATATTTGTCTCTGAAGGGCATCCTTTGAAGGCATCACCAAAAGAACCTTTGAGGGTTAATGTTCTGTTCCAACATATACAGAAGATGCTGTCTGGTGAAACTGCTGTGATTGCTGAGACAGGGGACTCCTGGTTTAACTGCCAAAAGCTGAAATTGCCCAAGGGATGTGGGTAAGTATCTGATAGAATGTGTTCTATTGTGTTAATTTATCATCTTGCTTTAAGTGTTTATAATGTTAATAAAAATTTGGTTGACAGGTACGAGTTCCAAATGCAATATGGCTCAATTGGGTGGTCTGTTGGTGCAACTCTTGGTTACGCTCAGGCTGTTCCTGAGAAGCGAGTAATTGCCTTCATTGGTGATGGAAGTTTTCAGGTGTGCTTAGCATAACTACTTAAACCATGCTATCCATAAGAATCTGATATATTTTCCTCGATCGAGCATTCAGAAATTTCTTTAAATCTTTACTCAAATTCAATTTTCAAACTGAATTATGATATTTAATCTTGTTTTTAAATGGTTATGCAGGTGACTGCCCAAGATGTATCAACAATGCTGCGGTGCGGGCAAAAGACCATCATCTTTCTGATAAACAATGGTGGATACACCATTGAAGTTGAAATTCACGACGGACCGTACAATGTGATTAAGAACTGGAATTACACCGGATTAGTTGATGCAATCCACAACGGTGAAGGGAAATGCTGGACTGCCAAGGTCAGTTTACTGACATTATCCTCAAAATTCATTGCTGTAACAAGGAGGAGTGTCGAATATCTTGTATTCATTCATGCATGCTTCATTTCAGGTTTTCTGTGAAGAGGAGCTAGTTGAAGCAATTGCCACAGCCACAGGACCCAAGAAAGACTCCTTGTGCTTCATTGAGGTGATTGTTCACAAGGATGACACAAGCAAAGAATTGCTTGAATGGGGCTCAAGGGTCTCTGCTGCCAATAGCCGTCCTCCCAATCCTCAATAGACTTCATTCAGCCTATGACTAAATTGTTGCAATTTCCCCTTATCTCTATGAAATTGAGCACCCTTTGATAAGTCCTTGTAGTGAATTTACTTTTTTTAATGGCTTGTAACTTGTATGCAACTGAGTCCACTTGTTTGTGTAAATTCTTTCACTTGAGATAAAAATATATGCTCGTCACCTTTGTTCATTTACTTTTTGGAACATTTTGTTAAAGCTTCTTTATTTGGATTTTTAGGATAAAAACAGCACATGAATCTATCGAGCGGTGCTGGTATAATTTATGTTTGATATTATCAATGGGAGCCAGTCACATCAGTGAGCAAAAGCTAACAACAAAACTTCCCTGTCAAAAAGCATTATTTACACATTGACGATGCACGAGCATGAATTACAGAGCATGGGATTTCTTAGATTATAGGGATGAAAACAGTCCACGCAATTTACAAGTACATTGCATCACCGCTTCGTTCACAGATTTTTTTTCCGTTGTGTCGTCGTGCATCATGAAAGGCGTGAGGCTGCTTGTTGAAGAATGTCTTTTTCATTTAATTTTGACGAAATTACTGGACTTTTTTATTTGAAACTGGTGAGAATGTCTTTTTCAAGCTACATTTCTGTGTCACGTTTCTAGCTCTTTGGGTTGAGTTCATACTAAGTTGAGAAAATAAGAGCAGTGTACGATGCGGTGTGGAAATACGCGTGAGTCCTAGGATTATATGAATGATTGTGTTTTCATTCAATATGTAATTAGAGAAAAATTAAATATAATCACTGGTATGTTTGAACGAATAATTATATATATTTTTAAAATAAGTGAAAAGATTAACTTTCAAGTTCGTATGCTCGACAAAGAAATATCTATTAAGAAATCTCAATCAATTTTTCCATTTTAAAATATATTTGTGTTTTGATGAATTATTTCAATGTTTTTAAAAGTGATTATTGAGACGATGAAAATATAAGTTCGGATTTAAAGATTCAATTCAAATTTAATAAAATTCAAATTTAATAAAATAGGTTTTTATTATATAATAAATATATAATAACTTGAATAATAATAATAATAATAATAATTGTTATAAAAATAATAATTATAACATGTTATGAATAATTGTTGAATGTTCATTATTTTTAATAGTTTTATTAGTTATTATTATTATTATTATTTATAAGATTAAAATTATTAGAACATTTAAATAGTGTTTTTGAGTTGTATTTTGTTGGTGAATAAGATTATTTGTCCTATTTTATTTTTGTCTGTATCTGGAGATCATATTTGTTACAACACGCTACCAAACTCTAATATTATTATGAACAAAATAACTCTTCTTTTATTTATTTTTCTATGTGAAATCTTGCAAAACTTGAATTTGTAGCACTTGATATAATGATAAAAAGTTACTTATCTTAGATATTAGATGCTAAAATACACTCCAATGTTTGGTGATACCATTAAAGAAAGAAATAAAGCATCTAATCAAGAAAAACTAAAACTATGATTTTTATTCGTCATCAAAAAATCTGTAATTCGCAGGATTTTAGAAGTGTTACTGATTATAATTCTACGATGTTTAGAATTACAATTGACACTATTTAGATAAATGATTACTAATGATGGTATGTTAGAAAAAAACATTTTTCATTTTTCATGCAACTAATTTGCAAGAAAAAAAGTTTAAAAAATATCCTAAATTAATTTCATGTCTTCTTGTGACAAAACAGAATAATGAATTTTTAATTTAGATTTGTATAGTTATGGTCATAGTTGTGGTTGTGAACATGTTGGTTATTATGATCATAAAAGTATTTTTAAAAATAATTCTTTTCATCAAAAGTGGACAATAATGTGAAAAAAAAAATTATGGGAAATATCCAAGTTACGTGATGATATAAGGTATGGTGCGGGTCACATGATCATGTTGGTTAATGTGCGGGTCACATGATCACCTAATTTTTTGTTATAAAAGAGGGACCTTACCACAAATTTCAAACCATAGTTATTTAAAACTTTTCTTTGCTACCACTCATCAAAATCTTATTCCTCCTCAAATGGCACCAAAGATGTTTGCATGCATCTATGATAATGGTGACATGATTCCTATGTTAGAATTAAAGATAAAATAAAATATTAACTTACGTAACCAACTTGATGGAAGTTGGTTAATAAAAGGGATTAGGGTTCTGTCTCTGGCCATAAGGTTTTTTCACGGTAAACCATCAAGAAAGCGAAGCGTGAGAAGAGAAAGAAAGGCAAAGAGATAGATTGGGAAAAGAAGATAGGAGAACGAAAAGATCAAAGAAAAGATTCTCATGGATCAAGGTTAGTCTTCTTATTATGATTCATGTATTGATGTATGTAAAATTGTGAAAATCAATAATCTAAAGATCCTGTAGAGTAGTTTTCTATAATGAATTAAGAACGTAGGAAAACTACATAATATGTTACATGTGGTATCAGAGCTAGGTTTATTAGATTTATGATTTTCCTCTTATGATAGTTTTTCCCAAATTAAGATAAATCCTAAGGGTTTTTTTCCCAAATTAAGATAAACCCTAATTATGTATTTAGGGATTTTTCTATCAAATTAACGTGAACCCTAATTTATTCCCATAATATGTTTTTCCCAAAATTGAATAAAAGGACAAGCCCTAATTTATGGATAAGGCTGCATTTAATTTGAAATTAAAATTAATTTGATAATTTATGTGTTTCAATGAATAGGCAATCCTTTTAATTGAAAATAATATTTGGGTATTTTTAGTATTTGGCGTCAGTAATAGTTTTATATTAATTTCGCTGCAATTAATTAATGATGGATCAAAATGATGGGACCTGAGCAATTGAAGGAATTCATGTATTTGATTAAAATGTTGTGCGCCAGTTGCATATTAATTAGGTGCGCTAACGTGCAATTGTTGCAAACATGCTTAGGGTTCCTTACCTGCGCGCCACTTGCATATTACGTGGGCCAGTTGCATAAAATGACGCATATTAGGTGCGCCAGTTGCATATTAGGTGCGCCAGTTGCATAAATGAGAATAAACGTGAATGTATTTGATTTTAATTCCGTGACATTTGTCTTATTATGAGTGTTGGCTACTACAATTGATTTAAAAGTTCTTAGTGAAATGTGAATAATGGATCAAGTGATGTGGCGGTCACTGGAGGTGTTTAGTGGGTCCGTGCTTGTTGAAGAGAGAGTCTTAATTAGGGATGTTCATTAGATTCGCTCTTCATGGGTCACAACCTCTCAAATGACTGGTTGACGTTAAAGTATGCTAACACCAACGTAAGGGGACATGTCCTGGAGAACGTGAAACACAATGAACGTGTCAAAGTGGTTGGGATGGTAGAATTAATTTAATTAATTTATATTAATAATAATAAACAAATATTATTTTATTTGAAATTAAGTATGATAAATTTTGTTAGTCACCAAAGTGGCCAAAATTTTAAGGTTATTTTAATTTCAAATTATTAATGATTTTATTTCAATTACCCATAATATGAACGCTAAAATTATGAATAATTGGTTTATGGGTTAATTGAAGTTCATTATTATAAGACATTTCAGGATCACCCAAAGGTTGATTAATTGTTATTATAATTAATGAACATGAAAGTAGATAATTTTCGTATGCGTCACTAGTTTTATTTATATACCCAAAGGTGTTAGGTGATTCTAGTTGATGCATATTTTAATTATCATTAATGTTATAAAATGATTAGCGTAATTATGTTTGTGTATTGGTGGATCTCCCAAAGGAGAACATTAGTATGCAGAGAATGGTAATTTATGGTTGAATCTGTATTTATGTTTAATTTTATGACTCAAAGTATTAATGTTAGGCATGTGTTAATTGCAGTATCTGCTCCTCGTAGCTCGCATTCGCTATCTTCGTCTGTTCCATTCTTTAATGGGTTAAATTTCCCTAACTGGAGTGAACAAGTCCAATTTCACTTAGGTGTGTTGGATCTTGATTTGTCTTTCCAAGTTGAAAAACCGGCTGCTATCACTGATGCTAGTAGTAATGAAGAGAAAACTCATTATAGAGCTTGGAAAAGATCAAATAGACTTAGCCTTATGTTTATGCGAATGAGTGTAGCAAGCAATATTAAGTCTGCTCTTCCCAAAACTGAGGATGCGAAAGAGTTTATGAAATTTATGGAAGAGCGCTCTCAAACTGCTGACAAATCCCTCGCTGGGACATTGATGAGTACGTTGACCACCATGAAATTTGATGGTTCTCGTAGTATGCATGAACACGTAATCGAAATGACAAATATTGCAGCAAGACTCAAGTCTCTTGGAATGGCAGTGGAAGAAAATTTTCTTGTGCAGTTCATTTTGAACTCGTTACCGCTTGAGTATGGTCCGTTTCAGATGAATTATAACACCATGAAAGACAAATGGAATGTGCATGAATTGCACAGTATGTTAGTTCAGGAGGAGACCAGACTCAAGAACCTAGGAAGCCACTCTATTCATTACATGAAAAATCAAGGAGCTAAAAAGAAAGTTGTTAAGAAACATGGAAAGGGTAAATGACCATTAAAGATTAACGAGTCCTCTACTAACATTCGGAAGAAAAATGACAAATGTCATTTCAGCGGAAGTCTCGGACATTTTCGAAGGACTCGCTTAAAGCGTAAAGCTTGGTTCGAAAAGAAAGGTGAGCATAGTGCTTACGTATGTTTTGAATCAAATTTAACTGAAGTTCCCCATAATACTTGGTGGATTGATTCTGGATGTACAACTCATGTTTCTAATGTGATGCAGGGATTCCTTTCAACCCGAACCATAAACCCAAATGAGAAGTTCGTCTTCATGGGGAATAAAGTCAAGGTTCCAAGTGGAAGTCTGTCGGGACTTATCGTTTAATCCTTGACACTCGGATATCACTTAGACCTTATGGATACTTTTTATGTACCTAGTATCACTAGAAATTTAGTTTCTTTGTCTAAGCTTGATGTTCGTTGGATACTCTTTTAAGTTTGGGAATAGTTGTTTCAGTTTATTTAAGCGTACATGTATGATTGGAACTGGTACACTTTATGATGGTTTATATAAATTGAATTTGGATAATTTATATGCTCGAAACTCTCATGACCTTGCATCATAATGTTGGCACTAAACGTAGTTTGGTGGATGAAAGATCTGCTTATTTGTGGCATAAGCGTTTGGGACATATTTCCAAAGAAAGAATGCAACGATTAGTAAAGAATGAAATCCTTCCGGATTTAGATTTTACTGATCTGAATGTATGTGTGGATTGTATTAAAGGCAAACAAACAAAACACACAAAGAAAGGAGCCACAAGAAGCACTCAACTTCTTGAAATCATACACACTGATATATGTGGTCCATTTGACGTAAATTCTTTTAATAAAGAGAAGTATTTCATCACTTTCATTGACGATTTCTTGCGTTATGGATATGTCTATTTACTATATGAGAAATCTCAAGCAGTAAATGCCTTAGAAAGTTATATAAACGAAGTGGAGAGGCAATTAGACAGAAAGGTGAAAATTGTCAGGTCAGATAGAGGTGGTGAGTATTATGGAAGATATGATGAAAGTGGACAACACCTTGATCCGTTTGCTAAGTTCCTTGAGAAGCGTGGTATTTGTGCTCAATACACAATGCCAGGTACACCGCAGCAAAATGGTGTATCTGAAAGGCGTAATCGAACGTTAATGGATATGGTTAGGAGTATGTTGAGTAATTCATGTTTACCTGTATCGTTGTGGATGTATGCTTTGAAGATTGCCATGTATTTGTTTAACAGGGTTCCTAGTAAAGCGGTTCAAAAGACTCCTTTTGAGTTATGGACAAGTAGGAAACCCAGTTTAAGACACCTACATGTTTGGGGTTGTCGAGCGTAAGTAAGAATTTATAATCCGCAAGAAAAGAAACTGGATGCAAGAACAATCGGTGGATATTTCATTGGTTATCCAGAAAAATCAAAGGGGTATATGTTTTACTGTCCTACTCATAGTACAAGAATTGTTGAAACTGGAAATGCTCGGTTCATTGAAAATGGTGAAACCAGTGGGAGTGAAGTTTCACGAAATGTGGAGATTAAGGAAGTTAGAGTACAAGTTCCAATAACTAGTACATCTTCAAGAGTTGTTGTTCCAAATGTTGTAGAATCACACGACAATCAAGAAGAACAACAAATTAATGATCCTGCGATTAACAATGATCCGATAATAGAACAACCACAGGAAATAGTATTAAGAAGATCTCACAGAGAAAGAAAGTCTGCTATTTCGAATGATTACGTGGTTTATCTACAAGAGTCAGAAAATGACCTAAGTATTGATAATGACCCAGTTTCATTTTCAGATGCCATTAATGATGATAATTCTGATAAATGGTTAGATGCTATGAAAGATGAGCTTAAATCAATGACACATAATGGTGTATGGGATCTTGTGGAATTGCCAGAAGGATGTAAGAGTGTTGGGTGTAAATGGGTCTTTAAGACTAAGCGTGACTCTCATGGCAATATCGAACGTTACAAGGCCCGACTTGTTGCCAAAGGTTTTACTCAGAAAGATGGCATTGATTATAAGGAAACATTTTCACCTGTTTCTAAGAAAGATTCCTTTAGAATTATCATGACATTAGTAGCTCATTATGATCTTGAGTTGCATCAAATAGATGTTAAAACTGCTTTTCTGAATGGAGATTTAGAGGAGGATGTTTATATGAATCAACCAGTGGGGTTTATTGAAGAAGGAAAGGAACATATGGTGTGTAAACTTAAGAAATCAATATATGGGCTTAAACAAGCTTCTCGACAATGGTATCTTAAGTTCAATGATACTATTTTGTCCTTTGGATTTAAGGAAAACACTGTTGATCGGTGTATATATCTGAAGGTCAGTGGGAGCAAGTTTATATTTCTGATTCTGTATGTTGATGATATCTTGCTTGCGACTAATGATCTTGGTCTATTAAGTGAGACTAAGAAGTTTCTCTCTAACAACTTTGAAATGAAAGATATGGGTGAGGCATACTATGTGATAGGAATAGAAATATTCCGTGATAGATCACAAGGACTGTTAGGTTTGTCTCGAAAGCATATATTAATAAAGTTTTAGAGAGATTCGTAATAGAGAATTGTTCCGCATCTCCCGTTCCAATACGTAAAGGAGACAAATTTAGTCTCATGCAATGTCCAAAGAATGACTTGGAACGGAAACAGATGGAAAATATCCCTTATGCATCTCGTTATTGGGAGTTTGATGTATGCTCAAACATGTACGAGGCCAGATATTAGCTTTGCAGTTGGTATGCTTGGTAGATACCAGAGTAATCCTGGACTAGATCATTGGAAGGCTGCAAAGAAAGTTTTAAGATACTTACAAGGAACAAAGAATCACATGCTTACTTATAGAAAAGTTGATCACCTTGAGGTGATTGGATATACAGATTCAGATTTTGCTGGTTGTATGGATACACGAAAGTCTACA
The DNA here is from genome assembly GCA_963425845.1 of Sphenostylis stenocarpa. Lineage (NCBI taxonomy): Eukaryota > Viridiplantae > Streptophyta > Magnoliopsida > Fabales > Fabaceae > Sphenostylis > Sphenostylis stenocarpa. The sequence goes on from OY731398.1 coordinate 10,017,660, forward strand.
TTTGGTTATGTGTATCTTTTAGCCGGAGGAGCGATTTCATGGAAAAGTGCGAAGCATTCTGTCATTGCTGCATCCACCATGGAAGCTGAATTTGTGGCATGCTTTGAGGCCACAGTTCAAGCTAATTGGTTGCGGAATTTTATTTCAGGACTTGGAGTAGTCGACAACATTGCCAAGCTGCTGAAAATTTATTGTGATAATTCCGCAGCAGTCTTCTTTTCTAAGAACGACAAGTATTCCAAAGGTGCTAAGCATATGGAATTGAAATACTTTGTCGTTAAAGAAGAAATTCAGAAACAAAGAGTGTCAATAGAACATATTAGCACTGATCTTATGATTGCTGATCCTTTAACAAAGGGATTACCACCCAAGTTGTTTGCTGGCCATATAGTAAATATGGGCATTATGTTTACTAGTAGTGAAAGTTGAATGTTAATGTTATGTGACACTCTGAGATCTTTAACGTATAAGTTTCTGAAATTTGTGTTTTCTTCTTTATTTATATGCATGCAAATTATGATGAAGAAAACAAATTATGTTATTATTTTAAAATGATATTATGTTTGAACCCATTATGGACTTCTCATTATAAAGTCATATTAAGGAGAAAGAGATAATATAGTGGTACATGGAAGGGAGCCTGTCGATTGAATGACATGTAACCACCATGACTCTTGTTATAGCTGTATCTTTAATTATGAATAATGATAGAACCAATTTATGTAAGGTCCTTTAATGCGCATTATGACTTAAGTATTAAATCACAGAATCGTATGACATCACATGAGTCAAGTGGGAGAATGTTAGAATTAATTTAATTAATTCATTCCATTATGTGACTCATATGAAATATAATGATAGACCCAAATGTGATTTAATAAATTATAAGGACTTATTGGTTATTATGTGAAGTCAAAATAAAATAAAGATAAAATAAAATATTAACTTACGTAACCAACTTGATGGAAGTTGGTTAATAAAAGGGATTAGGGTTCTGTCTCTGGCCATAAGGTTTTTTCACAGTAAACCATCAAGAAAGCGAAGCGTGAGAAGAGAAAGAAAGACAAAGAGATAGATTCGGAAAAGGAGATAGGAGAACGAAAAGATCAAAGAAAAGATTCTCATGGATCAAGGTTAGTCTTCTTATTATGATTCATGTATTGATATATGTAAAATTGTGAAAATCAATAATCTAAAGATCCTGTAGAGTAGTTTTCTATAATGAATTAAGAACGTAGGAAAACTACATAATATGTTACATCCTAACCCAAAAAATGGTGTTTTGTTTAAGTCTGACACCTGTATCATGGTTCAGCTTCATAGAGGTTTCACATTTTCGCAATTAATAGAGATAGTATCGCAACAGGTGAAGAAAGATCCAACCAATCCACCTCTAGTCCTCCATTTCATATTTTCAACACAAATTTGTGGCAGACATGTGACTTACACAACAACAAAGATTGAAGATGACGATGACTTGGATGGAGCCATGAACATCATAGAGGTCAACCCAACTTTAAGATCCTTGGAAATTTGCACAACTTACAACACAGGTATTTCATCTTCCCAACCCAATTATTTTAATCATTCTCATGATCAACAACCCTTACAAACCCAACCCACACATCACTCATTTGACCTTAAGGCCACATATATAGGGGAATGGGAAAATGACATACAATCATACACCGAATTCTTAACCGCTCCATCAACCTCACAACTTCTCCCATCTCTTACATATGTCGACACACAACAGTTCTCCCCTCCTCCTCTACAATAAAATGAAACATTAGGCATACCTTTGTCGTCATTAGACCCATTTAGTGAGGATGAGGATGACATCCTTAGCCAACACGCAGATGAAGAAGAAAACATAGATATCCTTCCTATACAATAACAACCTCATTTATCTCTTCAATACAACCCGTCCCGACACTTCTAGTCCTATGAAGAATTTTCCCAACATGTAGACCAATAATATCCTCATGCATACGACCACTTTAATATTCAATATGACACATTCGAGCATGAACCTAGTACATTAACCCAGGGAATGGGATTCCAAACAAAGGAACAAGTCATAGATCTTTAAACATATTTCATATCACAAACCATTGCACATACAAAATGACACACTCCAACATAACAAGGCTGAGGGTGCAATGTGTCCACCATCAATGTCTGTGAAAGTGTCAAGTCATCCTTTGAACAAGAGATCAAGTATGGGAAATAAGAAAAATTGAAGGGTCTCACACCTGTGCCACACAACTCATTACACAAGATCATAACAGGTTGGAGTCACATATCATTTTCCAACACATTCGTGAGATGGTCGAATCTGACCCATCAACACCAATTGCAACAATCATTGCTTCCATCAAGACCTCACTGGGCTACACAACAACGTATAGAAAGGCTTGGTTGACCAAGTAATAAACAATTAAACATGTTGGAAATTGGGAAGAATCATTCAATAAATTATCACGGATACTATAAGCAATGCAAACATTTCTTCCTGGTTTCGTATAACAACTCAAAAAACTCAGGTCATAACTGATGGCGAGGAGGTTCTGCAAAACGAAAAATATTTCAAAAGAGTATTTTGGACCTTCAAACCATGTGTTGATGGATTTCCCTATTGCAAACTGTTAGTGCAAGTGGACAGAACATTTCTCTATGGGAGATATAAGGACACTCTTCCAGTGGTTATAGCACAAGATAGGAGGAATAACATACTCCCTATTGGTTTTGCTATTGTTGAAGGTGAAACGGCAGAAGCTTATTTTTTTCCCCTTAAAAACCTTAGGGGGCACATTATACCTCAAGAAAACTTATGCTTAATTTCGGATCGTCATAACTCCATCAGTGCAGCATTCAATAGAACGGGAAGTGGATAGACTCAAGGAAATTGTGTGCATGTATTTTACATTCAACATATTGCACAAAATTTCACTCGAAGATTCAAAAATACAACTCTGAAGAAGGTTCTTGTGAACATGGGTAAGTACTTAAAATTCCAAAATTTTATTCAATTATGTGTGATCTTCAATTATTCTTCGTTATATTTAATGAGTATCACTTTATAATTATATTTGCAGCATACGCAATGACTGAGCCAAGATGTAACTATTATTACAATATCATAAGGGAAGAGAACCCAAAAGCAGCAACTTGGATTGACCAAATTCCAAGACATCAATGGGCACTTGCGTATGATGAAGGCAGAAGATGGGGTCAATCCATAACTATCTGACCGAAGCTATCAACTCAGTCTTGAAGAAAACAAGAAATCTATCAATCTCCTCCATAGTATTGGTCACATATACCAGATGCAACACCTTCTTCACAGAAAGATGGAAGCACATAACTACAATGATAAGTGTTGGTCATGTCTATTCTGAAAATGTCACCAAGGTCCTACAAGATGGTGATTCAAAATCAAATACCCACAGGGTAGTTGAATTTGATAGAAATAAGACAAGATTCAGGGTGGAGGAACTCAAGAGAAATACGTTTTCCGGGTACATTTGTTGTTAGGTTGGATGAACAATGGTGATTGAGGAAGTTTCAAAAAATCATATACCTTGTTCTCATGTGTTAGCAACTTGCAAACATGCTCATCATGACTTCAACATGTACATCAGTCCCCACTATAGGTTGGATGTCATCATGAAAATATATGACCATATGTTTGGGGAGTTAAGGCATGAACAATATTGACCACCATATGAAGACTCACAAGTTTCGTCAAATCCAACCACGAGAAAGAGTTCAGAAGGTTGGCCCAAATCAACTAGAATCAGGACTGAGATGGACATCAGGGAAGGAGGACACCCACAAAAGTGCTCATATTTTAAAACATCAAGGCACACAAGAAATCATTGTCCTCACAACCCTGACATTAGAGGATCCATATCCCATCATTAATTGTATTAAATTTTTGTACTATATTTCATCATTCAATAAAAGTTCTATTCAATTACATCTTAATTTTTTTTCTTTTACATTTTAAATATATATTTAATTTAGTCTAAACATATTTTTACTATAAATTATTCTTTAACCATATAATAGTAACTTAAGATAACTGAAATCTATAATAGGAGTGTGACTTTTTGGAACTTATGAGTGGGGTTGTGAGTGTGATAAAAATGAGATAATCATGTTTTTTTTAGTAATCCAAGCAATAAAGACAATGGACTGAATTTTGTAAGACGTTAATATGAATTTAACAAATTATGAAAATCTTAACAATAACACAATTTTATTTTCAAAAATATTACAACACACAAACATAGTGAGACTAACAATATTATACAACATCAAAAAGACTAACATCAACATCAAAAAGACTAATATATATCATCAATTGTTATTAAACTTAGTACAATTAAACTTAATAACACTATTAAAAAATACACTTCAACATTTTGTACTTCTTAATTAATTTATTTCTCCATCTCCTATTATTTAATATTTCAAATAAATTTAATAATACATTAAAAAAAAAACTATTTTACAACATTCAACAATAAATATAAATATATTGTTAATCTAATAAACATATAACTCTTTTTAAAACTATAATTTCAAACTGCACAAATTTTAAATAAAAAGTTATAGTTTTACATATATTTTTTATTCACAAATTTTTTATTTAATGTACCAAGGATTTCAAATATATTAATACATTATTTTTCCTATCTATAACTTATTTTCATTTCTAAAATAATATATATATATATATATATATATATATTCCAAAATATTACAAAACACAAAAAAAAACATTTCAAAAATATAATTTTACATAAAAATATTATTTCAAAAATATAATTTTACATAAAAATATAATTTTAAGATTTTTATTATCCTCCTAATTTATTATTAATTTCTAAAAAAAATATTACATTATCAAATAAATCAAAAAATTAAAAATAATAATCATACAAATAAAATATAAATATAATATTTAATAATATAGTTTAAAAGTATTATTTTACTACTTTCAACAATAAATCTAAATATATTATTAATCTAATAAATATATAAATCTTTTTAAAATTATAATTTAAAACTATAAATTTTAAACAAAACATTATAATATTATCTATATATATATATATATATATATATATATATATATATATTAGTTTTTCTTTCTTAACAAAATAAAAAAAATACAACCAATTCGGTTAAAATTGAAAATCGATTTCTAAATGATTAAAAAAAAAAATACAACCACATTCAAGTTTCATGTACAAGGAATCAAATTCTTAACTAAAAAAACTACTAAACTATGTAGATAAATAAAACTTACAATATACTATTTGAGTAATTAAAAAATAAATATGTGCCACTTGCAAACAAAATTTCCAAATCCTCAATAAACTCAACGGAATTCTTTTAAAATCAGAAATAATTTTTGTAACCAAGTAGTAATTCTAAGATTATTTCATGCTTCATAATTGTTTTTTAGTCACAGCTTTTATAAAAATTTGCCAACATTGGGAGGTCCATTATACAACAACCTCAGCTACCAAAAAAGTTGTGAGACAAGAAGTGTCGTGGAGAGTGAATGCATTTATGGCAACATTGAAGATTGACACCTTAAGAAGACATGGTTTACTTTGACTTTAACTTCACCATCTTACACTCTCTCACATAACTTTTCCGTTCACCGTTGGAACATTATGAAACACCATAATATTAGGTTTAATTACACTTATACTTTAATTGATTTGTTAATTGAATGGACTATCACATTAATACATTCTTGTTGACGTGATACTGTTACATAATAAGCATAGTAGGAAAATCAAATTAAAAATAATGAAACAAAATTTGCAAATTAAGAGAGTGGTGCCCTAGGATTACAATAAAACCTAAATATTATCTTATTCAAAAAGTAACATTGAAGAACTACTTTTGATGACATTGCATTGCCAAATTGCATTGGAAGATAAACACAGGAAAAGAAAGGGTGTATAAGTCATCATTTTGTTTTGGTTCATTGTGTCTTTCTTAGTAGACTCCAATAAGAATTATACATATTCCTTTGCTTTCCATCATATTCTGCCACTGCTTCTGGATACACCACACTGTTTACTTCACCGAGGTTTCTGCCCAAATTGTTGAGGATTAACAACAATCATTGCTCCAACTGAAGAACAACCTCAAATTCAAGCAAGAAAAATCTCACAAACTTGTGTTCTGGAATTCAAGCATAGATTGTTGCCAGTGGAGGGGCGTTACCTGTGATAAGGAGGGACATGTTATTGGCCTTGACCTGGGTGGAGAATCAATCAATGGTGGATTTGAAAATTCAAGTAGTCTTTTCAATATGCAGAGTCTCCAGAAACTGGATTTGTCTGCTAATGAGTTCAGTTGTGAGATACCATCCGGGTTCAGCAAGTTGAAGAACTTAACATATCTGAATTTGTCCAATCTCTCAGGACCCCTTGATCCCTCCCTCATACGACTTCACAACCTATCAATCATTCGTCTTGATCAAAACAATTTATCATCCCCCGTGCCAGAAACCTTTGCTAATTTTTCAAAACTAACAACCCTTCACCTTAGTTCTTGTGAATTGACAGGAATATTTCCGGAGAAGATCTTTCAGGTAGCAACATTGTCCGAAATAGACTTATCATTTAATCCTTATCTTAATGGATCCTTGCCTGAATTACCTCTGAATGGTCCTCTTCAGACACTGATTGTAAGTGGCACAGGTTTCTCAGGATCAATACCAGCTTCTGTAAATAATCTTTGGCAGTTATCCATTATAGATCTTTCTCATTGTCATTTTAATGGAAGACTACCCAGTTCAATTTCAAGACTCAGGGAACTCACTTATCTGGATTTGTCATTTAATAACTTCACCGGTCCGATTCCATCCTTGAATATGTCCTTGAATCTTATACATTTAGACCTCTCACACAATTATTTCACAGGTTCAATCGCATCTATTCATTTGGACGGCCTAAAATATCTGCTCCAAATTGATTTGCAGGGCAATTTCTTCAATGGAAGTCTCCCATCCACTCTTTTTTTTCTCCCATTGCTACGAAGTATACGGCTTTCGAACAACAATTTTCAGGGTCAGCTGAATCATGTTTCAAATATCTCTCACTCCATGTTAGAGATCCTTGATTTAAGTTGTAACGATTTAGAAGGGTCCATTCCTACATATATTTTTTATCTCAGATCACTGAGTGTCCTCAAATTATCTTCAAATAATTTAAATGGCACATTGAAGTTAGATTTAATTCAGAGACTTGAAAATCTAACTACTTTAGCTTTTTCGCACAACAACTTTTCAGTAGACACAAATCTTAGTGATGTAGGCTTTATGTCTTCCTTCCACAAGATGAGGAGAGTTGAGTTGGCTTCCTGCTCTCTAATAGAAGTCCCAACTTTCTTAAGAAACCAATCCAATATAACGACTATAGACCTGTCAAGCAACCATATTCGAGGATCTATACCAACATGGATATGAAAACTTGAATCTCTTCTTCAATTAAATCTTTCTGACAATTTTCTATCACATGTAATGTTGTCAGGGAAGCCATGAAGCTTAAAGATATTGTCCAAGAATGATTGAGCCACCTCTGCAACTGTATAAGGATGAGAAATGTTAGGTAAACATTAAATGCATATAGTTGAGAGGTAGTGGTTATAGAGGTAGTAGTTGAGAGGTAGTGGTTATTGAGGTAGTAGTTGAGAGGTAGTAGTTGTATTGAATGTATGTAATTGAAATATAGTAGTTGTATTAAATGCATGTAGTTGAGAGGCCATATCCAAAGGCCTATAAATTGACCATGTATCACTAATTGCAAATACATCAAATGATAAAATATAGAGTATTTTGTTTAGATACTTGTTTGACAACAAATTGATATCAGAGCTTGAGAGCCTGAGTGTCTGAGTGCATTAGAAAAAATGTTTGAGAGTTAGAGAGTTTGTTCGAGATGACCAACAACATGCCCCTGCCAAAATTATCAAAAGGCATAAGCTATGATAACTGGAGCCTGCAAATGAAGGCTCTCCTTGGTTCCCAGGAAGTATGAGATGTGGTCGAAAATGGACACCAAGAACCAGAGAATATTGAAGAGCAGACGATTGCCCAACTTGCTGCATTGAGAGCAACATGAGTAAAGCACAAAACGACTTTGTACGTATTGTACCGAGCTATTGATGAACCCGACTTTGAGAAGATAGCAAATGCTAAATCTTCAAAAGAAGTGTGGGATATTCTGGAGAAGGCATATAAAGGGGATAATCGCGTGAAGCAATTCAGACTTCAAACTCTTAGAGACGAGCTTGAAAGCATGAGGATGAAAGAGGTCGAAGGGGTTGTCGAGTACATCTCCCGTGTTAAGACCGTGGTGAATCAACTCGGAAGAAATGGAGAGACGCTACCCACTTGCCGAGTGGTGGAGAAAATCTTAAGGTCGTTAACTGACGACTTTGAGAACATCGTTTGTGCAATAGAAGAGTCCAAGGACTTGTCGGTGCTCTCGGTGGAAGAGCTTGCCGGGTCGCTTGAAGCACATGAGCAACGGAGAAGGAAGAAAAAAGAGGAGTCCCTTGATCAAGCACTCCAAGCAAAGGTAACCTTAAAAGAGAAGAAGATTTCTTATGCTCAGAACACTCAAGGCCGGGGTGGTAGAGGCACAGGAGGATATGAAAGAGGTAAGGAGCAAGTCAGTCAACAAAACTGGCGTGGCCGAAGACAAGGTAGAGGTCGTGGTGGTAGAGGCTGAGGTGGTCAGTCAAGCAATTTCGGAGTTGAGTGCTTCAAATGTGGGAAGTACGGTCATTTTGCTAAGGACTGCTCTTTAAGTATCAAATGTTATAATTGTGGGAAGGTTGGGCATTTCGCGAAGAACTGCCGATTTGAGAGCAAGAAGGAAACAAATCTCCTCTCTGAGGACGTTGAGGAAGAAGGAGTGTTGATGATGTCGAGAAGTTCGGATGTCGAGCTAAGTCCGAGCTGTTCTAACAACTCGGTTTGGTATCTTGATACAGGAGCAAGTAACCACATGTGCGGGGACGAGAACCTTTTTAAGGAGCTCCTTAAAGTTGAGGCCAGACACGTGTCATTTGGAGATGCATCAAAGGTGGCAATAAAAGGCAGAGGTACAATCTGGTACTTACAGAATAATAGCCGAGTTGGAGAAATCAGAGACGTGTACTATGTACCCGATCTCAAAAGCAACATATTGAGCATAAGCCAGCTGATGGAGAAAGGCTACTCGGTTCTGATGAAAGATTGAGTACTATACTTAAAGGACAAATCGGATCGTTTGATTGCCCGAGTAGAAATGAATAAGAATAGAATGTACAAGCTGGACTTGAAGATAGTCCAAGAGAGGTGCTTGAAACTTGACGTGAAGGATAAAGTAATGATGTGACACTTTCGGTTTGGCCACTTGCATTTTGGAGGGTTGACCGAGTTGGTAAAGAAAGAGATGGTGCAAGGACTCCTGTCTATGGAATTTGAAAAGAAATTTTATGAAGAGTGTGTGCTCGGGAAGCATCCGAGGACCTCATTTCTGAGGACGGCCGATTACCGTGCAAAGGAACAACTCAGATTGATTCACACAGATCTTTGTGGACCGGTTACCCTTGAGTCCTTCAGTGGGAAAATGTATTTCATTTCTTTTATAGATGATTTTTCAAGAAAAACCTGGGTATATTTTTTGAAAGAGAAATCTGAGGTGTTTGAGGTGTTCAAGAGATTTAAAACAATGGTTGAGAAAAAGACTAACATGCCTATAAAATCTGTTAGGTTTGATCGAGGAGGCGAGTTCATTTCATCCGAACTCATGAAGTATTGTGAGGAGCAAGGGATAAGGAGATTTCTGACAGCACCATACTCACCCCAACAAAACGGAGTTTCCGAGAGGAAGAATCAAACCATTCTTGACATGGTTCGAACAATGTTGAGAAGCAAAAACGTGTCAAAGGAGTTCTGGGCAGAAGCAGTGCAATGTGCCATCTTTGTGCAAAATAGATGTCCACATGCTAAGCTGAACGAGAAGACACCGCAAGAAGTCTGGAGTGGAAGAAAACCGAATGTGTTTCACCTTAAAATGTTCGGTAGCATAGCTTATGGTCATGTTCCAGCTCAACAGAGGACCAAGCTCGAAGATAGAAGCAAAAAGTACGTGTTTATTGGGTATTGATGAAAAAACCAAGGCGTACAGGTTGTTTAACCTAATAACTAAGAAGGTCATTATGAGCCGAAATGTTCAAATTGATGAAGAAAGCGAGTGGAGTTGGAACAACCCGGAGAAGGATTCCATAGGAAGTAGAAGCTCGGAAGTTGATACACCACATACTGTGAGAGATCATGAGACTTCTAATGAAGAAGATGAACCTTTATAGCCTAGAGCGCGAAGTTTACAAAATATATACAACTCCACTGACGAAGTGCATGTTGTATGTCTCTTGGCAGATTCAGAAGACTTAAGTTTTGAAGAGGCCGTGCAGGAAAAAAGGTGGAGAAAGACAATGCACGAGGAGATCGGGGCAATAGAACGCAACAACACATGGAGGTTGACTGATTTGCCCAAAGGAGCGCGGCCTATCGGCGTAAAGTGGGTATACAAGAAGAAGACAAATGCTGAAGGAGAAGTTGAGCGATATAAAGCTCGACTCGTAGTGAAGGGGTACAAGCAGAAGAAAGGAATAGACTATGACGAAGTATTTGTCCCAGTGACGAGAATGGAAACAATTAGGCTGCTGATTTCCTTAGCAGCTCAACACAGATGCACAAGCTACAGATATGTTCACGAAGCCACTATCAACCACTCTATTCGAGAACAGCAAGAAGATGATTGGAATGAAGGACAAGAAAATCATTTAAGTTTATGGGGGGATTTTGTTAGGTAAACATTAAATGCATATAGTTGAGAGGTAGTGATTATAGAGGTAGTAGTTGAGAGGTAGTGGTTATAGAGGTAGTAGTTATATTGAATGTATGTAGTTGATATGTAGTAGTTGTATTAAATGCATGTAATTGAGAGACCATATCCAAAGGCCTATAAATTGACCATGTACCACTCATTGCAAACACATCAAATGATAACATATAGAGTGTTTTGTTTAGATACTTGTTTGTCAACAAGAAAGACCTATAAAGTGAGCTGCTTTACTCAGTCTATCACTACCACATATATCACTTGCTTTCCAAATGATTGAGGTAAATCATCTATGAAGTCCATAGTAATATGCTGCCATACATGGTTAGGGATAGGTAAAGGTTGAAGGAGACCAGGGTAAGCGGAAGTATCATGTTTACATTATTGACAAATAGTACAAGCTTGAATAGAAGCCTTCACATCATTAGTAAGTCCTTTCCAATGCACAACTGCTTTAACCCTTTTTATTGTTACATCTCTTCCAGAATGGCCACCAACAACAGAGCTATGTAACCAATGTAGGATATCAGACCTCAGCTGCAAATCTTTCCCTATTACCAATTTACCTTTTCTTCTGAGTTCACCCCTCTGCCAAAGATAATGCTGATGCCTAGCAGCATTGGATTCCAGCTCTTGAATCAATTTGACAATTGCAGGATCAGTAGACCAAGACTTTATAATCCTAGCCAATAATACTGAAGCAGGTTGCATTGTCACTACAGCATTACAAGAGATCTCTTCCCTCCTAGAAAGAGTGTCAGTAGCAACATTTTCCTTTCCTTACCGATATTTTATGTCAAAATCAAACTCCATCAACTTGACTAACCATTTCTGCTGAAAAGAAGTAGTCCATCTCTGATCTAGTATAAACTTCAAGCTCCTATGATCAGGTCTTATAGTGAACTTCTTGGGCAGTAAGTAATGTGTCCATTTTTTGACAGAAAACACCACAACAAGGAGTTCCTTTCCATATGTAGAGAAAGATTGTTGTTGCCTGTTCAAGGATCTACTTATGAATGCTAGAGGGTGATGCTCCTGCATGAGTACAACTCCTAATCCAGAACCACTTGCATCAACCTCCACCACAAATATCTTGCTAAAGTCAGCCAAAGCAAGAACTAGAGCCTTAACCAAGTTGTTCTTAAGCTTCTGAAAAGCATCCTTAGCATGTTGAGACCAAGAGAAACTGTCTTTTTTCAGCATATCAGTGAGTGGTCTAGCAATAATCCCATAATGCCTAACAAATCTTCTGTAGTTACATGCAAAACCAAGAAACCCTCTCAGCTGCTTCAAAGTTTGAGGCAGCAAGGGTCATTGCTGCACTGTTTGGATTTTAGTTGGATATGTAGCTACGCCTTCCTTGGAGATAAAATGTCTTAGATACTCCACTCTAAATACACCAAAGTAACATTTGGATCTCCTAGCAAACAAAGACTCCTTTCGCAAGGTTAATAACACCTGTTCAAGATGCTACAAATGATCTTCCAAACATCTGCCTTGGAAGAAAAATTGCATAGATAATTTGTTGAAATTCCAGGTAATATCACCAAGTGTCACCAGCCATTCAACTAGCAAAACTAAATCACAAGAGCCTAGAGAAATCAACATAATATCACAGTTAAACTGAGTGTTTTGTAATGACCAAACAAAATTCTTTACCATATAATCAATCACCACCCGAGTGTCATCCGTAACAGACGCATTAACAGAATCTATTTTTACGATTCCACAACCTAATTTCTTAGCAACTTCCACATCTAAGAAATTATGTGTGCTACCACTATCGACTAGCACAGGTAAAGGTTTTTTTTCCAAAATATCCTGTCACTCTCATAGTCTGAAATTAGTTATATCAGTCATATCATTAACATAAATTAAAGGATTAATTTCCTCCAATTTTTTTTCCTCAAGGTTATGAGAGTCAACCTCCATTGGAGTCTCATCATCAGTCACCTCCATCACATATATCTGAAGCTAGCTTTTTATAAGTCTGAGAATGTTCAGAAGAAAAGAGTTCATCACAGAAGTAGCATAAACCCTTTGCCTTATTCATATAAAATAAGAGTAAGTCTATTGGTGGTTTGTGTTTGAGGTCTAGGAGTGGGTAGCAAAGTTCAGAAATTGTCAGGTTTGGTTGTGAAAAAGGTTTTGGAAGAGGATGTTTTCACAGGTTTTGGGAAGGTCTTGGTAACATTAGAATTAATATTGGCAGATTCATACATTTTGGCTAAGGAGAAGGCTTTCATCACTGAACTGGGTTGGAACATTCTCACCATCATTGATAGATCATGTCTCAACCCTCTCAAGAAAGAACTTAATTGACCTCTGATAGTTCCACTTGAACAACTAATTGATCAAAAGTTTCATGGTAGTCCTTAACCGAACCTTTTTGTCTTATCCACTTCAACTCAGTGATAAGATCTTTACATGTCTCACAAAAACCAACAATCAAAATCTTGGTATACTCGCTCCAAGATGGAAGATTTGAAACCAACATTCTTGACCTATGCACTGTGCCATTGCAGAGCCTTGCCCTCAAAATGAACTATTGTCAACTTAATCCTCCTGTGTATCATCAACCGAAAAGAAGGTCTCGCATTGTATTAACCACTATTTCACACCATCTTCATTAAATCGAGGGAAGTCGATTCTAGTCAAACGCGTGTTACAAGAATAGGGTCAACAATGATTACCTGAATTAGACGTAGCATTACGTTCTTGTTGCATAGCATCTTTAAGATTGATTTTTAGTAAAACTCCAATTTCCATAAAGCGTGTTTCCAAAGAAGTTCCAAGATCCAAAAAACACGACTCATTAAAATATTGAAACTCTCAAAATCTTTGTGCGAGTATTATTAGCCATAATATTCATGGAAAACGTGGTAGGAAGGTTTGACGCAGAATTTCTAAAAAGAAGAACTTCGAAGATCTCAAGTGATAGGGACATCAATGAGACAAAATGACATCATTAATACCATCCTCGTGAATCTTAGTTAATTCTTATATAAAGAAAAATAGTTGTAACTTCCTTCATCAACTAAAAAACAAAAAGTTAACTAAGTAGTAATAGTTTTTGCCAACTTCACAACTAATTAATGCTAGTTACAACCGGCTAACTAATTTTTTTTGTATCATAGGCTCCGCTTCACGGCTGTTACGAGGAGCGAACGGATGAGGGATTGGCTGTGGCTAACACAAGTGAAGAAGATTATGCATCTGATCTGATTGTATAGGATTTAGTGACAAGTTGAACTGTTTCTTTTTAATATAAAATTTAAATTTATCATTTATTTATGTGTTTAACATATAATAAAATAATTAAAAATAGCATAACAAAAGTTTTATTTTTTTTATCTAATATTATTTACATTATATTTGTCAACTTTTAAAATATAATAATTAAAAAAAATCTTTAACTTATTTTTTAAATTTAAAAATATGTTATATTTTATACTTGTTTTTAAATTTTTTAAAAAGTATTAATAAAATATAAAACTTGTTTGTACTAGAACAATTTATAATACTAATTATAACCGTTAAAAATATATATATCATACTTAAAATATAAATTCATATATATATATATATATATATATATATATATATATCATAAATATAAAATTAATAAAAACATTTAAATCTTATATGATACAAGTTTCTTTTTAGAAGTTTAAAAAATTCTTATTACACACCCAAAGATATTATATAAATTTATTTTAGAGTTAATATGTTAATTTATATCACACAAACACTTAACAATTTATATTAGAGATTATGAATTTATCGCATCATAACTTTTTTTTTAGTATTTAACAATAAAGTACATTAATGCTATATATTCTCTAAATTTCTATTACTTATTAAATATACTTCTTTTTTTATATCATAAACTAAGTTATAGATTTTTTTTTTAAACTCTCGTTATCTCAATTTTTTTATGTAAGTGATATCAATAATTAATAAAGTCAAGATAATCTTTAATTAAATCTCAAACTTAATATTAATACATTCTACATTTCACACATCAAATTATTTTATATTACAACATATCATTGGTACATATAAATTTAATTCTAACATAATTCATGAAAATAGGTTTAAAAAACATCACCTAATCAGTTTAATATTTGACTTAAAATTTTATAATATTTAAAAATTAATTTTATTTCATTAAAGAGACAATTTTTTTAAGGTGATTAAAGTCTTGAAGTTTTTTTTTTTAAAGGCTAAACAAATTTGAAATATGGTTAGGAGAATTTTAAATGGTTGGGCAAATTATCATGTACTTTTAGTTTATTTATTTCAAATTTTTGTTTAAGTAAATTTAGATAAAATTGAACTCTCATTACTAATGGATTTTTAAAAGCATTGAATGAAATTTTAACATTTCACATTATTTTAAAATTATCCGAAAATTTAAATCTGTTAGATGGATTTATGAGGCTACCCAGTTGCATAATTTGTTACATACCTCATTTTTAAAACTCCAAATCAAATTAAATTCAAATATCACTTTCCAATTTACAAATCAGCTCATCAAATTCACTCTAAATACAATACAAACATACAAAACTTTGTCATTTTTAATCTCATAAAAACTAATTATTAATTCACATTTAGTGTTGGATTACAATCAATCACATAATCAAAATTTTATCAATTCCAAATCAATCATCACCTTCACATTTTAAATTTTATAGCATAAATTTTGTCCAGCAAAATTTACATGTAAGCACGCTGGAGTCACATGCAACTCTAACCCCTGATATAAAAAAATATTTTAAAATTAAACAAGAAAAAACTTACCTTATCTAAATGACTTATATATTATAAATAATTTTTATTTATTATAGAAATATAAAGGCGTGTTTAGATTTAAAAAATAAAATAAAAAAGAGAGTGAGAAAGTTGAAAAAAAAAGTGAAAAAATTAAAAAAAATTATAAAAAGAAAATTATAAATATAAAAATTTTGTAAGAGTGAAATTTGAATAATTAAACTTTTTTATTAAATTCTTTTTTCAATGTAAGTGATAAATTTTCAAATTTTATTTCATCAAATTATTTCTATGATTAACTCATTTAAATTGAATTCTGATTTTTACTATCTTATCGATGACTTCTCTTGCATTATCGGACATGAACATTTTATTGCAGAATTGATAATATTATTGGGAATAATTACCAATCAAAAATATCTTTTAATCACACAAATATTGATAATTTTTGTAACAGAAGTTGGAATAATATTAACTCCTATAGTGTCCTAAAGTTCCTCCACCAAATTGAAGTACTGGAATCATCTCCAAAGATTTCGGTCGAGTCGGCATATGCCAAACATGAATACCTCCTGAAGCAACAGTCAGAACACCTGTTGTGATAAGAAACACTCAATTTTTCGTGCTCTTGCTACGATTAAGCGATCTTCTTCAGATAATTCGTCTAAGTCAAAGATAGCTATAATATCTTGAAGTTCTTTGTAATGTTGTAAAGTTTGTTTAACTTGTTGCGTAGTCTCGTATTGATTGAAATTATTTGAAAGTTTTTTTCTTCTCAAGTATATAAAAAAATCTTAATAATTTATTTGTGGTTTAAAACTTAATTTCTTTAGAAAAGAAATAAAATTCAAAAATAATTTTGATTATGTATATGAAAATTTAAAAATAAAATTATTTTTTATATAATAAATTGTCAAACAAACTTTACTAATTAAAAATAAAAAAGATAAGTATGTTTTAGTGTATGAGAATCTTTAAATAAAACCTAATACTTCATATACTACTCAAATATTTTACCACAAGACCAAATCTAATGACTGAAAATAAAAATAAAGTATTTATACATATAAAATTATTTTAAAATTAAATACAACAAAGTAAAATAAAACGACAAATATTGATTCCTTTTTTAATGTAAATTTTAATTTTTTAATAATTAAAAAATAATAGTCTCTTATTATTGTTATTAGGATATCAAAATAAGTTTAACTCTGAATGGACCTTATATCAAAATAAGTTTGATGACCGAAAGGTCCAAGAAATAAGTTAAGTTAAACCAAAGAAATTATAGTGTAAATTGAATTAAGTTTATTTTAGTTCGATCTATTTAAGCTATGATCTATATGAGTTTAGGTTAGTCCCTAGACTTAGGTCAATCTGTTTTATAAAATAATTATTATTTTTAAATACAAATAAAATTATTTTATTAATATATATATATATATATTATAAATTAATTTGATAGAGATTTATTTATTTTAAGAATAAATATAAAAAAAAACATATGATAATTACTTATTCAAATGATTAAGATTAATTACTAATTTAAATTAATAAATTACTAAAAATAAACAATAATAGGATGAGTTTTTAATTCTTAGTTTGAGATTGAATAAATGCATTATCGTATAATTTATATATTAAACTATTATATCTTAAACAATAACTAATTTCATTAATAAAATTAAAATGTTCAAAATATATTTTTATTTTAAATTTGTATTTAAATATATTTTTAATTAATTGATTTTATATAAATAATTTAATATTTTAAAAAAATTAATTAGGTCAAAATTTGTCGTCTAATATAAGATCATAGGCTAAAACTTTTTACTTGATTTATAATATAGATAAGACTAAACTATCAATTTTTTTACTTAGTCCATAAAATCATATTAAATTAGGTTTGACACTCTACTTGTTACTTTAATCAATCTTTCAATTTTTTTTTATTTTACTTTTATTTTTCTCTTTTAAGTATATTATCTTCCTTGTTTGTTCTACCATGATGCCGTGGCCCTAATTATTTTCTAAACCTTTCAGCCCATATTCTCTTTGAATCCTTCCCTTACTCTTCCTCACATTTATCATGAATCAAATTTTGACTTGCATTATATTTAAAAACTAAGGTATGGTAACTTGTGTAAACATAATGTGTTGCTTTGTTTAACTATATTTTTTGAGATTTCAAATTGTGAACAAGCTTTTCGACGAAAAAACAAAAAATTAATAATTATACTTTGTGAGATATTCAAGTATTATAAGTTCTTATTTATTAGTTAAAATATATAATTACTATTTAACTTAAAATTATTGAATAATTATAATATTTTAAAATATATTTTAATTAAAACATATGTTGATTTTTTTTCAATTTACTTAGTTAACATTCATTCACTCAATTTTCTTTTGAATATTTTTTTAAAATTAAAATTAATTTAATAATAATAATAATAATAATAATAATAATAATAATAATAATAATAAGATTTAAGGGTGAGTTTGTTAAATTCTGATTAAAAAAAGCTGTTTGTCAGAATAAAGAAAAAACAGATTTATACTGTTTTTATATGTTAGTCTAATCTATATTTGTTTTAAAAATAAAGTATTTTTTTAAGAAGTAAATCCAATTATACTTCTTACCAAAATTATTTTTTATACAAAAATACTTCAGAATCAAAATATACATATATAATAAAATATGCACAAACGAGTATGGTATTAAAATAAACTTAATAAAGTAGTTTTTTTTAATTAAGGAAATTAAAATTTTAATATTATATATATATATATATATATATATATATATATATATATAAAACAATAAAGTGTAATATATTTATTTGTTAAGGGAGGGGAGTATAAATTTATTCTTAAATATTAATAAGGTACATTCTATTTAAAATTATAGATTTATAATTAATTTAAATTCAAGGCATATACTATTTCTTAATTTTAATATTGAATTCTAAGATATTATTTATAAAAAAAAACTTTATGAGACTGTTTGAAGATTATTCTCAATGCATTTTTTAAGGTATTAAGATGTGAAATGATTTGTTTTTAATTTTTTTATTTCAAATAGAATTATTATTTAAGAGGAGTGAGAATATTTATAAAAGACTTTCTCATGTTTAAGTCAGTGTGAAATAATAAATAAAAAAAGAATAAAATGAAATAAGAAGAAAAATATATAATTTTTTTATAAAATAAAATTAATCATAATAATAAGTTGATTAAAGGATATTTTGATATTCTGAGTGATCGAAGATATTTATCTAAATATTTTGGATATTTGAATATCTCGAATGATCGTAAAAATAATTATGATTTATTTATTTTAATATCAACTAACCTTTTATATTAAAATATGTGCTTACTAAATTTATTTAAACTAAATTTAATAGTTTAAACTATTTTTTTATTGTAATATGCAAAATTTATAACGATCACAAATTTTATTTCAATTCAAGAACCTAAATATACAATCTATAAGTAGTATCATAAAGCATACAATGTTATAAGAAACAAACCATGTACAAGAATTATTTTTGCGATGGTTTTGGATATGTTGGAAATTTAGTTGGACACTTGTTAAACTTTGTACAGAAAACTTTGATTTGAACACAAACAAAGCATGATTAATACATACACTTAAAAAAAAAACCGGTGATAGATTTTTACGAATTATTTATTAGGAATAAAATAAAATAATATATTATTAATAAATAATAAATAAATATAAAATATAAAAATAAAAATTATAAACACACACAATTATTTAGAACCAAAATCATTAATATATATATATATATATATATATAAATTATTTTGAGAGAAAATAACCCTCATTTAAAAAAAAAGTACACGATTGAACCTACTTTGGAATAATAAGCTACCAAAAAAGTCTTGAGATAAGGAGTGTCCTGGAAGGTGGATGCAATTATGGCAACATTGTTTTTCTTTGGTTTCTGGTGAGAATAATTAATTGTAAAGACGCGGTTTAATTTGACTTTAACTTCACCATCTTACACTCTCTCACATCACTTTACCTCTCACCTTTGGAAGAGTTGGAGCATCATAGAACACAATCACATATTAAGTTTAATTATAATTAATTTGTTGAGTGAATCCACTATCGCATTAATACATTCATGTTGACGTGATACTGTTATAGAATTAACTTGTAGAAATATCAAATTAAAAATAATGAAACAAAATTTGCAAATTAAGGGAGTGGTGTCCTAAAATTTCAATTAAACCAAAATATTATCTTATATATATGATAGACCTAACTCAAAATGTAACATTAAAGAACCACTTTTGATGACATTTCATTGCCTAATTGTGTTGGAAGATAAACACCGGAAAAGAAAGGGTGTATAAGCCATCATTTTGTTTTGGTTCATTGTGTCTTTTTTCTCAATAGACTCCAATGAGAATTCCCCATGTTCCCTTCCTTTCCTTCATATTCTGTTGCTGCTTCTGGATACACCACACTGTTTACTTCACCGGGGTTTCTGCCCAAATGGTTGAGGATCAACAACAATCTTTGCTCCAACTGAAGAACAGCCTCAAATTCAAGCAAGAAAAATCTCACAAACTTGTGTTCTGGAATTCAAGCATAGATTGCTGCCAGTGGAGGGGTGTTACCTGTGATAAGGAGGGACATGTTATTGGCCTTGACCTGGGCGGAGAATCAATCAATGGTGGATTTGAAAATTCAAGTAGTCTTTTCAATCTGCAAAGTCTCCAGACACTGAATTTGTCTGCTAATAACTTCAGTTCTAACATACCATCCGGATTCAGCAAGTTGAAGAACTTAACATATCTCAATTTGTCTCATGCTGGCTTTGTGGGGCTCATTCCATTGGAGATGTCTTCCCTCACAAGGTTGGTAACGCTTGATATCTCTTCTCTTTCCTTTTTATATGGGCAACCGCTGAAACTTGAAAAGTTAGATCTAATTCTTGTAAGAAACTTCACCATGATTAGACAATTGTTTATGGATGGTGTAAGTATATCAGCTCGGGGAAATGAATGGTGTAATGCTTTGTTGCAGCTACATAGCCTGCAGGAGCTCAGCATGTCAAACTGCAATCTCTCAGGACCCCTTGATCCCTCCCTCATACGACTTCACAACCTATCAATCATTCGTCTTGGTCAAAACAATTTATCATCCCCCGTGCCAGAAACCTTTGCTAATTTTTCAAAACTAACAACCCTTCACCTTAGTTCTTGTGAATTGACAGGAATATTTCCGGAGAAGATCTTTCAGGTAGCAACATTGTCCGAAATAGACTTATCATTTAATCCTTATCTTAATGGATCCTTGCCTGAATTACCTCTGAATGGTCCTCTTCAGACACTGATTGTAAGTGGCACAGGTTTCTCAGGATCAATACCAGCTTCTGTAAATAATCTTTGGCAGTTATCCATTATAGATCTTTCTCATTGTCATTTTAATGGAAGACTACCCAGTTCAATTTCAAGACTCAGGGAACTCACTTATCTGGATTTGTCATTTAATAACTTCACCGGTCCGATTCCATCCTTGAATATGTCCTTGAATCTTATACATTTAGACCTCTCACACAATTATTTCACAGGTTCAATCGCATCTATTCATTTGGACGGCCTAAAATATCTGCTCCAAATTGATTTGCAGGACAATTTCTTCAATGGAAGTCTCCCATCCACTCTTTTTTTTCTCCCATTGCTACGAAGTATACTACTTTCGAACAACAATTTTCAGGGTCAGTTGAATCATGTTTCGAATATCTCTCACTCCATGTTAGAGATCCTTGATTTAAGTTGTAACGATTTAGAAGGGCCCATTCCTACATATATTTTTTATCTCAGATCACTGAGTGTCCTCAAATTATCTTCAAACAATTTAAATGGCACATTGAAGTTAGATTTAATTCAGAGACTTGAAAATCTAACTACTTTAGCTCTTTCGCACAACAACTTTTCAATAGACACAAATCTTAGTGATGTAGGCTTTATGTCTTCCTTCCACAAAATGAGGATAGTTGAGTTGGCTTCCTGCTCTCTAATAGAAGTCCCAACTTTCTTGAGAAACCAATCCAATATAACGACTATAGACCTGTCAAGCAACCATATTCGAGGATCTATACCAACATGGATATGGAA
The DNA here is from genome assembly GCA_963425845.1 of Sphenostylis stenocarpa. Taxonomy (NCBI): domain Eukaryota; kingdom Viridiplantae; phylum Streptophyta; class Magnoliopsida; order Fabales; family Fabaceae; genus Sphenostylis; species Sphenostylis stenocarpa. The sequence continues at coordinate 10,039,523 of OY731398.1, forward strand.
ACTTGAATCTCTTCTTCAATTAAATCTTTCTGACAATTTTCTCAGCAGTTTTGAAGGATCTATGCAGAACACTAGTTCCAATTTGAGGATCCTTGACCTTCATGCAAACCAACTTCAAGGGAAGCTTCCAAAATTTCCAGTGCATGCCACTTATTTGGACTATTCAAGCAATAATTTCAGTTTCAGTATTCCATCAGATGTTGCTAGTATGCCGCCCTTAATTTTTCTGTCTCTGTCCAAAAATAGTTTATCCGGGAGTATTCCGCAATTCCTGTGCAATAGTTCAAGTCTGCTAGTTCTGGATGTTTCTTATAATAACTTCGACTGGAAAATTCCGGAGTGCTTAACACAGAGTGAGACACTTGTGGTGTTGAATCTGCAACATAACAAGTTTAAAGGCAGCATTCCAGATAAATTTTCAGTGTCTTGTGCTCTAAGGACTTTGGATCTGAATAGTAATCAATTGAGGGGCCCAATTCCAAAATCTATTGCAAATTGCACATCATTAGAGGTGTTGGATCTTGGAAACAATCAGGTAGATGATGGATTTCCATGCTTCCTAAAGAAAATATCTACACTCCGCGTCCTGGTTTTGAGGGGAAACGAATTTCATGGTCACATTGAATGTTCTGATACCAGTGATTTCTGGCATATGCTTCAAATTGTTGATGTGGCTTTCAACAATTTCAGAGGTTTACTTCCAGCAAAATGCTTCAAAACTTGGAAGGCGGTGATGCTTGATGAGGATCATGATGTATCAAATGTCAATCACATTGGATCTAATATCCTTACATTTGGTGGCATCTATTATCACGATTCTGTAACTCTTACAATTAAAGGTGTGCAGTTGGAGTTTGTTAAAGTTCTGAATCTCGTCACATCTGTTGACTTCTCCTCCAACAACTTTGATGGATCAATACCGGAAGACCTTATGCATTTTACTGGACTTTATGCGCTCAATTTGTCACATAATGGTTTAACAGGCCAAATCCCTTCATCTATAGGGAATTTAAAACGGCTTGAGTCATTGGACCTGTCAAGCAACTATCTTGGTGGTGAGATTCCCACACAGCTTGGAGTTTTAAATTTCCTCTCATACCTGAATCTTTCATTTAATCGTCTGGTGGGAAGAATCCCTGTAGGTAACCAACTTCAAACATTTGATGCATCTTCCTTTGCTGGTAATGCAGAATTATGTGTAAGGCCTTTGAAAACGTGTCCTGATAATTCAGAATCTAAAGTATATGCAGATTCTGGTATTAAATTTGACTGGAGTTTTGTATCAATTGGAGTGGGTTTTGGGGTTGGAGCAGGAATGGTGGTGGCTCCATCATTGTTCTGGAAGAGACTGAACAAATGGAGCAACCATAAAATTGATAAAGCTCTCCTCGTCATTCTTCCAGTGTTGGGTATGACTTGGATACCCATTCATGATGATGATGAGGATGAAACAGAGGAAGATGCTAAGGAAAATAACTCAGACATGGAAGAGGAGTGTGATTACAATGAGATGCAAAATAATTTGGTTCATCAAACGTTTCGAGGGCGGTACTGTGCCTTGTGTTCCAAGCTTCATATCAGTAAGAAGAAGGTAATTCATGATCCAAGGTGTACATGTTACCCCTCACCTCTCATTTCAACATCAACCAATCCAGATTCATATTCTTCTCATTCACATTCATGTTGAAAACATGCACATCTGTTTCTTTTGTTTTCCCTCCATCTTTGTTCAGATTACATATATGTACCTACCTAACTGATTGTCCCATTTATTCTTTGTTTTCCCTTTATTCTTTGTTTTAGTTTGCATGCAGCTGCACGTAGAAAATGAACCCGAGGGTGGCAAAATACAATGAGAGAAAGCAATCATGTACCTCTCTGATGTTTTAGATGATAATTTACAATTGGAGATTAATGCGTCATTGATTTGTTCGTATATTATATTACCATAATTCCACCATAGCGAATTTTCATAGTATTTTAATCCTGTTTTAAAAATTAGACTAAATCGATACAAAAGATAAAACTGAAAAAAAAAAATGGAGTGAATTTTTGTTGGATAGATTTTGGTAAAAAAGACACAAATAAAAATCATTTTTTTAATATAATTTTTTTATGAAAGATATAATAATTTTTTTATCATATATTAATTATGTTAATTTTAAATAATAATTATTTTATTATATTATTATTTTATTTTAATAACTATTTATTTTATATTTTTTAATATATTTTATATTTATAATTTTTTATATATTATGATAATATTATTTTTTTATATAAAGAAATAATGGTTGCTAAAAAATTTATTATATATTTTTATATTATAAAAATATTATTTTATTAAATTTAATTGAATGTTTTAAAATCTTAAACACATATCGTGAAATTTTAAAATTATTAATTTTAACCATCATAATCACGAAACTTCTTACAAATTTAATATTTATTGTAAAGTTAATTTTATTTAATGAAACATGTTATAGATTTTACCAATTCAATTAAAACATTCAAGTTTCCAATAATATATATATATATATATATATATATATATATATATATATATATATATATATATATATATATATGTTAGTAGCAAATCGAGAAACACAATCGGAATCGAAGGGAAAAGAAATATGACTCGATAAGATAAACAAATATTCATTCGATGTCCAAATTGAAACACGTAGCATATAACATCGAGAAGCACAATCGAGAAATGAACGGCTGTTGCCAAATAAAGACTAAGTCATAGTGTGGAATCGAGAAGTCTGACCGAGAAATGAATCGAAAGGGAACTTTCCTGATGTCCGATTATAAAGAACGTGACACATAAAATCGAAAGGTAAAATTGGAAGAGTAGGCGTAATAGTCGAAAAGCTTAACATGGAGTTAAGGTTAAAATAAATCGATACCAGGTATGCAAAGTTCTCGATTAAATCAAAGGGAAGGCTCGTTTTCGTAGATATCATAACCTTGGCTAAACCTTGAAAGAAAGTAGTCAAAACGCACGTACTGAAAGCAGTTTCTAAGTTATGGAAGAGCCAAAAATCATGGGAACGTGGGGAAACAATAGAAGAAAAACTGCCATACGCACGTAGAACGTGGTAACAGTCGTGTTAACTGTTCTTGGAAGGCTTGAAAGATGCCCTATAAATAGAACAAAGAAAGGAGAAACAGGGGAGGGGAAATTGGCAGAGAACAGAATCAGTAGTGAAAAGTCTACCGGAGAAACGACGAACACCATGAAGTTTCTGGCAATCTGGATTTCCTTGCTCACTGAGTACATTTATCGCTTTCTATATTTTCCTTGGTAATTTACTTTCGAGCCATTTCAATTCAGCAATTTCATATTCTTGTAGATTACATTCAATGACATTTCGATTTCCTGTTATTTACTTTCTGTGCAATTTTAATGGGTTTTAGCAATTTACATTTTCCGCACATTTCGATTTCCTGTTATTTACTTTCTGTGCAATTTTAATGGGTTTTAGCAATTTACATTTTCCGCACATTTCGATTTCCTGTTATTTACTTTCTGTGCAATTTTAATGGGTTTTAGCAATTTACATTTCCCGCACATTTCGATTTCCTGTCCTTTATTTATCTCGCAAACTTAATTTCTTGCAAATTCGGGGTTTTCGCACTTTCTTGCAATTTAATATTCTCTTTGCTCGATTCGATACTTTACTGTTTTGTTTGAGTCAAGCATTTTAGACATAAAATACCAAAAACCACATTTTCGATATCCTGTAGTTTTCAATTCTCATACGCGTTTTCGATTGAAAATCCAATTGCTAGCCTAAGTAAAAAGAACTTACGTGGTAGAATTTTGATTAGGACCAAAACACCCTTAGAATCGAAATCGATCGAAATTCCACCAGAAACAATATCATACTTACATTTTTAATATTTAATTTTGACAAAAATCTATTTACAGAATTATAGTACATGTTTTCAAATTGTATTTTGTTTTAGTTCAATATATTTTAACTGTTACGAAATTTATGAAACTTTAATTTGTTCTTATATATCGATTTGACATTACTTATTTACAGTGTTTTTAAATTATAGTATTTTTTTAGATACGTATATTTAATATCGACAGTGTGGGTGCTCTCACTCTAATTTTTGTCAAATGATAGATAAATTATGAACACATAATGTTGCTATAAATATAACTCTCAATAAAATAAAATTCACTAAATCATAGTCAATTTCAAGTTCAAATATGCATTATATTAATGAAATAGTTCTTATCCAAAAAAAAAATGAAATAATTCTCAGTGGCAAGGTTCTAGAACTATACTATTTTTGCTAACTAACGATTTTTTTTTCATCTTATACTCAATAATATTGATCAATTAAACTTTAAATCGACTAAAATAATTTTTTTTTTAATTTACCTCAAAACTAATTCTTTTATACAATTAAAATGAGTCGGATGTTGAAAGTTTAACTTTTTCAAAAGTATTTTGAAGAAAAAAAAATGCTTTTTGAAAATATATTAAAAAGAGATATATTAATAAAATTGAAATGTGTAAATAGCAATTGCATTCATTAATCGAGTGAGATCTTAGGCCCGACAGAGAAGTCCTTCAATATTTTTTTAAAACTCATTTTGTAGAAACATGCCTTAACAGGTATACGAATAATTTTGTTTAGAGTTAATGGTAACCAACAACTAATTAATCAACAACTGTTTGGCAATTTACGAAAAAAAAAAATCATTTCCAATGAATTTTTTCCATTAAATTTTTTTTAACCATTTCAAGATAATTAAAAGCAGAAGATCCTTTTGAAGGTGAAGTTTATATTTGATAGTAAACTATTTCGTCACCATTGTACATTGAATTATATATATTAATCATGGTTATGCTTTTATATATCTTTAATATGGATCAAGACTGCCTTTAGATTTGTACTTTTTTAGTTAATTAAGATAACTTATTTTAATTAAAATTGAACAATTTCTTCTTCTTCTTTTTTTTTTTTATCAATATTCTTCTAATATAAAATTCTCATTTTCTAGTTCATAAATTGAACCAAAATATTTTAAACATTCTGTTAATCACAGTTGATTTACTAACCACAATGTCAAATTTTACCAATTTTTCTTATACCTTTTTATTCTAAACTCTTAAAATTATTTGAATCTCAAATCCGTTGTACACCCCTAAATAATTGGATAAAATAAGAAGTCGATAATGTGAGGTAGAAAAAAAATTGATATATAATGAGACTAAAATTGCTTAAAATTAGAAATAAAGAGAGTTGGCTAAATGCTAGGATTGGACAGCCTCTTGAAGAAAAGAAATCATTCACAAGATTACCTTCTCTGAATAGTGAAGTTGGTTTAATCTATTAAAAAAAAAAGACTTCTTTATATTTTCTTCATACAAATTTATCTGAACGTAACCTAACATTATCGGGTACTTGTGTTGACAGAGAGAGACCCTAGCATGCAAGAACTACACATGATCTACTCACATAAGATGAAGCAGTTTAACCATCATATGTTCACAGCTATATATATATATATATATATATATATATATATATATATATATATATATATATATATATATATATATCAACACTACGTTTCTGCAAAAAGAAAGCTGAATATATATCATATATGTAAACAAGGCAAGAACTAAGCTGGCCAATATTTCATAGTGGCATCAAAGGTGTTGCAATCTTCTTCACCTTGGAAGTAGTACTGTGCTAGTGGTGGCTGTGGTAAACTCTGCTGAGAATGCACCGAAACTGAAGAAGGGTTTTGCTGAAGGGAAATGGAGTGTTCATGAGGGAAATTATGCTCTTGGGGGAGGTACACGGGAGCCTCATCATGATCAATATCTACAAAGTTTATCAATGTTTGGTGGAGCCAAATCTGGGTTTTGAGGAACTTCACGTAGTGAATGGCTCCTTCCAACATGGACACTGTGTCCATCTTGCTACCACCAGGGACCATGCTCTGAAGGATCTTGAACCTGTCACTGATTCTGTGCCTTCTTTCTCTGGCTGCCACGCTTTGTGGATCAGTAGAAAGCTTCACCCCTCCCTTGATGCCTTTCTTCACACCCTTTTTCTCCTTGTTCTTGTTCTTGGAAGATGACCCTTCACAAGAGGTAGGGTTGATGCACTCCATGAGGTGGCTTTGAGAAAGTACTGTTGTAGTAAAAGAGGCGAAGGAAAGGTGCAAACAGCTTGAGTTTGGTAGGGGACGTAGTTCCTTTTATGCTTGTCACATGTTTATATAGCACCAGGGTGTGAGGGAGTGAATTTTTCAAACTACAATATTATTTATACAATAATTCTCAATCAGAATTAAGAACTAATATTTCTTTCATACTCAAAATGCATTAAAATTTGAATACTGAATCATTTTCTGAAAGAACACTTACAATTTGTTACACCAATATTCAATTTTAGTTGTGAGGAGTGAGTGAGAGAGATTGGATCAATGATTTTGAATGAGGGGATGGAAGAGGTGTCGTGATGTGAATCAGCCATCTTTGGCGCAGGATATGGCAGGTTTAGGTAGGGACCCGGGACTAAGGGCCAGCATCATCACCTCATTTTCTTTTTCTTTTCTCTTTGTGCTCTTTTGGTTGTGCTGGTTCTTCTGTTCAGTGACTGACTTCTATCATTTCTTAACATTGAATTGTGTGATAAACGCATTTAATAAGTGATTATTTTATAATACATAGGTTTGCAGTTAGGAGACCTTCAAATCAGTTCAAAAAGTTTTATATTCGGCTTTCAATTAGGTTGATTGAAATGGATATATGTTTGTTTGGATTAAAGCTTAAAATGTATTTTCTGAATGTGATTGCTAATAACAAATTTTTCTGAATCAAACAAAAGATTATTATCAATACATTTTTAGACTCTTAACTTAATCCAACCATAACATGCAAGAAGTTTGTAAACTGATCACTTAACAAAATAAACTTCACTGTTGATCAACTTTAATTTAAGCTCACAATTCAATTAATTTCTTCGAGTGTTATAAAGTTGGACAAATTAAATCTGCTGTGATACTATGACCCACCACAGAAAGTGCGCAACAACACTAACCAATTAGCAAGTGACAGAAATTAGGCCATCTATTTGTCTATGATTACACTATCGTGAGTGATGATCGAGGAGAGAAGCAAGGAATTCTTGGGGGGGTCCTTCCTCTGAAATCGAAGCAAATGTTTTACAGTTGCAGGGTGTCTAAATCCAAGGACGAAAATAGACCATTAGTTGCCTGGCTTTATTATGTACGGTTTGTGCTTTTCATCCTTAGGTTATACACTGTTTCTTTAAAGAGAATAACAATGCATGTTATTTGTTTTTTTTCACTTCATTTCATTTGCATGTTGCTTTCAAAGGAGAAAGGAAAAGAAAAGAGCTTAAGGTCCAATCAAGCATATTTAGCTCTTCTTTTCAAGGAAACAAAATGTTAAGCCAAAGTTTAGTTGAACCACACTACCTTGTATCAAAGTTTTGTTTTCATAAAAAAGAGGCCAAACAATGTTACCTTGTCTTTCAAAAAGCTGTTAAAAAATTGATCATATATATACAAAAATTTGAATTTAGGATCATTGGTAAATGGTTTTCACAATTCACACTACAAACAAAGCCTATCCTTTCAAAATTTTCTTTTGCGGGGTCTTTGTTGGGGGCATCTTACTCAAAAAGCAGTGTTTTTATGTTACAAAATAATTTTTCTTTAAACCCTTTTACAATCACAAAGGGACCCCATGCATGGTAGATTTGGACAAAGTGACAACATCTAAAATTGCTCTTTATTTCAAATTGATTGAAACCCTATATCTGTTGGGTCACACGGCCAAACCTGAAGAATCTGTATAGTAGCTTGCTGTAAAGTTGTTCAGTAGTTCCATCCATGTGGTAGACATTACATTGCTGTAAAACGAGTAGTTGTTATGATTGATGACAGAAAAATAAAATAAAAAAAGTTTTTATTTTAACCTTAATACTGAATTATATTTGAAAGGTTGACATTTTACAACAAAAGAAGTGTTCTTTTTTGTATGTGGAGTCTGAAAATCAAAAATCCAAACAAAACTATATCTCAATTAACCTTAATTTACATAAAGCAAGTTAAAAGGTGAAACTTGTAAGTTGAAGGAAAATGAGAAGATGTTTATAGTAGGGATCGCCCGTTTTGGCCCGCCCTGCCTTTGGCCCGTCAAAAGCGGGGCGGGGCGGGCTGGCCCGATATAGTCATGACGGGCTGTAGACCTTGGCCCGCCCGCCAGAGGCGGGTTGATGAGCTAGCGGGCCCGCCATAATTTAGAAAAAAATAATTTTTTTAAATAATTTTTTTAAATAATTTTTTTAATAAATTTAATAATAAGATTATTATTTGTTTGTCAATAATTCAATATATATATATATATATATTATTTCAATTTAATAATATAAATCAATACATTATTTTAAGAAATTATAATTTAGAACAATAATAAAATTTACATAATAATAAATAATAACAAATATATATATATATATATATAAATAACATTAAACTTATAAAATTTATATTTTTTATATTGTAAAATTCAAATACCTATATCTTTTTTATTTGATAAAACTTCATATTATTCTTGGTTGAGTAATTCTTATATCTTTAATTCAAGTAATAAGGATAAATATAATCGAGTGCTTAGGATAAATAAGGAGAACAGGAGAGAAGGTTATATTTCAGGAAGGAGAATATTTTTTGTGAGAATGAAACTTTTTTAATTCTCTTTTTAAAATTTTTAACTTTATATATTATCTTCATAATTATTTTTATTACAATAAAAAATTATTTTATTATTAATTAGGCGGGCGCGGGCTGGCCTGCCAGTCCGCGGGTTGGCCCGACGGGTTGGCGGACTTGGCAGGCGGGCCAAAGCAGGCTGGTGGACTAAAAACACGAAGCCTAGCCCGTTTTGCCATCACTAGTTTATAGTGAGGGACAGAGAGACAAAGGTAGAGCACAAGCACATGTGGCTCCGGTTTTCACTGTGTGAGAGAGGGTGGGTAGAACTCTAATTATGCTTACTTGTGCATATCAAAATCCTCAGCTTTACTTGTCCACTCAGATTTGTTCCTCATCTTGTCAAAATTCTGCACCAAAAATCTATAATATATTATTATAATCTAATAAAGAACTGTATAAAGTAGTAAAGTGAAAAATCGATTACCCTACCATTTCTTGGTGAAAGAACTGATTTGGGTGGAAAAAAAAAAATTACTTGCACAAATTATGTTAGATCAATGGATTCTAGTGTGTGTTTTTCCCTTCAAAATTTTATCTTATACAAAACATAGTAATAGGGTGATACAAAGAAGTATGTATTAGAGACCATTCTTTTACTATTGTCTGCACAAAGATTAAAAAAATACTAACAGTGTTCTTTTCTTTGATCTGATTCTAATAATACAGTATTTTAAGGTAGCATTGATATACAATCTTTCCATATCATGTCCTCTTACATCTCCTAAGAAAAACGTAGATTTGTCTCCCATAATCACTTATTTTTCAATAGATGTTTCATGGTTCCATTTTCCACAGAGGCAATGCAAATGACTAGTTAGCAGTGAGTGCATGAATGAGCTGGGGTTAGCTAGTGATTGGACTTGATAACAAATCCAAGTAGGTGAGCTAGGGTTTGGAAGAGGCAAGGGATTTGGGTCCCACAGATGAAGGGTGGTAAATAACAGTGTGTGTGGTTGCCAACATTTGCTTTATTGTGATGTTGGTGAAACATGGTCTAAACAATATCTGATTTAGTCCCTGTTTGGGACAGACACAGATTGTTTCCAACTATTTATAGAGAGTGAGTGAGTGTTATGACTTGTGACAGTGTCTTGAGTAACAGAAACGTTACCAAACGTGACCTTCCTAATGGACAAGTTGTGTGTCTTATAGAGAAGAAGAAAACTACCACTGCACTGCATTGTACACATCCTTTAAGGATAGTGACTCTTTTGACATTGCTCTGGTGAAAATAATTAGGCCAAGTTGACCAATGAGGTCACTACTACCAAAAATTATTATATATTTAATGAATAGAATGGTGAAAAACATTTATTCACAAAATGTATTTTTTAATAAATATTAAGATTAAGAGCATATCAGAAATATTTTCTTAAAAGTATATATAATTAATATGAATATAAAAGCTTTACATTAATTAATTTTAATAAGATATCTAACTCAATTTTATAAAATTGATTTAATGGATATTATTATACCCACTTATATATTATTATATATTATAAAATTAGATGTATGATTTTATATATTAATAATTTTAATTTAAAATTAAATAAATAATATATATCAAACATATTTCACCCACAATCTTTTTCTATTTTTTTAATAAAGGGATGATTATTTCATTATAGTATTATAATTTAATTATAAGTGTTTTAAATAATACTTATAAAAAAATTAATATTTTATGTAATAAATTTATTCTTCTTATTAGAAAATAAAAAAAAAAAAAAAATATATATATATATATATATATATATATATATATATATATATATATATATATATATATATCAAGTCTTATTATTCAAAATACATAAAATTTCTCATTAATTTATACATGATTTATCGTGAATACAAGAAGCGTTTTAAATTAACTATATTGTGTCAAAAGTTTGACATAAGGTTTCGTATAAAAAAGTCAAATCATTTTATTTTTATATTAATATAGTACTACTACATTATGTCTAGACTCAAAGTTACGTATATTCTTGTGATAGTCCAAAATTATTGATGGATAGAAAATCATAATTGAGTTATTTTGAAATGGAAAATGAGTTGGTTCTTTAATAATTTTTATATTAAAAAAAAAACGTTACACACTCTATATATATTTAACACTTTTTATACATGGTCATGTTTCTTTGATGTTAAAAGCTTTATATATTTCCCTCATCTTTATCATAATACTTTGCATAATTATTAATCATTTAAATTTTAATATTATTTTTTATTTTTTTAAATCAAACTTTAATTAATGTTAATCATTGTTTCAAAATTTTTAACTAACTACAGAGTACTTGTCTTGATTAAGAAAGTCGCATTTTTTATCATTATTTTGTAATCAATTAATTTATCTTGTTATATCATTATAATATTGGTAATGTTTTGTATATAAAAAGACTCTTATAAAATAGAGAAAGAAATATATTTTGTGAAATACAAGTGTATTGAAAATCAAGAGTTACATTTTATTTTGAGAAATTTATTTAGGTTTTCTTCTCCTTTTATAATTTTTATTATTTTGTTATTTTAATTGAAAATCCCTAACACTCATTTATATTATATAATTGACTCCAGTTCTTAAATTTAATTCTTAAACCAAAGCAAGTGCATCATAATCCAAGATAATCACAGAAAAATAGTTACATTGAAATAAAAAATAATATAATAATTATACTTGTTATTTTCAAATTATATTTATTTAATTCACTTAATTTTATAAAAATTATTAATAAAAATCCATTTATTCTTAGTCTTATCTTGATTAATAAAAATCCATTTATTAATAAATTATAATCTAATGAAAACTACTAACTTTAGTTTTTTTTTTTAAATTTCATTATATGAATCCATTTATTCTTCGTCTTGATATTAAAAATATTCTGCTTTAATTTTTATTGAAATCAGACTTTGGTACAAAACATAATTTTATAGTTATTTATAAATCACATTTTTTAAATTTTATTTAAACACAGTTATAATAATTATTATTTTTTTAAAATAAAATTTCAATTATCAGAATGGTGCATGGGAAGCGTGATCAGCCCATGATTCAAATGACGCATAAATCAGGTTCTGATTAAAATATAATTTTATAATTATTATTTTTAGATTAACATAATTTATGACTCATTAGTATAATGATTTAAGAAAGAATTATATATATATATATATATATATATATATATATATATATATATTCATTAGATATATCTTAAATCTTAAAGTCATGGTCCTTCCATCTTGGTCTGTTATAGTTTTATGTAAATCTTGATTCTGTGGTAATTTTTTTATAAATAAATTAATTTATTTTTAAATAACATTTTTTAATAAATTTAATAATAAAATTATAGTATATTTATCATCATTCAAAAAAAAAAATATATATATATATATATATATTTTAACTTAATAATATAAATTGATACATTATTTTAAAAAATTATAATTAAAAATAATAACAAAATTTATATAATAATAAATATCTATAAATAATATAAAAACTTATAAAATATATATTTTTTATATTGAAAATTTTAAATATTTATATTTTTTATTTAATAAAACTTTATATTATTTTTCGATTGAATAATTTTTATTTTTTTAATTTAAGTCAAAAGATAAGAAAAAATCAATGTTCAGCTACAAAAGAAAAAAAATGATAAACAACAAAGAAAAAAAAAAGAGAAAAGAGTTTGTATTTAATTAAGGAGAATGTTTCCTATAATTAATAAAAGTAAGATTTTTTTTAATTCTCATTTTACAAATTTTCACTTTATATATTATATTTATAACTAACTATATTACAGTAAAAAATATCTTTTTTTTTTTAATTAGATAACTCACGGACTAACTTGACAAGACAAGGGAGCAAAACGAGTTAGTGGACAAAAAAATCAACCCCTCACCATATTTATAATCGGCTGACTAGCCAACTTGTCATACCTACTCATTTTATAATACCTAATTATATATAATGTTTTGTGTAAATTATAATATTATTTTAAAGATCGAACGGGATTATATGGATCGGTTTAACAGGTTGAATTGATCCATTGTTTTGAAAAAATTATATTTAAATTAAATTAAAACAAAACTGAAAAATTGGACTAAATTTTTTAGTTGAACAGTAATAAAAATAATATTTAGGATAAAAAAATTAATCTAATTTTCTTATAAAAGATATAATATATTTTAATTTTCTTTTATCACATATTAGTTATTTCAATTTTAAATAATTATTATTTTATTATATTTTTACCTTATTTTAACAATAATCTATTTTACATTTTTCAATATATTTTATATTTATAATTTTTATTATAACTTATGGTATTTATGACAGTAATTTTTATTATTTTTATAAAAAAATATTATTATTAATAATTTTATTATATTATAAAATTATTATTTTATTAAATCCAACTATACCGATTAAATCTTTAAATCCTAAACCTATATTTTTACCAGTTTAAAAACCATCCGATCTTAAAAATATTGAATAAAATTAGGCATGAAAATTAAGTATTAAGGGGTGGTAGCTGTAGAAATGCATGTAAGGATAAAAATTGAGTGGGTTGATACGTGCAACCATATCTATTTAATTAGATTCTTCCTTAGTTATCCTACTATTTTGAAAATCGGATAGAATAGACCGATTTAGCCAGTTGAATCGAAAATCAGATTAAACATCGGTACATTATTTAAAAATAATTGAATAGGGACAGTAAAATTAAAAAAATTGGTTGAATTTTTGGTTTAATTGATTTTCGTAAAAAAAAAAATTAGGATCAATTTTTTTTATAAAAGATATAATATGTTTACTAATAAATTTATTATATTATTGTTAGTGGCAAATCGAGAAAAGCGATCGAAATCGAAAGGAAGAAATATGACTCGATAAGATAAACAAAAGTTCATTCGATGTCTAATTAGAAATACGTAGCATATAGCATCGAGAAACACAATCGAGAATCAAATGAATTACAATCAAATAACTGTTGTCGAATAAAAACTAAGTCATATAAGACCAGGGTTAAAAAAGAATCGTAAGCAATTCGAAGTTCTCGAATTATACAGAATCGAGAGTAAAGAAAGCCAATGTGGACATCGAGACTTTGGCCAAATTGTGAAGGGAAGTAAGTCGAACGCACGTATAGAGAGCAGTTCTAAAATCATGGGAAAAAGTCGGAGATCGTGAGAACGTGGGAAACTATAGAAGATAAACTGTCATACGCACGTAGAACGTGGTAGCAGTCGCGTTAACTGCTCTCGGAAGGCTTGAAGGATGCCCTATAAATAGAGCAAAGGAGAAAGGAACAAAAGGGGGAGCAGAAATTGGCAGAGAACAGGATCAGTAGTGAAAAGTCTACCGGAGAAACGACGAACACCATGAAGCTTCTGGCAATCTGGATTTCCTTGCTCACTGAGTACATTTACCGCTTTCTGTATTTTCCTTGGTAATTTATTTTGATGCAACTTAAATTCAGCAATTTTATGTTTCTGTATTTTCAATTCCTTGTCCATTTCAATTCAATGAAAATTTGAGTTTCTGCATTTAGATTTCCTGTTATTTAACATTCTGCAAATCTCAATTTCCTGTCATTTACTTTTCTTGCAATCTCGATTTCTTGTCATTTATATTTGCGTTGTTTTCGATTTCTCGCTATTTACAATTAATGCAAGTTTGGGGTTCTCGCATTTTACATTTCCTCGCAATTTAATATTCTGCTTTTCGATTCGATAGTCTTAATGCTTTCGATACTTTAAATACAAAACACCAAAAACAGCATTTTCGATATCCTGGAGTTTTCGATTCTCATACACGTTTTCGATTGAAAATCAAATTGCTAGCCTAAGTAAAAAGAGCTTACGTGGTAGAATTTTGATTAGGACCAAAACACCCTTAGAATCGAAATCGATCGAAATTCCACCAGAAACAAATTGGCGCGCCAGGTAGGGGGAGTCTTGTGTTGAGAAACACAAAATTGGTTAGTTCGAAATTGTATGAGATTAAGGAGTGGGAGAGTCATGAGTCAGAGTTCATCAAATAACCAAGGTAACAGGTGAGGGATTAAATGGGTCACACCCACCAAATCCTGGGGGCAAAGTCATAATGATAACATACCTGTAATATCGACAACTGTGAGCATGTCGATACACTGTGAGTAGTGAACAAAATTCGAGTACATTAGCAAACACCCAAGTAGGATCTAGTACGGTGATACCAAATAATATGCAAACTATAGGAAATCCCACAACTACATATGTAGGGCCACGTATGAGTGTAAGACCGCCCGGGTTTTCACTTAATAATGTGAGTGGGGCTGGAACTTCTTCAATGCATAGGAATTCGAGGTATACTTTAGGAATGTCCCAAACACTAGGTATGCCACAAAATTTTGGAATCCCTCCGAATTTAGGGACGTCGCAAAATTTAGTAATTCCCCAGAATTCAGGGAATGGACAAAATGTAGGCACACAACAGATACCTCCAAATCTAGATCAGAGGGGATACTTAGATCATGGGAGACATGTATTCGATAGAGACTATCTTCGATCTAATTTTGATTCTATCAAAAATATGGGTACCGGAATATCTAGTAATTCATTAGGGGTACTTAGACAACAAATGGATGAGAGTAATTTTGAAATGGTGAATATGTTATCACAACAATTGACTACAGTCTTAAATCCATTAGTGCAAAACACTACTGCTAGCTTTGAGATATTAGCAGACCAAATGTCATGAATCGGGGATGCATTGGCTGTGCCTCGACAAACGAGGATAGAAAATCATGCTAACCAAAATACTAATATTAATCCCCCATATCTATTGAGAAGAAATAGAAACAATGATCAACAGCAGCGTATGGGACATGAGTATCAACATGTGAGGAATGATATTTATGGGAATTTGAACGAAGGATTTCAAAATATACATAATCAGAATAATATGTTGGGACAAAGGATGAATTTACAAGGGATGGAATTTAGACCACCTAATCAGACATATTTTGTGTCTCCCTTTCCGAATGCGATTCTCGAGACAGAATTGCCTCGAGGGTATAAAGTACCCAAATTCACTAAATTTGCTGGAGAAGTTGGTGAATCGACTATCGAGCATGTAGTGCGATATCAGATCGAATGTGGAGACCTAGCGATGAGTGAGGAATTGAAAATGAAATATTTCCCAAGTTCTTTGACTAAGAATGCTTTTACTTGGTTCATGTCATTGCCACCCAATTCGATATATAATTGGCTGCAATTGGAAAGGAATTTTCATGAACAGTTCTTTAGAGGAGAAACTCAAGTGAGTCTCATCGACTTGATGAATATAAAAAGATACAATCATGAAAGCATAGATGATTATTTGAATCGATTTAGACAAATGAAATCGAGATGTTTCACTCAAATTCCTGAATATGAATTAGTCAGAATGGCCTCTGCAGGTTTAGAATTCTCGATTAGGAAAAAACTAGTCAATTTACCATTGAATGACATGGCTCAATTAGCTGATAAAGTGAGAAGAGTAGAACAAATCGAGTATGAGAAACAAAGGTATAAGAAATATGAGAAACCTCTAAAAAAGGAAAGAATAGCATACATAAATGATGTATATGAGACAGATAATATGACAGAAAATGATATTGAAGAAACTGTCGATGAGAAAGTAAACTTAGCAGAACTCAAAGTGGGGGTTCCATATACCTGTAAATTGTTGCAAAAGAATGAAGTAAAAGATAAAATGGCAGATCGAACATATACTTTTGATGTAACAAAAGCAGACAAAATCTTTGATATTTTATTGAAAGACAAACAGATTAAGTTGAGTGATGATCATAAACTGCCATCTGCAGAACAAAGGAATGGTCAAAAATATTGCAAATTTCATAATGTTTATGGACATTGGACTAAAAATTGTATACATTTCAGGAACACCATCCAAGATGCGATCGACCAAGGAAGATTGAAGTTCGAAGAAATGACAATGAAAGTTGACACGAGTCCATTCGAGGCTCAAGTAGGATACCTCGAATCCCAAACAGGCATTACTGATGATGTCCGATTAACACATTCAGCCTTTGTAGGCATGGTAGATGTCACTGAAGACATCGATCCTAAGCATGTCCGGATGGATGTATCTGAAGAAGATATGGAATTTGACCTGAGTGAATTCGAGAAAGAGTTTGAAAAGGAAATATACCCTCGATCAGGAGATTCTCTCATCGAATTTTTGAATAGAAAGAAGGAAAAAGACGAAGATGTGTCATTATGCCCACGATGCAGCGCAGTTTTCGATAAATCAGCTGCCAAAGCTTTCAGAACAGAACAGATGAGGAAGATCGAAAACCAAAATAAAAGGAAAAATGACAAAGTAGATCAAACAGTCCGACCAATGATCGAAGAAAGTCAGCAGAAATCCGTTGGCTCTGGTGTTAGTGAAAATCAGAGGCAGTGGATTAGAAGAGAAATGTATCCTTCTCGAGGAGGAAGAGGTAGACTTCAAAGTAATGATGTCTTCGAAAGACTCTCGTATGATGATGGATCGACCACTAGATTCCCAACATTCCAAAGAAGATTCGAGGAAGGCCCTGAAGAAGAGGAGGAAGGATCCCTATTGGAATAATTACAGAAACTTTGAAGGAAATGTTGCACCAATAGAGAGTCATTATACAAGAGAATTTTTCGATGACAAGGATGATGGTACTTGGGACGAACATCGGATCGGGGTAATATCAATTTTACCTGCGGAATATGTGAGCGAATATAAAGAATATCAAGAACAAATAGATGCAGAGCGGGAAGGTGACTTCTATTCGAGAAAACATAAGGCCAAAAATAACATGGGTAACACAAACCTCATGTGAAGTTCCTCATAGGGACAGCTGCTTTCATTGATCCCCATCTGAGGAAATGAGGTTCCACTTGAAACCATTATTACTGAACATCGAGATTCAAGGACGGATGGTGAATAGAGTCCTCGTCGATGGTGGAGCGGCAGTGAATATCCTGCCAATGACTATGCTAAAGAAATTTGGTATTGAGCTAAAAGACTTAGTCAAGCACAACATTATGATTTCCGATTTCAGCGGAAAGACGTCAAGTTCAGAAGGTATGGTCGCCTTAGACGTGAAAGTGGGCACTTACTCGAGACCTACTTGTGTTTGTTGTGGTCCGGTCGCATGCCAATTTCAATGCATTACTTGGCGGAGAGTGGATTCATGGAGTAGGAGGCTGTGCCTTCGACAGCTCATCAAAAGTTATTTATGTGGAATCGAGATGGACATCTCGAAGTAATCCCAGGAGATCAACATGAATTTGTAACATTCGTATCTCGAGCTGAGTCGAGCACTGCGAGAATCTGGCGCTTGCTCAACCATTCACCTTCGAAACGGTCGAAGATTTTAATTCAAAGCTGCATGAGGAACGTTTCTTAGAGATGAATGAGAAGAAAGGATTCATCATGATCAAAGAGGGGGCCAACCTCGAAGTGGCAGGTGAAGATGAATAGAGAATACGAAGAGTTCTTGGCTCGATTGGGAAAATATGAAGATGGGAAGAAGAGTCAAGAAAGTAGTAGTAGTAGTAAAATAGGGATAAATAAGTCGATTCACTCGACCAGTAGTTGCAAATAATAGCGATCAAGTTATACTTGATTGTATTTATGATTATTCTCCTTTAGGTTTCGAAAAATCTATTACATCAAATTATAAAAAAGTCGAGGCTCAAGATCCATTAGAAGAAGTTAACTTAGGAAGTGAAGAGGAACAGAAACCCACATATATCGGCAAGTATCTCGAGGAAAAATTAAAGAGGGACATGATTTCCTTGTTAAGAGAATATAAAGGATTGCTTCGGCTTGGGAATACGAAGAAATGCCTGGATTGGATCGAAGTCTCGTCGAGCATAGATTACCCATCATCGAAGGTAGAAAGCCAGTAAAACAAGCACCGAGAAGATTTGCACCTGAGGTGATGAACAAGATCAAGGAAGAGGTCGAGAGACTCTTGAAAGCCAAATTCATCAGAACTGCCAGGTATGTCGATTGGATTTCTAATATTGTACCTGTGATTAAAAAGAATAGTAAAATAAGAGTGTGCATCGATTATCGAGACTTAAACTTAGCTACTCCTAAAGATGAATATCCTATGCCAATAGCTGGTATGCTAATAGATGCAGTAGCTGGTAATGAAATGTTAAGTCTTTTAGATGGTTATTCAGGATATAATCAAATATTTGTGTTTGAGAATGATATAGCTAAAACAGCTTTTCGATGCCCGGGGGCATTAGGTACTTATGAATGGGTAGTGATGCCATTTGGATTAAAAATGTTGGAGCCACATATCGAGAGAGCAATGAATTTAATTTTTCATGATCTTATTAATGATTTTATGCAAGTTTACATAGATGATATCGTTGTGGTATCGAAAGAAAAACATCAACATCTGAGCAATTTGAGAAAATCTTTCGAGAGAATGAGAAAATATGGATTAAAAATGAATCCCTTGAAATGTGCTTTTGGTGTATCTGTTGGTGAATTTTTAGGATTTATAGTACATGGAAAAGGTATCGAGATCGAGAAAAATAAAGCCAAAGCAATAATAAATACCTCTGCTCCAAAAACTAAGAGAGAATTACAATCTTTGTTGGGAAAAATAAATTATTTGAGACGATTTATTTCTAATCTAGCTGGCAAAACTTATGTTTTTTCGTCTTTGTTAAAGTTGAAAAAAGAAGCAGAGTTTAAGTGGAAAGAGGAACATCAAGAAGCCTTCGAGCAAATCAAAATGATGCTGACGAATCCTCCGATTATGATCCCAGTAAAGAGAAACAAGTCATTAAAGTTATATGTATCCGCATCAGATCGAACAATAGCCAGTTTATTAGCACAAGAAGATGAAAATGGTGTAGAATGTGCTGTGTATTATCTGAGTAGAATTTTAAATGATGCTGAAACTCGATATAGTAATATCGAAAAATTAGGATTATGCTTGTATTTCTCTTGTACAAAACTCAAGTATGTAATGAAGCCTCATGATGTAATGGTCTATTCTAGAAATAATATTTTGAAGTTTCTTTTATCGAAACCAATTATGCATAATAGAATAGGAAAATGGGTGTTAGCTTTGACAGAGTTCTCATTATCCTTCGAATCCTTAAAATCGATAAGAGGTCAAGTAATTTTTGATTTTATGGCTGAACATACAGTTGATTCCACTGAGAATTTGTTTATTGAAATAAGTAAATGGATAATGTATTTCGATGGTTCAAGTACATCGAATAAATCTGGAATAGGAGTTCTGATTATTTCTCCAAACAATATTCCGACTAAGTTATTATTTGAGGTTCAACCTATGTGTTCGAACAACGAAGCTGAATATGAAGCTTTGATAGCGGGCCTCGAGACTTTAATCAAATTAAAAGCTCGACATGTGGTTATAAGAGGTGATTCGTAATTAGTGATCAAACAAGTGCGAAAAGAGTATAAATGCATTAATATCAACTTGATCAGATATTTGGAAAGAGTGATGACTTTAAGTAGAATGTTCGATGACATAATATTCGAATATATTCCTCGTGAATTCAATCAAGAAGCAAATGACTTAGCACAAATTGCATCGAAGTATAAGATATCCCCGGAAAGGTTACAAGAAATAATTCAAATCAAAGAAAAATTACCTCAAGAAAATGAGATTCTGTATATTAATGACTTAGATGATCAAGATTGGAGAAAATCGATTATAAATTATTTGCAAAATCCCAATGGGAAAATTGACAAGAAAATTAAATATCGAGCAGTGAAATATGTTTTGTTAAATGATGAGTTATATAAAAGGGGAATCGATGGAGTATTACTTAGGTGTTTAGGAAATGATGATGCTTACTTAGCAATGGCCGAAGTACATAATGGAATATGTGGGGCTCATACGGTAGGTCAGAAAATGAAATGGACATTAACTCGACAAGGTTATTACTGGCCCTCGATTTTAAAAGATTGTATCGAATATGCCAAGTCCTGTGAAGAATGTCAAAGGTTAAGTCCAATACAACAGGTGCCCGCGAGCGAATTACACTCGATCATTAAACCTTGGCCTTTTAGAGGTTGGGCTATAGACTTAATCGGACAGATTTTCCCACAATCATCGAAAGGACATAGGTATATAATTGTGGTTGTCGATTACTTTTCAAAATGGGTAGAAGCAATACCATTAAAGGATGTTGATCAGCAGGATGTAATTGATTTTATTGAAGAATACATCGTTTATCGATTTGGGATCCCACAGTCTATCACTACAGACAGAGGGACAGTGTTTACTGATAGAAAGATAGTTAAATATGCTGAATCGAGAAATATTCAATTACTAACATCAACTCCATATTATGCTCAGGCTAATGGACAAGTCGAAGCAATTAACAAAGTGATCATTGGGCTAATAAAAAAGCATGTTGGCAATAAACCAAAAACATGGCATGAAACGTTATTACAAATTTTATGGGCTTATCGAAATTCACCTAAAGATTCCTTATAAAATACCCCATACAAGTTGGTATATGGACACGACGCAGTCTTACCCATCGAAATAAATATTGAATCAAATAGAATACAGAGGCAGAATGATTTACCCAGTTGTGATTATTGGAGTTTGATGTATGATGAATTAAACGAACTCGATGAAGTAAGAGTGCAGGCGTTGAATAGTATGATGTCGCAGAAGAATCAAATTGCTCGAGTTTATAATAAAAGAGTTCGAAAGAAAAAGTTTAACGAAGGTGACTTAGTGTGGAAAACAATTTTACCAATGGACAAGAAATGTAAAAATTATGGGAAATGGTCACCGAATTGGGAAGGACCTTTCGAAGTTATTAAAGTGTTATCGAGTAATGCCTACTCAATTATCGATTGGTATAGCAAAGATAAAGTGTTGTCGATAAACGGAAAATACTTAAAGATATATAAGCCTCGAATAAGAGAAATAAACATTCAAAAATTAAATTGAATAATATTCTACAAAGATAAGTATCGAGTCTTAAGTTGATCAAAATCTATTAACAATTGGGCCCAGGATGATGAAATCGATGCTTCTTCAATGGCCAACTTATGTCTTTGCTCCATGCTTTGACCTAAGGATAACGCCACCTCTTTCGCAGAAGAGTTAATCTTATCTAACTCTGACGTAAGGAACTCCTTCTGCGAATCCAGTTGTTGTAATCTCTTCTTCAACACCTCGATTTCGACTTCAACCGAAGACAACACACTCAGAACTTCTCCTCGACTAAGCTTCTGAGTCTTCAACAAATCAGACTTCTCAGCCTGGAACGCAGAGACTTCAGCTACTTTAGACGTTATGGATTGTCTCTTCTTCCTTGCAGCATAAGCCTGGTTGAACAAATCTGTGGCTGCTGCAATCTCTGCATCGAAGCCCTTGGAAAGCATTCCTTCGGGAAAAGACTCGAGGGAGGTCAAGATCTTCTTGAAAAGTCGTTTCCGTTCAAAAGACTCCACTAGGACCTCCAGAGGTGAAGAGTAGAAGAAGGTCCGGAAGCGTTGCTTGAGCTGATAAGCTCCTTCAGTCGAGGGGGCAGGTGGTTGAGAAGACTGGCTGGAAGAAGTGGCGCCGCTCGATACCAGAATATCGAGGATCGCGAATGGATCTTTCTCGATAGCAGCTCGATATTCTGGCACGCCGCTTGAAGTGGGCCCGGTCAGCATAGGCAAAGTTGGCGAGATTAGCTCGACCATTGGCATCGAAAATGGGTGAGAACCCATTTGTTCTGTGGAAGTGGGAGATGGGGAGTCTGGGATTTGAACCGTGGGAATAATTACTAAAAAAGAAAACAAGTCGAAAAGATAAGTCAGAGTTAAATTAAGGATGAAATGAAGAATCCAATGATGAAAGCATAAAGGGAAAATACCAGGTGGAGGAAGAGCAAGCGGCATTGAGATAGGTGGAAGAGTCTGTACAGTCTCAGCTTGCTGTAAATCGAAACACTTGATTAGAGAAGGAAATATATAGACATAAAAAGAGACACACAAGTAAAAAGAAGAAATATACCTCAGGGATCGGTGTTGAAGGCTGAAGTTGAGTTTCGACAGTTGTCGATATGGTCGCCGATGGATTATCCTAAAAATTTTATCAAAAATGTGAGTCATGATACAAGTCTTATCAAAATCTAAGACATAGAAATGAGAGAAAAAGGAAACTCACGTGACTAGAATGAGTGACGGGTGTTGTTTGACCCGTGGAGGGAACGGTGTTAGAATCCATCGATAATGGATCTGCTGTGGATGGTTGGACTGGTCGTGGACTCTTCGATTTTTTCTGTAGGGTAGAAATCGAAAAGAGATATGAGAATCCATAAGAAAACATGTTATAAACAGAAAAATGAATGAGACAAAAAGAGATCAAAAAAGTACCTTTGATTTTTTCGAAGATGAAGTGGTGATGGTGGCCGATTGTTTTCGCTTTCTGGTGAAGGCCGGAGGGTCCGACTCATCTGGGGACTCCCAGCTTGCGTCCTTTTCTTCCTCTTGTGCCTTCTCGAAGGCGACCACCTTAGTAGATTTTGAAACTGTCGAGGAATGAAGATAGTCAGTTTCCAAAACACAGAATTGAAAATTGAGAGAAAACAATAAAACCTCACCAAAAGGTGATGGAGTCAAAATTTTGACTCGATCAATATGTACTAGCCAAGGAGGCAGGAGAGCTTCAGGGAGGTTAAGATAAGGAAAGTAAAACAATTTCGATACAGAAATGTCTTTGTTTTTGGGTTTTGGGCGACGGGTTTCTTTAAGGGTTCTCAATTCTCGAACCCATTTGGGGTGAGTTAAAGGTTTTGCAAGTCCAAAAGGTGCTGTAGGAAAAGTGGGAAGGCGATCGGGACAATACATTTCAAAAGGGGTTTTTCCTAAGGGATTAATTATTTTGTGGTTCGATCTATTGGTATCTGTTTTTCGGGATAAGGAAATGACAGCATCATAAAAGGTCGATTCTAGTTTTAGTGGAGTATAACATATTTGATAAAAATTCTCGAATCGAGATATTTGGAGACAAGTGGAAGTGTGTACCTTTCTTCCCTTTCGACTTGTCCTGCAACACAAGAGAAGGACGAGCGATCGATTCATGTCGAACCTCGTCAAAAACAGCACGATTACTCGAAAACCAATTGGTCCACCATTGAGAAAATTCCACGATCGATAAGTAATTCGATTCAAATACATATGGATAAAGATGCATCGAGGTTCTTGGCAAAAATTTGGCAAGCTCTCGACGATGTTCGACTCGAGTCAATTTGGATTTGGGGAAGGTATTTAAAGGGAAAAAGGGTAAAGACTGGCTCAGGCCAAATTGTCTTGAAAAAAGTTGAGGGTAGTAAGTAGTAAACTTGAAATCCTTGGGGTGAAAGCCCGATACTAATATATCCTGGGTTAAGTAGTTACTCCATATATCGACCAATTCTAATTGCAACCCAGGAGTTGAAGCGAGAAACTTTGACTTAAACCAAATAGGCCCCCTAAGTTGGCCACTTGTTCGTCCAAGATTTACGAGTAAAAGGGGCCAAGGTTGAATCGAAATCGAATCTAGTTAACAAAAAGTGAAGGTATTTACAATAGGTAGTTTCGTCGGACTTATGGCGAGGATGGCGAGAGGATAATCGGACCCCTTCTATATTTACACTCGGGGAACAGTAGAAAATCGAGGAAGGACGCTCTCAAAAATTGAAGTTAACCATAACTGTATAAACCAAACGGGGCGGAAAAATTCCCGATGCCTTAGGAGTACTCAAAATTTCGACGGCCTCGTCGAAGCAGTATATACATGCGCTAACAAAAATTTGGCCAAACATAGGCTAGGATGACCTAAGTGAAGGAGATAAGCAAGGTTGAATAGATGGGGGGAAATTTGGATCGATCGGGGGCAAAACACATGGGTGCACAGCCAATACACCAAAAATGCTACATGTTCTTCATCGATAATGACTATCGAGGGGTCATCAACAAAATGTTTCTCAATAAAATGCCCGTAGGCCTTCGATTCCAGATCAATTTTGGACTTCAATGAATTATCCGAGGGATATGCACCCCGAAAGTATCTCTCCCCTATAGGTTTTAACCCGAGTGATGGCTACGACATCGAAAAGAGTAGGTGAGAGAGGGCCGCAAGGTAATTCCAACGCATGTATTTCCTTATTCCACAAATGCACGGCAGCCAAAAACATAGCCATGTCTAAGTAGGACAAATCACATTGAGATAAGTGTAAAAAATCGAAAATCCCCACGTTCTTCCAATGGTCCCCGAATTTAGCCTTGACCCTATCAAACCATTTAGTGAACAAAGGTTTTTTGGAGGGAGGGCCTGTCCGATACACCTTAGAAACAAGGTTCGAGAAAATCGATCCTAACTTCGAGCTGATGTACAAGAGCGGGGTCATGTTGAGAGGGTGAGGGAGAAACAGTTCCGCTACCGGAAAGGATGGGGCCCCCAAAAGCAAAATCAACCCCCTCAATAGTATAAGGAACTAATACCTGTGTTTCAGCAATCTTTTTGGAAGCTTCCTCCATCAAAGGCAGGGGAGCAAACCGCTGGTTGTTAATCTCCAGCAAGGCAGCAGCAGATGAGGCAAGAGGGGGAGTCGAGAAATCAGATGACTTGGATGAAGTGGCCATTGGAGTAAGCTTAGGAAAACAAAAAG
The DNA here is from genome assembly GCA_963425845.1 of Sphenostylis stenocarpa. Taxonomy (NCBI): domain Eukaryota; kingdom Viridiplantae; phylum Streptophyta; class Magnoliopsida; order Fabales; family Fabaceae; genus Sphenostylis; species Sphenostylis stenocarpa. Next base: position 10,065,009 of record OY731398.1, read on the forward strand.
GGAAGAATTAACGGATGAGGTAACAGGGACGAAGGCAGGAGCTCAAGGGAGAAGATAAAATTGCACAGAAGGTAATGGTTCGCGTAAAAACCAGAGTGAAGACTAAGGGAGAGGTTAAGGGGAAAATCGTCTAGGGAGTTGGAAACGACGGAAGGGAAAGGTAATTAATGTAACTTGTACTGAAAGGTAACAGACTGACGAGACGGTGACGTAAAGTGGAAAAGAAACCTAAAACCCTTTTTAACCCTAGAACCCCAGAAACCCTAAACCCTAAATCCTGTGGGCTTTCAAACACTAAGGCGGGAATATTGAAAGAATATAAAACAGAAATCATTTATATTCTTCCAAGGGGGCATTTTGTTAGTGGCAAATCGAGAAAAGCAATCGAAATCGAAAGGAAGAAATATGACTCGATAAGATAAACAAAAGTTCATTCGATGTCTAATTAGAAATACGTAGCATATAGCATCGAGAAACACAATCGAGAATCAAATGAATTACAATCAAATAACTGTTGTCGAATAAAAACTAAGTCATATAAGACCAGGGTTAAAAAGGAATCGTAAGCAATTCGAAGTTCTCGAATTATACAGAATCGAGAGTAAAGAAAGCCAATGTGGACATCGAGACTTTGGCCAAATTGTGAAGGGAAGTAAGTCGAACGCACGTATAGAGAGCAGTTCTGAAATCATGGGAAAAAGTCGGAGATCGTGAGAACGTGGGAAACTATAGAAGATAAACTGTCATACGCACGTAGAACGTGGTAGCAGTCGCGTTAACCGCTCTCGGAAGGCTTGAAGGATGCCCTATAAATGAGAGCAAAGGAGAAAGGAACAAAAGGGGAGCAGAAATTGGCAGAGAACAGGATCGAGTAGTGAAAAGTCTACCGGAGAAACGACGAACACCATGAAGCTTCCGGCAATCTGGATTTCCTTGCTCACCGAGTACATTTACCGCTTTCGTATTTTCCTTGGTAATTTATTTTGATACAACTTAAATTCAGCAATTTTATGTTTCTGTATTTTCAATTCCTTGTCCATTTCAATTCAATGAAAATTTGAGTTTCGCATTTAGATTTCCTGTTATTTAACATTCTCGCAAATCTCAATTTCCTGTCATTTACTTTTCTTGCAATCTCGATTTCTTGTCATTTATATTTGCGTTGTTTTCGATTTCTCGCTATTTACAATTAATGCAAGTTTGGGGTTCTCGCATTTTACATTTCCTCGCAATTTAATATTCTCGCTTTTCGATTCGATAGTCTTAATGCTTTCGATACTTTAAATACAAAACACCAAAAACAAGCATTTTCGATATCCCGGAGTTTTCGATTCTCATACACGTTTTCGATTGAAAATCAAATTGCTAGCTTAAGTAAAAAGAGCTTACGTGGTAGAATTTTGATTAGGACCAAAACACCCTTAGAATCGAAATCGATCGAAATTCCACCGAAACAATTATAAAAATATTATTTTATTAAATTTGATTTGACTCGTTGAATCCAAATTAAATTTTTAAATATTAAATTCATGTCATGAGGGATTCAATAATCAATTCGATTTTAAAAATATTGGTTACACTTTAAATTTAGTTAAATAAATTGATTTTCTTAATAAAAATTAAAGTTTTAACGTGGATTTAATTTCAAAAATAGTATAATTTAAAAAATTATTTAAATAAAAATATTTTATTTATCATAAATGGAATTTATTATTGATAAAAGAGGAGGAGACAAGTAAAAGTAAAGAAAAAGAAAAGAATAAAACATATTATGAAAAAAAAATCAGAAGAAAACAAAAATATAATAAATTATTGTATTCACTGATATAATTTATTGTTGAGTGATTGTCACACATAAATTACATAATTTTTTTTAAATAAATATTACGTTATATATAAAATCAAATTTTATGTAATATTATTATTTTATTTGGTTTTGCTAATATATGAGATATCTTGATTCAGTAAATGTAGATGGCAAAATGGATAATCTTTCCTCATTTAACCAATCTCATTCTTAACTCTAAAATTTTGGTAGAGTATACTTATATATCATGATTAAGATGAATTATAAATCTTATTTATCAAATCATGGGTTATAAGTTAATGTATCAGTCCACTAATATTTTTTTTTATATGTATTTAAAAAATATATATATTTAATATATTTATACGTTAAAATAATTAATTATAATTTAAATTTAAATAATCAATATTTATATTTAAAATTATAATTATAATATTATAATATATTTATATATTTTAAAAATAAAAAAATTTAATTACAATAAATTTTATTTTAATTTTAATATATAAATATTTTTTTAAAAGTGAGACAAACTCGTCTCAAACCTCAACATGACGTGTTCTCATTTATGTTAAATGAGATGAATCAAAATAGATTGACAAGTTAAAATTAATTTATCCCTCCGTATTTTAGACGAACATGTAGATTCATCTATCAAATTTTATCTGTTTTATCACCTAAAATAAAATATTAAAATGGGAATAATTAAATAAATATAAATTTTAATTTTTATTATTTATTTGATAACTTTAATTTATAAATTTAATCTAATATATTAAATACAATATTAATTTAAATCAATTAAAATGGTTAGTAAATGATAAAAATATATCAACTTTCATTATTAATTTTGAATGAATTACTATTACTATTTATATTAATTTAATATTTTATGAAAAAAATAAAGAAACGTAAATTTAAATAGTTAAAATAAGTATTATTATAACACAACTAAATAATAAATGAAAAAAATTGGAGAGTTAAAAAGTTTTTCTAATATTATCAATTTTAAAAAAATAATTTTCTTGCTGGATTACATATTTTTTATATCTTTAATTTTCTTTTTACTTAATTATTACACTAGGTTTCGTCTGATTAAAACAACGCAAAATGCAAAATGCAATATTAAATAAAAGACCAAAAATAAATAATGAGTATAATACTATTGGATATTTTATAAATTATTATTATCTATTATTAATAATAAACTAATAATTTTGGAAGACAAAATAATATATATTAAATAAATAAAATAGATAATATAAAAAATGTGAGAAAAATATTTAAGAATTTATTTTAATATATTATTAAAAATGAGATGAAAGAAAAATTATAAATATATAAATAATTTTAAAATAGTAGGCCTAATCTCGTCTTACATGAAGATCTATACTTGTTTAGCGTTAATATTGTTTTTATATTTCAATGAAGTTTTTTGTTTATTTAAACTTAATATAATTATAATTATATTTTGCATTAACTTATAAGTAAAGATTTTATAAAAATCAATACTACAAATGAATAATATAATAACTACAAAACGTCATCATACTAGTCAATTAAAAATATATATATACAATATTAATAGTTAAATATGTAATTAAGTCCTCGTAACTAAATAAATATATTCATGAATTATGTTTAAAATATATATATATATATATATATATATATATATTTATTTATTAATGGTCTCTTCATGTAAATTTAACATTCAACAATTATTATTATTGGTTAAGTTAGAATAGAAAGATTGGACATGATGTTCACAAAGTCTAGGTTTATAATCACATGATTAAGAATTTAATCTTAAGTAAGATGTTTAAGGGAAACAAATAATTATTTTCTGTGTAAAAATTTAATATGTTAAATGAATGTAAATCAGAAACCAACTAAAAATTACAAGAGATAAACTTATTAGTTTTTTCAATATTAACAAAAATAAAATAAGTTTCATAATAAAAATAAATATTACCTTTTCATTATATTTAAAATTATTTTTTATTAATGTATATATATTAATTTTATCCATTTACTTTCAGAATAAAAAATACATTTTTTTCTTATTTTACTATTCAATTTTTTTTATAACTTAATAATATAAAATGATAATTTATCTTAATTATTGTATAAAAAAATTTCAACTCTTATAATAATGTATCTTTTAAACATTCATATTAATATTTATATCTACATATACTTATACCAAATTTACGTTGTTTTATATAAAAATATAAAAGATTATAAATTATAAAGTCAATTAATAGATAACTTTAAAATCATATAAATCACAAATAAAGAAAAGAAGTTATCTTGTTTTAATTTCTCAATTCTATTTCAGTTTTATTAAAAATGGGCAAAATATGTTAATCTGTTTTTAAAAAATATTTATATATTAAAACTAAAATAAAAAATATAATAAAAAATATTATATTTTTTTATTATATTAAAATATATAAATATATTAGAATATTATAAATTAAATTATAAATATTAATCAATTAATAGTATAATACTTTTATTTAATTTATTTAATAAAATATTAATTAATAAATAAAAATATAAAAGTTATATATATATATATATATATATATATATATATATATATATATATATATATATATATATATATATATATATAAAATATTGGTAGATGGATTCCATTAACCTATTAATCCATACAGGATATACTGAAGCTATAATCTATCCCACGTTATTTTTAAATGGACTAAAAATAAAATAATTAAAATAAGATATGTGGACCTATTTTATTATCACTGTTATCTATTAGAGTCAAAATTTAAAACTTAAAATAAAAATAAAATATTTTTTTATAAATAAAATGTACAACCGCAAATAATATTAATCAATATTAAGTTTATTACGAGTATACCAATCTCTTCTCTTTTCACTAAATTGATATTTAGTGGATAGAAATATAATGTATAAAAATTCATTAATTAAAAGTTGACAAATAAGATTAACTAAATTAAAAATTCAATTATAAAATATATAATTAAAATATAACAAATATTTTGTTATTTATTAGAAGTCACTTTACTTTGGTTAATTCTTCATATTATTACTAATTTTATGATGAAAAAGTTAATTATATAATTTTGAAACTTATAGGATGAAATTAGTAAAATCTAAAATTAAGTGGATGAAATTAAAAAATGTAAAAGTTTAGTAATAAAATATGAATCTAAAAATATAATTGAGGAAAATGGTAAAGTTGATATTAAACTAAAAATCTGAATTGATAATATAAATCATGGGGTTAATGAAATTGATATGAATCAACTTGTATAAAGGAAGAGTTGGTGGGGTTAGAAGAGAGGGAGAAAGATAGTGGAAAGTGGATGAGAGTGGCAGCAACAGTTGTGTGTAAGAGTCACCGATTTCTCTCCTGATCTCTCCTTGCCGCGAAGATGGAGTGCGAGATGAGTCCTGCCTGTATGTTCGTGCAGAGACGCGAAGCCACCGGGGATAACGGCGCCGACAACAACGTGATGATGATCTCTGTGGCCCACGCTTCTTCTCACCACGACCTCTTCTTACCAACCAACTCCACTTTCTGTTAATATCTTCTCTCTCTCTTTTTCTCAAACACTTCTCAGTCATTGTTTTTTTGCACATTGCAGAGTTTGGCGAAGTCTCCTGGCTTTTGCCATATGATCAACATTCAACAATATCTCGTGTTTCTTTTTATGGATCAGTGATTCCATTGTCAATCACTTTACGTATCTATGTTAGGAAGTGATTGATTGGTTGATGAGAATAGGGATTAAATTCACGCATAAGAAAAAAGGAAAACAAGGCGTTTTTGTGAAATTAACATGTTCTTTGTTTTAGAATAGGTAATTTTATGAAATCTAAACTATATGAGGCAGGAAAGGGAAGGAAGTGAATTCATGAGATGAGATTATAGAGTTGTAGATTTTGAGAATATGCATGTGCGAACAGAATTTACTCTTGTTTTTTTATGAATACCTTTCATAGTTTTAATTTGTTGTTGATTGCGATTAAGTAACTATCCTTGCGGTAAGAGCAGAATGTTGCTCATGTGGTTACAATAGCGGTTGCAGTGATAAAAAAACCTTGATGCTGTTATTGTGGTTGGTTTGCCAACTATTTATGAAAAAACAGGAATTATTTATTTGTTATTTGGATTCTTATCAAAATAGACACAGTTGACATCCAGAGTGACTATACTGTATTTTGTGATAATATAAGAGGACCATGTTAATATACTTGAGAGTTATGGGGCCTGCATATTATATAATCTCTTTGCGTGATATATTTGTAACTGGTTAATGTTTTGTCCTGCGTTGTAGCGTTGATTGTTCCGTCATCTGGAATGTGTTTTAGCAAAATAGTGGTTGTCTTAGAAGTTACCGCATACAAGTAGCATATGCTCTAGAAGATGTGTATGATACATAGTTTAATTAAATACTTATTTAATAAGCTTGTTGAAATAAGTTAGATAGAGACTATGGGATAGGTTACATTCTGCATAGTCATTTTTTATATTAGTTTCCAATAGGCAGATATTCGGATGCAAGCCAATTTGAGATATTGTGCATAATCATCGAATTGAAATAAGTCAATCTAATAAGCCCAAAAAGTCTGCAGAAGTTTTCAAGAAGCTTATATTCTGCTGTCATTGGCATGTGTTTTTGTTATAAATTAGTCTTCAATGGCAGGGGATGTTAAGAAACTGCTTGCAAAGGAAACTGGTTTACAGCCTGAAGAGCAACAGCTCTTCTTCGGAGGAAAAGAAAAGGACAATGAAGAGAATTTGTACACAGAAGGTGTGATGGATAAATCAAAGCTTTTGCTTTTGGAGAATGCTGCTAGTGAAGAGTGGAAACTTGAGGAAATTCGAAAACACCATGACATGTTAAAGGCTTTTGAAGCTATTGCCCAAGTCAGAGCAGAGGTGGACATGCTTGCAGAGAGGGTGAGCTTGTGTTTCCCATATTGTTATACGTTGTCGATACATAATAAGAGGACCTGAGAATGAGGATGTGCACTTGATTTGCAGGTTTTTGTCTTGGAAGTGGTTGCAGATGGAGGGACCAGGGTTTCTGACAAAGAGTTTTTGATGTGCACGGAGTTGCTTATGAGGCAATTGCTGAAACTGGATGGTATTCAGGCTGAAGATGAAGCAAAGCTGCAGAGAAAAGCTGAGGTATAGTATCTATTGTGTTGGAGAAATTTAACTTTGAGTATTAATTATTTAGTCTATTTCCATATTCACAAATCAAGTATATTGGTATGTCATTTTCAGTTGTTGGTTTGCACCCCGATATATTTCAACATTTCACCACTTAGAAGTTGTCATTGATGCAATATAGCTCAATATTTTATGCCACCATGTAGATCAGAAAGCTATGTTTTCTTACCCTATCCATGTATGAGATTTTTGTTTACTGCCATTTTTTTAAGATGACTTTTGATATATTTTCTATCTCGTGTGTGAAATTTCTAAGCAAGCATTTTCTAAAATCAAAAGTCTCACTAGAAGAAAATTGTGCTGGTTTGATAGAGTCTTAGTTTCTACTGGAGTCCCGGAAATATATTCTGAAAATGCCAATGGTTGTTTCTTGTCAAGTAACAAGACCTTTTCTCATCGAGGAGAAAACCATTTGATGTAGATTGGAGAAGAAAATGTCATTTAGTGGTGTTAAAGGATGGTTTTAGGAACGAATGTAATTGCATTCCTGTATGCAACCATTTTAGGTTAAGTTTTATAACCCAAATTTTGATGTAGGTAAAAATATTTGCTTTAGGTCAACCTTCTCCACCTTTCCCTTCAAGCTTATCTGTGTTCGGTACTGTAAACTAGATCCAATCACATCATCAATATAACTGAAATAATTAATTATGTATAATTAACGGTTGATGCATGGAGGGAGTTGAAACTTAAATACATTTGTCACTATGAGTAAATTTATAAAATATTCTTGCAAATATCCCTCTACTCCCTTCTTAGATGGAGTGAAAAAATATTTTGTTCTTAATACGTGGTGGTGAGTGATGTACATTTCATTTTTTAAATCATCCATGATTGCATTTTCTTTGAAAGAGTGAAGATCAATTTTTTTACCCGTCAACAGGTGCGTCGTGTGCAGAACTTTGTAGATACTTTAGATGCTCTGAAGGCAAGAAACTCCAACCCTTCACCCACCATTGTTAAATCTGGCTCTGTTGCTACCCAGTGGGAGACCTTTGACTCCGGAATGGGGAGCTTGAGTGCCCCAACCTCAATGTCATCTTCCACAAATTTAACTCATGATTGGGAGCGGCATGATTAACTCGGAATTTCTATGTACCTTAAACTATAAAGCATTTACCACACCATATTTTTGGACCTTGATTCTTCAATCAAGGATGAATTTTTTGTAGTTTGCTAGTCAAACTTCAAAATGGCAATATTTGTTTACAGAGAAGAGAACATTGAATGTTATCAAAGCACGTCAAAAAATAGATCAATTTGTTATTTGAAAACTTATAAAGATTTTAATAAAGTCTTATAATTTAAATAATTAAATAAAATTATTGAAAATAACTTTTAAAACCCATATTTATATTTCATTTCATTTGTTAACATCAATTTAGTTCCTCTATTTTATTATTAATTAGTCTGAGTTTGTTATTTCAGAGCCTTGCAAGCTCTCATTTTCATTCTGTTATAACAAATTCTTTTATTTCCTTCCATAGAGCCACGATCCACCAAATTCTAGAGCAAGAAATCAAATTAGAAATTTGTCAATTATTTTTAAATAATCAAATTTTAATTAAAATCAGACAAAATTAATAAAGTTGAAAAAAAAATTGAGATTTTGGATGAAATCAATTTTGATGAAAATAAATTTAAGATCAATTTTTTTCATAAAAAATATATTAGTTACATCAATTTTAAATAATAATTATTTTATTATATTTTAATAATTATATATATTTTCATTCTTTAATATATTTTATATTATAATTTTTATTATAATTATAATAATAATTTTTATTATTTTTCTTTTTTTTATAAAAATATTATTATTAATAAACTTATTATATCATAAAAAATATTATTTTATTAAATTCGATTTCATTTATTCAACTTTTAAAACCTAACAACCCAACTCATGTTAGGGAATTTGTCATAAATATACTTAAAATCGTAAAAACAAGAAGCCATTACCAGATAGTGTACATATAAGAGAATTTGTCATAAATATACTTCCTTAATACTTAAAATTAAAACATTGAATTACTCATAAAGTTGGTATGTAACAATGCTAATTAAAACAAGAAGGGAAACAAATTTTCTAATAAATTTGAGTAAAGTAATGGTTAGATGTTATTAGTTTTGATTATAAATTAAATGTTTAAAGTGATACTAATCATATTTTTTTAATGTTACGACATTTATTAATAAAAATAAATTATGGTATGTATAAAACACATGGAGATATGGATATGCTTAAAGTAACAGAAGTGTATAAACCTCTTCAATGTGTAGCAAACAAAGGGACATCCAATGCATGTTAAGATTTGCTGGTTTGCATTAAAATGTGTTGACATGATTCATTCAGTTTCTCTCCCTCGTCCAATTAATTTTAAACCCAAATAAATGGAGTACATGATTTTAAAGAGCATATCTTTTCACTTTGAAAAGTTGCGTCAAACTATAAATTAAGAAAACCTGCATTCCATTCATTTCGTCTTGGTAAAATATTTCCGGTGTTTGCTTGGAAAAACATGGATTGTGGGAGACTAGGAAAATGAAAGAAAACAAAATTCTTTTCATGTAAGATTTGTACTGAAAACATCTCTATAGATAAAGCCAAGTTACATCTCTCCTAATTTCATTTTCTTCCCTTTCTTTTAACCAAACAGACCCTTTGAGTTTCTTGCAATATATCTTTCTCAAATTAATCCAAGAACAACATATTGAAGATGAAGACAGAGTAAGGTTTTGTATTATATGATATTGTGACAGATGATGTAATTAAGACAGAAGTAATATATGATTTCCTCTACCATGATAATTGATATAGAAAAACTGTAACCTATGGGTCCAAATAGACTGCTCTAATTGATGGAAGACTTTTCAGAAGAAAACAAAAGAGCAAACATGACTATTACTATTAAAAAAAAAAGAAAAAAAAGAAAAGAACAAATAATTATCAATTAGTGAAAAGACAAATGTCTTGGTTTTGCAAACTGCAACTCAGTGGAACGAGTGTTTTCGCAGGAACCCACAAATGAAATTGCATTCTCATTCAATTTGCGTGTGAAACAAACCACTTAACGTGATGGATGTTTCTAACTTCTCTTCATCCTATCATTCGATGCTTCTAACCTACCAAATGCCACTTTTCTAAATGGAATTTTTAAATTTTTCATAGAAGCTTCACTGTACGTAATGAAAAAGATCAATTTTGATGCCAAAAATGACATCATTTTCTTACATTAAAACGTCCAATTTAGCTTACTTTCGCCGTTAATCTTGACAAGTCGTTCCATTCCACGTTATCATTTATACTTGGAAGTTGCTCCTTCCTCAGTCAATGGCTTTGGACGGAGGTACATTTCTAGTACCATCAATTTGGAACATACTTTTGAGGTTAATAATTATAAATTTGTTTTTTAACAAATACTGAACATTTCATAGAAGGAAAATTGACAATTTCTAGTAATCATTGAAGAAAAAAATTCAACAGCTCCTTGAAGCTCCCTCATAAACTGATAAAGCTGAATTTTATTCACATGTTAAGACATCTTGTGCAAAAACCGTTTTGAGGATGGTTAGAGAAACATCAAATCTCAAAACTTAGAATTTTCTTTCATGACAAAGTAAAATTTCTAGTTACACCACTCACTGATTCATCACCAAACTTTCTAATCTTATCATGCATATATATAGATTAACTTTATACATATGTGTAGTAGCTAATTTTTTGAGTCATAAGTTTATAGTGACCCCTCTTGCACCATTGACATAAGGTGACACAGTAGTGTTGCCACTGTGCAAGGAGCCATGCCTTGTTGGGTCATATCTTTCTCCATCACCCCACAAGGCATAGGCTTCCTCGCCGTGGACGGCGTCGTCGCCGATCTCCAGCTGGTCGTCGGGCATCCTCAGGGGTATGAAGAGTTGTATGAGAAGGAGAATGATGGTGGTGGATACCAAGTTCCATCCAATCACAAACATGGCTGCCACCAATTGCTTCAAGAATTGCATGCCACCATCTCCACCATAGAATGCACCCCTTGAGTTGGTAACTGGCAATAGCAGTCTACATAGGGCTGGTTCTGCAAATAGACCTGTGAGGAGACCCCCTAAAAGCCCAGCCACTGCATGAGTGTGAAACACACCAAGGGTGTCATCCACCTGAACATGATATATTTCACAAAATTATGGGAATTACAAAGTATATAATAAAGTATCAAAAATAGAAAAAGTAGATAAGAAAAAGCAGAACGAGAGTGAAATAAAAGAGAATAATGAATATAAAGTTTAAGTATTTTGGTGGAAAAACTGGTGTGAGGTGAGAAAATAAACTCTTACGTTCTGCAGAAAGGTTGACTTTTTGTGCAGAATCATCATGGTGAACCATGGAATGCTCCCGGATGATATTCCCATCACTATAGCAGCCCACGATTGCACAAGCCCTGCAAGTTTATGTCACACACCACTCGTGTTTAATGTCAACAAAAACTGCATCTACACACCTATGCTCATCAATGAGTCCAATCATTTTCATTGCTTTTAATATTTCTTCCATTAAATTAAATGAGTTTAGCTTATACACACACTACAAGTGTAAAATACTTTATACTAATGTTACTTTAACATAATTTTAATGATAATGAAGTTACTTTTTGTTGAATGTCTATAAGATGTAACCCAATTGTATCTTGCAAGCCAATTTAAACTAGTAAGTGGTGAATGTAAACATTTATTGGTGAATAAAAGCCAGTTTTCAATATGAAAAGCAAAATAAGCATTATAATATGTACACCACCTAATGAAGTGAATATAGCCTATAGGTTGTGTTTTTATCATTGCTAGTCATAAAATGCTATCATTTAACTGAGAAAGAAACACAATTCTCTATTTTCCTCTCATCTGCTATAAGGAATACTCATGATACCTGCTCCTGGTGTGATGCATGCAAGTCCGGTCATCATGCCCTGCACAGCTCCAATCACAGAAGGTTTCCCAAAGAAAATGACATCCAAAGTGGTCCACACAAGGAGACTCGTGGCTGCAGAAATGTTTGTGTTCAGCACCGCAATTGAAGATGCAATATTTGCAGCATATGGTGCTCCACCATTGAACCCTGACCACCCCATCCACAACAACCCTGCACCTGCAAGCATGAGCAGCACATTGTTTGGTGGAAACCTCTCCCTATCACTCTTCAACCTTGGTCCAACCTGCACAATTAATCAATGCTGGCACTATCAAAAACCAAGTTGCTATACATGATTGAATGAGCATGGGGTTCCTCTGGTGCCCAAAATTGACGGTCAAACGTTAATTGGGTAATATGCTTGGAATTTTAGCTTTAGGAAAATAACTTCTTCTTTTTTTTCTCAGCAGCTCTAACAAACGGTTATTTCTTCCAAAATGAAAAAAAATAAAATTGGCCTCAGTAACCCCATGATCACAATTGCAGCCACATGACTTTTTTTTTTTTTTTTTTTCAGAAGATATCAAAGATCATGATGAAATTGAAACTACATGGACTGTTTTTTCTGCAATTTTTCACAATATCAAAGATGAGAGTTTGTGAAAAAAAAGTGATCATGAATGCAATTTAAAACCTTGGTTAAGAGAGATACCCTTTAGACTTTTGAAGCAAATTTTGATAGAGTTATGAAGAAAATGAAAGTAAAGTCTCTGTACCCAATAAGCAGCAGTTAAACCAGAGATTCCAGAGGAAAGGTGGATGACATAGCCACCAGAGTAATCTATGACACCCCATTGGTAGAGAAAGCCGCCACCCCAAAGACTGAAAGCCCCAACAGTGTAAGAGAAGATTAACCAAAGAGGCACAAAAGCCATCCAAGCCTTGATGTTCATTCGGCCAAGGACAGAGCCAGCCAACAAGATGAGAGTAATAGCAGCAAAAGTGAATTGGAAATAGACAAGTGAGGCCATGGGGTAAAAGGGTTCTTCAGCAGGGCTCTCAACAGTGCCATTATCAAAGTGGTGGGTGGTTTCAATCACTATGGCTCGTTTTGTGAGGAACTTTTGGCCAAGTGCTGGGGCACCCTTACCCCAGAAGGGGAAAAGCTCCTCCCCAAAGGCCATACGGTAACACAAAAGCACCCAACATATGAGAACTGCTGCAAAGGCATAGAGAGCCATGAAAGCAGAGTTCACAGCCCATTTTTTCTTCACTATGCTGGCATAGAGGATCACAAGACCTGGCATGCTTTGAAGACCAACAAGAGTTGCTGCTGTTAACTGCCATGCGTTGTCCCCTTTGTTCAGCCACTCGGGTGCTGCAGGAAGGTGCTCTTGGTAAGCCAAAGGAGTGGTCATGGCTGAAGATTGCTTCAATTCTTGATCAAGTTCTTTCACCCTTCACACTTGTTGTCTCTCTGATCCTATATATATGTGTGTGAAATTAAGTGCATGGACAAAAATTAGTCTCTCCAGATATGATGAAGAAGTCTGAATCTCTGCTTAGAAAAGTATTCAGATTTAGTATTTTACTGTTTCACATGAAAGATCAGACCAAAAATTATCTGTGAAATGTTAGTAACCAACTAGTTTGTTTTTTGTGGGATGATAGTGTGCATATATATATATATATATATATATATATAGGTTCATCGTAGTAATTTGAAAAGCGGGATACTCGGTTTGATTGAATCTTTGGAAGGTTCATGAAACAGTGCTGGCTTTTCATAAGTGGCTGCATCAACTCACTAGAGTTTAAAGGAAAAGTCAAAGTTTCTTAGGCAAAATATGACTTGTAGTTGAAAGTGATGGGAGGGGTATAGAATACAAGAGGCTGGGGAATGTTACAACCACGTGGTGTGAATGAGCTTTTTTATTGGTTGGTCAAAAGACATTGAAGACTAAATGAAAACTAGAAATTGAAACTTACAATTTATAAGTAATTTGTTTCATCAATGGTTGTTCAAGAATATTAATTAAAATACATTTTTGTGTAAGAAATTTGCATACTGTTCTTAATTTCAATTTTGGTATGCTTTCTATTAAGTTATTAATTACTTTTTTTTCCTATCTTTAACTGTATTAATTATTGTATTGTTGTTGTATTAAGTTATTGATGACAGTAATTATTAAGTGATCAATCATATTAGTTATTTATTTTTAACACCTCCCAAATATATATATATATATATATATATATATATATATATATATATATATTAATTATTACCTCGGTTAATCATTTTTAAAAATAAATATGAAACGGTTTTATATTTTATAAATAATGTAATTTTTATGCAATATTAAAAATAATGAACATCATTATACTTCTCCGTCTATTCTTCCTATATTTCTCTCATACATAAAAAAATAGTAATAATAAGAAGATGAAAGAACGTGACTAAATTAAATATTATACATAGAAAAAAGTAATTAATATTACATTAAAAAATTAACACTTATTTAATTTTAAAATTTTCTTACTTGATCATAAGAAAAAGTTAAGTGAACAACAAATTTCAATTTCATCATACTTAATTACATAATTTCATTCCAACAATATTCTCCAATTAATTAACATGCTATTTTTAATTAAAAAATATTTTGTAATAGAGTTTTTTTTTTTTTTTACTAATGTCATGTAGTTAAAGTTTTAATAACAAATATGTTAAAGAAAATGCTTTTAAGTGAAATTAAGAAATTAAACGATATTAAATTATTTATAACTAACGTAAACATTATTTTATTTTATTTAGACTTATTTACAATTTCTTTCTGACGTAAAAATAAAAAATAAATAAACTCATTACTATTTTTAATTGGTATGAAAATAATTAATTTGGCTTATTATTAATTAATATGAAACAGAGTGTAGAGGGTATCCGAATACGTGGGAAAGTTGGGACCAATATTTATTGCTGGCGGTTTCCGAAGTGAAACCAAATTTAATGTTCTCAACTAAACATGGGTCGGCAACATAAATAAGTAATTATTTTTAAAATTGAATTTTTATATTTCAACCAATAAAGCATTAACACGTGTTGTAAAAAAAGTAAAAGAAATTTTTAATCTTTCATTTAAATTAATATAATAAATCATAAAAAGTACTTTAAAAAATCCAGAATTATTTTTGGTAATAGTATTTATTATTTGAAGGGAAGAGAGAAAGTTATTTTTGTGAAAGAAATTTGTACAGAAATTATTTGGTTGTTGTATTTATTAATTGAAGAGAGAATGATAGTGATAGGTGGGTATGATAAATGTAGATGAGACAAGTTATGAACTTTGTACGGAACCTTGCTACGTCATTTTACCTTTTCAATTTTTATTTTATTTTTTAATGGACCCAATGGGAACAATTAAAAAATATTTAACTTCGTTTACTTTTAATAATAAACAAATTAACTTTTAAGGAAGTGGGCCTTTTGTTTAAGGCTTGCATTGTACAAGTTATGGCCCTATGTTTGAAGTGGGCCTTATTGGTGGCATTTCGTGATATGACCCATATATGACACACACTCAATCCTCACAATATCAATTAAAATAAGTTGGATTAAAATCAGTTTAATTTACAATATAGTTTATTTAATATAATTAAGCTGGATTAATTTTTTACCAACCCAACTCAATCTTATTTTAGTTGTATTATAAATTAAATTTATTTTTAATATATCATTTTTAATTTTTCTTATATTTGTTGACAATTTTGTCTGATTTAATTAATAGTGTTTAGTAAACAATTTTTTTGCAGCTGTTACAATCTTTTAAAATGCGTGAAATTTTAAAAAAATATTAGTTTCTTATTTATAAATTTTATATTAATTTTTTACTTTAAACTATTTATTAAATTTACCTTATTTCCAATAAAAACAATGTTTTATTACCTTAAAATGTTGATATATTTACCTTAAATTTTTCAATGCCAATAATTTTGGTTATTTTAACTAATGCCAACAAATTTATTTAATGTGTGTTCTTAAAATAGAAATACTGAGAATTAAAATATAAGTTGAAGTTATACATTGAATTAAAAGGAGAAAAATTGAAAAATTGAAAGATAAGAAATATATATAACCTAATTTTGATTTTTTTCTTTTGTTGTTAAAAATAATGTTCAATATAGTAGTTCCATTTGTAAGAACCTCCCACTATTTAGTTCCTTGAAAATATCTAATAAAAAAAATACATTTTAATTAGTATAATAATGATACTTAATTGTTCAATTAAAAAAAATAGAGTTTTAATATTAGTTAAGTTAAAAGTTAATAAATTACTACAAAAAAAAGCCTATTACCTACGGAATATTACCTACGGATACAAATCCAGTAGGTAAATTTTACATTACCTACGGATATTACCCACGGATAAAAATCCGTAGGTAAATTGTACATTACCTACGGTAATATCATCCAGTGGGTAAAGTGTACATTACCTACGGATATTACCAACGGAATTTTATCCATGAGTAATTATCCATTACCTACGGATAATATCCGTAGGTAATATCATCCGTGGGTAATTCAGTAGGTAAATTATATTAAACTAAAAGAATTGTCACTAGCAAGAATCGAACTCAGTACCTTAAAGTTGAAAACCGATACTTCAACCACTAAACTATTAGGATATTCTAATAATAATTTACAACAAAATTATACTTATATTAATTCGTGTAAATATATAAATATATTTTATTTGTAATTTATTTTCAAAATATCCTAATAGCTTAGTGGTTGGAGTATCGACCTCCAACTCGAGATATCGGGTTCGAATCCTGCCAATGACAATTCCCTTAATCTAATAATAATTCAAAGTTTCGAAAATATAATAAATAATAAAAATATAATATAAAGGGGAGGGGGGTTCTAGGTAATAATAAAAAATAAGGGAGGGGGTTGTAATAAATAAAAATATTTTGTTAAGGTGAGTGCATTACCTACGGAGGTTCTAGGTAATAATAAAAAATAAGGGAGAGGGTTGTAATAAATAAAAATATTTTGTTAAGGTGAGTGCATTACTCTACGGAGGTTCTAGGTAATAATAAAAAATAAGGGAGAGGGTTGTAATAAATAAAAATATTTTGTTAAGGTGAGTGCATTACCTACGGATTATAATCCGTAGGTAATTACCTACGACCAAATTACCTACGGATTTTCTACGGAAAGAAATCCGTAGGTAAAGTGACATTACCTACGGATTTTACCCGTAGATAATAAGCATTTTTTTTGTAGTGAATTATAAGTGATATACACTATAATAAACATAATTCTTTTAAATAACGGTTTCTTTTTACTCAATAGAAATTAAATATTAATATAGATGTTATAAGTTTATCATCATGTATATTAACAAATAATTTCGTCAATATAGAAGAGTGATTCACACAATCACTTCGTATATAGATGCATGATTGACCTAATTATGCTTTTGTTTTCTCTAAAACGAGAAACTACACCAAACATGATTAAAGAAGGTCGAAAAGTTAATGATAGATTTTGTTCCTAAAGAATGAAAAAGGCTTAAAACATAAATTTTACAAAATCTAGTTTTAGAAATTTCTACTTTCAAAAGAAAAAAAAAAGATAAGAAAAATTGCGTTAAATATTACCTTTATTAAATAATTACGTTAAAAATTGTTATAAAATATACACAAAATACATTGTAAGCTCAAATGTATAGATTCGTAATAGCTATTCAAAATGCTACCATAATCGATATCTCATATATTCAAATATATCTTTTTCTGTGAAACTAAAACTAATTCATTCAGCAAAAGACCTATTTTACACCTTCAAAATCCTAAGTTTATCCATCTACATACTCTAAATTAATAAATGAATTTTGTAGAATAATATTATTAGACACCAAAGGTTGTTTAATTAATAAACAATCTTCACAGTATGACAGTCACAGAGAAACAGTTTGTCTGTTATTTTTAAGAAAAAAAAAATAATACATGTACATCTCGAAACCATTATTGATCAATGAGGTGAACAGAAGCAGCTTTGTTTTTCTTGAATGATTCAGTTGTACTGAACTTTCTCCATCTTTTATATCATTTCTATGACAAAAACAAGTGTAGAACTAACACTGGTGTTGACATGGTGATTCTTAGCAACTTGCTATAGTGCCACTATTTAATAGACAAACTGTTATTCACTGTTCATTTATATGTAGAAAGAGACAAGAGAAAATTATATATTTATGTCAGATAAATGCGATAATAGGTTACAATATGCATAATTTCTGACAGGTACATCAGGATCTCACTTAGACTTTTGTCTCATTCATATAGTCAGATCCAATGTTCTGGCTTTTCCCCCTTGCTTCTTCGAATGATCTTGTGATTTTCTCAACCTGCTGCTAAGATAAGGGGAAGAGGATTGAGAACACAAAGAGAGTGATAGATTGCTATCAACTTCATGGTCCACCATGCTTCCTTGGTCCTCAGCACTGACCCTTGAACTTAATTTAAGTGACAGATTCAAATCAATGTCAGTATCTGAATTCTTCCTTTGTAAGCTCTTTAGTTCGACCTGATTTGTAGCTATCTTATTTTTTGGCATGAGCTCTGGTGCACTAGGCTGCATTTGTGTTGATTGATGTAGATCATCTTGGCTCATTTTGATTTGTGTGCTTAAGGATTCATTGCCACCAAATGAGAAGAACTTATGTTTTGGTTCGTGGAGTTTACTTGTTGACGGTTCATTAAAACTGGAAGAATCAAACCGGAACACATTATGACACCAATTGATGTTACTATTGGTCCCATGAGTCCCCTCAGTCAATCTGCTGCCACAAATATCAGCTCCAGATTCATCTACCGAACTCCTATTCATGCAAGGTCTGTTCACCGTGTTTTCATAGATAGCAAATGAAGCATCCCCATATCCATATCTGTAGAAAGAAAAAAGAATGGTTTCAGTTGTGCAATTCTAAATGCATGTTTGAGAGAATTTGTAGTGAAAGTTGGTAGCAGTGTATGTGCCTGTATGCTGAACTTTGGCTTGGACTGAAGCCTTGAAGCATGGGAATTTGGCTAAGATTGTAAACATTTCTGTCTCCAGATTGTACAAGGAGCCTAGGATCACCCAATACTGTCATACATAATCCAAATATCATTGGGGAATTCTAAGCATAAAAAACCCTAATCACTTATTCAAGGTTTAACATTTATACCAATGAAGGAAACCTTATTGTACCTTGATTTGTGTCTACCTTCTTGCTTCTGTACATCTGACAAAGGAAACATGGGCAAAAGAAAAGAATTTAACCAAATTGGCAAAAAGAATAGAAACAAACAATGCTATCTAAAGAAAAACTTAATTAGCTTGCACTTATAATCTAGGATTTTACCTGTAAATGACTCTTGACATGAGCAATACTTAAACCTTTGATATTCATCAACTGAAGAACCAACTTTGGGGTTGCTCCTACACCCAAGACAAGCAAATATGACACAATTCAAATTAATTGTTGAATTAATTAAACTGGCAAGGTTTAATGATAAATTGAAATCTAGAAATTAAGTCAAAAGAAGCTATATATGTGCGTGGAACTCACTCTCTTGTCCTCCAAGTCTTTGAACAGCATGAACAAAGCGAAGATGAAGATCGGGTGTCCAACGTAGCCTAGGCAACTTGGATCTAACATAAGGCCTCACTGTTGTCTTCTTCTCGTTCTCTTCCACAGTGCTGTTGCTTGAGCTTCCTCCATTGTTGTGTTGCTTACTCTCGTCTTCATTCCCCTCATCACTTTCTTCACAACCTTCTTCATTCGAAGGGCTTGTCTTGGAACATTCCGAGTCATGTCTCTCTTCTTCCATACTCATATCCTTCACGCACTTCCCTTGGAAACTGGATTTTAAGATCAAAATTTGAAGCAGACAGAAGAAACACTTGCCTCTATGTCGTAATATGTTAATTATTGGTTGGAATTGTATACTCGGAAACTCCTATTGTTCATCCTCCACTATTCTTGGCCAATGAAAAATAGGAAATTCTTGATCATAGCAACACCATATGGCCACATAAATCGACGACAAACCATACCTATGACATACCCAGATACTGAAACAGTCTAAATTGTAGATTAATCGTCACAAAGAATTTAGAATAGCCTCTCTCTCTCTCTCTCTCTCTCTCTTGGAGATGAGTAAACGAATCATTTGGTTCTCATATCGTAAGCATGTTGGAGTATTTAATATATGCATGGACATCAAGGAATGGAGGGAATATACTTGATTATTTCATGTGAGGCCAGTTTTATCGTTCCAACTTGGATAAAAACTTTTCCTTTTCTTTTTACGCGATAATAAAGTAGTTCATATAAATAAATTATAGAAGTCATAGAAATTTAGTATTAGTAGAGCCGTACATAGCATACTAGGCAAAAGTAAAATATGTTTTCCAAGAAATTTGAAACACGAGTCTGAGTCTTCTCATGATAAGAATATTATACAATTCATACTAAAAAAATAAAGAACAATAACACCCCAGGGATTCACTCCCAAAATTCTGAGGCCACATATTCCTCCTATGGACTTCCATGGTGTTCAAAGATACATTTTTTATTTTAATTTGAGCACATATATATATATATATATATATATATATATATATATATAATATGACTATCTTATTCTCTTTTTATTTCATTCTGATAATTTATTTGGAAATATTGCATTCATCATGCAGTTGCTTAGATATTTCTGAAAATAAGGTACCTATGAATCATTAAATAATCAATCACGTTGTAGTTATAATACTATTACATCATTTATTTATATATATAATACACATTTATACATACTAGTCATTATCTAAATTATAATAACTAAAGTCTCATGATTGTCATTACAGTTAATTATAGGGGTGATAATTAAAGTAGCAATATGATTCATTATTCATGAGAATTTGGAATGAAATCAAACATATATGGAAGTAGAGACCACCATGTAAATTAGAGCAGCCACACATATGAACGAGAGTAATTAAGAAATGTATGAATAGACAGCAGTGAGTAACAGAGGGAGGGTTTACAATATTATTGATTGATTCGTGTGAGAATGTGAAATGAAATGTGATGCTGTGCTGTCTCTGATGCAGACCCAAACCTCACATATTTATAAATCAAATATATGTGTCCTTTCCTCGGGATTCACGGGGCTTGCTTATTATTTCCTAAAAAACTGAATTGTTGAAATTGTGAAGGAAGTGTTCCCTGTGTCTAGGGCTAATGTAAGGATTCTCTCATTCCTCTTTGGTGGAAAAAGAGAATGCATTTTGGCTGGTAATAAAGGAAGCTTTTTCATTCCTCACTCGTGCGTCACCGTGTGGGCATCTCTGCATGCATGGATGGTGCATGACTCAGATCAACAAAGGCATCAGAAAGGAACTCTTTTCTTATTTTCTACCATTCACGAGTTTCTTGATCATGGTAGGTTTTGCAACTCCAAAATCCCAACTTTATGATCCTGCATTGCGCCACCACTCTATTAATTCTGATTCCCAACTACTCATTATCTATACAATTTTTGAGATGTATATTTCATATTATGAAATACTTTTTATAGACTTTGTACTATTGTTCCGTCTATAAGTAAAAATATTTCATTTAGAAATAACAATATTGTTAGAATTAATTTTAAGATATTATTTATTACAGAATTTTTATTTATCACAATTTTATTTTTAAAATTATCTTAATTGAAGAGAAAAAAATATAAATTATTATTAATCTTAAATTTTAAAACACATAAAATTTTATATTAAAAATAAACGGATAATTATGAAAATAAACTATTTTAAAATTATTTGGAGTAAATTGAGTTTTGTATTTTATATTTATATACATAGATTAAGAAGAATGAATAATTTAGATTTAGAATTGTTATTCTTTTAATAAAGTATTTTAATAGGTTTTGCTTTCTAATCATTCCACGTACGCATAAATTAATAGATTAGGAATATTTTAAATAACATCCTATAAGAATTAGCTATATACATCCTATATACTTTTAGAGTGGGATCAGAACGTAATAGATTCATTTTTAAAATCTATATAATAATTAAAGTTTTCTTAATTTTTATTTAATAATGTTAGCAAAAAGTTAAAGAATGTACAACAATAAGATGATTTATAGTAAGAGTTATTTACAACTGACCAAGTTTATTTTGGAGATATTGTAGAAGTTGTAAATATATATTTAGGGTTATATCATCAAATAATAGGTCAAAACTATACATATACATCATGTGTATTTTATTTTTCTTTTATTTTTTTCTTTAACCTTTATTTGCAATAATCCAAAATGAGATAATATATATATATATATATATATATATATATATATATATATATAAGTAGTTAATAGTTTAATTAAAAAGGAAAAAAAAATTGGGACTTAAACTAATATTCTTATCACCATAAGAATTTTCGTTATTTGATTTATATATCAAACTTTTAAAAAGCATTTTAATTAATATTCATGATTTTTCATTTATTTTTTAATGATAATAATTGTAACAGTCTTTCACAAACTTAAGAAATAAAATAAAGCAAACTTTGAAATTTATATACACAATTATCATGATAATTTCTCACTTTTTTTATATACATATCTTTCAAACACTAAGATAACTAAATTAATTAATGCATTTACTAATCTAATTGAGATTCACCCTCTATTCATTATTAGCTTTATTATAATTCGAACATCACAAACAAACAATAAGAATTAACGTGAAAATAATTAATCATTTAAAAATGTATTTATAATCATAAAACATAATTTACTTAGTGTTTATAATATATCAATTGATCTAATTTTAGGTGTCTTTAAAGGTTTATCCTTGTTTCTATGACACGCTACAAGAAAAAACACATTTAGCCACCGAAATTAGCGATCGAATTTTTTCGGTCGTTAATTGCGACCGATTTAGCGACTGATTTAATTTTGGTTGCAATTAGCGATCGATTTAGCGATCGATTTAATTCGGTCGCAATTAGCAACCACTTTAATTCGGTCGTAATTAGCGATCGATTTAGCGACCAAGTTAATTCGATCGCAATTTAACGATCGATTTAGCCACCAAAATATGATTTGGTTTCACTTTTTTATTTAACGACCGAAATAGCGACCAATATTTTGCATCGTAAAATTTCGGTCGCTAAATCGGTGGCTATTCCATACTAAAATAAAAAAATCATTTAGCGATTGATTTAGCGACCGAATTAAAATCGATCGCTAATGAGAAAATAGCGACCGAATTGGAATCAGTCGCTAATGAATATTATTTTTTTATTATATTTAAATTTATTTTTTTATAAATATACTTTAATTGTTTTAGTATATTTTTTACAATTTATTTTTTAGAATTAATTTATTTTTTAAAAATAATTTAATTTTTAAAATATACTTTAAAAATAAACTATGGTCTCAATATTAACAAAATGAATTGTAATAAATCAATTTTATTAAAAATTTAAATTGTAATAAATTAATACTAGAGTGATATTAACTATTCAATACATTGTTTAAGAAAATTTTAATAACAAATATTCTTTAATTTATTTTTCAATTGAAAATTTCAATTGAAATTAAATTATATTTTAAAAATTTATATTAAAAAAATTAAACACATCAAATTATCACATTTTAATTCCTCAATAACTTAATTAATTAAAAAAATACAATTTTAATCAAATTATTACAATTTTATTTTATAATACTTTATTTTTAATCTAATTTTTAAATTTATTGCTTTATTATTATTAATTACTTAATCATGGTTGTTGTCATATAATTGATATACCAAAAAAAATTTATATCAATATACATTAGATAATAAATATATTATTTAATTAAACTATTTATAAAAATATATTTATCTTTAGTTAAAATATTTTTTAGTTTAAGTATACTAATTAATATTTTTTATTTTTAACATAATTAATAAAAAAGATTAAAAATTTAAAATTAATCTATTTTATAAATACTAAAAATAAACCATATTTAAATAAATGAAAAATATATTTAAATTTATATTCAACATAGTTAAGGTTGTGCCTTTTTAAAATTTAAATTCAACATATATTTAAATTTATATTAAAAATAGTTAATATAAATTAAGGTTGTACTTTTTTAAAATTTTAACTTTTTTATATATTGGATTTTCATTAAAAACTTTCTAAAATTGCATAAGAAAATAGAAATTTAATTATACTTTTAATAAATTTAAGATAATAATAGTTTTTATTTTTATTTTTAAATATTATTTTAATTTTTTAAAAGAGAGAAACTATAATTTTAGTTTCTAAATACTAAATTTAAAGAATTAAATTTATTATTATTTAATCTTTTAATTTTAGTATTAAAAATTTAAATTATATTTTATTAAATTAAAATAATTACAATATATTTTTCTACTTTGAGAATTAAAAATATAATTAAACTAAAACTGAAAATATTATAATACATTTTTAAACTCTTTTTGATTAATTTTTTTTCCTAATTTTTTATAAAGTCAATTTTAATATTTAAAAGTATTTAACATTTTGAATTCTGAAACATTTTCTCTATTAGCAAATTTAATAACATAATATTCAAAAAAATAGTTAATGTAAGTTTTCATGATGATCGATTAAATTTTCAAATGATCGATCATATTTGAAAATATATAATAGCGGTTCCACGTTAACCGCTATTAGATATTAACTTTTAAGAGTGGTTCCAGGTGGAACCACTATCATATACAACCACATATTTCATTATGATCGATTAAATTTTCAAATAATCGATCATATTCGATAATTTTTTCAAATAATTAATTATAATCGATTAGTTTTCTAAATAATTGATTAGTTTTTCAAATAATAGATTATAATTGATTAATTTCTCAAATATATATTAAAAAATTATAAATAAAAATATAAATTATTTAAGAATATTAATTATTGTAAACATAAAGTAGAACATGGGAGGAGATGAGGATGATAATATAATGATGGAATTGACAAAAATGTAGAATTGAGAAGTTAAAAAAAGAAAAATTGAAGAAAATAGAGATTTAATCATACTTTTAATAAATTTAAGATAATACTAGTTTTGATTTTTATTTTTAAATATTTATTTTAATTTTTTAAAACAGAGAAACTATAATTTTAGTTTCTAAATACTAAATTTTAAGAATTAAATTTATTATTATTTAATCTTTAAATTTTAGTATTAAAAATTTAAATTATATTTTATTAAATTAAAATAATTACAATATATTTTTCTACTTTGAGAATGAAAAATATAATTAAACTAAAACTGAAAATATTATAATACATTTTTGAACTCTTTTGGATTTTTTTTTCCTAATTTTTTATAAAGTCAATTTTAATATTTAAAAGTATTTAACATTTTGAATTCTCAAACGTTTTCTCTATTAGCAAATTTAAAAACATAATATTCAAAAAAATAGTTAATGTAAGTTTTCATGATGATCGATTAAATTTTCAAATGATCGATCATATTTGAAAATATATAATAGCGGTTCCACGTTAACCGCTATCTAAAATATATATGTTAGATAGCGGTTAAGGTTTAACCGCTATTAGATGTGAACTTTTAAGAGCTGTTCAAGTAGAACCGCTATCATATACAACCACATATTTCATTATGATCGATTAAATTTTTAAATAATCGATCATATTCGATAATTTTTTCAAATAATTAATTATAATCGATTAGTTTTCTAAATAATTGATTAGAATTGATTAGTTTTTCAAATAATAGATTATAATTGATTAATTTCTCAAATATATATTAAAAAATTATAAATGTAAATATAAATTATTTAAGAATATTAATTATTGTAAACATAAAGTAGAACATGGGAGGAGACGAGGATGATAATATAATGATGGAATTGACAAAAATGTAGAATTGAGAAGTTAAAAAAAGAAAAATTGAAGAAAATAGAAATTTAATTATACTTTTAATAAATTTAAGATAATACTAGTTTTGATTTTTATTTTTAAATATTTATTTTAATTTTTTAAAACAGAGAAACTATAACATATTTGAAACTATATAATAGCGGTTCCACGTTAACCGCTATTAGATGTGAACTTTTAAGAGCTGGTTCAAGTGGAACCGCTATCATATACAACCACATATTTCATTATGATCGATTAAATTTTCAAATAATCGATCATATTCGATAATTTTTTTAAATAATTAATTATAATCGATTAGTTTTCTAAATAATTGATTAGAATTGATTAGTTTTTCAAATAATAGATTATAATTGATTAATTTCTCAAATATATATTAAAAAATTATAAATAAAAATATAAATTATTTAAGAATATTAATTATTGTAAACATAAAGTAGAACATGGGAGGAGATGAGGATGATAATATAATGATGGAATTGCCAAAAATGTAGAATTGAGAAGTTAAAAAAAAATTGAAGAAAATAGAGATTTAATTATACTTTTAATAAATTTAAGATAATACTAGTTTTGATTTTTATTTTTAAATATTTATTTTAATTTTTTAACACGAGAAACTATAATTTTAGT
Organism: Sphenostylis stenocarpa; assembly: GCA_963425845.1. Lineage (NCBI taxonomy): Eukaryota > Viridiplantae > Streptophyta > Magnoliopsida > Fabales > Fabaceae > Sphenostylis > Sphenostylis stenocarpa. The sequence goes on from OY731398.1 coordinate 10,091,588, forward strand.
TTCTAAATACTAAATTTAAAGAATTAAATTTATTATTATTTAATCTTTTAATTTTAATATTAAAAATTTAAATTATATTTTATTAAATTAAAATAATTACAATATATTTTTCTACTTTGAGAATGAAAAATATAATTAAACTAAAACTGAAAATATTATAATACATTTTTGAACTCTTTTGGATTAATTTTTTTTCCTAATTTTTTATAAAGTCAATTTTAATATTTAAAAGTATTTAACATTTTGAATTCTGAAACGTTTTCTCTATTAGCAAATTTAAAAACATAATATTCAAAAAAATAGTTAATGTAAGTTTTCATGATGATCAATTAAATTTTCAAATGATCGATCATATTTGAAACTATATGATAGCAGTTCCAGGTTAACCGTTATCTAAAATATATTTTAGATAGCGGTTAAGGTTTAACCGCTATTAGATGTTAACTTTTAAGAGCAGTTCAGATGGAACCGCTATCATATACAACCACATATTTCATTATGATCGATTAAATTTTTAAATAATCGATCATATTCGATAATTTTTTCAAATAATTAATTATAATCGATTAGTTTTCTAAATAATTGATTAGAATTGATTAGTTTTTCAAATAATAGATTATAATTGATTAATTTCTCAAATATATATTAAAAAATTATAAATAAAAATATAAATTATTTAAGTATATTAATTATTGTAAACATAAAGTAGAACATGGGAGGAGATGAGGATGATAATATAATGATGGAATTGACAAAAATGTAGAATTGAGAAGTTAAAAAAAAAAGAAAAAGTGAAGAAAATAGAGATTTAATTATACTTTTAATAAATTTAAGATAATACTAGTTTTGATTTTTATTTTTAAATATTTATTTTAATTTTTTAGCACGAGAGAAACTATAATTTTAGTTTCTAAATACTAAATTTAAAGAATTAAATTTATTATTATTTAATCTTTTAATTTTAGTATTAAAAATTTAAATTATATTTTATTAAATTAAAATAATTACAATATATTTTTCTACTTTGAGAATGAAAAATATAATTAAACTAAAACTGAAAATATTATAATATATTTTTGAACTCTTTTTGATTAATTTTTTTCCTAATTTTTTATAAAGTCAATTTTAATATTTAAAAGTATTTAACATTTTGAATTCTGAAACGTTTTCTCTATTAGCAAATTTAAAAATATAATATTCAAAAAAATAGTTAATGTAAGTTTTCATGATGATCGATTAAATTTTCAAATGATCGATCATATTTGAAACTATATAATAGCGGTTCCACATTAACCGCTATCTAAAATATATTTTATATAGCGATTAAGGTTTAACCGCTATTAGATGTTTACTTTTCAGAGCGGTTCCAGTGGAACCGCTATCATATATAAATGTCAACGCGATAATGATCGATTAAATTTTCAAATAATCGATTATATTTGAAAATATATAATAGCGGTTCCACTTTAACCGCTATCTAAAATATATATTAGATAGCGGTTAACGTGGAACCGCTATTGAATGTCGTCACTATCAAAGATAGTTTTCCCATGCCAACTGTGGATGAACTATTGGACGAGCTATATGGTGCCAAATATTTTTCTAAGTTGGACTTACGCTCTGAGTATCATCCGATTTTGGTCTAACCCGCTGATCGTCATAAAATAGCATTTCAAACGCATCATGGCCATTTCGAATGGTTGGTCATGCCATTCGTCTCACTAATGCGCCAGCCACTTTTCAAAGCTTGATGAATCACATTTTTCAACATGTTTTGCGCAAATATGTGCTTGTGTTCTTTGATGATATTCTCGTGTATAGCCCCTCTTAGGTGGCGCATTTGGCTCATTGGAATCAGTTTTGCAGACTTTGCAACAACATGTGTTGTATGTTCGACTTTCTAAGTGTTCTTTCGACCTACTAGTAGATTATTTGGGACATGTGGTGTCGGGTTCTGGGGTCACGATGGACAAGAGTAAGGTCCAAGCAGTGTTGGAATGGCCTCGTCCAGAGAATGTCAAACAACTATGGGGTTTCTTGGGACTCACCGGATATTATAGATGTTTCAACAAAAGTTATGCTACTATTGCGGCTTTCCTTACTGATTTGCTGAAAAAAGGAAGCTTTTGCTTGGACTACTGCTATTGAGGACGCATTTCAGTTATTTAAACAAACCATTACTGCAGCCCCTGTCTTGGCCCTTCCTAATTTTACTCAACCTTTTACTATTGAAATTGATGCTTCAGGGACTGGAATTGGTGCAGTGTTGAGTTAACATGGTCACCCAATTGCTTTTTTCTCAAAAAAGATGGCACCTAGAATGCAGAAACAGTCGACCTATATTAGAGAATTGTTCACTATCATCTTGATAAAAATTTTCATTATTTGTTGGGACATAAATTTGTCATCCGAACAGATCACCAAAGTTTAAAAAGTTTGCTAGACCAGTCCTTACAAACTCTTGACCAACAAGCTTGGCTGCATAAATTTCTGGGCTATGACTTCACGATTGAATATAAACAAGGGAAAGAGAACATTGTTGTAAATGCATTGTCATGTGTTTTTTTTATGGCTTGGTCCGATCCTAAGTCACAATTCTTACTTGAGTTAAAGCATGCTCTTGACGCTGATTCTAAATTTCATGAACTCATTCAATTATGTTTGGCAAATGGTCATACTGATGTGCGTTACAAAGTGCAAGATGGGTTGCTTTAATGGAATGATCGACTAGTGTTACCAGCACCAAGTCCTTTGCTTGAAAAGGTGTTTCTGGAATATCATAGTTCACCGATTGGGGGCCATGCTGGTATTGCCAGACCATTAACACGTATTTCCTCTCAATTTTATTGGCCTACAATGCGAGCGGACGTTACTAAATTTGTGCACCAATGCATTATATGTCAACAGGCCAAAGTGAGTCACTCACTCCCTGTAGGTTTGTTACAAATGATGCCCATACCCCAACAAGTATGGGAGGATGTTGCCATGGATTTCATCACTAGGTTGCCAAATTCATGTGGGTTCACAATTATTATGGTGGTAATCGATAGACTTTCCAAATACAGTCATTTTATGCCTTTAAAATCGGACTACAAGAGCAAAGTCGTGGCTGAAGCATTCATGTTGCATATTGTCAAGTTACATGACATTGCAAAATCCATAGTGTCGGATCGCGATAAGGTTTTCACTAGTTCTTTTTGGTAACACTTATTTAAGTTGTAGGGCACAACACTTACGATGAGTTCAGCTTACCATCCGCAAACGGATGGTCAAGTAGAGGCCTTGAATAAATCTTTAGAGATGTTCTTCTGTTGTTTCACTTTTGAAAATCCCAAGTCTTGGTCCAAACATTGGACGTGGGCAGAGTATTGGTATAACATGTCCTTTCATATCAATCTGGGTATGACCCCATTCAAAGCTTTGTATGGCCGAGAGCCACCTACTTTAACTCGTTATCAGCGCAACCCAACCGACCCGAGCACTATTCAAGATCAACTCACTGAGAGATACCACCTCTTAGTCCAGTTGAAATGTAACTTGACTAAAGCTCAACAGCGTATGAAGCATCAAACTGATAAAAAGCGGTCTGACTTGCAGTCTCAAGTTGGTGATCAAGTCTTGGTCAAATTACAGCCGTATAGACAACATTCTGTGGTCTTACGCAAGCACCAGAAATTGTCTATGCGTTACTTTGGACCATTTAAGGTGGTTGCTAAGGTGGGTGTTGTTGCTTATAAGTTGGAGCTTCCCGAGACTGCCCACATTCACCCAGTTTTTCACATTTCTCAGCTGAAACCATTCAACGGAGTTAACAATGAGCCTTATATGCCACTTCCACTTACAACTTCGGAATTGGGTCCCATTTTGCAACCTGTGGCTATCCTCCAAGCTAGAACAATTTTACACGGTTCTATGTTGCGTTCTCGGGTTTTTGTCTAATGGGATGATTGCAACAATGCTGATACTTCTTGGGAGGATGTCGAATTTATTAAAAATAGTTTCCCTCGTATCAACCTTGAGGACAAGGTTGTTCTGAAAGGGGAAGGCAATGTAATGAAGGTGTCAGCTGGACAAGTTTACATGGAATATAATGATGCAGCAAATATACAAAGAGAGGTGCAAAATATGGGAACGATTGGGTAGTTGCTAACAACCCGGAAATGCAGGAAGTCAGACGTGGGACTAGGACACATAACCTCAATAGCATGCTGAGGGGATTTGTGTGAGGAATCTTTTATATAGGCAGAGAGAGAAGGAGGTAAGGGGGTAGAGGAAAATGAACTTATATCTCTCTCTCTGAAAATTCTCTGAATCATACCTTTCAACCATCTGGGTTGGTAGGAAATCTCTCACCAAGTTTAATAAAATAGTACAATCATTTTCTTCCTTCTCTGTGTTCTTATATCTCATCACATCATATCAATTGAATGCATATCATGCAACTTATGCTAAATTACCATCTATATTCAATTCAATTCCTATAAAATAAACCTAATGACCAAATCACCCTATTAGGTCTAAATCTTTATATATAAAGTACTATAAAATTGAAAAAAAAAAATATTCTCTCTTTCTCACTTGACTTCAATTTTAATTACACAATACTTCAATTAATAAATTGAATACACAGTTATATTCTTAAACTAACATCTAGATTCATCCTTACTTCAAAAATATTCATCCACAGGTTGAAAATCCACATACAACCCACGCTACCATATCCAAAACAATTTAGAAAAGAGACCTTATTTATATATAAGTTCAATTATACATATAAAGAGCGAGGATAAATATAGAAGTTGGAGGAAGATATTTGTTATTGGTAGTTAGGTTTATGCAATAATAGTAAGAAAAATATTACCTATGAGATGAAAAATAACTTTGCATCAAACAGATTTATTTTGTTTTAATCATTCCAAGTGTAAAGAACCAAATCAACACAAAACTTTCATTTTGAGTTATATTCATTCGACTAATTCGATTAGATATATGTTTATCTGACACTTTTGGTAAATAATACAACAAGGTAATTAAGGTGAAAGCAATAGAACAACCATCATAAAAATAATAACCTTACACATAATTTACACAGAATACTATATTCCTAGTTTACTTTCTATAAGTGGAATTTCAATTTTTTGTGAGGGATATTAATGTTTACATATATTCTATTCAGAATATATATATATAAACCTAGGTTTATGTGTCAACTTGAATGGTCACTTTTCATAATAAATCATAAATTAAATAGCATTATTTGGAGGTATTGTTGACTCATGCAACAACACGACCAATGAACTTAGCAAATTATAAGTAACTATATTTTAATTTGCCTGTCTAAATAATTGACACCTTATGAGTATGATGGGACCACTCAAATAATATATATGAGATATTGCATCTTCACATATAAATAGTTGACAATTGACTCAAATTTGTAATATAGAGTAGTTCTAGAACGTAGATGGTTTAAAAATAATTAGAATACGTAGGTAACTCATAATGTTTTTTTTTTCACAAAAATTATTAAATTTCATGAGAAAAACAAATCAATAAGATACACATATAAGTAAACAAAAGATAATTTTGAAATGTAAAAGGATAAAAGAATTAATATTCTTATAAGTCTTTTTCATAACATTCTCTTTACATCTTTGAAGCACAATTTTATTTTCGAAACACTCTTTACATTAAAAAGAAGAAGATAAAATACACATAAGTAAACATAAAAAAAGAAAAAAACACTTTTTTTCATTATTCATATTTTCGAAACGTATTTTTTTCAAAAATATGAAAATGAATTTGTATTTTACAATGTAAAAAAAAAAAAGTTGTTCCAATTTTTGTTCCGAAATATTAAATCCAATTGAAAGCAAAGATAACCCAATTTACCTACTTTCTTTCTTCTTTTTTTATAGGTTTTAAACTATGAAAATATTGTAGTCTAAGAAACCAATGTAAAGTAAGATTCCAATACCTTTAGTTGACAAAATAAGAAAATAAGAAAAAGCATTTAAATTTGAATATAGATAATAGGGTTTATAATTCTACAAATACAAATTTGGGTATCAAGGATATTTGTGATAAAAATAAAATAAAATAAAATAAAATAAAACAAAATGGAGAGTGTGTCTAGGAAAAAGGTGAGTGCATATAGTAGGAACGAACATATACAATCTTTATTCTTCTTTAAGTCCAATAGTTTTCCTTAAAGACTAACCTTACTCCAAACCCAAGATGGGCCGAAACCCAATGTTTCTTTTTCAATAGATGACTAATTTGTAGACTCTACCATCTTGGTTTTTTCATTATTATTGATAAATATTAATTTTTAATATGTTATTTTTTTACTTGGATATATTACAAATTCAAGTATTCACCCAATTTTACTAAGATGAGATAAATATAAATATTATTTGATAAGAAACTTTTTCATCATCTCGTTTACGTAGGAACCAAATATGAACTATAAGTTTTTCTGCTTTGCATTATTATTATTATTTTTTAATTCAAGTGAAAATATATAAAGTTGCTTAGACTTAAGGCAACTTTAAATCTTTAAAAATAATTTTAAAGTACAGGTGTTATGACATGAGATAAAAACAAAATTGAATATGAAAATATAAAAATAATTAAAACTTATCTTTAAGAATTCGAAATGTTAACATGAAAACATTGTGTAATTTAAAAAAAAAATATATATATATATATATATATATATATATATATATATATATATATATGTATTAATAAGTTGAAAATGTTGAAAAATATTAACTAAATAAAATAATAAACGGCATCATTATTCAAAAAATATGATAAATAAATATTTTATACTAAAAAAAAGAAATGTTTATTATTTATAATATAAATAATAGGGTTCGTCTCACCTATGAAATACCTCTGTTTATTTGGTTGTATTGAAAACTCTTGCTTGGTATATTATACACAACATTTTGTAAAAATTAAAGAATTTGATTACTTTTTTAATAATTACTATTAAGATTTCTTCGGATAATTCTTGAATGTCATATTATTTAAAAGTAAAATATAAAAAAAATTATATATATTTTCTTCTCGTGATAATTAATCATAATTATACTGTCATATTTATACTATGTAGATACATGCACATGAGGTTAGCACACTCCTCCCAAAATAAGATTGATTGATTTATTTATTTTAAAGAAAGATATTTAATTATATTATTATGTGTTTTATATTTTTGATATAAAATGATTGAAGTTTGTGGTAATGTTGGGTGTGATGAAGGGAAGTGAAATTTCCGTGCAGATTCAAACCGACCAGTGAACACATGGTGTGAAGTTGGACTGTAGGATTTATGAGAGAAGCAAGAATTGTTTTTGAGTCCCTAAAATAGATAATTTTGATGAATAAAAAAAAGTAAAGCATAGGAAGAAGCCACGTAATTGTGGGAGACAAGAAGGTCCAGGGCATTAAGTGAAGCAGTGTGTTGCGTGTATCCTTGCGTCACCAAGTGAGTCCCATGTGGAAACCCATCTTGGTGGATAAGGAGATGTTGCAAATCAATCACACACATCTATTATAAACTCATCAAACACTTCTTCATACAAACCTACTAGTAAGTACAGTCCGTGCCAATACCACACAATCAATGCTCTCCTGTTATGTTTTATATTTGTCAAACCCATTGATCAATTATTCTCATTTTTCACTTTCGCTGCCTCCTGCATTCACCAGATCTAGATCTTCGAAACCACACCAACCGTAAATTAACCACACTCTACTCTCTCGTCTTATATGTTATACGGAACTTTTCTTTAAGATTTTATCAACCATTTAATCTTCTGTTATGTTTGAAAGATTAACATGTTGAATATGGAGATGAATTTTTTTTTTTAATGAATATGAATTTAAGTATTTTTGAACTCTGCAATGGAGAGTATCTGAATTTGCACATTACTGTGTTTGGATTAAAGCTACAGATCTTGGAATTGATGTTTCGTTAGGCCACAAGTGATGTTTGAAAGTTTCTAATATTTTAACACTATTTGTGAATTTAAATTGCATTAAAGTAGTGTTCAAACATATGGTTTAATTTTGTCGGCACACAGTGCAATAAATAAACGAGGAGAAGTAATAATAACACATTGAACATGTTTCTAACTCATTCTTCCTAATTCATCATCATAATATATTGGTCATATTTTTTAATCACATAATACAAAACAATAAGTGAGATTTATATTTTAAACTTTTTATGCACAAATTTTCTCTTTCTATTCTTATTCAAAGATTTTAGTTTTTTCATATTAGAAAAATTAAAATTTAGCTTAATTCTTAATTTTCCATATTTGTTTGTTTTTCACATTTTACTTAAACATAATACTTGTTATGGAATTTTGTTTTGGAACTTTCAATATGAATATGTCAATTCTAAAGTTTAATTGGACCAAAATCAAATAAATAAAACATATATAAAGTGAAAATTGAACTAAAATTGCATTATTTTTTAAAAATGTGTTGAATAATTTTTTTTAAATGACAGATCAAAAAACTAATAATGTATTTGGAGAAAAAAAAATTAGAGAATGGTTAATATTTTATGGAGAATTTGAAATGTTCAATTATAGAACATGTAGTTTGAATAATTATCTAAAAAGATAGAATTTTAGAAATTCATAACTTAATTTGCTGAAAATTAAATAATTTTAAATTTATTTAAATAATTTTTTGAAATTCTTAATATTAAGAAGATGACAACTTGTATGATTTTTTAATTGATACTAATAAAGAAGTTAAGTTGTAATTTTTTCAATTGACATATCATTATAACGTTGTTTTACAAAAATATTAACCAAATTTTATTGTAAAATAATCTCAAGTAATATTAGATACAAATTATTATCAATTAATATTTTTACATTCTTACATAATTATTTAATGTTAAATTAATTTTTATATAGTAATTAAAATACTACATTGAATTATGTAATTTAAATTCAATTAATACCACGATTCAAACTATGTGAATTCTTCACAATTTAAATTCAATATATACTGTTTTCTTTTAACAATGTAAAATTATTCAATAACTCAAAATTGTAATTTGACAATATATTTTATGTTGTATATACTCAGTGTTTAAACCTTTTTAAATTTATGATTTTCTGTCTAAATTTTTAGAGTTGTTGCTTTTTTTATGTTATTATAACTTTCAAGTAATTTTGATTAAAAATACTAAAGTTATATTATTAATTAATGGTATTACTCAGCAACTAATTGATAAAAAGGACGAGAATTTAAACCAAGAATTTTTTTCTTAAAATACGATGAAAATATAATTAACACATAAAATATTTTAAAAGTTAAAATAAAATAAGAAAGAGATTGATTGGAGGCTCCATATTCATTAATATTAAACACGTGATACGTGCACGGATGTTCAATATCATGATTTTACTTCAACCACTCCTATACACACGCGCTTCATCCACGCGTCTCTCAACCTATTAATTTATATTTTGGAATTAATTCATGAAAAAAAAATACATGAATAAAATAATAGCAACCAAAAATCACCATGAAATACATTGGAATTAAGATAATGGAAACTGTTTGCTTGTTATGCCACTTGTCAACATATTATGTTTTCTCAATATTTAAGGTCTGACTTAAAAAATTTTTACCAGAAATATCATATTTTTTATATAAATGATTGTTTTGGAAAAAGTATATATATGAAAAAAAAATGTAGAGAACATTAATATATATAAATTTATCAAAATAAAAGGTAAATAAAAATATAATATGTTAATATATCATAAATAAAAATTATTTTCACAGGGTAAAAAATAGTTTTTAATGAATTAAAAATCATTTAAATTTATTTTTAAATGATTTAAATTTATATGCAAGTTATTTTTTTAGTTTGTAATAGAAAAGATTGTTTAAATATGTATTTTCACTATAATTGTTTATATTTTCTTTCTTCAAGAGTTAAGTTATTCTTATGTTGTTAGTAATAAAAACTTTACCAGTTAGTGAAATATAAATTATTTTAAGTATGGTTTTATATTATTAGATAGATTTAATATTAATGATAATTTGATATTGTGACGAGTTTAGATCTTATTAATAATATAAAAACAAAAACATTATACAATATTGTTAAAAGAGAACAAAAATAATAATAGAAAAAAAACAAATGTTATTTTAATCATAATTACTAAAATAGTTTTTTTTTAATATTATTTATGATATCTGATTCATCAGATAAATCAAGATGATGTATGGAGATTAATAAATGTTCCAATAACAAATTAAAGTTAGGAAAATTGTTACCTTAAAAATTATAGTTATATTCCAATTAAATATTTTCTACTACTGATTTTTTTTTTCATTTGATAAAGAACAAAAATAAAGTATTAAATAAAGACGCATTATTTATTTTCTTAAAGAATGTATTATCTGTAATATGGAGGAGCATGAGAATAATATTAATTGATATTGGAAGACAAAAAGCAAAATGGTGTGAAGCCATTAATACATAGCCCAAATAATTTGCTGCAATTATATCCTTTCATATCATGTGCTTACTCATTCCAAGCCTAACACTATCATCTCTTCTCAAAAAGCAAGGGGCAAAGAGTTTGTTTAATATATTTTTTTAAAATAAGAGTTACATTTATTTATATATTTTAATTTAATTATGTCATTAATATATTTGGAAATTTTAACATATATTAACTTGTATGATATATTGAATTCATTTGAGTAATTTTTAAATTATATTTAATATAAAAAGTTACTCTAATATACAACTTATATAATTAAGGATAAACAAATTTTCTCTTCTATTAACTCTTTTTCAATTTCATCTTATTTTGGTTAATTTTTTTAAAAGTGAGTCAATGTTGTCATGTTATTAGAGAAAATATACATATATAACCATGTTTGTTGACTTGACATTATATATCTTATGTCAATAAATATGGTTAAATTAGTATCATGTTCACAAATAAAGTTATTTTACATGTAATTAAATTCATGTGAGTGGTTAAAAATTATTACTTAATTAACAATTCGACAAATTCAGCCATAATAATTATTGTTTTATAATTTAAATTTAAAATTAATTTATCTTTTATATCTAAAAGTATGTTTTCACAAGTTTTTTCATAAATACTTTTGAAAAAATAAAGTGATTTATTTTTAAGTTAGGATAAATTAATTTATAAAAAGGATTTCATAACATTTAGTATAAATTATTTATGGAAAAAATCATTGATTTATTTTTGTCTTGAGAATTTTGCACAAAGAAATTAAATATTAATTTTCATTTATATATTTTAATTTAATAGTATATAATTATTATAATATAACTTATGATGTGTGGAGGAGATGGAGTGGCATAAAAATGGATTGTAGGTCCATCTTAATTGGCGCCTCGAAGAATTATTTGCTTACACAGTGAGACACGCAAGAAGAGGACCAAGCGCCCTCTTTCTTTACTTTACTATTCCAACAACATAGTACGGGACAAGGACACGCAAACACACATTTAGGCTTTGTTTGGTTGGAGTGATTTGAGGGAGTGGATTTGAGAGAGTGGAAAAGGAGGGATTTGAAGAGAAATGGAGATGATTAAAAAGTGAAAGGAAAGTTTATGGGAAATTGTGAATGATTTGATTGATATGAGATATAAAAATTATAATTTTATGTTGATTATTTAAGAAAATTACCATTTTACCCTTTGTATCAAATAAGGTTCAAATGATTATAAATATAATTTTTTAATTAATTATCCATATTTTAACATTGATTATATATTTAAAAGAAAAAACAAATTTAAAAGTGTTTGTAATTGGAAACAAATTCAAAAAATTAACTTTTTTTAGATAGTTATTAAAAATTATATAAATAAACAATTACAAAATTATGTACATTGCATATCCATATTCAAATAATGTTGACATATTAAATAAATTATTTGACTAATAATTAAATAATTATAAAATATAAAATAATAATTAATATTGATCTGATAATAACAAATAATTATGAAAACTAATAATATAATTGTACATTATTATTTAAAACAAATATAAAATACAAGTGAAAATAGAATAATAATTAAAGGAAAGATTACTAAAATTATAAATCTATGCACACTAATGTTCTTCAAACAAATAATTATAATGTTATCCATCTTTTGTAGTCAAGTCCTCCAGTTCAGATCATTCAATCACCTCCATTCAAGAACATGAACAACTGGGAGAGACGAAGATGTGAGGGCAAGCCAAAAAGTCGTCTAACATGTGATGGGTGAGTACACAAATGATTATAATACTCGAAGCATAAGTTGCTCGTCATTTAGGTTCATGCCGACTAACATGTCCCATATATCCGACTCCGAATGTTGAAATGTTGATGATCGTCTCATCACATTAACTTGCTCATTAATTAATTCATTTCTGCGTTCAATGGCGACCACCTGTCTTTCAGCTATGTCGGATAATCGTTGGGTGATTGTATTACCTTGCCCGAGGTAATCTGTAAATGTGTCCAGCCTCGATGTTAGTTTTTCAAATTGACCTTCCATCACATCAACCATAGGCGCTTTTCTTTTTGTGCCCCGAGATGAAGAGGTTCCACCCGAACCAAGAGACGCAGCAGATGGAATTGAGTGAGCACCCTCAGCAGGACTCGTCGGAACCCATGCGTGGAGGTGATCGATAAGCCGTATCAAATCCCGCATCAAAGCCAAAGTGAAATGGTCGCTCCTTCGGTGTGGGGTCCACATCAACGTTCAAGTCGATCGTTGCCCTTCGAGAACCGATATTCATTCGGTCTCGACGTGAAGTTCTTGCCATATGTCCACCGGCTCGATCAGCACCCCACAATTCTTCCATCAAATCATAATGTCTTATAGTTGCCAGCTTCCATTTAGCTGCAGAAGGCTTCGCCTACAAAATAATGAGAATGGTTAACACTCGTAATTGTTATGTTTTGCTATATCAACAAATGATAATTCATATAATAGTACCTTAATTAGGTCATCCCATACTTCTTGCTCACCCACAAACCGTTTTGTCATATCATCCCAAGCGAATCCACTAAGTCCATGAAACAAATCGTGGACCTCCCGCCATCTATCCTTAAGACTTTTTTGCCGATTTTTAACATTATTTTTAGTTATACCAATTAATCCAGATCGTCTTAGGGATTCAACTATATTCTTATATGCTTGGGTTGTCCAACTACCATCAACCCGATTACCCAACCTTGCCTCATCAAGCATAGCGATCAACAACCGAAAGTCCATGTCATCAGTCCATTTTGTAAACTCGCGCACTACTGGTGACGAATCCAGTGCAATATCCTTTCCTCTGTTCATTTTAAACCTATTGGAAAGATAATATATGTAATTACGATACCAACATATAATTATTATAAATAGATAATCGTAATGTAATCGTATTTCAACAATAACAATAGTACATCTTATTAAATATATTATTATATACAAAATCTAATGACTTTGATAATCTATCCACATTTGATTTGCTATAGTATCTCTTAAGTTTGACCCTTCCCTATAATCCTCTTCCCGAACTTGAGTCGACATATTATCCACATCTTGTTCCATCAACTCTCGATCCACTTCAGCTAACAGTGATTCATCGTTGTCTATCCCTCGAAGAAAATTGTGTAGAATGCAACATGCTAGGACTATATTTGTCATTGTATCAAATGAATAATGAGGCTCTGTTCCACTAGCTATTTGTCATTGTATCAAAAATCGGTTGTTGCTTAATATATACGGACACACATCCCTTCCTGATGGTTGAACAATTAATTGTTCGTCCAACATTATTATCGCATTCAACACGTTATGAAAGTGTTGACTAACGGTTTCACCTGATCGATGGAAAAAAAATGAAACAGTTCGATTTTTAACGTTATGTCCGATAATATGGAGAAATTTAGCCACTTGTTCTTCCACTGTTGATTGTAACCCATCGTTTACTAATCCAGTTGTCCTTACTCGTTGACACAAGTTAATGAACGCCTCCGGTCCCATGCGAATAATGTGACGAGATTGTTCAGTATGAATAAGGTATGACATCAACTCGTGCTCGACGACGTTCTTTTTCAGAAATAAAGTCCCTAATGTTACTGCTACTACAAGTTACCATAGACAACATATTTAATCCATAAGCTATCAAACAAAGAATTGTCATCGCTCCTATTTCGCTTCGCTTTTTTATCTCACTTTGTATATGTGAAATTATGTTTATATCCAGACCAGTATCTATATCGTCATTGTCTAAATCAATGACCTCGATGTTTTTGTCTGCATATCTGCAAAATATATATATATATATATATATATATATATATAATTAATTAATTAATTAATTAATGTTTAATGGAAGTAATTCAAAATTGCCATCTCGCAAACCAAGTATCACAAAACCAAAAATAATTTACAAAACTACTAATAATTTTTTTCCTCTAATTTTTTTCCTCTAATATTTTTACTAATAATTATTTACAACAACTTCTTATAAAATGCTTATACCTATTGTACCAGATAAAAAACAAATTGGAAGCGTCATAAATTTATCATATGTAAGTATTGTCATAATACTTATACCTAAAAATGCTTAGATTTCAGAATTTTGCATTATCCAGATCAAAAGTACGGCAATATTCTTAAGCAGGTTATACATGTCAATACAGATCTTACATATAGAATGGGACAACAAGCTTGGTACCTTGTCTTCAATCCCGCCACTCGGATTCCTTGGCAAAACTTTCAGTCCAACAAATGAGCAAGTGTTAACAAATGTCCGATAGTCTTTCGAATACTCGCAAAAATAATCTCATTTTTTGTAAGTAAAAATAATGTAATTTTTTCCTCTAAGATACAGCCTGCAACAACAACATAACCAATGCACAGGTCAATATCCATGGTCGTATGGTGCACATTTTTTGTTGGAGTGGAGGAGGTTTGGCCATGTTTTATACCTCAAATCTGAATGGTCACACAGACTCTTATGCATGCACACAGACTCCAAAAACAAACGTACCAACCTAGTTTTATGATCCAACCATGACGAGAAGACACGGAACCATACCTGGGTGTTCCTCCGACAATATACCAAAAACAAACCTACCAACCAAGGTCACACCAAAGTTAATGGCCGCCGGCGAAGATCCAACCTACAACGAGTAGCTTTGCTTTGCTTTGCTTTGCTAGAGTCTTTTAGCTAGTCTTATGAGACTAGCTTTGCTTTATATAATACACTAACTTTCCCTATCTAGTCGTAACTACGTAAGAAAGAATAAGTCCTGTAACTTCTATCAGCTGTGAACACGTGAAGTTGGCTGCATGACAGCCGTGACCACCGCATGTACAGCCCGTGACCATCGCCTGTACAGCTCGTGACCACCGCCTGTACAGCTGCGTGAGCACTGCATGTACAGCCCTCGACTTCGTTCATGACTTACCTCCTTCCGTCGTGTTTAGAATATATAATTTGTCAAATGATCAAGATTTTAGATAACGGTTCCAGTAATAACCGCTATTACAAATATGTATAACATAGCGGTTAAATTGGCCCGCTATTAAATATACACTTTTAAGAGCGGTTACAAAGAAAACCGCTCTTAAAAGTAACCTGTGATAGCGGTTATATCTTAACCGCTACCTATAGTTTTCAAATGATCGATTATTTTGCCAAAATGATCGATCACATTTCCAAAACCTCGACACTTTAGATAGCGGTTCACCTACAACCGCTATTACAAGTTATATTTCGCTTGAGCGACACCGAACTCGCTCGAGCGAAGACACCTGCACATAAATTTCATGCTCGTGTAGTTTTTCGCTTGAGCGAAACTGATCTCGCTCGAGCGACTAGCAAAGATCTCGGTGATATGATGCAGGTTTTAATCGATTAAAACACGTTTTAATCGATTAAAACCACTTTGGAAGTCAGGATGATCGATCAGAATGTAATTATGACCGATCAGAGTTGGTTATGATCGATCATAATTGAATTATGACCGATCAGAATTATTTAAATCGATTAAAGCGATTTTCAATCGATTAAAATGACTTGAAAATGTTTTTAACAGAGTTTGAATCGATTAAAATGCATTTCAATCGATTAAAATGACTTAGAAAAAATTTCATGCAGTGTTTTTAATCGATTATCCCTTCTTTGTATCAGCTTAAAAGAACTTGAAAAGTTATTTTATAGCAGTTATAAGAAAGTTTTAAACTGAATCAATCGATTAAACTGCGAATCAATCGATTAAATCACTCTTAGAAAATGTTTGTAAAAAGTTTTAACTGATAAAAACTTGGTCGTATCAGCTAAAACAATTATGTTAAAGAACAAGAACGCATTAATGGGTTGAAAGCACTTTTAACAGATTATAACTGCTATTTCAACAGATTAAAACAAACTTTCAACAGATTAATTAAGGCAGCTTTTTCTCGTAAACTCTTTTATAAACAGAATTGGTTGGAACTTTAATCATATCAGCTTTTAAAAAAGAAAGCAATCAATTTAAGCAATCGTTAGCATCCTTTTTCCAAGAAAGAATTACAACTGGAAGTTGGTTCTTGGTGGAAAGGTTGAGTGCAAGAACATGAACAACTGGGAGTCACGGGTTGTGTTTCGCTTGAGCGACTATGTCTCGCTCGAGCGAAATATAATTCCGATCGATTACATTTAGGAAATGATCGATCATAATTGGAGGATATAATAGCGGTCCTCTGTAATCGCTATCTAAAGTGTATATTAGATAGCGGTTATGGTTTAACCGCTATTATAAGGTCCTTTTAAGAACCTTGTTCAGGTCTCGGGTTGTGTTTCGCTTGAGCGACTATATCTCGCTCGAGCGAAATTTGACTCTGATCGATTATATTTTCGAAATGATCGATCATATTTGATAATTTTTTCAAATAATTAATTCAAATCGGTTATTATAGATAGCGGGTATGGTTTAACCGCTATTAAAAGTTGTTTTTAAGAGCGGTTATGGGGGAACCGCTATCATATACAATTATATAATAGCGGTTAGGATTTAACCGCTATTAGAAGTGTTATATAATAGCGGTTAAGATTTAACCGCTATCATATATTGCAGGGTATCTGCGTCTTTTCTCTCACTTTCATCTCTTTCTTCGCACCTCACTGAAGAAGCTCTCTCTCTCATCTCCCCTTTTCCTCGCCTGCATTTCGTCGCAAATCAGTTCAACCAAACGTGTGTGAATGTCGTGTTTCTGTCTTCGTGAACAGTCTTTCGTCGCAAATCAGTTCAAACAAACACAGCGTTAGTGACCAATTCATTTTTTTCAAACAAAACATTTTCTCATGTTATAAATTTTACTATCATATACCTTAAAACCCCGTTAAATTTTCATCCTCTCTCAAAATTAATTTTTTAATATTTGTTTATATTTTGCATATTCTTTTTAATATTTCATTTTTTTTATTTTTCAAAAATAAATTTCAATAATTTTGTTAAATTTATCCATTATTAAAAACTAAGTTTATGTATTTGTTATAACATTTGATTTCAATATAATTTATGAAGTTTCCTAATACACACTCACTTAATTTTTAGAAATAATATACTAACATGTTATGACTTTAATCATCTTAAAATATAACTAAAACATAACTTAAATTTGAATTATATATAAAAAAAATGTTTATTCAGTACAACATTCAAACTCTAAACACTATTTCTGAATAACAAAAAACTGAATAAAAAAAGCTAAAATATTATTTACTTTTATAGTACTAATATATTTAAAAATTGTTAGTGCATGCAAGCACCTAAATGAAAAGATTTAAAATTAGCTTAATAAAAAGGATAAAATCACGGGCCTTAAGTTCAAATTCAAACAGTTAACATAATTACTAGTTGATAAAAAATGATTTCTCAAAACAGATTTGACATCACAGAATTAAAACGGAGATTTTTTTTTCCTAATAATTTTAGTATAATTTTTTTGGAAGTGTTATATCCGTTTATACAAAATATTATCTCAAATATTAATTTTATGCAATATGATAATTTAGATAAAATCATTTCAAAATAAAGTAAAATCACAACTAAAATAACGTGATAACAACTTAAAAACCCAATATAGTTTTGTGGAGAGATTACAGTAAAACCACATTGTTTGAGTTTTGTTTTTAACTAGCTATATATTAAACTGATAAAAAAGTATGTAACAATTAAAAAAGATATTGAGAAAAAAAATTTGGATAATAAAACTTGTAAAATGATAATTAACGAGTAATTAAAAATAAATATTGATTTGATATTTTATAAATATATATATATATATATATATATATTTTTTAATCTTATATGAAAACGTTCATTTCTTCGGAGAAATCATGTAAGAAAATATTACATTGCGTTCCATCCAACGTGCCTCTAGGTGGAGCTATATCCGCGTCAAATTCTGAGAAGAAGACGGGATTCGCACTAAGGAGAAAACGGGAGTGGCCGTTTCAACGGCCACCTCCATGCCAGCATAAACACCCTGTTACCCACCACCACCACTACCACCACTACCGTTACCACCGCTCATAAAACAAAAAAACGAAGAGAAAAACAGAACACACAGGAACAAACCCTGGAATCTCTGTACAAAAAAAAAAAAAAAAAAGAGAACCCTCCATTTATTATTTTTATTTTAAATTTAAATAAATAAATATTCGCGAACCCGATTTTGTTCTCTTGACAGCTTCAATTGTTCTCAACTCCGAAAGCTCCACCGTTGAAAAAGCGGAAGATGCAGCACAACATCTTCACCTCCATTCGTAGCATGAAAATCATGGACGGTTGCAAGGGCACGCAGGTCCACGCGCTGAAATCCTCCGCCGCCGCCGATCGGACTGCCGCCGACTCTGCCTGCGGCGTCAGTGCAGCTGATAAAGCGCTGCACACTTCGCTCGACCATTCAAAAACCCCAAACGGTCGAACCAAACCGGTCTCTACTACAGCTCCAAGACACGACGCCGTTGCGGAGACTCTTCTCCCGTGCGGGCTTCCCGCTTTGGAGCTTCTGGAACCTTCGATTGAGCCTTCCTTGAAGCCCTTGGACTTTGTAGAAACCCTTGCCCGCGTTCATCGCAGGGCTGAGAGTTGTGCGGCGCTCGAGAAATCCGAGGTTTATTTGGAGCAATGCGTGGTGTTGCGTGGCCTGCCGGATCCGAAGCTGTTCCGGCGGGGACTACGCGAGGCTCGGCGGCACGCGGCGGAGGTGCACGCGAAAGTTGTACTGGCTTCGTGGTTGAGGTATGAGCGGAGAGAGGATGAGCTTGTTGGATCGAATTCGATGGATTGCTGTGGACGAAACCTTGAATGTCCCAAGGCTAGTTTGGTCCCCGGGTATGATCATGAATCGGTGTTTGATCGTTGTTCGTGTTTTCGTAGAGAGATAGTTAGTGATTGTGTTGATCATAGTCAGGAATGCGAACGAGAATGCTCCAGTTCGAGTGAATATGTCGATGGCAGTGGTGATCATGATGCTGATGCTGATGAGAATGACGTGTTATTCTGCATTGGTGATAGTGAAGTTAGTTGCAGGAGGTACTCGATGGCTGCACTCTCAAGGCCGTTTGAGACGATGTTGTGTGGTGAATTTGTCGAGTGTAGGAGAGAGAAGATAAATTTCTCTATGAATTCTGTTTCTGTTAAGGCAATGATGGCTGTTGAGGTTTTTAGTAGAACCAAGAGGCTTAGTCAGTTCCCTCCTAATGTTATTCTCGAGATGCTTTCTTTTGCGAATAAGTTTTGTTGTGAGGAGATGAAGCATGCTTGTGACACGCATTTGGCATCTCTGGTTCTGGACATGGATGATGCGGTTTTGCTGATTGAGTATGGACTGGAGGAGACTGCACATCTGCTGGTGGCGGCTTGCTTGCAGGTGTTTCTCAGGGAGCTTCCGGGTTCGTTGCAGCGATGGAGTGTTATGAAGCTGTTTTGTAGTCCAGAGGGTAGGGATAGATTGGCCCTTGCGGGGCACGTGTCGTTTGTGTTGTATTATTTTTTGAGTCAGGTTGCGATGGAGGAGGAAATGAAGTCTAACATGACAGTGATGCTCTTGGAAAGATTGGGAGAGTGTGCGGCGGAGGGTTGGCAAAAGCAACTTGCATATCACCAATTGGGAGTTGTTATGTTTGAGAGAAAGGAATACAAAGATGCACGACATTGGTTTGAGGCTGCTGTTGAGGCAGGACATGTTTATTCTTTAGTGGGTGTTGCAAGGGCCAAATATAAGCTCGGTGACATGTATTTAGCATACAAGATGGTAAACTCCCTTACAGAAAATTATAAACCAGTTGGTTGGATGTATCAAGAGAGGTCTTTGTATTGCACAGGGAAGGAGAAAATGGTGGACTTGGTCTCTGCAACTGAATTGGATCCAACTCTTTCTTTTCCATACAAATACAAAGCTGTTTCTTTGCTGGAGGAGAATAAGATTGGAGCTGCCATTTCTGAAATTGATAAAATAATTGGTTTCAAGGTTTCTCCGGACTGCCTTGAGTTGAGAGCTTGGTTTTTGATTGCTATGAAGGATTATGAAGGAGCCCTAAGAGATGTCAGGGCAATTTTGACGCTGGATCCAAATTATATGATGTTCTTTGGGAATATGCATGGTGGTCACTTGGTAGAACTCCTCCGCCCTGTTGCTCAGCAGTGGAGCCAGGCTGATTGCTGGATGCAATTGTACGACAGATGGTCTTCTGTCGATGATATTGGTTCTTTGGCTGTTGTACACAAAATGTTGGAAAATGACCCTGGGAAAAGTATCTTACGCTTTCGGCAATCGCTCCTTCTATTACGGTAAGAAAAAGCCTTAAATAAATTCAAGTATAATAATGTTTCTAACCTTGTAAGTTGTTTTCCATAAAAAATCTCTCTAAATGGAATTAATTTCTGTTGGTTGTTTTTATAGTTCTTTCTGTTCTTACAAAGGGTGATTCATATGTACATATAACTATGTCTGTTTCTGCAATTCTTTTTCAGTTTAATGTGAATTGAATCGTGAACATATTTTTGCATCGAATTTGTTATGATGACTTATGACCTTGTAGAGTATTAAAATTGGAGGAAATTGTGACATGGTCATTGGTTATCCACTAAACTAGAAAAGTAACACGTACTGTAGAACAGTTTTACTTGCAGCTTGCATGATCCAGTTAATGCTATCATTTCTGAGTGGATTGAGTTACCCTGTTCTCTAGATTCTTTACAGTTCATATGAACATTTAGAATGAAATTTTTTTATCGCATAAAGTAGGAAAAAGAGGAAAAATGAAACCAGTTCTGTTTTTTGTTTATTATGTAAAATGAGAGGTTTGCAATTCTCAATCCAAGAGCAGTTAAACAGTCATGGTATTTCCTATTCCCTTTTCCCCATACTAGGTTGTGGCATTTCCATTTTCCCAAGCTAGATATCTTTCCTTGGTTAAAAGATTTAAAATCAATAGCAAGCCCTTCTGGAAATACTTCAACATCCCTCATGCTAAGAAACTCCCTTCCTGAACCTTTTATTGACAGCATGAACAATGCAGTATGGGCAGAAATTACACAGTTGGTGGGTAATAGAAGGTCATGTAATAATTTACTGTTGGAAATATGGACAGGGCTGAGTTTCAAATCGAGATGTTTCCTACCCTTGTTTAAACGGTTGTAAGTTTTGATCCAGGCATGTTCTTTGTGTTGCGTTCTAGGATTGTACTGCACTTTCTACCAGTGAGATGGATGGAACACTTTATGTCTTTTTCAAGGCTAGTCAGATGATTCAATTGTATAGTTTTTCACTAGGTATTCAATTGTATAGTTTTTCACTAGGTTTTTACTTTTCAGTATCTACAACAAATAAGGCATGCTATGCATTAAATGTTTCAAAATTTTATTTGTTAATCACGTAGGTTTTTTGATAAGTGCTTCAGTCCTCTATTGTTTTTACTGCCTTAGCATCCATTGGCATTTATTCTTCTTAATCTTGCAGGTTAAATTCGCAGAAGGCAGCCATGCGCAGTTTGCGTCTAGCTAGAAATCATTCATGTTCAGCACATGAAAGACTTGTCTATGAAGGATGGATATTGTATGACACTGGCTATCGTGAAGAAGCATTGGCAAAAGCTGAGGAGTCCATTTCCATTCAAAGGTCATTTGAAGCTTTCTTTCTCAAAGCTTATGCCTTAGCTGACTCAAGTCTTGATTCAGCGTCTTCAAAGTATGTGATCAGTCTCTTGGAGGAAGCTCTTAGATGCCCCTCAGATGGTCTTCGTAAAGGACAAGTAAGTATTAAATTTTTTTTCAGGTTAAATATATTTACAGGATTTCAGATCTGAAACAATTAATTTATATAAGACATTCTTGTATATTGTAGGCGCTGAATAATTTGGGGAGTGTATATGTAGATTGTGGCAAGTTGGACTATGCCGCTGACTGCTACAAGCATGCACTAAATATCAAGCATACACGAGCACATCAAGGGTTGGCACGCGTATATCATCTCAAGGATCAGCACAAAGATGCATATGATGAGATGACAAAACTAATAGCAAAGGCCAGGAATAATGCATCTGCATATGAAAAACGTTCAGAATATTGTGATCGTGACATGGCAAAGAGTGATCTTAGTTTGGCAACACAGTTGGATCCCCTAAGGACTTATCCTTACAGATATAGGGCAGCAGGTAATCTTCATACAAATAGTTATATTTTTCTCTATTCTAGTATTTATTTCTTTTGCATTGAGTGGATGTTAGTGATGCTGTAATCTTTCATTACGTATTTTAACCTGCACTTTTCCTATATGCTGGGTTTTAGTACGACATGATCAATTGAAGAAATAATATGTTTGGGACTTTGGTAGACTGTAAGTTCCAAGACAGACATAGTGAGAACTTCGTTCTGACTGTAAGCCATTATTATATTTCAAACATTTTCATGGCTGATGCAAATCCGTGAGTGGATTTTTATAGATTGTGCAATCTTTCATTATGTACTAAACAACACTTTTCCTTTATGCTGGATCTAGAACCACAATATCAATTGAAGATTTTATATGATTTTTGAGAATGTCATTTTGAGGAAACATTATGGTTTGGATATGTTAATTAGGACATTCCTATCAGTTTTAATAGATGATCATAAATTATCAAGTTCTGACATGGAGTCTCTCTCTCTCAGTTTTAATGGATGATCATAAGGAAGATGAAGCAATAGCAGAGCTTTCAAGGGCCATTGATTTTAAGCCAGATTTGCAACTGTTACATCTCCGAGCAGCATTTCATGATTCAATGGGTGATTATATTTCTACCGTCCGAGACTGTGACGCGGCCCTTTGTCTTGATCCTAGCCATGCTGAGACGTTAGAGCTTTGTAACAAAGCACGGGAGCAAATTAATGAACAAAAATGAGAGAATCACAAACCAATGATCAGGTGTTCTCGGTGTGTTACTTATGGTTACAAGCCTATTCTTGCCACGACCCAGTAATCATCAGCGCTAGTTATCTATTGAATTTTGTCTCCAGAAACAGACTGGTCTGCATATCTTTTAGGCTAACCTTCGGGATGCTGAATTACCACAGTAAAAGGGTAAGTTAGAAAGATAATTTGGGCTGAAACCGAAGGGGGAGTAGAGGATGATAGCTTGTAAATATATTAATGAATTATGGTTTTTCCAGCTTATGGATCAAGTAGTGCAGATGCTGCTGCTGTTTCCAATAATACAACACCGGCCAGGATGATCATAAGTTACCACATTTTTCGACAAACATGTACATGAAAGACAGTTTGTTATGCAACAGATTTCAGCATGTTTGGAATACCGGCGTGGAACTTCCAGAATTAATTTTGAAACAAAAGATACACATGTTATTCTTTTTGCAAAATTTCTGAACGGTAATCCAAACGAAGGCTTAGAAATTTACCAGATTTTTTGGCTGAGCAATCGCCAATTCACATTGTGTTGTTTTCTCAGTCCTCTCTGTTGTATAAACACAATTCCCTTGAAACTCCTTTAACTGTATTGTGACGAGTTCTCTTTGGAGAACTTATCCATACCTGCTATGAAAGTTTAGAACATATCCATACCAGCTATGAAAGTTTTCATCTATTCAATTCGTCTTTATTTTTCGTTTTACCCCCCACCCCCATACACTCTATATGATCTTATGTTGATTCATTAATTTGACATGAACATATACCTACCTTGTGATATGTCTATTGAAAAGTGTAAACACAGACATGTCAATTCCGCTAATGCTGTATAATCAACACAATTTTGTTTTCTTCTTCCTTTAAATCTGCATATACAACACCCCCTCCTTTCACATTATTTGACATTAAATATCTGGCCTCTTGTTTCTTTCCTACATCGAAGAGGCGTATCAACTAACCCGTGACCATTTTAAAGCAGGGCTTGGTATGATGATTTTCACGAGATATCCATATTTTCAACTGATATTTTTATTCCACTCAACTAACTGGATGTCATGTTCTCTCTAATCAAGATTTTAATGAACCTTTTGCCAATTAGTTATTTATTTCTGATAGTCTTTCTGGTCACAAAATCTCCCCTACACCGAGGACGGAGAAAAGAAAAAAATCTGGAAGCCATGGATTCTGAACGACTTAGAAATTTAAGCATTAATGCACCTCTTTTGTCAACAAAGCGTTTTGGTTTTTCAGGTGTTGCAGATACATATTGCTCCTCAAGCTCACTTGGAAGTATAGTACCAAATACAAGTGTTCCATTTTCATGGGAACAAGCCCCAGGTAAACCAAAAACCATGGAGAGGAGTGATGGCATCTATGATGGAGATATAGACACCCCGCGGCTACGACCACCTCCTTGCCTTTGGCATCCACCGGAAGAAGCAGCTAAAGCTGAAGTATGTAATGGTGTTCTTGCATTTGATCAAGATGATGGTTGTGATGGTGATAATGACGATGAGGACAAGAAGAATGATACTTTCTCAGATGCAATGGATGTTTTGTCTCTTTCAGAGGCGTTAGACATTGTGCAAAAAGCAGAGACAGCTCATGGTAAAAGTAATGATGGGTTGAGATTAAAGCTTGCGGAGTCTAATGGTTGTCAATCTCCAACCTATATGATCAACCGTTTTCTTCCTGATGCCAATGCATTGGCTGCATCATCTGATGCACATATTTCGAATGATTGGAAAATTTATGATACTTGGAGTGATGAGGGTTATATCAAAGGTTCCACTGGGAACTCATATGTTTCTTCTCCAAAAGGTTGTGGCCTGAAATTTCTCTTCTCTTGGCTTATGAAGAATAAGCTTTGTGCTATAAAGAGCCCTGTCCTACCATCATCTACAAATGTGCAGAAGCATCGACACAGTTCAAAGCATAAGAAACATCGTTTATCACTTCACAGGCCCTGCGCAAATGTGAAAGAAGATATTCTACGAATACAATGATTTGCTATATTAATATTTGGTAACCAATTTCTTCATTTTTATTTTATACACAATCCTCTTGTTCTCTTTTACGTACCTGCTTAGAAAATATGCTCATGTTGTATGCCAATGCTTAATCAGTTCAATTGGAGTGTAACAAAAACTCGATCCCATTTGGGCCAGTTGCTTCCTTTCAGGAAAACCAGTAATTTGTAGTTAAATCCATTTCATGTAGTGATTCAGAATTACAGAGGAGATGTAGACTCAGACCGAAAAAATGTCACTCTGTTTTTCTATAACTGCAAATCATTTTAGTGCTGATAGAAGAACAGTGATCGTAATTTCAACTGATGATGTTGAACAACCTCCAACACAGTTCGAAGAATGTCATATAAGCCAAGGAAAATGAGTTCATGATGAGGTTAACCTTATAATGTTTCTAAACCTAAATAACCATGTAGTTTATATCTGTGCAAACTTGATTTAATGATCTTAAACAGAAAAGTCTTGATTTATTTGACACTTTATATTTCGTCTAATTTCATATAACTAAACAAACTCCAAGTTCATCTCACAAATCCTTGGAATTATCTTTTCTTTGCACTACACTTTATTTTAATATAATCACACAAACTAATAAAAATAATTAATTAAGCTGATTTTGTTTATTTTTTAAAACAATATTACTAATGTATTAAATTTACCTTCACCGTAAATAACCTTTGAACTTTTCTTTATGATTATTTATAATAAACAACACACATATTCATAATATTTAATAGGAGCAAACAAAAAACGATTTATAAAATATCTTAAATCTTGATGAGTTAAAAGAGAATTAATCTTTTAGAATATTATTTATTAATTTAAATTAAAGGATTATAATTAAATAAAATTTTAACATAAACATTCTGTCTATTTAAAAAAATAATCAAAATGGTATGAATTTTTAAAAATTATGAATTTAAATAAATCATCCTACCTACCACACTGTACTCAAAGAAATCATACTTCACTATTTAAGTTATTATTATTTTTTTTTTAAAACGAACACGACTTCTATCGTACTATCTAATATAATTTCTGATTTTATATTATAATAATTATATTATTATTATAATTAATAATAACATGATTTAATAATATTATTTTATTGTTAATATTAAAATAATAATAATAATTCATTATTAATATTATATTATTATATTAATAATACATATTAATTATTATTATTTATAAATAATAATTATTTATTTAATAATAATAATATAATTTTATTAATAATAATTCATTATATAATAATAATAATTAAATATATATATATATATATATATATAATTATATTAATAATTATTACATTAATAATTGTAATTCTCGTAATTATTATTATTATATTAATTTTATTAATAATAAAATAATATAATAAATATAAGTTTATTATTATTTTTTAATATTATTAAATAAAATAATGTTAATAATGAATAATCATCAATAAAATTATATTATTATTAGTAAATAATAATAATAATAATAACAAATATATAAATAAATAATAGAATTGTAATTATTAAAATAATTATTTTATTTTTAATATTATATTTATTTTATATAATTATAATTATTAATTTATTATATTATTAATAATAAAATTTAATTAATATTAGTAATTATAATTATATTATTTTTATTTTATTGATAATAATATAATATTAATTTAAATAATAAAGCAAATACTATTTTTAAGAATAATATAAATTAAATTATTATCATTATTATTTAATTTATTATTAATAATATAAAATATATTATCATTAATTATAACAATATTACGATATTATTATAAAATAAAATTAAAAGTCGTATTAGATACTACGATTTTTATATTTAAAAAAAATTAAAAATTTAAATTGTGTTATGAAGTATAATTTTTTTTATGGCACCACTTATTTAAATTAGTAATTTTTAAAAAAATTATATCATTTTAGCAAATTTTTTCCCCTACAATATTCATTAGACTCAAGAAAAAGGTTATTAGTTGTATTACGAAAATATTAGCTAAAAATCTACATTTTATAATTGAAATTGAACTTAAATTAAAGTTATTTTATCCTTTATTCATTCTATTTCTATCATCGGCTTTTTTTTTAATTGGGAACTAAATCGAGTTCAATATAGAAAATTTACATAAAACTTTTAATAAAAAACCAAAAGTATTAAAATTTGCAACGCATAAAATTAAGAAAGAAGCCTAGTGAAACCATTACTTTTGATTTAATATTTGAGCAAGAAGGGTATCATTATTAGAGGATTTTCATGAAAGAGATTTGGCATATATATTTGACAGTGATATTTTGACATCCACTAATATATTTATTTATTATACAACTCCATTTATTAATATTATATTTATAAAATTATTATTTTATTAATAAATGAAATTGTTGATGATTGTAGGGAGAAACTGGATTTTCAATTAATCATTTTCGTAAAATATTTATGAGATGAACAATGTCAATCTGCAGTTATTCGACACCTGTAGTACAACGGCAACTGAATTCAACTTCTTGCTTGCTCCCTGCATCATGAATTAATGTAGTCTTTATCCATTCACCCAATTTTAAAATAAATAATAATCCTTCACAAATATTTATGAGTTACGACTTTACCATAATTAAGACATTCAAGATCTTTACATATTTCTTCGTTTTTTACCCTTTCACAAACATCAATTTTGGATTTTCTCTAACTTGGTAACTACCTTTGAAGATTAGTTAACAATAATGTCTTTCAATTTCTTAAACGTGAAAACTAGAAAGCTGTGTTGTTGTACAAATTTCTATCACATCAAGTGTATATTGAATGACTTTAACATCTATCAAATCACTTCCCACTTGTATCTCATCTTCAAACAATGACATATAAAAAATCTATAAAGAAACAAAGCTTAGAAGAAGACTTTTTTTAAAACGAATAAAACTGACTGAAAAGTTAGAGAAATATTTTCCAATATATTGTGAAGAACCTTATTAACCAATGAAAAAACACACTTTAATTGTTCTTACACTAAACTATATAAATAATAAAAGATGTATAAATAATAACACTAAAAATTCATTCTTCTTTTTGGAAGAATTAGAACAAGCCTTTTAGTTTTCATATTTTCGTCTCTGGTTTTTAAACTAATAGTTTGTCTCTATATGTTTTAAATTTCCTGAAAGTTAATCCTTAAAAGGAATACCTTTTTACTTTTAAAGAAAGTATCTTTAAAAATATAAAGGCTAAAACTAATATATAAAAAAAATGGAGAAAAGCAGTGCATAAAAAAAATAAAAAATGAAAGACTAAAAACAAGGTTAAACCAGTTAAATTTACAAGTTCATGCGCAGGTTATGTTTAAGTTACAATAAAAGCTGGACCTATAATTGATCTTCTTCCCCTTATAACATGACATGTTAATGGATTAAGCAAAGCAAGTCATATATTGCCAGAAACAAAACGTATTGTTTTTTCTTTGTTATTATTACAAAGAAATGAAAGAATTACACGAGAACTATGCATATAATTAGAGAAATACACGAGTTAAAAATGGTAGAAGTTTCTATCTACCAGCATCTATGGACTTGGTACTCATGGTAATGGAGGACGAATACCCTGATGTTTCAGCAGTTCTCAAAGATGACGTGATTTCTAAGAAACCTGAGTTCATTCTGCTGCTGCTATTGGAACCAACATGTCCCCAGTCAGCAATATCAGGAAGAGGGTCATCAAAGTTTAGGTACCTTGTAACTTGTTTCATGGTAGGTCTATAATCTGCTCTATGTTGAGAGCATAGTAAACCCAACTTGAGAACCAACTCAACTTCTTCCTCATTATAAACTGAATCCAGCTTAGGATCAATGACCTCAAGAATTTGACCCAAATGGTAATTCTCAACCACCCATTCCACCAAGAAAAACTGATCTGAATCAAGAGGCCTCTTACCTGTGACGACTTCTAGGAGCACAACCCCAAATGCATACACATCAGTTTTGGTAGAAGCCTTTCCTGTGCGAGTTAACTCAGGTGCAATGTAGCCAATAGTGCCAACCACATTGGTCGTGTGTGATACTTGCCCATGGTTATAGAGCCTTGCAAGTCCAAAGTCACCTAAACGTGCACTCAAGTTCCCATCTATCAAAATATTGCTAGTTTTCACATCTCTATGGATCACCACTTGCTCCCACTCTTCATGCAAGTACAATAGTCCAGCACTGATGCCTCTGACAATGTTGAATCTTTGCCCCCAGTTCAAAACAAAGCTGTTATTGGGGTTATATAGGACACAATCAAGGCTTCCATTAGGAATGAAATCATAGACTAGGAGGAGATCATTCTTTTTCTTGCACCACCCTTGAAGGTTCACCAAATTCTTGTGCCTCAATCTTCCTAAGCTTTCAACCTCAGCTGCAAATTCCCTCATTCCATGTAAAGGGCTCCTCACAATCCTCTTAACAGCAACTTCAGTTCCTGTCGTTGGTAAGACACCTTTGTACACAGCACCAAAGCCTCCTATTCCGATGAGTTGGCTTTCTATGAACCCTTTTGTGGCAAGGTGAAGATCTTTGTATCTAAACCTGTGAGGACAATCCGTCTCCCAGTCCTCAAGAACCTCAAAATCCATGTATCTGTTATAACATGTCAGAAGAATTAGAAGACACAAAAGGCTCAGAGTCAAAGCAGACAAGATGCCAATTGCAACCTTGACCCAAGGAAATGAGGATGGATCTTGCTCCTTGGGTGGTGGCTTTGGAAGATTAGAAAGCATAGGGGCAACACCATTCACTGCAAAACTCCACCCTAGAAGATAATGAGAGCTTGTTTCCTGGCCTGTTGATGCTGAGAAACCAACAAACATGTTTTCCTTCATAACATTGTAAAGGTCAATTTTATAATTCTTAATAAGTGGTGTGCTGGGCCTTGATAATTTTAAAGGAGCTATTGTTACATTGAGAGTTCTCTTTTCACCATCATACTCTATCCAAGCTTGGACAGCATCAACCTTGGCCATTCTAAAGTCATCCTTTACACTCTCGGTACCTTCTTCAATATATGCAGCTGGTTCAGTAATCTTTGAGCCCATGCCATTTATATCGACCCCAACATGGTTCCCTTCAGAGTCCGAGTCATCGTTGTAGCGATTTACTGTGTCAAACTCAACTGCAAAGATGTGATTTGAGGCATTCCCATCATTGGTGGTGTTAAAAAGACCAAGATAATGGCCAGCCTGAGCCCCATGAAACTCTGTTGAGGGTGCTATGGTGAAGGCAAGGCCAAAGCCCCCAGAGCCAGAATTAGGGGATACAATTGAGAAAACGAAGTAGGTGCTGAAGGAATAAGCATAGGGTTGAATAGGAGGGTCTGTTTTGTTAAGCATTTGGAATGGTGTTTTATAGAATGCATGGCCTATAATATTGGTTGATCTGTTGGTGAGTCTAAGTAAACGACTGTCTTTGATGATGGAAGATCCATCACAGTTGATTTCATCCGTTTCATCAAATCCTTCAAAGATTAAAACCTGGGAGGAGGCTTCTTGGTGTAAGAAAAAGAATGATAGGAGGAAGACAAGAAGAATTTGAGAAGCCATGTGAGAACAAACCAATGCTAAGAGATATTGACAATATTGGTTCATGGCAAGTGAGTAATCAATTGTGGGGGCCTTTATTTAAGTGCTGAACGAGTTAAAGTCAAGAACATGCAAGAAAAGTCTTCTGTGTTATCATGTTGTAACATTTCAACGCGGAACTGAAAAGCAATGCAAATAACCAACCAAGTAAAGATGGCAAAGTAATTTTCAGATTTTTCTTCAAATTACACACATTTTATCTAATAACCGTTACTTTAAAATTTACTTTCTTTTAATCAGTTAATATGTTAAAATCAATAAAAAGTTGAGATTGCTAAAATTTGCCAAAAGCAAACACTTTAATACGTTAAAATTGACAATACAGCAAGGGTTTGTAGTTATGAAATTTTAACTCAGTTTAATTCAATAATCTAATGGTGTTGACTTAGTAAAAATTGAAGATAAGACTAAACATGCAACAAGGATTGTGCATAGAAGTTTGATTTAAAAATGATTTAAGTAAAATAGCCAAATTAAAAACGTGGTATATAAATAAAGATGAAATTAAGAATGCATGAAGTTACTAATCAACGTAGGACTGTTAAAGATGATGTCATATGACAAGACCAAATAAGTGACTTTACATAGCTTGTATGCATGAACTAAATTATGTGTTTATCCTAACAGTAAAAGAGACTCAAATTGTACTATTTTCCACTTTTTCCAAAAGGTACCATAAAGTTGTGATGTCAAAATAAAAATACCAAAACTTTCTTGAACATACTCTTTCTAACATATTTTATTATTAGTTAAAATTCATTAAAAACTATAGAAACACAAATAAGACTCGTCAAGAAATAAGAATAATACTTTTTGGAATAATCTAGAATGCGAGGGAATTAAGACTAGTTACATTAAAAAAAAAAAAAAAAAACATGAATGCCGACATTCCAATGTCCTTGGATGGAAGAGAAGTTGTCTTCCTTGGAAGGCAATTTATAAATGGGTTAGAAATTTCTGAACACGTGTCCCACCATTAGAAAAAGATGAAGCTCATCACAGAGAAGGGTACGAATTGGTATAAAAGTCTTGGGCAAGTTGATTTCTTTTACGTAATGGAATAAGACCGCAAGCTCAAGGCATATATTATTTCTTTTGGTATGTTGTGGTTTTCAAATTGCCAAGTGAAGAATCCTTCTATTCAATTATTTGCAATTTCAGATTATGGACCACATCAGAATTTGATATATACAGGACCCCCCACATGCACCATTTTTTCGTTTTGATGCCAACTTTCACGGGGGCTTGAATTGACAACTCCATTTTCTCAGAAAATGAAGAGAAAGTTACCGAATCAAGAAAAACAAAAGGCTATGAAAATACAACATGTTTTGGGAGATGTTCTTAACTCTCTAAATGGTGTCTGTTTTCCCAAAACTTCTTCTCCACTTTCATTAAATCTCATCAACCGAGTGTTATTCATCATATACAGTTTTAAAGTTGGAAACTTAGTCTTCAAAATTAAAAATACTTTTCCAATCATGTATCCATAAGTCTCTTTTAATCGAATATTTCAATAATAGATTAAAGAATATATGAAACTGAAAAAAAAAAGATTAAAAATAATCATAAGTTTAAACAAAATGGATTCGGGAAAATAACTTATTTTTAAAAATTTTAGTTCACGTCTTGAATTTTTTTTTTTCGATACAGGTAGAATTTTTTTCCTAAACATGTTATTATTCCAACCATATTTGTCGTGGATGTTCTTCAGTAGTTGCGTGGAATCAATGGAGATGAATAGGGAAGAAATTGATTTTAAAATTTTATTTTTTTTTAATATATTTTTATCACTTTAGATTTCAAAGGTTATTTTTTTCTTCAAGAATTTCATATGTTTAAAATTATT
Source organism: Sphenostylis stenocarpa (assembly GCA_963425845.1). Lineage (NCBI taxonomy): Eukaryota > Viridiplantae > Streptophyta > Magnoliopsida > Fabales > Fabaceae > Sphenostylis > Sphenostylis stenocarpa. Next base: position 10,124,572 of record OY731398.1, read on the forward strand.
TTTCCTTTCCTCCCAATCACTCCTAAAAATTGAACTAAATGAGAAAAGGTTAAAATTATCCTTCTATAATATATATTGTGTTAAGGTTATTTAATGGGGTTATGATGCAAGTTTTTGAAAGTATTTTCAATTAATTGTTATTAAAAAAAGAAAATAAAATTTGAAACTTGCTAGTGAAATAAAATAATAATGAAATACCTTATAAAACCTTAGTTATCTTCATCTTTAATTTTGGTAGCTAGGCCTCAAGATTTTTTCTTTTATGGACGAGTTTTATAACCATGAAGATTTTCTATTTTTTATATTTACATACCTTATTTTCTATTTTGTTGTCATTTTTTAAAACTCAAATTAATAATTCTAGGGAAAAAAAGAGTGAAAACTTAATTCCAATATTTCTTATCAATTTAATTACTATATATTTTTCATCACACGAATCATCCTCGTGTGGTTTATATTAATATTGTTTTAGAGAATTGTGATTCAACCTTCAATTTTCAAATATAATTTCAATTACTCACAATAAGTGAAACCATTATGTTATATAAAGTTATATACTTGTTTAAAATCCATATATATCTTAAAAAATATGTTTTAGAATGTTATCAGAGAAATTAATTAAATTATTTTATCTTAATCATCAAAACTAATTTCATCCCTTTTAATTCTTAAAGGAAAAAAATAATACTTTGGATATTTTTAAAGTTCATGTAAATACATTCCTTGCATAACTTCTTCTTACTTTTAGATTCTATAATTTCTTAATATTATTTTTAATACTTAACATTATTTAGTTCATTGTTGATGTCAACAACAAATAAAGTATTACTTAAGATCATTAAGATAGTAAAAAAAACATTTTAAGAGATAACTAGATTATTTTTAGTTGTAAAACTTAATTAAGTAATATATTTATTATATATTTGTATAAATAAGGTAATAATATATTGTTTGTTTTTAATTTTTAATATATATGAATAGTTTCTTTTCTTCCTTATAATACTATTCTTGCTTTTCAATTAACTAATCTAATTTTATCATAATGTTTTATTTAAAATTATAATTTAAATAGATGCTTGGTTATATTTCCATTCAATGTTGTCTAGGGAGAAAAAACCACTGTTTATGATATTACAAACAGTCAAAGTTAACGAATTAAAATGCAAAAAGTATTCCAAAATAAAATTGTAAAAAAATTATAAAATTAGAAAGTACTAAAAATTAAGTTTAATGAAATATTAAAAATATAAATTATATATAATTTTATTATTTATATAAAATACTTGATAAACGCATTATTGTATTGGATTATATGCTTAAAAATTATTAGCAAATATTCCAAATTTATGATATTATTCACTACCTTAATTATTTTAGTTAGTATTCTACTATTTGTTAATTAGTCATGACAATATTATAAGTGTCAAGAATATAAAATAAGTAATAAATTTAATTTTTTTACAAAGATTATAATTGAACAGAATGAACAAAAATTAAATATATTTAAACAATTTTTTTCTGTATATCCACGAAGATGTAATTGCATAAAATCATTAAATTCATTCTTGTTGTTTTATATTACTTATAAGTGTAATTTTCTTTAACAACTTTCTCATTAATTAAAATTTATTAAATATTTCAAAATTAAAAGAAAGATTCATTAAATAGAATGTAAGACCAACAAAAGTTTATCTTTTCAATAAATTTTATCAAATGAAAAATATATTTAAAAGAGTATGTCATAAAACGTGCAAAACAAACTAGTTTTGGGCTTTTTTTTTCTTTGGGCCACATCGTTCATCATCGATCCATGAATCAACCTTTAGGAAACAAGTAGAAAGAAATAATAATAATAATAATAATAATAATAATAATAATAATAATAATAATAATAATAATAATAATAATAAAAGTAAAATAAATGTGATTTGTTTAAAACAAATAAATTTCATATTATAACATGTTTATATTTTTTTTACTAAATGTTTAGTAAGATTTTATTGAATGAATTCTCTTTTAAACCATTTACTAAACACAAGTGAATTATGTCTTTTTTTTTCTTGATCATATGAAAATTTCAAAATCTTAATCAATAATCTTTTGCATACCGAGCAAACTGTTATAATTAGCCTACTTTAATAACTTATATGATGACAGATTTAAATTAAATAATAATCTAAAAATAAAAGTTTAGTAATAAATTCTATGTATAATTTGTTATTATTAATAACTATAATTAAAATTATTTTTTAACCTTATCTTTAAAAAAAATACTCCATTTTTTTCCTCTTTAGTTGTCAATTTTTAAGAAAAAAAATGATTCCATTTATATGTTATTTGTAAAGTTAATATTACATTAATATTTTTTATCAATTATATCTTTATATTTTTAATTAACTTTATTATAAATAAAAGATAAAAAAAATAGTTCCAATGATTTTTATAAAGAGAATATTTAAATAATAAGAATAGTATTAAAAAAATATTAACAAAATAATTATAAATTGTGAAAATTAATAATTTTTAAAATAAAACCTTAATTAAAAGAATTGGAAGAGTATAATATAAACATACATACTCTGCTTATTTATACATGAACTTCGTCAAAATCAACAATCAAATTAATATTTTTTAATCATGGGGCATATAAATGTGTTGTTATTTATTTATTTATTTATTGTGTTTTTCTCATTCTTGTTTTGGATTATTAGGATGGATTTCATTAATTGATTATAATTTAATTAAAGAAGAAAACCAACTTCAATAGAATCCTATTCCTTTGTCATGCAAATACCTTAAAACTCATATTTAATACAAACATTGCATAACCTTCGTACTTAGGTTGTCTTTGCTGTCTCTTGTGTTGTGTGCTTATCTTGTTGATAGGAATCTGCAATATACTCAAAAATATGTTCTGGGAAACATTATTTTTACTCATTTTAACTGTTTTTAGAAAAATAAAATTACGTTTTTAATTGTACCTGGATAATGACATAATTAGCAAAATCATGAATAATATATTGATATTATTCAAACTATAACATACTATTTTATAAAAATTTTGATATCTTTTTTATTATATATTAATTTATTATTTATTTAATTTCATACAGTGACAGTATTTCTCCTTCGCCTATTTGAAAAGAATTAAAAAAAAATCAGTTATTCTCTAAATCTAGTACAAACATTAATTATAACTGCATATTTGAAACAATGACTAACATAAATAAATTGTTTTCATGAATTTCAAAATGTGTTATGATTAAATATATGAATTATTGAAATATTATAATTTTTTGAACAAACACATCAAATGTGTGAAATTGGGTATTATGTTTTAGATAAGAAGCAGTATATTTGAACTTAAAAAATACGCATAAAATTGTAGAGTGAGAGATGCTTCTTTAAAACTTGTACTTCATTCCAAAGTCTATTTAATTTAATTTATAAAGAAATATACCAAAACAGTGGCTTGGTTAGAGCAACTTCATTAGTATTATATTGCAATGAATTTGGATTAATTAAGGTATAAATATCCAATAGTTTTTGTTCTTAACTTTTCTTAACTCTTTATAGATAATTAATAGTTAATGAAGAAAGAAGTCATTGTGGGTTAAACTCTTACACATGAACATTAATGACATTATTTTCTCTCTTCTTCTTTTTCTTTCACTAATTTCACAGACTAAGTATTATCTAGAGTGGTGGTAGAATGAAACAGAGATAAAGGAAAAAAATTTGAGGAAAAGACTATATATATATATATATATATATATATATATATATATATAAATGGATTACTATAATGTGAAATATAAGTTTTCAAAATAGAGTATATAGTTTTTACAATCAATATATTTATCATAATTTCTTGATTTCATCCAATATTTAAAGAATGTTTTCCTCTATATCCATACATGATAAAACTTGGTCAAAAGAAGATAAAATTATTAATTATTAAAAGGAATACACAGTATGAAATCCCTTCATGACAAACAAAATATATTATATCTAAGCAAAACTTTGACATTATTATTCGAATTATATACCAAGATATATTACACATATTATTAGTGAGGAAAACATAACTATAGATTAAATTTCTTTATTAGAGACAAATATATTTGAGTTGAATAAAATTAAATTGGGTAATAGTTTTTTATCCAAATTATTGATTAGTGTTATATATATGATTTAAATTGAAAAGATTAAGTTGAAATAGTTATATGTCATTTAATCCACGTGGATAGTATAATAAAAGTAATATAAAATTTCTTCCATTGTTGAACATAAGATTGGACAAGAGTTTGAGAAAATTTAGCAAAAGATCATGAAGGAAAAGTTCTAATTTTATCTTGTTTTGGAAAGCACCTCTTGAATGATTAATTAGGATAATACGTGTCATTTAATGATGGATCCTTCCCACGTGGAGACGTATACACGAATTTTATATTTCAACGTACTTGCGGTTAAATTTCATGGTCATTGAGGATGGATTTCTGATTAATTGATACGTAATTAGTTGAAAAGACATGAACTATTAATTAAATCAATTATTTAATTATATTTTGGAACAGTGATATGTTTGGTAAATTGTGGTATCCATTGCGTTTAGGGTTCTATGGATGCTGCCAAAAGAAGAAAGACACTTCACATGCCTTGTAGGAATCAAATTCTAAAAAAACTGCTTGAAAGTGATTCCTCTTTTTCTATTCCTATCATGTAAAGATAACGATTGGCCAATTATTTTTCTATTTTATTGTTTATTACAATCTCGATATTATTCCAAGTGTGTAAGTTTGACATTAATTCGTAAATTGTAATTAAAAATAATTAAGTCTTTATAATTAGCATCAATTTTAATTACTTTATTAATACCATGAATTCATTTAATTAACTATTTTTAAAGACTAAATGAATTATTTCATTTGAATACAAAATGTAATATATAAAATAATGTGTATGAATTCAATCTTTTACGTAGTTTTTTTTTTTTTTAAATAGATGATGACTCGATGTTATTTTAATCATAAAAATTTGGCTGAAAGTAGGGAGAAACCACGTTTGTATTATCTTTGCTTCATCTATAAGTAGTCAAACATTCTGAAGCTTACCTACTCCAAAACAGGACTTTCTTTCTTTGCAGTGTGAGAAAGTCCAATGGAAAAGATGATGCAACAAGAGGCTTTGCAATCCCCATGGCCATTACTTGAGGACATGAACTCAACTCTTGATCAAGGTGTTGAGTCTTATGGCTTCACTGTATTTAGTCATGCTAGTGATTATGGACACGAATTCACTATGTATGATCATGTTGGTGATTATGAACTCCATAGTCTATTGAGCACTCTAGAGGATTCCACTACTGAAATTTGTTCCATCCCCTTTTCTTCATCTCCCTTCTTATTTTCCAATGATCATATTCATACCCATTACCCAATCAATGAAGAAACCATCCAACTTCCATCACTCATGGAATTGGATGATTTTGATTCTATCTTAGATTCTCAAATTGTTAGTATTCAAGGTCATGGATACTTAGCAGAGAGTGAAGGGAGCTTTTTCCCTTCACAAAATTTGTCAAGTGAGGTGGAGAATGCTTGGAGTCCTACTCCTTCTATAAGGTCTGAGCTGTCTACAAATCAAGCATCACCATTGACTTTACCTCAAGAAAACATGGAGATTGAAAACCAATTAAGTCTTCAACACTTGTTGGAGGCCTATGGAGAGGCCTTGGAGCAAGGACAAGGATCACTAGCAGAAGTGATTTTGAGGTGCATGAGCCAGAAAGCTAGTCCATTAGGTGAGTCTCTAGAGCGCCTTGTATTCTACATGTCTCAAGGCATGACCAATCATGGAAACTATCTCAAAGGGGAGGCCTTCAAGAACCTTGAGGTTGCTTCGAGGGCACTCTATCAAGGGCTCCCAACTGGGAAAATTGCTCACTTTGCAGCTGTTTCAACAATTCTAGAAGCCATGCCGCAAGATTATTATGGTGTACACTTAGTGGAGTTTAGTATTGGAGATGGGGTTCAATGGGCTCCAATAATTGAGGCTATTGCTCACATGAACAAAACATTGAAATTGACATTAATTAAATGGGGTGATGAGGATCTTGAATGTGTTTCTAGTCCATCACAATTTGAGGAAACCAAAAGGAGACTCTATGAGCATGCCAAATCCTGTGGTTTGAAGTTTAATATAGAGGAGAAAGGAGTGGAGGAACTTGTTGCTGAGATTAAGAAAACGAACAAAATGGGTGGGAGAGGTGAGTTTTTGGCCTTTAATTTAATGACTGGTCTTCCACACATGAGAAGAGTAAGGAGCAGAAGGCAAGTCTTGCAGTTTCTAAGGGTAGCAGAGGATTTGATCAACACCTCTGGCAACAAAGGAATTATAACTTTCGGAGATGGGGGTGCTTATGAGAAAGTAAAAAATAACTCGAATTTCAGATCATTCTTTGAAGGACATTTGGTGCATTACCAGGCATTGTTAGAATCAATTGAATCACATTTCCCAACTCGTTTTATTGAAGCAAAAATTGCCATGGAGCAATTGTTTTTGCAACCTTGTATATCATCTCTTGATTGGTTACAAACATGGGAGGAGATGCACAAGGGTGGGCATGTTGAGGCAAATATTAACTTAAATGGTTGTCAATTAAGCAGAAACATTTTGATGGAAATCAGACAAGTGTTGAGAGGAAGTGAAGGTTTATATGAGGCCAAGATTGAAGGGCAAAATGACAATGAACTAGTTTTGGAGTACAAAGGAACTCAACTATTAAGATTTTCAACTTGGAAAAACTTTAGTTAGAATATCAAGAATTAAGGAGAGCACAAAACATTTTTATATGTGATATCCTAATCCGAGTTATATATATGTCTAGATGGTAGCATTTTTTCATCTGTACATACTCATGCTTCTCTCTATCCAAACAATTTATATAAAGATGTTTATTTTTTATACACTATATAATTGTTTGTTTGCAAAAGTGTGATATATACTTACACTTCAATTAAACAAAGTAAATGAAGATTGTAATGGGATAAGAGTTTTTGCTTAAGGATTAGATTTTGACATTTTATCAGACAATGAAAACAAATTCTACATAAGCATCCACCTCATCTGGACTAAGGAAATTATAATTTAGATAAGGAGACCAATTAAAAAATAAAAATAATGATTCGTTAGATTTAATTTGGAGAATTTGTGTGTTTATTTAAAAAAAAAAAGTAATTTCGTAATCAGTTGATATTTCAAAGAAAAAAAATTACACTATTTAACTTATTTTTAAAAGTCGTAAATTTGTAATTTAAAAAAAGATCACAACATTTTTAAGTAGATTAGATTATGGTGTAAATTTTTTAGAGCATGATTATTAACATTAATTTTATGTATTATACAAAATATTTAGGCTTTATTAGATATATATCTTGCAAATCTAATATATTAAATATCTTTTTAAGTTTTATGAAATTATTTATTTTAACAATTAAACTGATACGATTCCAAGTCTATACCCGATTGTTTAAAGTTATAAGTGTTAGTTACATGTAGTACTATATTGTATAAATAATAATTTATAGATAGAGTAATTTAAATCTATTTTATGTTTTTTTTTAAGTGAAACCTATTCTATATAAAAACTATTAAATAATTTTATAACTATTATAGAAATAACTAATTATGTCAATATGCTTAGTTTCCTGATAATTTCTGTTGGGACTTTAAATCATAATTTAAAAAAAAAATCTTTTTCTAACATCCCATTTTATATAAAATTCTAATATAAAATTAATTCAAAATATGTTAAATTGTATCACATTGTATGAGACAAGTGTTCTAATATATTTTTTTTAATAAATTTGGTTCGATCTGACAAAAGGTATTCATTATAGATCTAATATTATATTAAGATTTTAATATAAAACTAATTAATAATATGTAAAATAGTCTAATAATTATTTAAACTATATTATATATGACATGACACAAATTATATAACACTTTCCCCTCAGTCTATTTGTTATTTCACTTTTTAATAGAAATTGTAAGGTTGTTGGGTGAGAAATGAACTTAATCAAAATCAACAATCAAATTACTTTTCTTTGAGTATGTTGTTATTTTTATTTATTTACTTATTTATTTCTTTTGATGTTTTTCTTGTTTATGGATGATTAGGATGGATTTTTGTGCTTAGTTAATAAATCAAATTCATTAGCCTTCGGACAAAAACAATCTTTAAGACCCTTTTCATGATCATTAATGAACTAATTATTCAATTAATTAATTAATTATAGTTTATGTTAAAGAAAAAGACCAACTTCACAGAATGCTATTCCTTTGTCATGCAAATATCTTAAAACTTCATATTTAATACAAAGGTTACGTAACCACGTTGATTCATACTTTGGTTGTTTTTGCTGTGTCTTATGCGTGCTTATCTTTTAAACAGGAATCTGCAATATTCTCAAAAGCATGTTCTGGGAAAGATTATTTATACTCAAAAGCATATGTCTCTTGTGGTTATAATCAATTATCATAATATTAATAAATTACATATATAATTAATTATTGAAATATTATAATTGTTTTTTCAACTATTTTAAACACATCAAAGGTGTGTGCTGGCAATTATGTTGTAGATAAGAAGCAGTATATTTCAACTTTAAGGAAACGCGTAAAATTAGAAAACTTGTACTTCCTTCCAAATTCAATTTAATGTAATTAATTAAGAAATGTACCAAAACAGTGGCTTAGTTAGAGCAACTTCATTATTATTATATTGCAATGAATTTGAATTAATTAAGGTATAAATATCCAATAGTTTTTGTTCTTAATTTTTCTTAACTCTTCGTAGATAATTAAAATCTAATTAAGAAACAAGTCATCGTGGCTTTAAACTCTTATACGTGGTGAACATTAATGACTTTATTTTCACTGATTTCAGATATTAATGATTATTTTTTAAGATATTCAGATAACACTTTTTTCCCGTTAGAAAAACTTGAAGATCAGTTTTCTACAGTACCAACATCTAATACTTAAGATACGTGAAATTCGTTGGAATAAAGGAAAAAAATTGATTTGAATTAAGATAATTGATATTTAAGCTGTCATAGTTCAATAATTTATTAGTTTTTTATGATGACTAAGATGATTTACAAACAATATATTTATCATAATTTTTTTCTTGATTGATAGTGTCATCTCATCTAATATTTAAATAACATTTTCCTTTAATTTTTTGAGAAACGTATAACCATACATGATAAAACTTGGTCAAAAAGAAGATAAATTTTTTAATTATTAGAAAAAATACAATACACGAGGAGTATGAAATCCCTCAGTCACAAACAAAATCCATTATATTTAAACAAGACTTTTACATTATTAATATTCGTATGTTTGGGATTTTTTAGGTATAAAAATATCAACCTATATAGTAAGATATATTACATATATTATTTGCGAGGAAAACATGATATAATAAAAGTATTTTTTTATGGATTCATTTTTTATTAGAGACAAATATATTTGAGTTGAGTAAAATTAAAATGAATAGTAATTTTATCCAATTATTTAATATATAAAACTATATATCTGCAATTAAAATTCAAAATTGATAAGTTATATATCCACTCAATCCACACGGATAGTATATGTAACAGAAATAATATAAATTTTCTTTCATTGTTAGATAAGATTGAATAGAGTTTGAAAATTTTTAATAAAAGATTATGAAGGAAAGTGAAAGGAAACAAATATAAGGACATTATGTCTTCTTTAGCTTAAATTAACGCAAAATTTAAAAGCAATTTATAGATTCTTTGGAACATTTAATTAAAATACATTTTATTAACCCTTCCCATGTTTTTTCTTTGAATCTACTCTTCACATTCACATGTTGGATCCAAAGTGTTGTAAAGCATATTAAATATATATATTTTAAAGAAATACGTACAAATCTTCTTCAATCCATGCAAAATATCTTCAAGTGTTGTGTTATCTTTATGTATTTTGTCGCATCGATGCTTTGGTTATGAAAACTTATAACTATCTTCAAAGTTAAGAATCATTGAGAATGATAACATGACATATATGTTTAACAATAATATAATGGGGGAAATTCTCTTTTGTAAGAACATGGGTCAAATAATTTTGCATAAAGTAAACAATTGTTGGAATGTGTCTATATATATATATATCAATTATACTATTTACTTATATTTTGAATAACATATGAATCAAAATGAAATATTGTGATAAAATAATATTTAATTTAATTTATTTGTGTGAGATTTTATAAATTGAATTCAACAAACATCAAATTTAATAGTTGAATTGGTTAATTTCGTATTATATATGTAAAGATTATATTTTGTGATAAAAATAGTAAAAGGAAAAGGTTGGACAGAGTGCCCATAAACGCAATTACACTGAAATATATTATAATAGTGAATTGAAGAGGTTCTGGACATAGAATATGACAATAATGTAATGATTCTGAGGCATGCATGGGAGATCAAAGTTCTATAAAAGAATCATTTGGAAGTAAAACTATTTTATTTGTTGACTCCTTCAAAAAGGTTTGCTAGGGTTTATTAACCACACATTCAAAAAGTTAGCAGATTAGATCCCATATAATGGAGACTACTAGAGGAAAATCCACATTCAGTCAGCTCATGAATCAACAAATTAATTCCCATAACTTGTGGTCAATTTTAAGTTCAAAGTTATAGTATTTGTCCTATTTATGTTTTTCGTGCGTGAGCTTTAATTAAATTATCTTTTATCAGGTTCTGTTTATCTACAAAGAATGCACTTTTATACGATACAATGTTTGAGTGCTTTGAGTTTGGTTGGCATTGATTTTACGAGAATTGATCCGTGAAAAGCTTGGAAAACCAGTTTGACAGCATTGCATATAGGTTCATATGAATGCACAATTACTGCAAGGTAATAAAAACACTTCTCTACTCACTTACACACTACACATTATTCATTTCAGAAAATTTCATCAACAATATAGTAATTTTTTTGAAAAATATAATTTCCAGAAACTCTAAAAGCAGTTAACTCTTTAACATTCGTTTTAAATAAACTTCTCTATATCTTCGTTTTAAGCGTTATGTTATATCTAGCTAAAAATCTTACAATATTTGTAGCTTTTGTTATCACATATTTCATTTAATTTTTCATCTCTCCTTTACAATGAAAAAAAAAAAAAAAACTCAAATTTTGTCTTGTTTCGGAAACCACTTTTCTAATAACCAATGTCACTGAATGAAGGATCCTTCCCACGTAATTGGGTTGAAAAGACGTAATCAATTATTTAATTGTATTATATCACCGGTAAATTGTGGGACTCATTGAGTTTAGGGTTCTATTGATGTTGCCAAAAGAAGAAAGACACTTTACATGGTAATCTTGTAGAAATAAAACTCTGTAAAAACTGCATGAAAGTGATTCCTCATTTTCTATTCCTTTCATGTAAAATAATGATTGGCCAATTATTTTTCTATTTTATTGTTTACTATAATCTCTTATGAATTTATACTTATTATAATGTTAATGTTTTATTTTAAAGGATATCAAAGACTTGGTGTGTAAGTTTGATTGGAATGCAAAAATAATACACTAATTTATTTCTTAATATTATAATAATCCATGAAATTCATCCTTAAAATTAATTAAAAATAATTAAGTCTTTAAAATCAAGATTTATTTCTTTCACCATGATTAAATTATTGATAATTTCTAATTTTATGTATCGTTTTATATTGATGGATGATGTATAATTTATTATGTTATTAATCTTACAAATTTATCTATCAAACTATTTTTAAAAATCAAATGAGAGATTTGTTCAAATATAAAATATAATATCATTAGAATAACTTGTATGAATTCAACCTTTTAGGGAAGTTTTGTTGAATAGATAATGTTTCATTAAAATATAATTCATATTATTTTAATCATAGGAATTTGGATGAAAGTATTATATTTGTTTCATCTATAAATAGTTAAACATTCTCACTCACTATAAGCCTACCTACTTTAAAACAAGACTTCTCTTCTTTGTAGTGTGAGAAGGTCTAATGAAAGAAATTATGCAACAAGAAGACTTACACTAGTACAAAAATGAGCTTTTACGTCAGGTATTTAGGGCTTTTTATATCGTATTTAAGTTCGACGTTAAAGTGGGAGACGTAAATTTACGTCGGACCCTTTTGCCCGACGTAGATTTACGTCAGTTATCAAGATCCGACATAGATTTACACTAAACAGACGTAAAAACCTTTTCAATTAAAAAAAAAAAACAAAAAATTTACGTCGCATATACCAATATGCAACGTAAATTTACTATTTTTTTTTAATTGGGTTTATTTATTCTGTTTTACAACTAAAACCTGCAAATATTACAACCAGACAGTCCAGATGTTCAGTTTTCTTTAGCTAGTAAATTAAAAATATAATATTATATAATTCAAACTACATAATAAAACAATATAATACAAACATACAAACTAAAAAATCTATTACAAACTAAGCTACCTATACAAACTAAGCTACCTATACAAACTAAACTAAACTACATAATACACACAAAATAATATGAACAAGAACTTAAAAAATAATGTACTAGAATTGTTGAACAAAAAATTTTGCCCATTGTTCTCTAATTTCGTAATCTCGGATTTCGGTAATGGAGATGGATCTTGAAATACCCGAAACATGAATTTGACTCTTGTAAGCATGCAACATGAATAAAGTTAAATAAACTTAACTAATGTTAAAAGTAATTACCTCCAGTCCAAGAATCAATTAAACCCGCACAAACTATGACTCTCATCCAATACATTACATAGTAACCACATTCAAACGAGTCAGTTTGCTTATTACACTCGAAATGATGAAAAAAACATAATATTATTTTCAAAATTGAAATACAAACAATAATTATGGTATTCACTTATATAAATAAGTTTCTAACCTTAGGATAAATGAACTGCAAAGTCTTTGTTCTAGGTTTTCCACTTAGAACATTAGTTCCGATACACGATTCTAAGTGAAAAAAAGTCATATATTATTCAATATGTATTCACAATTTAAAAACATAATTAATGAATAAAAGATAAAGTTATCCTTGTAATAAGCTTTTCATTTCTTGACTCGGTTTCCGATGTAATGAACAAAACCACACCACGAGTGTAATCACGTGGCATGATTACAATTAACTCGCCAATGAGACCTACATTGTATGACATAAAAATTAGTTACAAAAATATAAATTAAAATACAAATTAAAATACTAACCCTTCAATGTATGGAGCCAAATATATATGTCTTCTTGAGTCACTCATCCATGTTTGCATATATTGTTGGATTCCAACCTTTGTATTTCTAGATTTTTGGATGGATTGAGGCTCAAATTGTCAAGGTACCTAAAACAATTAATTGTCAAGGTACCTAAAACAATTAATTATAAGTTGAATATAATTATTATAATCTTAGAAACATAAATGAAAATGACTTACATTGCCCACAATTGTATGATGGAAATGTTTAACATGCAATTTCCCCAACAATTTCTAAAGCATCGAGCAAGGAAATGTACAATGGAACACTGGAATTGTCAATTCCAAACACTCTAACATCCCATTGTATCCGACACGGTCTCTTCCTCAACCGTGGTAATACTAGCTAACAACATAGAGATGGGATCATCATCACATTCCGTCAGATCCTCATCAATAATAGGTTGTTTTTTATGCTTAGCACGACGCAAGTCCTCCTAAACAAATGATAACAATTAATTAAACATTTATATAATTATAATACTAGAAAAGAGTAAATAGACAATATGTATATATGTATATATATATATATATATATATATATATATTACCTTGGTCTCGTGCTGATAGTGGCATAACCAAACGTCTTGGCCAAGCCAAGAATGTCCCGCTTGCCTGCCCCACTAATTGAATCTCTTCATTAGGAAAAGGCACTGGAGCATTAGCATCATGAACTTCATCAACTACTACTCGTGTCCGATCTCGGTCGTAGAGGTACACCATGGATGGTTAAGCCTGTAATATCCTAAATTTTGCAATCAATTATATAAATAAATTTTGTAAGTTATAAATATGTACCGAATATTATGTAGAGTTATTATAAAAATAAAACATGATTTTTATAGTAATTTTGTCTTAAGAAAATTATATAATAAAATCCAAGGTTAATATTGTGTCAAATAATAACTTAATAATAATTCTTAATAATAAAATTAAATAAATGAATAAATAAATATTTAGAAAAAAAAATCACGAAAAGAGAGAAATGGTATTCGGGGACCGTAGTTTTAGATCAAGTCAATAAAACCTTTGAATTAAGTCGGTGAAATAAGGCGGTGGAGAATAAAATTAAAGAAAATTCGAGAAGGACTATAAGTCGGTAAGATAAGTGTATAAATAGGAAGAAATTTGAAAACTTACTTACACAAAAACATACAATTCTTGTCACTTACAAATCCAACAGAGAGGCACCAGAATTCTGAGAAGAAGAATTCGAGAGAAAGGAGGAAAGGGGAGCATAAGAAATTAAGAGAATAATAAGATTTTGAAGGAGCCAGGTATGGGTTAGACGTTTAGTTTTATTCATACGAATGTCTGTACTTGGAGATTACTATTCATCAATTGCAAAGTTTGAAATATTGTTGAAATTCTTTCAATTAAGGATGAATTAGATAATAAAATTGTTGTTTTTAACTTAAATTGAACATGTTTATGGTTTAATTTTGATTTGAAACTATTTGAGTGATTGAAACTGAGAAATTTGAAATCTGGATTTCGAAAATGGCGAACTGGATGAAAATCTGCAAAATTCGCTCAAGCGAAAAATATATCGCTTGAGCGAGGACACCTGGAAAATTTGGGATTCTCGGGTTCTTTATCGCTCAAGCGAAAATTACATCGCTTGAGCGACGAAGGGTCATGTCTCGCTCAAGCGACCGGTGTACTCGCTTGAGCGACGAAAGCTTCAAACAAAGGGGACTTTCGGGTCATGCCTCGCTCAAGCGACCGATGTACTCGCTTGAGCGACGAAGTCTTCAAACAAAGGGGACTCTCGGGTTCCATCTCGCTCAAGCGACCGGTGTACTCGCTTGAGCGAGCGAAGGAAGAAGAAAGGACTAGGTGGGAATTTTTGCAAAAGATCAAGGGTAAAATAGTCATTTCACATATTAGGGACATAAATGAAATTTTGAAAAAGGTTAAGGGTATAATCGAGATAAAGTCAAACAGTATATTACCCCCTCTTTATTTACTAGGAAAACGACTCAATAAACGTTAGAATTTGAGGATAGTGCCTTCATCAAAGTTATAGATTATTATCTTATCTTTCCCAACACAATTGGAATCATCTTAAAATGAGGTCTAGAACTCAAGATATGGACAAAACACTAAACCCTATGAAATAAATTATTAATAAAAATTGTCTTGCTTAAAACAACTATGAATTGTAATTAAAATTTTGAATATATGAAGGAGATGTTTTTAAGTACTTAATTGATGATAGATTGTTTTGTTTCATACGAGACATAAACATAGTGCTTGAAATGTTTTTTGGAAGTCACAGAAAAGTTTTTTTAAAGAAAAGTATTTGGAAATTTCTCTTAAGTTACTACCAAGAACGGTTGGTAGGAATAATGATGTGCAAAATAGAATTTTAAAAATTTTTCTGTGAGTCAATTTACTATCAAGAGCATCTGGTAGTGGAATATGACTATGAAAATGGCTGGCCAAATGAGACAGAGAATGAATTATTAAGAATTGAGCTACCAGAATCTCTGATAGTAAATGGGGGAGTAGAATAGGTAAGACAGGACCTCTGGTCTATGGGGATGGACCTCTCGGTCTAGGGAGTGTTTGGGCATGGACAATTCCATAAGTGGTCGAGTCTTTATTTGATTACGTGTCGTGGTAGCTGCTGGGTGCACCGACACTCGACTACTGTCTACTTGTTAGCGTTTAATGGGACATTGCTGAATCACTAGGACAGGGTGATGTTAAGCTCCGGTTCCACTAAACACTCAAATGAGTCTCCATGGAGCACTGAGTCAAAAATAAAATTTTTATTTTGAGTCAAAAGCATGATTTTAAAGTTTTACGTTTGGAGTCACATGTGCATATCATAAACATATTGCATGATAAAATTGTAGATTATTCATGATTTGTACTATATTCTCTATTATGATTCCCTGATTTATTTATTTGTTTCTCATAATTAATTTTTAAATTAAATTATATATGGTTGTATATTTATTAGAAGGGATGTTTTATTGGTTGATTTTATCGTATAAATATTTGCTTTATTTGTTGTGGATAAAATTAAATGTCTAACCCCATAAATATTTCAATCCCAGATGTTGGTGACGTATGATGCGGGAATACATAATCCAAGAGATAGATGTCGGATGCAAAAATCCAGAGCTTAGGTTGGGAATTGTATAACATATAAGTATAACTTTATGACTTGTAATATTTTGAAAACTTTGTATTAGAACTTGTTACTTGAATTAATATAAAACTTTACCTAAATTAATTGTTCACTTGGTATATTTTCTATTAACCTTCTATGAATATTGAAAATATTACTAACTTAAATAATAAATTAGGATTAATAAATGTAATCAGTAAGGGGGGTTACAAAGCCACCCTCAAAAACTCGACCAACAGCCACTAGACGCGGGGGGTCATCTTCAACATATAACTCACATTGGTGTGATGCATCGATCCGAGTATATTCTCCTAAAGGATCAACGATAGTAGCAACACAACTCCCTTTAGTGCTTGACTCGAACAATATCATGTTCAATTGTTTGAGGTGTTCCTTGAGTTTGTTCTTGAGAGCGGCGAGAGATTCAATTTTCTCATCAAACTCTTGCTTGCAAGGACTTGCCTTATTTGATTTAACTTTTCTTCAAACTGCATCTCCATTTTATGCAAGGCCTCCTGGCTGCAAGAGTCAGCGAGTGGTCCTTCGTGATGTTGGACCAATGTAATCACGAAGGCCCCGGGTTCCACCGGCACCACGCACACGTCCCGAGTAATCTGGTTTTCCTATGGCTGTCGCCAATATATCTTGTCGACCATGAGGAATAAATGATCCTTGGCTGATGCCGCTCAACTAAATCATCCTACAACACATTAACAATAATTAAGTCATACACTAACTTTCAAATTAGAATCAATTCAAATTGACATTATAACTTACGATTTTACGAGCAATGATTCGTGCGGACTCGGAAGTCATTTGTCCATCGGATTTTGTCCGGGTTGCCTTCCACATCTGATAGCGAGGGGTGGAGATGCAAGGTCGGTAGAATCAACTCCTGGCGACTCTTCTCTGGATTTCATGAGACGTTGCTCCAATAATGCATACCCTCCTCGTGACAATACATGGGGTGCATCATTCAACCTCCGACGTTGTTGGGCGGCTTGTCTTTTATCCTGCCAAGAGGGTCCATTCGGCTGGCACAAAACTGTAACCAATCCTCCTCACTAATTTGATACTTTATACAGGGAGATTCATCTCGAAACTTTCCAAATACATACTCCCGTGTCAAGAAAGTCTTAAAGTCCCTCCATCTAATGGCAATGGAGGATAAAATCTTCTTCCTGATCACCTCAGTCTTAGGAACATCAAAATTTTCATGTGAAATGACCAATAAATGTTAAATTCAATTAATAATGATATATAAAGTATTCAACAAATATAGAAATACCTGAACATCCTGCCACATGAGGTTCTTCTCGGTTTCCTCTACATCATCCCAAGATGGAGTAGTAATCGGAACATGGTGTCGAGCTAGTAGTCCCAAATAGCTCTTAAACTTAGCGATATTTGGGCCGGATGCCTTACCGGAACGTGGATCAACTTCAACTTGAGTTTTCTCTCTAGCTACCCTCCTTCTTTGTCAACCCCTTTAACCAGAGTGACAGATCTACCTTTATCACCACTTTCGCTCCCGCCACTCGCCACTACCACTACCGAGTACCAGCTGTGGAATCCGACATATCCTGAAAAACAAAACAATATGAAGTCAACATACTTTATAAGTTTGAATAAAAAGAACTAGAAAATGTGAAGATAAACACCTATTATGTTGGTATGTTTTCCCATATCCCTTCATCATGATCACTTCGAATTGCATGTATGTCATCAACTTCATTGTCAACTATGTCATCAAATGGTCTACTTGAAAATGAAGGTGTTTCATGTATATCTAGAGACTCATCTTCATGAATTCCGTGCATGCTTCTTCCTTCTAGGACAATTGACCATCTCTCATTACATGGATCCTTGACATAAAATATTTGTCTCGCTTGATATGCCAAAATAAAAGGTTCATCCTTATACCCAACTTTACTCAAATCAACCAAAGTAAATCCTAGGTCATCTGTTCGTACACCCGTATTCCCTTCAACCCATTTACACTTGAAGACAGGCACCCTAAAAGTAACATAATCAATTTCCCATATCTCTTGTATGACCCCAAAATAACTCATAGAAGGCTGTGATAGGATTTTTGTCTTTAGAACTAGAAAAATGCATAGATTCAGCTTGAATTGTGACCCCACTATTTTGTACTCTACCTTTATCATCTTCTATTTTTGAGTAGAAACAATAGTTATTAATGTCATACCCACCAAATGTAATGACATCACTATTAAGCCCACGAGCAAGTCTCAAAAGTGTTTCGAAGCATTAATCTCAACATATACCCTTTTTTAAACCAAGAAAGGAAACTTTTGTTATGTTCATTCAATACCCATTTTTCATTCATTCGTGGATGTGTTGCCTTTATTTCGAGTTATGTGTTGTGATATGTAAGGGATTACTTCATCGGTGTTGTTCAATATGTATAAATGTGCTTGGTCAACTTCTTTCAGACTAACATTTTTAATCTTCAAATTTTGAGTACCCTTACCTTCACATCTTCCATCATGTCTCATCTTAGGAATACCTATTGGTTCCGATTTTGACATGTATCCTTGACAAAACTCAATGACTTCTTCGCAATGTACCTTTCCACAATAGAAGCTTCGGCCTGTACTTGATTCTTCACATATCCTTTTAAGATCTTCATGTATCTCTCAACAGGATACATCAATCTAAGAAAAATTGGACCACATAACCGAATTTCCCTTACCAAATGGACTATCAAATGCACCATGATATCAAAAAATGAAGGGGGAAAATACATTTCTAAGCTGGCACACTATTACAATTGCTTCATTTTCTAATTCATCTAACTTTTTTGGATCAATTACCTTTTTACAAATGGCGTTGAAAAACAAACATAACCGAGTAATAGCAATTCTAACAGAAGTTGGTAAGATGTTTCGAATAGCCACTGGTAAAAGTTGTTGCATCAACACATGACAATCATGAGACTTTAAACCAACTAATTTCAACTCTTGCATAGACACAAGACTCTTAACATTTGAGGAGTATCCTTGTGGCACTTTGACCTCACGTAAACACTCACAAAAGCTTCTCTTTTCTTTCTTTGATAGAGTATGACAAGTCTGGAGGTAAGTAAGTGCGTTTTCCAAGCGATTGTGGATGTAATTCGAACGTATACCCATGTCTGTCAAATCTTGTCTTGCTTTTATTCCATCTTTTGTCTTTCCTTTTATGTTAAGCAATGTCCCAATTATACTATCACAAACATTTTTTTCAACATGCATCACATCTATACGAGTGTCTAACTTCCAACTTACACCAATAAGGAAGATTGAAGAATATAGATTGTTTCTTCCAAATGTTTTTCTCAGTGAATTTCTTTTGGGTCTTTCCAAACACAATATTAATATTTTTCACTTGCTCATATACTTGTTCACCATTGCGTGAGTACTTGATGCAACTGCATTCTCCCGACATCCATTAAATGCTTTTTTCATTTTACGATATGGATGATTAGCAATTAAAAACTTTCTATGCCTATTGTACGCAGTTTTTTGTCCATGTTTCAATTGGATATAACTTGTGTCTTCTTGACATATAGGACACGCTAAATGACCTTTCACACTATAATCGCTCAAATTACCATATGCTTGGAAAATCATTTATAGTACAAAATAACATTGCACGCAACTCGAAATTCACTTCGTGATATGAATCAAATACATCCACTCCTGTTTCCCACAACATTTTCAAATCATCAATTAAAGGACTAAGATATACATCTATGTCATTTCCTGGTTGTCGAGGTCCCGAAATCATCATAGATAACATCATATATTTTCTCTTCATGCATAACCAAGGAGGCAAATTGTAAATGATCAACATAACCGACCATGAACTATGTTTACTACTTAAATTTCCATAAGGATTCATCCCATCCGTAGCTAATCCAATTCTCAAGTTTCTTGGCTCTGCACCAAATTCGGAAAGGTTTCATCAATCCTTTTCCATTGTGGAGAATCATTTGGATGTCGAAGAAGATTGTCACATTTTCTACCATTTGCATGCCATGTCAAGTTTCTTGCATCTTCTTTTATGGCAAATAATCTTTTAAACCTAGGTATAATTGGCAAATACCATAACACCTTAGCAGGGGGACCATCTACTTCTTCCTCACCACTACTTTCCTCAACTTTGTTTTTGAACCTCGACAAACCACATGTCGGACACATCTTTAATTTAGCAAAATCATTTACGTACAATATACAATCATTAGGACATGCATGTATTTTCTTGTACTCTAAACCCATTGGACATAATATCTTCTTTGCCTCATAGTTACGAATAGGTAATGTATTATCTTCGGGAAGCATCTCCTTCAACAACTCCAATAATTCGAGTGAAACTTTTATCAGTCCATCCATTTCTTGCTTTTAAAGTAAACAATTTTAAAGTTGCTTGATAATCTTGTAAAATTACATCCTATGTACAATTGTTGCGCAAAATCAGATTTCAAAGAATCATATAGATGTGCTTTCATAAAATTTTCTTCACCAATATCACGTATCATATCCTCTAGATTATCATCCATCCCTTCATCAAAATTGTCCGTAGTTGACACGAGTTGGGATGTCTAATATTTCTTCATGCTATGTCCATATTGTATAACTCTTAATAATACCATAAACAAACAAGTGATCACGTATATCCTCAAGTTTATGACGAATTTGATTCAAACAACGAACACATGGACAATAATATGTCCCTTTCATAGCTTTTCCATTTTCACTAGCAAATTTCAAAAATTCCTCAACTCCCTTTTCGTACTCTTCACTAATACGACGTGCATTCATCCAACTTCGATTCATATTATGTTATAAAGTTTCGTCACTCCTAGAGATTTAAAAATTATATGTAAAAAAATTAATATACAAACAACAAAGCACGTTCCAACAACAATGGAGTGTGTAAACCGAATGCACTCAAACAAATAAACAAATAATTACATTCCAATAACAATCCAGTGGAGACATTCATACTATAACGTGATTGAGATCCCCAAAAACAATCACGGATTCAATGTAAACATATAGCAATGACATAGAACACTAACCTCGAGTGTAGATGAAAACTGATTTCAAACTCGAATCCAATCAGGGAGAAAGATCAAGTTCGTCAAATGACACGATAATGTAGATGCTTTTCACTGTAAAACTGCTCGAAAATGATGTGCAGAGGTAGCTGTTGTCGTCGTTCTCGTCGTCGTTCTCAAAAACCCTGGTTGCGCAAGACGAGGAAGTGGGTCTGGAGGGAAATAAAATAGAATTTTTACGTCGCGCATCCCAGCACGCGACGTAAAAAGCCATCTTTTACGTCGCACCTGGAGGGCGCGACGTAAAAGATGGCCTTTTACGTCGCGCCTCCCAGGTGCGACGTAAAAGAGGCTTTTTACGTCGCATACTGGGATGTGCGACGTAAAATTTTTGTCTCATATTTACAAAATTGCCACCGCGTTTTATTTACGTCGAATATACATGCATGCGACGACAATTGGGTGACGTAAAAGCCCTATTCTGCACTAGTGTTACAATCCTTATGGCCATTATTTGAAGACATGAACTCAACTCTTGATCAAAGTGCTGAGTCTTATGACTTCACCATGTATGACCATGTTAGTGATTGTGACCCTTACAAATTTACTATGGATGACCATGTTAGTGATTATGGATTCAATACTCTATTAACCACTTTAGAGGATTCCACTTCTGAAATTTGTTTCATCCCCTTTTCTTCCTCTCCCTTCTTATTCTCCAATGATCATATTCATATCCAATACCCAATCATTGAAGAAACCATGCAACTTCCATCACTCATGGAATTGGATGATTTTGGTTTCATCTTGGATATCCAAATGGTTAGTGTTGAAGGTCATGGATGCCAAGGAGAGAGTGAAGGGAACTTCTCCCCTTCACAAAATTTGTCAGGTAAGGTGGAAAATGCTCGGAGTCCTACTCTATCTGTGGGGTCTGAGTTGTCCACAAATAAAACATCACCATTGACTTTACCCCAACAAAACATGGAGATTGAAAACCAAATGGGCCTTCAACACTTGTTGGAGGCCTATGGAGAAGCCTTGGAGCAAGGACAAAAATCACTAGCAGAAGTGATTTTAAGGTGCATGAGCCAAAAAGCTAGTCCACTAGGTGAGTCTCTAGAGCGCCTTGTATTCTACTTGTCTCAGGGGATAACCAATCATGGAGACTATTTCAAAGGAGAGGCCTTCAAGAACTTGAAGGTTGCTTTGAGGACACTTTATCAAGGACTCCCAATTGGAAAAATTGCTCACTTTGCAGCTGTTTCGACAATTTTAGAAGCCATGCCACAAGATTGTTCTGGTATACACTTAGTGGACTTTTATATTGGAGATGGGGTTCAATGGGCTCCAATAATTGAGGCTATTGCACACATGAACAAAACATTAAAATTGACATCAATTGAATGGGGTAGTGAGGATATTGAATGCGTTTCTAGTCCATCAAAATTTGAGGAAACTAAAAGGCAACTCTATGAGTATGCGAAATCCTATGGTTTAAAGTTGAAGGTAGAGGAGAAAGGAGTGGAGGAACTTGTTGCTGATGTTAAGAAAATTAACAAAATGGGTGGGAGGGGTGAGTTTTTGGCTTTCAATTTAATGATCGACCTTCCACATATGGGAAAAGTAAGGAGCAGAAGACAGGCCTTAGAGTTTCTGAGGTTAGCTAATGATTTGATTAACACTTCCAGCAGCAGTGGAATTATAACTTTTGGGGATGGAGGTGCTTATGAGAAAGTGAAAAACAGCTTCAGTTTTAGGTCATTCTTTGAAGGATATATAGTGCATTATCAAGCCTTGTTAGAATCAATTGAATCATATTTTCCAACTGATTTCCCAGAAGCAAAAATTGCCATGGAGCAATTGTTTTTGCAACCTTTTATGTCCTCTCTCGATTGGTTAAACATGGGAAGAGATGCACATGGGTAGCCATGTGGAGGTAAAGATTAACTTAAAGGGTTGCCAACTCAGCAGAAATATTTTGATGGAAATCAGGGAAGTATTAAGAGGAAGTAAAGATTTATATCATGCCAGGATTCAAGGACAAAATAACAACCAACTAGTTTTAGATTACAAAGGAATTCAATTATTAAGATTTTCAACTTGGAAAAATTAAAGCTACAATGTCAAAGAGTAAGAGGGTACAAATGTATTATACCAATCGTATAATCATTTATTTGCAGAGAGATTTTCTTTTATTATTATATCCTTCCACTTTGATCTGAAAATAGAAATTGGATGAGAGTTTTTCTTTTTGGATTAGATTTTGACATTTTTATTAATAATAAAAACAAATTTTACATAATAGATAAAAATTAAAAATAAATTAGAGTCTAAATAAGGAAAACAACTAAAAGAGTAAAAATAATGAGTTCTTTCAATTTAATGTAAAACATTGATATATTTGCGTGTTTAATTTACCTTTTTTTTAAATAACTATTTAGTTCTTATAATATTTTCTTTTAAAGAAATCTAATATGTTTAATAATTTTTAAAATTTATGAAATTATTTATTTTAACGATAGAAATCATAAGTAATATGATAAAAAGAATTAGATCTAACATAAAATACGTAAAACATGACAAAAGAAAGCGACATGAAATAAATTATAATTATCTTATTATATAAATCTATCCAACTTTGTTTCGTGAATATAAGATTATTTGTTTTTCGTTGTTTTGTTTGTATCTTGTTTCTGAATATATAATAAGTTTTTCCAACTGTTTATATTTGTTTATTTATGAATAAAATATATCATACAAGTCCTTCAAATTTTAGTAAAAATTTATCAAGATCTCTGTATTTTAAGATATGGAAATTTAGGGCATTATATATATTTTTATATTAGTGAATTTCATCGTTTCATAGAAGTTAAAGATATTAGGTCGTGAGATTAAATTTACCATTTATAATAAAAAAATAAAAGAAGATAACTTTTTTTTTTTTGAAAATATAAAACTTAAGATTAATTTTGAACGAAAACTGATAGATTTATTATTATTATTATTATTTAAATATAGCATGGCTAATGAAGTGTTTCCCTCCTTGAGAAGGAAAAGTGCAAAATTCAAACCCTTTCACAGGAAAAGAGTTGAGAAACTCCAACGAACCAATATTCAATTTTCAATTCCAATTTTGTCTCTGAAGAGAAGGGGGAAAGGGTTTTGCAGAGTGATGGCGGAACCTGCGAGAAACATGGAGGTGGAGAAGCTGATCTCCTACACCGATGACCTCGTTAAGGTATTGATGGAACCGCGCGACCTCAACAACCTCACCTATTCTCTCCAACAAAACCTCTCCCTTTCTTCCTCTGTCCACTCCCACCTTCACCACGTTCGCTCCTCCCTCCAAGGTTTGTTGCAATACGGTTTTTTTCTTCGTCAATTATGTTACCCTTTTCATTTGTTTCTTGAGCAATATTGTGGTAGTGGATGGTAAAAGTTAAAAATGCCGTTGGATATGAAAGAAAGTTTCTGGTGATTTGAGTGGAACTGGATTCTGTGTATGCTAATTGCTAACTATTACAAGGATTTTAAATTGCAATTGTGGTTTCATTGTGTTCCTTGATATTGTGAGTGGACAGATGTGGCCACAATCGTGGTTGTCGACTCCCAAAAACCTTAACTTTGCTAGAAATTATAGTACTTATTGAGTTGTTCTTATCACTGTTGTCTGCTGTGTGTGGATCTTCTTGATTGTGCTATGCTGTTGACTGTGCTTGTATGAATCAGATTATGAGAAAAAAGTGGATGCATGCAAGCAGAAAATAGAGGAAGCTAGATCTGAGACTGCTGCTGATGCAGACCTGGACCTTCTGCAGAGAGAACTGGAGGAAGAACTTGAAAAAGAACGCTTGTTGAAAGAAGAGTTTAGATAAGTCTCTAGTCATTTTTGTCTTTTCAATTGTATGCTTGTTTTGGATTATTAGATTTCTAGCTTGATGTGTCTGACAGTCTATTTCTCATCAGCACAGCCATCAGCGACGAGTTTAATGATCTAGAACAGCAATGGATTTCTGTCCAAGAGCAAAAGAAGAGCTTACAGAAAATTGAGAAAACTAAACTAAGGACACAGTAAGTAAATAACAGAACTTGAATCTAAGATAGTAAAGCTGCCGCATACGTATGATTGATTTGTTATTCATGTTTTCTTCCATGTTGGAATCTCTCAATTGCTATAAACTAATGATGTTTGATTTTAGCTTATTTTACTTAAAGTGGATTATAAATGCGTTCCCCTCTTCTTTTTCAGGATGATACTTTCAATGTATGCTTCTGTGACAAATATTGTGCCTAACTTGGATGAGCAGTCCAAAATTTCAGGCTGTATCCTTTATATGAATTTACTATTTTCTGCCCCTTAATCTGTTTCTTCTGGTATTCTATATGTGATATAATCTGTTGATCCTGTTCTTCAAAAAAAGTAAAAATTGGTTGCTCCTTAACCCTCGTTTGCAGATATTGTGGAAAAGGATAAAGATGCTGTTGAGAAGTTTGACTATGATACCTCTAAGATGACTACTCTTGATATATGTAATGATATTTGGAAAGTAATATGTGAGTGATGCATGTCAAGCACATAGGTTGAACCTTGCAATGATGTATTATTTGTTAATTTTGAGTGCATCTTTGCGGTTCAACAATTCACTCATTGGTGTAAGAATTCAATGTCTTAATTAATTATGAATGAAAATCTTGCAATGTCTTAATTTTCTCACTGGATTGCCAGGCAAAGGTGCTACTCATCCAAAATGATGAATCTGTTTCTCCCGTAGCTTCAGTTTTCACTTCAGTTTGTAGATTTTGTGGTCTAGTTGATACTACATTTTTCTACTTTTATCAGTTGGTCTCAGCAAATATGGAATTAATACTTGCAAATGGTAGGATATGGTCTCGTGTGGCTTTATATTGATAGGGTGGGATTGCTACAGGGAATACCTCTTTGAGAAGCTACTATGAAAATTGATATTGGGCTAGCAGGCCATGCTTTACCTAGCAAACATAACATTCAGGTAAGGTGTTGCTTCACAACTAATAAAAATAAAATTACTGGGCAAATAAGTTAAAGACTAAAGTCATAACATAGTTTAGCTATTTGTCGTATTCAGAAGTCATAAGAAGCATTGGGGGGGGGGGGTAAGAAGATATGAACACAGGGGCAAGAGCTTGGCTTCAAGAAACAGGATTGTAGAACATTCTTGACAACGTGCGACCCATGTGGCCCCAACATTGATCTTTGCATTTGTATTATTTTTTTAATAATCTTTGTTCATCCATTGTTACATTTATCGCTTTTGTACCAAAATGTAAACTACCATGCAAATAAAAATTTTAAAAATATATATTTTGTTTTTTTTTTATATTAAAAAAGTAAATTATTTATTCTGTTTAGCTAAATTTAAAAAGTAAATACCCCATTTTTAATGAAAAAGGGCTAACATTCATTATGGATATATGATGTTTTTAAGTTTTAATTTAAAAGTATTGACGGAGAGAGAGGGGGCTAAAGACAGTGGTGGGAGAGAGGACCTAAACCTGTGACATTTTGATTTTATCTTCAATTGCAAGGATGCCTTAAAGTTTACGAGTATCATCCAGAAGCAGCTTTTATTCTTTTATAATAACTTATAATCAAAGTTTTAGAGTGTATTTTAAGATAATTAATTTCGTTTAGAGGAAAGAAAACATTTACAGTAAAAATATGTAAAAAC
The DNA here is from genome assembly GCA_963425845.1 of Sphenostylis stenocarpa. Classification (NCBI taxonomy): domain Eukaryota; kingdom Viridiplantae; phylum Streptophyta; class Magnoliopsida; order Fabales; family Fabaceae; genus Sphenostylis; species Sphenostylis stenocarpa. Next base: position 10,151,854 of record OY731398.1, read on the forward strand.
CAAATAAAAAAAATATTATAATATAATTACAAACTATATACTTTTGTGTTAACAAAAACAGCTTTTTGAAAAAATTATAATTTATTGACTAAATTTTATCTTATCCACTACATATCTAATTTATTTTTTCATAAAAATAGTTGAAATTCCAAGTTTTTTTTTTCAAAAGGGTCTAATTGTCATTTTCTAATTGAACATAATGATGAAAAATCAGTGCTTTCTGTATTATGGTTATCAATGTTAATTTGTATCTAGCATATGCAGCTTTCATTGTGTGGCAGGTCTGAGAGGTTTGCAATAATTTACTATCAGACATGTATTCTAACGTGCTCAACTTGTGTAGAAAGATATATTGGAAGAGAATGACATAAGGCATAACATAAAAAGTAAGTTATTCCACAAGGTTCTGTGCTTTGTCTGAAGAGCTTTCACCAAAATGTTCTTCTTCTCGCGTTTATAAAACCATGGTTAGCGAATATACACACACCACTTCATAATTTAATTGTACTCCATCCACTCCTAATGAAGGTTGCATTGCATACTGGTGGAACAGGAGTGCCTCTATAAGCCTCACAAACATAGCGTGTAAAATTTTCATATTCCTGAATTAATGCAAATGATAACAGTCCTTAGTCTTTATTTATGAGTATCATCATAAGAATATGTAAAATGTACTACTGATATCAGAGTGGTGACACAAAGATTAGTCAAACAACAGACATGTACAATATTTTCTAGATGAAGAGAAAAGTGAAAGAAAGAACAAACCTTTCCAATTGATTGATTGTTTACCATCACCAAAGGAAGAAATTCGTTGGGTGGGTAAAAAATAGCAGTTTCATTGATATATTTTTGTCCAATCTGCATAACAATTAAAGTTTTATGTTAAAGATCATAAATCACAGTTCATAAAGTACAAAATCAATTACATACAAGGTTGTATTTATGAGGATAATACAGCATATGTAAGTTTTCATATAATTATAATTAGGTTCCACTATGATACGATTAACAATAATTTTTTATTTTATTGACTTCACTAATAAACTAAAAAAGAAAATCCTTGCTATAAGGTTTTGCTAATTATAGTTATATGAATGTACAGTAAAATAACCTCTGTTCCATTTCCTCTGATATAGCAGTTCAGAACAGGTTCCTCAGGCAAGTCCAATTGGCTGAAACAGTCTTGCCAATTCTTGTGCCTTCCCTCAATTGCCAGAAACTCAAAGCAGTAGATTAGAGCATAATGTTTGCTCTGCACAAAAATTGATTGTAGATATCAGAGGTTTTTTATTAAGAATTTAAGTTGGCCCCTTCTGAGAGCAAGTTGCTTGGTTCTATAAAGCACTGGGAAAGACACATCACACTTACCACATCATTCCAAACGTTGAGGGCACAAGCTTCCAATGAATTTAGCTCACATTCATCTGGTCCATTCTGCAATTTATAACGGAATTACAAGTTTAATTTGGAAGATAATCATCATATATACCACATTAGTCATCTCACTGTACAGACATTTCTCTCTTTACTCATCTTATCATTATTATAAAACAAAATTGTACACCCTTTTTGTAGAAACATGATTTCTGTTTTTCAAATATTCTCCACTGTTATAGTTTGTGCATGTATGACACATCTCTTCAGATGGGAAAATTGAGCTAAAATGTTGTTAGCAACCGAATAATATTAAACCCCTTTTTCCCCAATTGAGCTATTGGAGTGAAAAAAAAAAAAAAACATATAAGCCAAAGTCCTATAGCAACTTGGATAAAATACTTTACTATTTTTAATGTTTGATTATTTATTATTTATTAGATCAGAAATGCACGACTCTACATTTTCAATCGCCAAACTCAGAAGCAATAAGCTAACTCCCTGAACTTTATCTTAGATCCTTTATCTTGCTACCACCCTTTAAAGCAACCAAATTGATATCAGAATCAGTTGTCAGTGACAGAAAATTCAATGATGCTAATTGCATAATCTTTTAATGCCTTGCATGGCATGGCATGTCATCAAATCAACAAACCTTTATCTTAATCCTATTACAGCGCAATCTTACATAATCAAACTTCTAATTCTTTCAAGCATAACAAAGATAACAGGAATAGAATAAAACCTGACATATTATGGATTGGTTGGTCTTATCAACATATGCATTGGCCCAAGGAACTAGTTGGAGGTTGATAATGTTGATGAGATCGCTGTGGAAAATTTCCTCCAGATTCTTAACAATGAAAGTTGCAGAAGGTTGGCTTAGGCTTGCATAGTAGACGGAAAGATTAACTTTCTGAAAAGCAAAGTGTGTAACTTCAGCACTATCAGCATGTAAACCAGCAGGGTAATAAAAAGCACCATCAGATTTATTGATGAAAAGGAAAGGGAGTAATGTTAGTGCAGAGAAGATGGCTTGTTTAGGAGAAACCATTTTTTCTTTCAGGGTGTGCAAAACTAGGAGGACTTTCCCTGCTGGGTTTCTGGTTCTGGCTGTAATGAATACTGCACTGACTCTAATAAATAGGCCATTCAAGTATTCATAAAGCAAAATATATTTCTTGGATTTAGAATATCAATGAGACAGATTGATCTGAACTAAAAGTATCAAAATTTTCTTAATTACTAAAAAACATAATGTAATCTAGTTTCTATATTTATAAAAAGTGATGTAACTTCAGTTTTTATCAGAACTAAGAATATATATCTTCTCTCTTAAAAATTAAGAACTAAAAACATATTAAATATTTATAATGAATAAAATATAATCTATTGGGTTAAATTCAAATTCTAAAATTTGATAAAAGATTAAAAAAATGTTTATAACGTGAAAGAAAGAGTATGTGTAGAAAAAAGAGGTAGTGATTGACTTAGGGTACCTATTAGTGGTTTGTAATTGTTAGTACATTGAGTTTATTTGTTTGTATACGGCTTTAGGTTAACCTCAACTCAATGTAACATGCATGGTTTTTGTTGCCATCGATTGATTAATCAATTGCTAGGTCTATAATCCTCTTCTCTGTTTAAAAAATGATCAAATTGATTTTTTTTTAATCAAATCATTTCATTCAAATTTTTAAATAAATACCAACTACATAATCAAATTGAACTAAATCACGTATTGTTTTTAAATATAATATTATATATTTATATTAATTATTTTTTAATAGCTATAAAAGAATTAAAATTTTACTATTTTATTTACTAAATATATTCATCAACGTGATAATATAATTTTTAAGTATAAAGTTATATAATTTATTTATGAATGATAGAAATTAAAATTATAAATGTTACAATAATTATATAAAAAATTCAATAACATGTTTTATTAATTCCAAGGTTGTTTGTGACGTGATAACCACTTGGAAAAGTGATTGAGTATGATAATTTGTTTTTAATGAAATTATGATTTTTACCAAAATCGGAAAAAAATAGAGTGCTGTTTAAAAGTGGGATTGTTGCGTGTTTGTATTTGGGGCATATCCTCTCCTTTTCAACTCTCAAACCTTTCACTTTCCTTTTCTTTGACTTCTCTTCTTAAATTATCCAATCAAATAAATTATTTTATATACCAAAGTTTTTTTTTTAAATATCACCTTTACGGATTAACTTATTCTTTTTAGGTTTATTCATAAATACAAATATTTTAAATCAAAATAGTAGATAATGGATTAAGCTTTCATTCAGTAATGAATTAATAATTTTAATTCTTCAATCCTTTATAATTTATCTGCTTGAATCTATTAATTTGACGGATATGCATTGATCTGACACTTTTTAAAAAATATTATATATTAAAATTAAATTAAAAAATTATAATTACAAATATTATTAAAATATATAAATATATTATAATATTAAAATTAAAATTATAAATATTAATTAATTAAACTTAAATTATTTATTATAATTAAGTATTTTAATATATAAATATTATTTTTTAAAATTATTAAAAACATTAATTAATAAATAAAAATTTAAAAAGCATTCCTAAAGATATAGTTTAAAAAATATATATATATATATATATATATATAAAAGTTATTGTAACATAAAAACTAATATATATATATATATATATATATAATTCACTTACTTAAATAATAAAAAAAATATTTTATTTAATTTTTATTGATTTAGTAACTTAAAATAATAATTTATTTATTAATTAGATAAAAAATCAATCTTTAACTCCTAATTTCAAAATACTTGTTAAATACTCATGTTATTAAATTAAAATAAATAATCTATGCGTCGAAGTCATTCTTAATTTACAAAACATTACAAATTCCAATAAACACATGAAAATCTTTATTAATAGTACTTATAAAAAACCATTGGTTTTTAATTTTTAGTAACAATTCATTTTACCTTATAAGTTTGAGGTTTTCTACATTTTTTTCTTTAAAATACTTCATAAATTTTTATTTTATTATTTTTAAATAAGATAAATTTTATTATATTAGAAAATATTTTAATCATTGCACAAATAAAACTAATGAAATTATGATAATTTTTTTCATGGGTTCTATTTATTTTAAATTTGATTAAAAATTGAAGATATTATTACGATTAATAGTAAAAATTATATTGATTGAGATTAAACAATATGATTAAATAATTTGTCTATTAAAAGTTACAAGAGTTTGAAATTAACTTGAAAATTATAAATATTAAAATTGATTTAAAAATATCATTTACATTTATGAGTCATTTCAATAAATAATCTCACCAATCAAACGTGTATAATGTTAGCGTCAAAGTAACAAAAAAACAAAGAATTAGGCATCACCAAGACCGAAGATCTAACGTATCCATTTAAAATATTATCAATAAACAACTTTACTAATTAAAATATAAAAAACAAAGAATTGTAGATTATTTAAAAGAGAAGGGCTAATATTAAAAAGAATAAAAAAAATTACAAATAAAAAAGATACCAAAATTTTCTTTAACTTACAATTAATTATTAATATAAATTATTTTTCATAGCCATACAATCTCACTCACTCTTATTTATTAATTTATATATATTTTTTATAGACACACACTCTTACATTGCAGTTTTAATTAACAATAAAAAGCTGTGTGGGAATACGATGAGGGTGGCTACAATGTCCAAGGACAAATTTATGCCACCGACTTCATTTGCAGAGTGAATAGCTGCGAAATACGTGTCATGAATCTTACACTGCTTTTAATGTCCTATAAATATCATTATCCTGTGTCTACTCATTTTCATTTCCTTAGACTCAGAGGGGATCAAGAGAACCACTTTCCAAACCATAGTTCATAAGTGATAAATGGAAGACGGTGGAACAAATGATGAGAGCTTGGTTGAGGGATCTAAAAGGGTAGAAGAAAAGGTAGAAGAAGGGGTTGAGAAGGTGAAAGAAGAGGATGTTGGAAAAAAAGACAATGATGGTGGTGGTCTTATCAACAACTTCATTTCCTCTTTCATCACACCCTTGAGTCCAAGCATTGGAAAATCCTCTCAGGATGAAGGTGCTGCTGCTGCTGCTGATGATGATGATGATGATGGAGAAAAGGAAAGGGGTGATGGCTGTGAAGAGGGAGGAGGAGGGGTCATCAGAAAAATGGTTTCTAATTTTTTCCATCAAAGTGAAGGTGAAAGGAGGTTGGAAAGTGAAGAGGAGGAAAACATGGCTGCTGATAAAGTCAAACGATTGAAGACAGAAAATGGAGGCATCATTCATAACATTGCTTCTCACTTGTCTGCTTCAGTCCCAGGTAAACAATCCAAAACTATATCTATCATTCTAGCATTGTTATATTCTAGCATTGTTAAATAATAGTTTTTTTTTTTTTTTATGTTTATTTAACCAATCCTGCTCATTTTAGATCACTTTATTTAAAATAAAGTGATGCTCATCCAAATCGAAGGGTTTGTGCTTTGATTGATCTCATCTGATAAGTATCTTCTTAGTTACTGATTTACTTCATACTATTTCTTATGAATGTAATGCTTTAATTGCAGTCCATGAAAAGTTCAAGATATATATTAAAACAACAGCAATAAAAACTGAGTTACGAGTATTATTAGAGAATAGAAGGTAGATTATTGATGGTGAATATTCTGCTTTTTTATTTTTGATTTTGATTTTCATGGCCTTGTTTGAAGCAGATGGTGCAGTTCCTACAGCAGACGAGGCCACTATTTTAATTAACTCTCTTGTTCGCGACTAAGAAGAAAAATTCTGCAACTTAGGGTGCACCAAATTGGATTCATTTGCATTGCAGCGTGCATGTATTTATTCAGTGTTTCTTTTCTTCTTCTTTTTTCCTCAGATTTTGTTATGTTAACATTGTAGTTCTTGTTTACCGTGGAGTGCTTCAAAATTGCAATTGTGGAAGATTAATAATCACTATTTGGTCACTTTTTTTTTATCAGTGAAAAGTTTGAACTTTGGAACTAAAATGGGAATTTTAAATTATAAAAGCTAAAAACAAAAGTTTTTGCAATTATAAAAAACAACCAAGTAATTAATTTGTAAATAAAAATCTACAATTTTCTTTTTGAAAGAGAAACTAATTCCAAAATTTTTTAAAACAGCAATATAAAAAATAAAAAATATTTTGCAATGTTGTTGTCATGATACTGTTAGCTGGTCTAAGCCGACATGTGTACAGTATGTTCGCAGTTGGAGCTGCCAAATCATGTTAGAGTAATACTATTTCTTCTTCTTTTGTTTTTTAGACCCATAAAAAAGCTTTCTGGCTATAAATTTATTTGAAAAGTACTACAAATAGATTAGATAAAAAAATTCGATTAAATTAAATTACTTTTTACTTAGTTCAATATTTTACTTAAATTAGAATTAAATTTATTAATAAAACTTAAATTTTAAAATATAGATATATTTTTTCATTTTTGTATTTTAAAATGAGCTAACATAGTCTGTTGATTAAACATAAAGACGGACCTAAAACAAGTCGAAAAAGAAAAAGATGAAAACCCAAACGAGAAAGAAAATGCAACATATCTTTGCTTCTCCATGAGCAGATCAGCTACCCCATCCACCTGAGAGATTTGAACCTTTGGCCTCCATGGTGTTCGTAGGCAAAATCAAGCTGAGGGACAACCCTTTGAAGGAAATTATCCACTACATGCCAATACAAAACCCTCCACCTCTTCAAGAACATAAGGGGAATGATAAATATTCCCAAGCCAAAAATAAATCCCAACTCCACACTTATGAAGTTTAACTCAATTGAACCATGCATTTCATATACTGGTGTTGGAGGTGAATCTCCCCCTCTACCATTGCTGCAAGCTTTCATGGGTGGCCCACATAATCCTTCATTGCCTCTAAAAGAACTTGCTTCAAATGTGAGCATTTGACCACCTGTTGGGATCTTTCCCAACAAATGATTATACGAGAGATTCAAGCATGCTAGAAAGTTTAAGTTCACAATCGCAGGAGGGATTTCTCCCCTCAGATTGTTATTTGATAAGTCCATGGCTTCAAGATTCACTAAATTTCCAATTGATGAGGGGATATAGCTTGAGAAAGCATTATGTGACAAGTTAAGAATATGCAGTGCTCTCAAAGTAGCAAGTTCTAGAGGTATTGGACCTTGAAAATGGTTGGAGGAGAGATCCAAGGAAGTGAAGGTTGTGGGAATTTTGATCCACTTCATTTGATTTGCTTTGTACACTATTGTAACTGAATCCAAATAGCGACCACCAAATTGGTTAGAAGTGACATAATAAGCAAATATGTGGTCAGCCACAGTATAAGGTTCAGTTGCCAACAATTTGTACAATTTTATAACAAGAAACTTGTTGATAACCGAGAACAAATTATTATAACGCATGTTGTCATGATTATCAAACATGTCAAAAAATAAAGTCCCGTACTCTTCATGGGATTCAGTCTGATTTCCCACCATTTTTGTCCAGCTTTTCAATAACGCTCCAGGTAGTATACCTGTGAAGTTATTGTTGGCTAAATCCACAATATGAACCATCTCCCAATTGGTAGTGCTGTGTGGGCATGAAATGGGACCACTGAGATTATTTGACCTCAAAATTAGCACTCTTAGGGTGGAAATGTTTCTTAAAAAACATGGAAATTTGTCACTAAAATGATTGTTTCCAAGATTTAAGACTTGTAGACTCTGACAGTTGGCTAGAGAATTTGGGATAACACCACCCAAGAGATTTTCATTGAGATTAAGGAACCTTAAATTACATGAACTTGAAATGGTATCAGAAATAGAACCCTGGAGTTTGTTTCCTGCAAGATTTAGTACCCTGAGAGTACTATTCCTCGTCATCAAACACATGGGAATGAAGTCGTTGAAGCTGTTGTAGGAAAGATCAAGCAACCGAAGATAAGAAAAATTACAAAAGGCTTCAGGTATTTTTCCTTCAAAGCTGTTATTTGAAAGTGAGAGAAAGTAAACAAAAGGCATATACTTGTCCAAGTCAAGTGGCGCAGTGCTGAATTTATTGTTTGAGTAATCCAAATGGACAGCATATTTTGTATAAGTAGGAATTGATCCAAGAAGTTGATTGGAATGAAGATCAAGGATGTATAGATTGGAATTCAGATTATCAAAGGGTCCTTCCATAGTTGTCAGAAAATTGTTTGAAAGATTTAGATAAACTAGAGTGTCAAATCTCCAAATCCAATTAGGTATTATTCCATGAATCCGATTGTTGGATAGGTCTAAAGCATGCAATTGGGGATGGTTTCTCAAGAACCCTGGAAATTCTCCCAAATTGCAAGAACCCAACAATAAATATTTCATGCTGGGAAAGGATGAAATGCCATCATCATCATCATCAATGAAAGTCATATCAATTGACAATTTGTTGTGTGAAAGACCTAAGGTATGTAAACTTTGCAGCCTCTGGATCATATGAAGTGCTATGGTGCCATTGAATTGATTCGCAGAAAGTTGTAGGAAACGAAGTCCTTCAAGATGAAAGATAGATACAGGAATAGGGCCCTGCAAGCTGTTGCTGCTCAAATCAATGAACTGTAATTTAGAGGAAGAAACATTTGAGAATTCATCTAATGGACCGTAAAATCCATTATGAGAAAGTGTAAGTTCTTGCAAAGATGGAAGAGTAAAAAGTGACACAGGAAATTTTCCATTGAGAGAATTATCTCCTAAATTGATAATGAGGAGATTTTCAAGTCCCTCAAAATGAGCAGTAGCAATGGTTCCTGTCAAATTATTGTGCAAGAGAGATAAATATCTGAGATTTTTTGCCATGTTGAAAGAGGGGAGTGAACCGCTAAACTTGTTATAAGACAAGTCCAAGTAAACAAGTTGACTGAGTTCTGACATTGAAATCGGGAGTGTTTCAATAAATTGGCAGTTAGATAGATCTAACATAGACAACTGCTTTAGATTGGAAATAGAACCTGGCAATTTCCCTGAGAAATTTGTATTACTAAGATTCATGGTGTGAAGAACTGCATCTTCTTGGAAGTTTGGCAAAACTCCATTAAGATCCTTGTTGGTCGATATATCAAGAACGTTTAGAGTTTGTATTTGAAAGATACCCTCTGGAAAATTACCACTCAACCTGCAACTGCTAAGCTCCAAAACATTCAAATTGGAGAAATTTGCAAAAAATTCTGGCACAGGGCTGGAGATACTATTTAGATTCAGTCGAATGACTGAGAGTCCCTGAAGCATTGCAAATGAAGAATCAATTGGCCCTAAGATATCGCATGATGACATGCTCAACACTTTTAGCTTTTGAAGAGAAGATAAAGCATGACACCACTCCTTTCCCCGAGCAGATACTCTTACACCATCAAGATATAGGTCTGTGAGTTTTGTAAGGTTCTGCAAGAACATGCTGATATTTGGTCTCTGGAGTTTGAAAAAATGTTGTGAGGCTAGTGATGTAGACAAGTCAAGTGCTGTCAAATTTGTCAGGTGAGAAATCTGAACAGGAATCTGTCCATGAAATCCAGCCTTTGACAAATTCAAAGACCTCAAATTCTTGAGCTTTTCAAACTTCAAAGGAATGGAAGAGTTGAAATCATTGTAAGCCAGATTCAGATTCAGCAAATATTCCAGCTTAAAGAGACTGGAATTATTTAGACCTCCAGAAATATACTCCTCACTCAAGTCAAGACCAATTACATGGCCCATGCTACATGTTACTCCACTCCATTGACAGCAATTACTACTTTGGTTCCAGTGAGCCAATTTTTTGGAAGTGGCAGAGTTGAATACAAGATTTTTCTTTAATTGGACTAACAAGAATTGCTCATGGTCAAGACATTGGCATGTTACTACATGGATGTTGATATTCAAGTATACCAAGCACAAGGGTATGAAGATGTTAAAGAAGATTTGGTGGATTCTCATTGGAGATAACTATTAGAACCAACTCGATTACTGGCAGGTAAGGAGATTGAGGATGGTATAGACTTGATATTCGAAGTTTGAACATCCACACTCCTTTTATAGACATTATTCAAAAACTCGCGAGTCGATTCCAAATATTTTATACATTTTCCTTCTTAATCTAGATGTTTTTTAACAACAAAATTATGACAAACGAGAGATTATAATTGGATGTGAGAATAACAGTTGACTAAATAATCTTTTATATAATCATGACACAAACGTGGAAGTTCTTTACATGACTACTTTCATCATTCTTTTAATTTTTATGCATTTACGTGAAGAAGACGATCATCAAATTAAATGCCACTTCTCCTTTCTCTTCCATATAAAACTAAACTTGGAAGCACTGGTCCAAAGAACAAATATAGTCTATAGAGTGATGTATCAATTATGTATAAATTCGAGCTAGTAGTAAACAAAGACATTGCGTTGCTTTTGCTATTGCTGGTGAAACAAGTTAACAAGAATGTAGCATGGAAAATATACCAGGTTGAATTAGGTAAAAAAATTAATGTAAAACTATTTTGTAATTAGTCTTTTAAATAACATATACATTTATTATGCAGTAAAAGACTTGGACTTTTATAAATACCAGACTTAATATTGTACAATAAAGTAAATGAATATAATATTGTACAGTAAAGTAAATGAATATATGATCGGCATAATAAATTTAATATAGAATAATAAGAAAACATTTAGTGTTTTTTTGGGTAGAACGACTTTTGAAATAAACCAAGTATGATATTTTTAATCAACTAAGTTTTTGCGAAATTTATATTTGATTTATTCTAAAAATAACTTAACCTGGGTTGAACTTAATTAATATATTTGTTAGGTCATAAATTTGCTTAAAAATAGTGTAATATTAAAAATAAATTAGAAATATTTCTGGAAAAAAAAAATACATAGTAAATAAAAGAGATGAAACTTCATTTCTGTGTCAGAAGACTGGGTCAATTTTCACCTCCAAACCCAATGACTCAGGTCAACTTCAATTTCTCAGTTTCATATGTTGACGTGTTCAAAGTGAGAAGATACTCGTTTTTCTCCCTCAATACTTTAATCTTCTACTTCCATCAATTTGAATATTGTTATTTAAGAATTTTAATCCCTGTCAATAGATGAGAAGTTATTATCATATGTTTTTAAAATAATTATTAATTTTATACTTCATTTATATTCCAACACAAATATCAAGTTATCATGAAGCAATTTTGTTTCTCGTTATTTCTATTATATTAGTGTGAGTGTTATATGTTCTGAAGTTATTCCAATTAAACAACGCTAATGTTGACGTACGTATGGAAATTTTAGGTTTTTGATTCAAACAAGGCAAAAGTGTAGAAGGAGAATATAAATAACCTCGGAGGTTAGAAATGTAGAATAAAAACAGAAATAACATGACAACTAACGTTAGAAACACAAACAACAACAGGGTATCGTATATGATACGATGAAGCACTAAGTCTACTAAGAAATGTTGATGGGTGTAATATATTAGTAGGTTTCTTATAACCCTATAATTTTAATATTTTCTTTCCGCATCTTCTTTCCTTCACAAGAATTTAATTCCCAAATAGTCTTTTACGTCTCAATAAAAGAAAATAAAAACATTAAGAAATGAAGGAAAGAAAACAAAGAATATTAAATATTTTACATTCATTTGATTATTCTCGAATCTGCGTTTAGTTTGAATTTAGTTACATAAATTCTAGCAGCACTCAAGATGTGAGTTTTCTTGAAAATCTACTTAGTGTACAAATAACCTACTACACTAACACACAGTGTGGAAAACAATTAGAATAATATTACCTAACATGATTTCTAAAAGAGTAAAAAAAGCATGAAAAAACTTTTCCTAAAGAGTTTTTTCATTCAACTTCGCTCGATAATACCATAATTAGTTTTTTTTTAACAGTGGTAATTGTCAAGAAAATTTGAGTAAAATGTTAAAAAATGAAAATATTTGTTTGTAACAGCTTGAATTTTTTTATTATTCCAAATTTGATCTCATCCAATTTATGTTCATGTATTTTGTTTCTAGATAAAAATAAAAATACAAATAAATAAAAAAACTTAAGATTAAGGTTGAATTTTATCCAACAATAGGAATATGATGAGTAGATGAATAAAAACATAAAGATGGGTCAAGAACGAGGTTTAAGGATAAATTGTTGAATAGGAATGGTATATTTTGAATTAGATGTTTTTGCATTTGTTTATATATATCTTTATAATTATAAAATTTTTTATATTTAATATAACAGAGAATTCTCTTTAACTTAATTGTGAAAATTAAGTCTTACATTTGAACTGTTAATTCAAAGTGATGGGTTTTTTATTATTATTTATCATTTGGTCATGATTGTGATATTCTTTATTTTTCATTTAATTTTTCATAAATAATTTATTTATCCTAATACATAATTTGTTTCCTACATTGATTTATTTGATTAAATTTCTAACATTTCTAAAATTTTTATTGAGATAAATCAATTCAAATTTGTTAAATTTCAAATCCTCAATATAGACTGATAGTTTATATTTATTATAGATAAAGAAAGATCAAATTAGATTAATATTTAATATGATTTAAAAAAAAAATATATATATATATATATATATATATATATATATATATATATATATGTGTGTGTGTGTGTGTGTGTGGGGTTAAATAGAATAGAAAAGACTTATTACTGAAAAATATAATGAAAATATTTAAAGTTGATTTAATTACGTAAGTTCAATATGGAAAATGATATTTTAACATATTTTTATAAAATATAATTCAACATGTTAAAATGATATTTTAACGTATCTTATACATTCTTTTAGTATATTCATATTTTTGACATATTCTTATCTTTTGACGTGTGGAATGGATATCTTTAGGTTCAACATTGGATATTGATGATTAATATAACGATCAAATAATATATTAATAATAAATAATAAATAAATATAAAAATATAAAAATAAAAATCAAATTTATAAATATATATATTTAATAATCATTAATTAAAATTATAAATATTAATATAAATAATAAAAGTTAAAAAAGATTATTATCTCAGAAAATCAACATTATGAGATGTATGGTAAGAATTATTAGTTTGAGAGGTATAAGAAAAGTGTATACCTCTTTTTCATATTCACCCATTCTAGTCAACATTTCCAACAAGTTGCTTAAATACCATCATCTCAAACTATGAAGGAATCCTAAGAATAAGAATGGTATATTTTAAAACAAAAATTACTCCTATAAAATCTGTATGAATTTATTTATCCAAATAGATTGGTTTATTGTTTATAGGTAATTTTTCTTCTCTTTTCATAAATTTTTCTTTTTTTTTCTATCTTACTTTTCTTGTTTCTCTTGTTTCTCACTTATTCTCTTAATTGAACTGTTATATTAAAATTTAACAAAAGTACGTTAAAATAAATATTTTAAAAACAATATTGAAATTAAAAAATATTAACTAATTATTTAAAATCATAATGACAATAAATAATTTTATTTATGATGATGTAAATAATTATTTTATTATAATAAATAATTACTCATTTAATTAAAAAAATATCAAATATTTATAAATTAAATATATTTTTATTTAATAATTACATTTAGTTATAATAATTTTGATTTATGATAATTACTTATAATAGATAATTTAAAAAAATATTTATTAAAAAATATTTTAAAATAAATATTTACTTTTTTTCTTAATAATTATAATATAACACTAATATTTGTAACATCTCAAATTTAAAATATAATATTTTTTTAAAATATAATATACTAAATTATAGTTTTGTTGGATTATTTAAATATTTTTATTTTTTAATAATTTATATTATCAAATTTTTATCCTGTGTTTTTAACTGAAGAATAAGACAGAGTGAGTGAAGAAAACAAAAACTAATGAAGAGAGGAAAAAAATAAGAAAATAAATGAGAAAAGAGAGAAAAATCTATGTATTATAGACTAATTTGTTTTTTTTTATTGAATTTTGTTTATAAATCATGGTTATTCGGATTGGACGGTTCAACCGGTTAAACTGGAATTGGAGTGATAACAGGTTTGAAGCTCCTTAAAAATCAGATAAAGAATGAATCGGTCAAAAATTGGATAAATAGGTTAAAAATTGGAAAATTTGGTAAAATTGGATAAATAGGTTAAAAATCGAAAAAATTGGTGAAATCGGATCTGGTTAAGGGGTTACCCGTTTTTTTTGTAATAGTTAAATGACGTGGTTTTGTCCCCTATTTTTTTTTCTTTAGTTTAACATAGAGACATACAAACTTGAAGAGAGAAAGCTATCTTTTTGTACTCGGTATTAATATTCTTCTTTTATTACATTACGGTTTTCGTTCTTACAACTATTATCGTCACCGCCACCCACTACTTTTGATTGTTTCATTTCGGCATTGTCCTTCACTGTCGTTGTTATTTACTATTATCATCACTAGATCATTCGTGAAAATACAATAACGTATAAGAATCATAATCTCTTAATTTTGAAAATTAATTTGATAAATGACTAGTGAGTTATCATTGGATTTCATAACCATGTCTTAAAATAAAATAAAATGGATAAAATTTGAAGTTAGATGTAATGGAAGATATGATGTAATTTTCCCCCTTAATTGTTTTAAAGTGAGATGCAGTTTTTTTCCTAATTATTTTCAGTTAGTCATGGTTTTTTTCCCTAATTAGTTTCAAGTAGTTAGGTGTAGTGACACTTTTTCTTCTCTAATTATTTTGTATTCCAAGTGTTTAATCATATTTTTATTTATTTAATTTTTCTTTATATATTCTACCAATCATTCTTATTTTTATATAATATTTTTTAAATAATATTTATATTGGATTAAAATTAGTATTATATTATGATAAACCTATTTTAAATTTAATATATTATTATATTATTAAAATATATTATTTTATTAAACCTGATTTAATTCCTGATTAAATTTAGTTGAACCTTTGAACTTTAAACTCTAAATTCGTACATTTATCGATTTAATGATGAATCCAATTTCGATTTAATGATGAATCCAATTTTAAGAACCATGCTATAAATAGTAAAATGTAAGCAGGTGAATTGAACAAATAAACCTATAAAAATTCTATTTAAGTAATATTTTAAATATATATATATATATATATATATATTATTTATAATATTGATTCAACCGAATGTTTATCTAATGCCCATCTATTTTCATAAATTGACCCTTACACTCTTTCACTTCATTTTTAAGATGAGATACTTTTTCGTAAGTTATTTTTATGTATTGATTACAAAAATGCTTAAGAATTAAAAATATATTTTATTATAAAACTATTTATATAAATAATTTTTTATTTTAAATATTTTCCTTTAATTTAAAGTAACTCAAGAAATTCATAATAATAAAATTCATTTTTAAATAATTCTTACCAACCACTCATTTTAAAAATCTTAATGTTATCTCATCTTCACCTATTAAAATACTCAAACCATGTTCATAGATCATTTCATCCCTACATATAAGTTGATTTTAACTTTCTTCCATAACTTCAGTGTAAAATCGTTTTCCAATAACATTCACACTATAAAAATTTATGAAAATGAGTGATCAAACCATACAAGAATATGCACCTAATAGTAACTTTACTCTCTTTTTTTCTGTCATCAATTCCCTTAATTAAACATTCTATGTGACACTAACATGTTTATTCTTTAATTTTTGTGTTAAGAGAACCTCACTTTTCATCATTATACTCTGTATTCAATTTCTTTCCTTTCAACTTTTTTTTTCAATTCAAAAAATAAATTATTGAAAGTTATATGAAACACCAAGAATATGCACCAAAATATTCCCATCTACACTTCTCATCCAAATAAAACACACACACTAAGACAACAAGAGAAATAAGTTCAAATTCAAAGCATATATATTGGTAAGATGTCATAACAAGTGGTTGACGAGCACCTCAAAAAAATAGCTCCAGAACATGGCATGGTCTAACTTTTAAATTTCACTCACCAAAATCAAAGGATATGTTATAGCATACAAAGTGATTGAAACAGTATCCAAATGCTTCTTCAAACATTAGTAACTTTTATGGTCCTACTAAATTGTGCCAATTCAGGAACCTTGGTTTTCAATATCAAAACACTTCGGATGTTAAGTCTCTTCCATGGCATAATAATAATAACTCTTTATTTTTCTTTAAAAAAATTATCTGAATTCAATCTCAACAACTTTTTAAGATAAGAACAGACCTTTATGTTTAAAACTTAAAAGAATTACTTGGAGATTTTTGTTTGACAGAATCATATTGTTTTTCGAGGAATCGTAGTCCAAGAAATATTATTCATGAGTATAGTTAAAAAAAAATTGGTTACATCTGACTATTCAAATAAATATTTTTTAAAATTCAAAATAATTTTTATGAGTAAAAAGAATATTTATTCTGGTGCATAAAGAAAAGAGTAGAGAGAAAGTGCAAATACAAACAGAAAGACCTTGAAGATAAACCAACCAACCGTTTCAAAAGGGGACCACACTCCACCGCTTTGCTTATAGATGCAATTAGATTGAGAATATTTAGTGAGTTGAATAAGTAGGGGAGGCAAAATCCAAATCAATTTCCTCCAACTCATTATTTATATACTGTTGACCTGCATTATGTGTCATAAACTCAAAACATCCAACTACTGTACCACCAAATGCTTGGTGAGTTGGTATGATATGATCTTGGAGTATTTCTCCTTTTGCCACTGTCAAAATCAATTTAAAATATGTGCTTTTCTGATAAAATTTAATAAGAACAGTTAATATTAGAGGAGTGACAGAGGTATGTTTCTGATAATGTTTCAGACACAATATCAATCTACAATAACTTGTTTTTCTGATAGATTAAAAAAGTTCTATAATATAAGCATGAATATCTTTACTTCTAGACAGTTGAAATATTGTAACAGTTTGGATGGGATAATCAAGCAATTGTTTGGAATACTTTAAGCAAGATAGAAGACTCAAGAAGTACACAAAAGGCCTTGTCTTCTATTTTGTTGCTTTCTTATATGGCAGGATTCATCCTGTTGTTTTGCTAGAAATCATTGCATTAGTTTTTCAAGGGCATACTTTACACGTATAAAATGGAGGGTGCAAGGAAGAGAAAGCTAGCTATCTGCTCCAGAAAATGGGGAACTGGAAGGCTTGGAGGTACTTCAAGAGGATATCTATCTACCCAATTAAGATTATCCTTCTTAAAGTGACTTCAAACTTCAGGTTCAAATCAGAAGGTAAGACTACTTCACCAATGGTTCAGTTAACTTCTCTTTTATCACTTCTTTTATTTGTGGTGTTGAATACAGGGCGGGGAAATGGACTTCTTAGTCTTTATAAAGATATGGAGTCTTGTGGGGAATATGCAGATATCCAAGTCATGTGGAAGATGATTGAATCTTCCTCTCCTCAGAATGCATGCCACAAGAAAAGGGTCAATAGGTCTTCGTATTGTGTGGTTTGTTTCAGGCCAACTTGAACTGTTTTCGGGTGGTCATTGGAATGATTCTACTTTATTCTTGGTGGATGAGTCCACAGGTTTGATTAAAGTATCAGAAGTAGTAGGTGTATAAGAGAAGGGGAATCAAATTTTTCTTCATGTTCCATTCCTTCAACCTCTACTCTTTCCCTCACATCATTAATTTTATTTCCGAGGGAAGTAAAAGTGAACGATTAGAGTTTTAATTTTCTTGTAGTCTATATTTCAAAAGTACAGATTTGCGTTTAAGTTTGTAAATACAAGTTCGATTTAACTTTATTTTGCAAACTTTTTAGTTTTAAAAAAAATCACAAGGTTGCTTTCGTTTGAAACTTATGCACGAATTACAAAACAGGAAACCAAAACATGTCAGCAAATTAAGTTTGGCAAGACAAATATAGTACAATCCAGCTGAACTGAACAGAAAGCAAACATAGCCCTAAGCATTAACATCTATTTCCATCAGAAAAAAATGAAGCTCCTCCTACGTAAAAGAAGCAGAAATCACATGAACTACGCATTCTGATCGGGAATGCGAGCCACATATCTCAAATTAATATAGGTGTGTTGTCAATATCCATATTGGCCAATTTCCATTTATGCATCATTTTCTTCTGAAAAACTTATACAGATTTATGCTTATTTTAAACAATAATAAACTCAACTTAAGTCATTTAATGTAAAGGTATAAGTAAGAACAGTAAATGCTCTTCATACTTCTTGTTGACAGGTAGCCTTCACTTTTACCTTTGGGACCTTTTCCTTTCCTCAGGCAGAGGAAATTTTTACTCTTCCTCTGTTTATAGAGGATATTTCACTCGCATTTCCTTCATTTTTTTCTTTACAAAGCCTTTCCTAAATCTACTTGCATAAATTTAGCCACGGGAGCCATACTAAAAAGTGAAAATTTAGGACCAGTTGGTGAAACAAATTGTTCAATAATCAATATCAAACTTCAAACCATCTGTTAGAGGCTGTTACAATAAGAATCACGCACCTTCTATTCAATTAGAGGATTCTTTTTTTAACATAAATTTGTTACTTGTTTATATCATTTCTCATCATCATTAAGTTAAAAGACAAAATCCGAATCATGTTTTCACTATCTTGTATTACGCAGTATGAAGATTATGAAAATTTTCAAACCATGAGAGTGTTGCCCATTTAAGCACAAGTAACCATTCACATGTTTACCGGAGAGGGACGATAAATAAGCAAAAGTATCAAATGTGATTGCATAATGCGCCTTCAACCAGATATTACAACACTCCTAGTTCTTCTTAGACCTCGGTACATTCGAAAAACATTAAAATACTGCTTCTAAACTAGAAAACAACCCAGATTTTAAGAGAAGAGCACATGTAAATGAAGACTAATAAAGACTATTCAAGATCAAGCAGCATGTCCATCATGAAGAAGACTTTGATCAAAGTGCCAAACACCTGCAAGCCATATAACATAAATTTAATCATAAGCCATAGGCATTAGGAGGAAAGTACCCTACTACTGCTGGAAAGGTACACATAGGCAAAACCAATGTAAGAAACAATGATAGCTAAACATACCGTGACCCTTTCCAACCCTTCTCAGTTGAGACACATAATCTGATATCTTCTTAATTGCTTCAACCTGTTGAAAAGAAAGAGACATGTTTTAAGAAACGCATTGGTAATATAAGCAGAGATGCAGTCTCAACTTGCAAAGTGAAGTTCAGTGTTAACTGCATAGATGCACATGTATTGCCTTTCACTTTCTCTTAGCGTGTGTAAGATGTTTTTCTCATTTTTGGTACGGGGTACATTCAACACAATAGCATGGTGTTGATTTGATTTGCAAGGAATTGTAAAATATATTAAAGGTTAAGGCTTGGAAAAACCATACATCTCTAAATTTTTCTCTCCTTTATTTGTCCATTTCTTTCCTTTTCCTTATATATCTATCTATCTATCTATCTATATATATATATATATATATATATATATATATATATATATATATATATATATATATATATATATATATATTGTAAATTGCCGAAATTTCTATGAATCTACAACC
Organism: Sphenostylis stenocarpa; assembly: GCA_963425845.1. NCBI lineage: Eukaryota > Viridiplantae > Streptophyta > Magnoliopsida > Fabales > Fabaceae > Sphenostylis > Sphenostylis stenocarpa. Next base: position 10,171,862 of record OY731398.1, read on the forward strand.
ACTCTATAGTTTAGATGAGTTGCACCTGTTCTGACAGAAACTCGCTTTCAATGAAATCTGCCATTTGAGGGTCATTGTTGCGATCTGCCACCTATTAGTCACAAATCCTCAACTGATTAGCCTTAATTAACTACTATAGATCAAATAATTTGTTAGTACCTGGGAAAAAAAAGAAGAGAAAAACAAATTCGCAACCAAAAGCAGAAAAGTAAAGATGCATTACACCGTGCACATTCCGAAGTTTCTCATTCACTAACTTCTCCAAAGACAAAGCTAATTCCATTGCTGAACAAAGCAATAGAGGAAAATCAGCATATATATTGATTTGACAAAATATGAGAAACCACAACGCACATCTTCAGGACTAAACAGAGTCATTCTATAATAGAAAAAAAATGCTGGGATTGACAATATAGATGAGGTTGAGAATTGAAACAGTAATTAAAAAAGTGAGCTCACCATACAATGCATCCCCCTTTTCGACATGCTCAAATTCTGAGGGGACATTCTTGATGGGGTGAAGAACAACTCTTCCACCACGAGTGTTCTAAACAATTTAACAAGAACCATATATATCAGTAAAATGTCATTGTAACTTTAGAGAAGTTACTTTTAGCTGCATGATTAGGAGTTAACAGTTAACTATAAAGTTAATTTAACCTGATATTTCATAAGCTTTTCAGCATGCTCTCTTTCTTCTTCACTAGATTCCTTGAAGAACCTGTTTTCAATAATAACAGCACATGAGAATGAACACCCGTTTGAGAAATGGAAGAAACACTAGGAGAAAGGAGGCATAAGGGATTTTATGCAAGTTACTTGGCAAATCCTTTGAGAGCCACGTTGTCCCTGTCAAAGTATGCAAACAAGGAGTGGTACACATAGGAAGCATTGTATTCCACACTGTGACACACATTGAAGTAGAAAAACTCTTAGCCGAGGACCAACAAGGCTATTAGATGCAATAAAAGAAAAAAATATATAAATGTTCACTTTTCACTAAGTAATAATCTGTTTTAAGCCTCTCAAACTTTGATCAAATTAGTTTTATAATTCTCATAATCTAAAAACGATGGTTTTGGTCTTGGCATTCTGAAATATTGATTGGATCTTAGATCTTCTACTTCATTTTTAAGTAATTAGGGACAAGATCCACCACATCTCAGAAATGCTATGCTAAAACCAAAACCACAAATTTTATTATGCAAAAGCTAAAATCAATTCGTAAAAAACTTAACAGCACAGTTTTTTTTTTTTTTTTTAATTTCAGTATGTCATCTGTACTCATAGAACAAAATCCAAAATATATAAAAAAAAATCAGATTACATACTCCACCCATATCCTCACAATCAAAACTCACATAATAAAACCCCAAAAGCAGAAACCGAATAATTGTTAAATGGTTAATACTTTTAAGACATTAATGATTATCAGACATGTACCTATAGTGATCACTTTATATATAGGTACAAGGAAAAGCACTTTCTCGAGTTCAATCAATAATAATGCAAAATACTAACTTTAGACGAGCAGATATAAAAAATAATTACTAGATCTGCTTATATTAACAAAAGCACAGACTGTAAGAGCTTTTAGCTTCTTTTTTCTTTTTTCAATAATAATTTGACACCTTTTCAATCTGTTTAAACAAATCTTTTTAAACAGGACACAGAAAACACAGTGACAAATTCATAATTAAAAACTGAACAGATAACAAAACAGAAAATAAAAACAAAAGTAAATACTCCAAAATTAACAGAACAAAAAAAAATTAAAATCATAGAGATGCTCACTTTATCTGCTCGTTAATTGCAGATTCACACTCATCAGCGTAGAACTGACGAGCCAACGAAACCAGAGGAGCAGTGGGAACAGCAAGCTCTTCCTTCTTAACCTCCTCAAAGGGTTCGAAGATCACCCCAGTGAGAGGCACAGTTGAGGCACAAACCGCAAGATTTCTGTTTCCGGCTTTCTTATTAAAAAAACTCAAAGAAACAGAACAAGTTGGGTTTCTCACAGCACCCCCAACACCGTCAGAGACAAACAACCCAGAAAAGGGGGAAACTTGGGAAGGAGCAAGGGCCATGAGTGCAAAATCTCAAAAAGGAAAATAAAAAAGGTTGAGAACTGAAAGGATGGAAGAAGAAGGAACAATGGCGGCTAAGAGTTGAGGCTGAGTTGTGGTGGTGAAGGTTACGTGGGACAAAGAAGGTATATGTAGGAGAAACGAGGGGTATATTGAGAATTTGGAGAGTGAGATCTGAGAATTTGAAGCGTTGGATAAGGAACAGGTGGACGGGTAGGATTGCGTGATGAAAGGGGCGTGTGGCGAGCTCGTGGTGAAAGTGTGAAAGGAGAGATAAAGGAGATATTCCTTCCACGTAAGACTTATGGCATCTTTCTATGAATGTAGGGACACGTGTTCCCTACTTTAACTCAGAAACATCTAGCAATATATTATTTAACATTTTTTTTTTGTGTGTTACTAATTATTAAAATTTATAATAGAATATGTGGTGTCCTTAAATCATAGGGTTTTAAATTTGAATTACAATGAATTTCATGTATGAAATAAGTTCAAAGGAGATATTTATTTTGTTTGCTGTCAAAATCTCTAAAGATATTTTATCATATCTAATAACATATAATAACGTTAAAATATATTATATTACTATAATTTATGAGACATTTAATATTAATTACTATAATTAAAGTATAAAAATATTTAAATTATCATAATTAAAATATATAATATTGTTTATAAATATTATCTTTTTATGAGACATTTTGTATTACTGTTATTTTTAAATAATTTATATTAAATTTTTACAATTTTTATTTTCATGGATAACTTTCATATATATTTTTATGATTTTTTTTATTTATATTGATTTGATAACTTAAAAATAATTTAATTATTTAATATAAATTTAAAATAATAGTTTAACTTTAAATTATGATCAATTTATAAAATAATTTAAATTTTAGTAAAGATTAATTCTTTAAAAAAATTTATAAATATTTTTTAAAACAAGTATCCTTAATAAAAAATGTTCTTAAATTTTTAATACCTAATTTAATTATATAGTATATTTATTATGAAATAAATTAATTATATATATACATTTCTTTTTAACATTTTCATTCAATAATTTTATTTTTATTATATTATATTTATAATCATTTGTTCATAAGTGAAGAATGATTAGTTAGAAAATATATTGATACCTTAAAAATAAAATTATTTTAAACTTTATAAAGATGAAAATATAATATCTTTTTGTACATAGTATTATAATTAGTAACCTTTAAAATATAAAAAAAAAATTATTAGTTTTGTCCTCAGAAATAAAATTCATATTTTTCATGATATATTAGAAATAAATAGTTTTACAACCACTCAAAATTATAATATCAAAATTAATGTAGGAAAATTGAATTATAAGTTTATAAGAAAATTAAAATTGTTTTAATGAAAATAAATATTAAAAGTAAATTATTAAATAAAAAATATATAATTATCTTATTTATATTAAATAAAAATATATTAATTGTATTATATCTTAAATATATGATTATCTTAAATTAAGATAATATAGGTTATCGTATTATATTAATTAATTTTTATTTTTTCATTAACTGAAACATAATTAATAAAGGACTACAAAAAAGGATGATTAGAAAATATGAGAAATGTAAACCTGACATGTTTTTACAGCAAGTAGATACATATAAATCCTATAATATATTTCTTATAACTTATAAGAATGTCTCTCTTTAGTATATTGACAGAAAATAATAATAATAATAATAATAATAATAATAATAATAATAATAATAATAATAATAATAATAATAATAATAATAATAATAATAATAATATATTTATATTTATGATTATATATTTATTGAAAAAATATTCTTATTTTAACGTATATTATTATAGTATCTGTATATATTAATAAAAATATTGATTTGTATATTATATATATATATATATATATATATATATATATTATCTTTATATTATATAATTAAAATTTTAACTGATTAAAACAATAATTTTATTTGTAATTTTTTTACATAAAAAAAGAGAGATTAAGTGGTGTAACTAATTCTTTCACACAATTCTTTCTTATTCAACTTTTTTATGTTATATAACTATTTTTTGGTTTTTTTATTTTCTATTTTAAACTATTCTATCTTTAATTTTGATAATTATTTTTATTTTTTATTTTAAACTATTCTATCTTTAATTTTGATCATTATTCTTAGGGTTAAGTATGTTTTTAGTTCTTGTATTTGATGTGAAATTGGAAATAGTTATTCTGTTAAAATTCACATAAAAATATCCCTATATTTTTTAAATTATTGGAATAAATTTATATCTTAAAGGATATTAAATATATGATGACTTGTCTAATAGAAATAATATGACTTATTCATTATTTGACACCTGTAATTATTAAAAAAAAACAAAGTTTTTCTTAAAAAAAATAGAGATTATTATTTAAAAAAAACAAAAAAATAAAATTAAAAAGTAAAAGTTTTTCTTTTCTCCTCATGCACCAAAATTCTTCATATCTCGTCACAACCATTTTTCATTCTCTCTTCTTTTTTCGTCACAGACTACCTTTCGTTCTCTCTTCTTTTCTTGTCATACACTAAAAGTCTTTTCTTTCTTCCACTTTTTCTATAAAGATTGTATGAAGTCAATGTGACTTTGAAGTTTAAGGATTTCATCCGTTGTGGTTCGACTAACAATGTGACGAGTGGTGCACAATAGCGAGTGTACTGACGGTGATATACCATAACTAAGGTTTTCATTTCCAAAAATTAAGGTAGAGAAGTTTAAATGACTGATAAATGACGGAGAAGTTTAAATTTCTTTTTAAATGTTATAAATATGGATTTAAATGACTTTTAAAAGTTTGATACCTTTTAATTTTATTTTTTTAAATAATTATACGTGTCAAATAATGAATGAGTCATACTATTTCTATTAGAAATGTCAAGCATATACTTAATGCCATTTAAAATAAGGACCTATTTCAATCATTTCAAAAATATAAGAATCATTTTTAAGTGAAAAGGAACTATTTTCAATTTTACATAATAAAAATATAAGACTAAAAACATTATTAACCCTTATTTTTATAATACTTTGTTCAATCATAGATTTTAATTATTTTTTATAATATTTATAATTTTTAATTCTATTTTTAGTATCTTAATCAATTTTTGTAATAAAAAAAAGCAGAAACAAAGTACATGTGTTTCACACTCTATACTCTTTAAAAAATATATTTCTTTAATATTTTTATTATCATACTTTATAATATATTATTATTTTTTGTCAAATATATATAATAGGATAAAAAACAAGTGTGATACTATCAGAGAGAATGTGCGATATATTTAAAAAATTAAAACATTTTAATTAGTAATATATTTATTTTGTCATTAAATATTAAATTTAGAAATATTATAAATTCTATTTTATATTAAACTGGATTTTGAAAAAAAAATATATGAAAAAAATATAGAAATTTTAATTAGATATTATAATTAAACATTATACATATATATTATATAAATATTTAAATATTGATACATAATAAATAAGATATAAATATTTGAACGCTGGTTTATTTTAATATTTCATTAATATCGTCAACATGAGACAAATATACTTTTTTTTTTATATAAATTTCTATACTGTTTCCTCTGTAAACGTAGATTTAGTTACACACAAATTATTTTTGAAAAAAAAATTGGAAGAAAATATATTTATATAAATCATTAAACTTTGTATGAATGAAATAATTATATTATTAATGATTTCATACCTGAATATTTATTATATCTTATATATATATATATATATATATATATATATATATATATATATATATATATTATAACTAAATTACTATTAAACTCAATCATAATTTAAAAATCGTTGTTTATTTTCTTATCTTTTTGAAACGTTATTAATTTTTAAAAATGATTTTAAATAAATTAAAAATAATATTGAATTCATTAAAAATATTCCAGCAATGTTTTTCTCTAAAACGTCACATCAAACAATCAAACATCACTTAATTTATAAAATTTTAAAAACATAATAGCAAAAAATAAATAAATAAATATAAGGTGAAAATATATTATTTAAATCTTAAAATTTTGTTCCAAATTTATAGTTTTATTTAACTCTAAAGGTTTAAAAGAAATGAACGGAAATTATTTTTTAACATTTTAAAAATAAAATAACAAAACATTCAGATGAGGTTGGCGTGATTCATATTATAGACAGTGAAGATGCAAAAGGAAAAGTGATTTTCATATTTAGAAAGAATACTCGTAAAATATGTTACGTAACTTCTTTTCTTTTGTGAATAACAGGCTGGAATGTATAAATTAAAATCTACGCCATATTTAGGGTTTTGTTTTCAAGACTCAAAAGATCTGTGTCTTCTAATGCATTTCATTTCAGGCATAGAGAGTGCACAACAAAACTGCATAATTTTTTCTTTTTATTAATATAAAGTGCTTCCAATAAAAAGTAATTAATCTCCACCACTTGTATATCCAGGAATGGTTACAGTTTTTGATAATTAAGTATTTTTATCCACATGTAATATCAGCGCACCAGTGGTCTAGTGGTAGAATAGTACCCTGCCACGGTACAGACCCGGGTTCGATTCCCGGCTGGTGCAGGTTTATATTTTCTTCAGTTTTGAAATTTTTTATCACATCGTTTTTATGTTTTCTTCGTAAAGTTATTTCGTAGTTCCACGACCCACGGTATAACATCCAAGATTTAGTGCACAATCATGCATGACGATTTACAATGCATGTTTTTTACCATACGTTAGTGATTCAGGCGAGATTATGTTTCTCCAAACTACGGTGGTGCAACTTGTGTGTATATGTAGTTAATATTGATGTGCAACTCTCGCTGTCTTCATTCACAAATATTCACAGTACATGATAAATGAAATTTTGTACATCGCCACCTTCCCCAAGATTTATGTTAAAGATATCCCATACAAAAAATGCGCGAATTTGAAAAACAAACTCATTACTAACTCTCATACATATAACTTTATTCAGTAAAGAAGCCAAAAATAGAATGACCTACTAGTAAATTCATTGTGGCTGTGTAAAACAATAAAATTATAATTTGTAATCACAGTATATCGACTAACAAGGTATTACATAGGATTTTTACATACTTATCAAAACTCGTACCCGGATTGATGGGGGTGACACAGCCTGATTGTACAGGGATGCACCCCTCTACTCAAACAAACCTCAACTTCACTTGATGCACACAATATACATTCACCCTCTAGTAAACATTCCACTCCCATATCCGACCTAAATTTTCTATAGCACACATAAATGAACTTCCTAACCCTATTTAACACTCCTCCTTGAAGAAAGCCCTACTTAAAATTTTTCACTTTTCACAGCTCCCAAAAGGGCATGCCTGTGTGTGTTCATTCACATGAATAATATCAAACACGTTTAAATTTCAAGCATCATATTTAATCACGTAAATAGTTTAAGTTCATTTCCACAATTGCACCTGAGAAGGGTTCTTAAGGCCTGATTCAACCACAAAGAAAGAGAACAAGTATAATGAAACATGAATTCCCATTTCCCCAGTGATCTCATAATGCCTCCTTGAGATGGAAGGTTCTAGCCATGGTCCTAGCGTGATCGTATTCATTGAGGTCAACAAGTATTTTCTTTAATCGACGAGCTAGATGACTTGTGTCACTCTCTGGTACATTTCTTCTCTCCAGAATCCTTCCAAGTGATAGCACATAAGTCAGCAGAGGCTGCAATTTGTGTCTACAATGTGAGGAAGACAGGGAAAGTATTAGACTACTGACCAAAAGTCATAACGGGAATGCCTCACATTTTACATATAATAAGATATAATAAATGACATCAAACCAGAGGTAAATGACTTCATAACCTCTAAGAAGCAACTCATAGTGGCTGTAACATCTTAAACCTACATCCTCTACTTAAACCCCCACCAATTCCATTAACCCCCCAACGTAAGTACACAATTATTCAGTACCCAATTTGTCCCCAGTGACAGTACCCAAACTGACCGTAATGTGAAATGAGTCTAAAGAACGTGCAAAATGTCTTCACAAAAGAAACAAATGTAATCAACAATTTTAAAAAGTATCATCATCATACTTTCTGTCTCCGATGACACTTGGCCCAGCCCAGACTCCAGATAGGGAAGCAATAATCCGTTCTGTTCTCGTTATGGCATCTTGAACATTTTCTGATATGATTCTTAAGTGAGGTAGAACTTTACTAAACAAAAGCTCATCTAGAGCAAGCTTCTCTAACACAGACATTGAAAACACATCCTTCCACAAGCAAATGTTTCTCAACAATCGAACAGACACACCAAACCTATATGCTGCAACTCGAGCAGCATCTGGAACAGCAACTAGTACCAGTGGACTCCATGTGGGGACCTACAGAGTACACAATGTGATAAATATATCCAAAAATGCTTAATAATTCCAAGTACCTATATAAATCCAAATATAGCTAGCAATGCAGATCATCATAAAATGAACAAAGCAGATACCTATATATACAGTGTTTTCTACCTTTTTTAAAGATAAAATAAATGCACATGTACTTCTAACTACTAAATGTAAATGTTGATTTTGGGTACATACTGTAAGATTAGCAACAGCATCAGCCAAGCGTGCTCGAATGGAAACTAGCAGATCAGCAAGAGCTTCGCTTTCATGAGAAATATGTTGCACAATCAATTTTGTAGCAGCAATGGCATTCATCGTTTCCTGTTGACTAAGCATGTCCCAGCAATGGGAAATTTCATAGTGCAGAATAGGAAGTGCAACCTTTTCCACCAAGTTTGGGACAAGTTCAAGGTCAGCATCTCCACCATCATGAACAAAATCTTTTCCATCTTCACGCAAACCATAAGTGAACAATAATTTATACCTGAATATTAAAAGAGAGAAAGAAAAATTCAATTCACTATAAATTGACGAAACATGAAAGGTAAAAGATACTCCCGTAACATGCATATATATATATATATATATATATCAAGGTTATCGAATCGAAATTTGAAACATGAATCGGTGAGTTATTTTCCCATAATTTTGTTTCAAATTGTAAGATTCAAGTACAATGAAAGAAACTTAAAATATATATATATATATATATATATATATATATATATATATATATATATATATATATATATATATATATATATATATATATATATATATATATATATATATATATATATATATAGTGTTCAATGTTAACAATATAAACTACAAATATATAGAAAAACTAAAGCAAAAGTCATACAAAACAAAAATTAGTTATATATAAGTTCGTGAGGTATTCATTTTAGAAGAATGGAAATAAAAAAAAAACAATTAAATAGCTAATTATAGATATGTGAGTGAGTAACAAAAATCAAATAGGATAAGTTCACAAGTGTTCTTTCAAATTCCTTTTCATTTAAAAATTTAAGCTCATGTGACTTTTTAAAATTTTCTTAAGAATTTGTGAAAAAGTGAAAAACATATGAATCATTGAATCAAATCATTTAAGATTCATCTTGAGATACGTAGATAGCCAAAATGTATTAAATCATAACTTCGAATAGTGAATCATAAGATTCTGATAACTATGATATATATTAATCAAGCTAAGGAATGCAGTTATAAAATAATATTTTTGAATCCCTTCCTGAAAAATTCTATATCTTAGTTTCTATTTTTTCCAACTTAGAATCTTTATGCAGATAATCTTTTATTGTATATAATATGTAGTGAACAAAAAAAAGAGAGGGGATTGAGAAATTTGATTAAACAAATTGAATTTCTTTAATTTGAACTTGTAAAAAAAAATGAAATGGAATTTTTTGAAACATTGGATGAAGTAGTCATTTATATGAAAAAAAAATTAGAATTCTTAAGTGACTCATAAAGACAACCCGTGACCCCCAATAATGCCTCTGAAAATTTTCAAGAAAGAATAGTAACAAAGTGAAGGGGGGGAATAGTTCAATACCATTTCATCTCTTGAAAGTCTATACCCTTGTGAAGTGGATCCCACCTCAGGAGTTCCAATCTCACATATGGAGAGAAGACCAGTGGAAGACTCAATGACATATAAGCATCTTTATAGCTTGATGAATACTCTTTTTTCCATTCTTCCATTCTTCTTTTGACCAAAGATAATTGACCATATTCCTCAGAAGCGTCACCAAAAATCTCATCAGCAGCCTGAAGCACTAAATCACGTTGTGACTCATATGCTTGGCTCTCACTATCACTCTCATCAGTGCTTGATTCACCCTCTATTTTATGATCATCCAATTCCATGGAAGCCAGCTTATTAGAATCAAATACTTTTGACCTCTTGCGCTGACGAGCCTCAGCCCTCATTTTCATTTGCATCCGTTTCTCAAGATTCAAATCTCTACCAAATTCATCTAATTTAACTGGCAGATCTCTTTGTTTTCTTACAGCAGCATATGCTTCCTGAGCAGCACATTTGGCAGCTTCGATATTGTTACCTTTCTTGTTTAATACTGACATTGCAGCTTTTACAGCTGCTTCTACCTCAATAATTTCATCATCATTGTTAGCTGTTCTTCTTTCAAAAATCGTTGATGCACGATCTTCATGAAGTTTCTTTATCTGCTCTTCAAGTTCCTCAATGTAAAAAGCTTTATGCTGAAGCAAAAGACAAAGGATAACTTTAGTTGCAGCCTCAATGAATGATACCATGCATAAAAGCATTCAAAAATAAGAAGACAATTAAGAGACAACTTTTAGATATCCAGGAATAAGAAAATACATATTCTTTCGACATTATTAGAAGTATTGTCATGTTTTCTAAGTGGTTATAGCATAGTGGTAAATCCCACACTGTGGAGCAGTTTTTCACCACTTTTGCAAGAAATCACAGCCATTATTCTGTACATGGGAGAAAATCTATTGATTTCAAATCCTTCATCATTTAATCCAATCAGAAACCCCATTTTAGTAACTATAAAGAAAAATATTTTATTTGATTTCTAGTATTTAGTTGCTTGAAGTCTTAAAGGATCAAACTTATTTGATTCCTTGACATTTGTTGGTACTGAAGTGTGTTTTCAAATTTTGAATTTTGATCATTAATTAATATGTCTTTAATTGTATGCAACATTTTTATTTTTCAGCAGACAATGGGGATTGGGATTGCTCCAGCAATTCAAACATGTAAAAGCACACAATTTTGGTAATGGGTTTTGGTTTTGACATTTGTATACTTTACTAAGATAAACCATTTTAAGTCAAAACTAGTATATTTCCTACATCTTTCAGCATGACATGATGAGAGGGGGAAACAGAACTATATTATAGTGGTACCCAGACCCACTTTATATTAAATTATGAAGGACGAGGATCTAGGAAAACAAAAGAATACAAGAAATACAATTACCTGTAAAAAGTCACATATATTTGTGACATAGTTTCGGAGCTTTTGCATAAACCTGTACTTCTCATCAGCTACCACTAATGAATTTTCAAGTGCAGTAATGTTCAAAAGGGAGGCAGACAAATTTTCATCAGTTTTACTCAATGATGACATAGTTCTTCCATGAGATTCCTGTTATTAAAAAAAATGATAAATTCGGAAAACATATCAATCCACTAAAGGATAAATTTGTCTACATTTCTGCCAGAGTAATATTCAAGGCAACTGTGACCCATAACTGTATCATTCTAGACATTTATCAAATGAAACAATTTACTGGTTTCAAGGATTGACACTTTTTTTTTTTCACAATTTAAAGACTTGAATGTAACAAAATTCTAATTGCTGACCTTCATACAAATTAAACCAAAGGAAATTATATCATGAAAGGAATGAGATTATCATACACATTGGTGGAAATAAGTACAACTCAGGGTGTGCAAATGCACCCCCCTAAACTTTGATAAATTACAATGAAAATAACTTGAGTTCTGTATTATACCCTAGACTTAGGTTCAAGTGATGAAATTCAAGAACAAGATAAATTTTCTCATTTACCACATCAAGTTGCAAAATATATATATATATATATATATATATATATATATATATATATATATATATATATATATATATATATAGTGCTCACCAGATACATTGCGTACAATATACGTTTGTAATTTGCCCTAGTTTGAGTTAAAGCTGGCCTGTTAACTAAAGCTTGGTCTTATAATGCAGAAAAGTTCCCCAAGCAAATTGGTTCGGTCCCTTAATTTGAGGATAGTGAGTTTTACTCAGCTTATTTCGATATTTTTACATAATTAACCTGCTATAACCTAGCCATAAAAGTTTTAAATTTAATTAACACTATTGACAGGGATTTGGACATTATGGGGTGCCTAAATCCTACATCGAGTAGTATGGGACGTTTAGTGGAATATGTAAGTGTTCAGTTCTCCCCCATAATAGCTAGATTTAGATAGTAGGTCCCCCAAGAACTTGGGTGCTTGTCAATTGATATCAGAACTGATCCAATAACAAATCTAGATTATAGGATATATTTCAATAACATCTTAGAATTTGGACTTAAAGGACTAAATATAAGCAAGCTCACAAATTCGACAAGTAACAACTTAGCATGATATACAACCAAGTTTGGACATACCTTAAGCCTCCTCACATTCTCGACCAAAGCTTTCCTCGCATTCTCGGCTTGCTGCGATATAGGCAAGACATCAAAAGCCGGCATCGATTCAATTGCTCCTCCAATGCCAGGACTCACTAATGCTGCTGCACTTGGAACAGCACCATACACAGTTGATGTAGAGGGAACGACATACTTGTGCTGTTGAGCACCTTGCACAGGAACATCAACCCTAGCAGACCCTTCATCCATTCTCTTCCCCAACCCTTTCCTGAACTGTTCTTCTTCCCACATCTTCTCCTCCTCATCGTCATCATCCTCTTCCTCCTTAAACCTCACATCCACTTTCCTCTCCTCCACCCCCTCAAACACCCCCTTCTTCCCACCTTCCACCTTCTCCCCAAACATAGCAATCCGGCCCCGAAACTCCGGCTCCTCATCACTCAGCCCCTCGGCAGCACCATGATTGCTGCCACCGTCCAACGAAATATAATCCGGCGCAGCGGGGCGCGCTTGCCGGAGGCGCTCCCGCTTCGCTCGAATAGCCTTGATGGTTTGTTCATCGGGGAAGAACGAGTCCTTCCCATTCTGAAGTCCTAAGCTACCCAATTTGCCTTCAACCTCTTTCTGATCCCCTTCGGAGTCCGATTCCCGACCCTGGGGCTCCGAAGCTACAGGTTTGACGAGGCCCTTGAGGACGATGACAGGTTCGGCGGGGGGTTTGGGCTCGGGACGAGAGGAGCTGCTGCTGGTGACCAAGGTTCGGGTGTTCTTCTGAAGCTCGCGGAGGGTTTCTTTGGTGTAGGTTCCGGCTTGGGGTTGGACATTGGAAGGAACCGAAGGGGAGGAGGAATGCGCGATTCGGTCCTTGAGAGCGGTGATTTTGTGAGAGGAAGAGGGTTTCGTGGAACGTTGAGGTTTTGAGGATCGTGGACGAGGGTTTTCGTTCTCTTCGTCGTCGGCGAAGCTGAGGAGTTTGGGAGCTCGGGGCTTCTTGGGCTTGGCGGAGGAAGGGGGCTTGGACGAGAGGGTGGAGGTGTCGCCGTCTTCTTCATTGGCTTCTGTATCCCCGCCACTGCGGCGGCGGAAATTGCGCGATTTGGCGGTGGACATTGGGAGCGAGCGAGGGTTCCGGTGGAGGCAACGGTTGAAGTGAATAGTAGTAGTGTGGCGCAGTTCGTAACGGTTATCAAAATAAAAGGAAGGAGATGTTCTTATAACACAAATATCGATCACGTTGGGGTCTGTAAAGTTCAGATAAAAATATTGGTTTATTATCTTTAGGTTTTTCTTTTTTTCTTTTTTCTTTTTTTCCTCTCAAGATGTGATTTTTTTTATTTGCATAAATGGATAGATTTTTAAAAATTGTAAGTAGTTATTTCTAAAAGATATATTTTGAAAAGATAACTTTATCTTTTATTCAAAAATAATTGAAAGTGTGATTTCAAATATGATTTTATTTTTTTATGTTGAATTTATGTTTTAAAATATAACTTTTGTTATTTAAGAAAATTCATATTTTAAACCATAGCTTTTTTTATTAAAAATTATGCTTTAAAATGTGTTTATTTTCATAATATAAAATATTTTTTCATGAAAAATAAATATTTTGATAATATTAAATCAATATTATTAAATGTAAATTAATGAGAAATGTTCATTCTTAATAATTAGAACAGTGATAATTTAAAATATAAGATATAGATTGATTTTCAAAAAATTAACATATATTCAATTTAGATCAAATAAAGTAGATTATATTTGAAATATTAATTTATTTATTTAGATTAAATTGATTTTATTATGATTTAGTTTAAATTGAGATTTAAATTAAATTAAACTAAATCTAAATCTATTTAATCATTTTAACTTTGATAAAAATTACATTTGAAATCAATTTTATTATATCTAATAATTTAAATTAAGTTCTATTTAATTTAATTTAATTTAATTTTCATTTGTTTATTATATTAAAAAATCCATAAATAATTAAATTAAATTAAAAATGACCAAGTTTAAGTTTCAGTACTTAAAAGTTTAAATAAAATAAAATAAAAGATAAATATTTTAAATTTTTAGCATTGTGTTTTTTTTTATCTTTCTCTAATATTATCTTACCGTCCGAGTTAATATAATTGTTGTGTTTAATTAAAAAATGATATTATATTAAATCTAAAGATAATATATCTGTGAGTTTTTTTTATTATATCTTATTTAAATTTATAATTTTTTTAATATAAAACTTTTATTTATACTTAAATTATAATATTATAATAATTAAATAAATTTTTAGTATTTTCATATATAATTAAAGTTATGAAATTCTAATTTTTTTTCAATGCAAAATTGAATGTTCTATTTGCTTCGTTTGTCGAAATTGTACATGATTCCTTATTTGAGAAAATCCAATAACAATATATAAATTATGGTTACTTATTTTTATTATTAATTTTTTTCTTGTATAAATTATTGGCTCTCAAAATAAAGAAATTTCTTAAATAATTACCCAATAACCATCATAAAAATTAACTTATTCCTATTTTTATTATTGTTATGGTCCACTTATCTCACTAACCACTCATTAAATTTTGTGATTATAATTGACATCAACAAAATCATGTATTTTTTTGTTATCATCAAATCTATTTATCTTTTTTTTAATTAATAAATAAAATAATAATTGATTTCTTCCTATTTGGTTTAGAAAAATAACAATAAAATGAGCTAAATAATAATTATTATCTTGGTAAATACGCTCCAATTGTGTTCAAGTTCGTGTATAACTTAAAATCTTAATTGGCTTGTTTTGTCTTCTTAAAGATATGATTTATTTTTTAAATTTGTACAAATTGATAAAATTTGAAAGAAAAAAATATATCATAAGTCGTGATTCTAAACTAAAATGTTCTAAAAGACACTTCATCTTTTATTTTAAAATAATACAAAGTGTGATTTAAAATATGATTTTTATTTTAAATCTATGTTTTAACATCTGAATTTTATTGCTTAAGAGTATTTATATTTTAAACCATAACTTTTTCTATGAAAAATTAGTTTTCAAATATGACTTATTCATCCTAGATTTTTCTAAAACATATTTATTTTTATAATATAAAATATTTCCTTATGAGAAAAAATAATATTGTTAATTTTGATATAATGAGAAATTTCATGAATTCATATTAGTTTTAAAAATATAGATTCGATTTTTTGGATCTGATAAAATATGAGATTTTAAATATTAATTGGATTGAATTTATTTTAATTTTTAAAATTTAACTGGGATAAATTTGACATTGAAATAAAAATTATTATATCTAAGAATTCAAATTAAGTTTTATTTTAATTAACTTAGTTATTATTTTTCTATTAAATAATAAAAAATGGAGTTTAATGATACTAGTTTTATAATAAAGAATGTATCAGTTAATATTGAATAATTAAAATAAATTGTCACAAATGAAATTATATATTCTAGGTTTGCAGTGGCAAAATTGTGCTTTGTTGAATGCACATATCTGGGTTCGATCTCGGACTGGTGTATTTTTACTTTTCCTATATTATTATATTGAACAATAGGAATAAGAGGAATCCTGATTTATGAGTAAAACTGCATTAGACAACTTATTCTTACTTTATTCATTTCTCTTAATAAATCATGTAATCACATATCTTATCAATTTTCTTTTCTTTGTAAAATTTTTGTTAACAAATTCAAGGTAATATAATAATTATAGATAAAGTCAATAAAACTAAGTCCTTCTATATTGTCTTTTTTACTAAAGCCAAAAAATTTATGCAAAGGGTAATAATACATGGAGTCCAATTTAGTTTGCGTTTTTTTCTCCTTCAACAACTTATATAATTGCTATGTTGATTTCAATATTATCTTATCACCAAAAATTGAATTAAGCATTGTTGCTTTGGATTATCTCATGCATATGACATAGTGGAATAATAATTCCATTATAATAGATTATATTTTTTCAACCCTTTAATGTAATTAATCTCTTTATTGAAGAATGGAACTCTCTTTTAATTAAAGTATGAACTCTAACCAATGTTTTGATACGGTAAATCATTATTGTTAATTGTAAATTAATGAGAAAAATCATGAATTAATAAAAACATATTATTAGTAATTAGAGTAATAATAATTTAATATATATTATATTTAAAATCTTAATTTATTTAACTAGATTCAATTAATTTAAATTTTTAAGATTAAACTAAATCTATATCAATTTAATAATTTAACTTAGATAAAATGTACATTGAAATAAAATTTATTATATCTAATAATTTAAATTAAGTTTTATTTAAATCAATTTAATTGTTAAAATTTATGCTAAATAAATAAAAAAAGAATGGAGTTAAAGATTATTAGTTTTATAATAATGAATGTATCACTTACTATTTACAACGAGAGTGATTGAAGTTTGCAGTATGAGGCAAGAACGTGTGTCAACGTGTGGGAGACGAGAAATACAAGAGAAATGGTAGATGAGTACGTGTTGGATTTCATATAACCCAACCCTTTTTATGGACTCAGGTATGAGTTGCATAATCCAACTTTATCTCATATAACCCAGGCAAACAAAAGTCGCAGATTTAAAACAGAAACCTAGATTAGTCATGTGTTATATGTCAAGTAGTTAGAACCAATGTGTTTTATCTGGCTATTGTTGGAACAGAAGAATTATACATATGGAGAAAAGTATATTAAACATATTAATGGTAAAACAATTCATATTGAATAAGAAAGAAATGAGTGTTATATCCCAATAGAAATTGAATAATAGAATTTTTTTTTTTAAATCACAACCTAATACCCTCCTTTGATTAAAATTGTTTACAAATGAAAATAAAAAATATTTAGGAACTTCCTCGTCTCATTGAACATCTTGTATTTCAAAGTCTTAGTCATGATATTAGCTAATTGAAGTTCAGTTCTGCAATGTTTCAATTTGATGCTTCTCTTGCTGACTTAATCTAGTAGAAAATGAAATTTGGTGTCGATGTGTTTACTTCTTCCGTGGAATACTGGGTTCTTGGTTAGATCAATAGCTGATTTGCTATCTACCAATAATCTCAGGGTATCATTAGCAAATATCTTCAATTCTTTGAGTAGTGTCGTGAGGCACAATGTCTGACAGGCTGCAGAACACGCAACAATATATTCTGCCTCGCAAGTTGAAAAAGCAACCACCATTTGCTTCTTTGAACTCTAAGATATTGGAGATCCAGATAACATGAAGACTTGTCCTAATGTGCTTTTCCTGTCAGTTGTGTCACCGCTTCAATGTGCATAATTCCAACATTGTATGTGATCTTCGGTCTACTATAACATATGTATCGTAGGCTTCCAATCATCTGCCTATATAAAGTTTCATCCACCCGAGGCTTCTCTTCCATCCTGTATGAGTTTCAAACCAAGTTCTGCAGGTGTTGCCACTGGATTACAGTCCATCATATTTAACATTTTCAATACTTCCAAGATATACTTTCTCTGATGCATGATGATTCCTTTTTTATCATAAGCAAACTCCAATCCTAGAAAGTATGATAAAGCTCCTAAATCGAACATTTCAAACTCTCTTTTCAGATCTTCTTTTAACTAATCTATGCAAGTTGAGTTGCTTCCAGTGACCAAAAGGTCATCCACATACCGACAAATTAATACTACCTCTATGACATTCAATGATTTGACATACACGCCATACTCTGTGGTGCACTTCATGAACCCAACTTTATGCAGAAAATCATCTATCCTTTTGTTCCATGTCCTCGGTGCCTGTCTTAAGCCATATAATGTCTTTCTCAATCTTAACACTTTCTCTTAATTGCCCTTACTTACAAATCCAGGAGGTAGAGTAATGAACACTTCCTCATCCAATGTTCCATTGAGGAAGGCAGACTTGACGTCCAACTGCCACAGGCTCCAATTCTTCCAGCTAGCTAGAGCTACAATCAATCGAATGGTCTCCAGTCTAGCCACTGGAGCAAACACTTCTGAAAAGTCAACTCCCTTTCTCTGCATAAAACCTTTTGCCACCAATTTCACTTTGTATCTTGCAACTGATCCATCTGGCTTGAGTTTGGTCTTGAACACCCACTTTACCGCAATAGGTACCTTATTTCTGAGCAGACTTACCATCTCCCAAGTCTGATTCTTTTCAATACTCCTTATTTCATCTTCCATGGCCATTCTCCATACTTCACTCGAGATTGCTTCATCAAAACTTATTGGTTCTGAGTTTGTTATCAAAGCCAAGTGCTGGACCAAATTTCCATCATCAGATATGGAGTTGTCGGGATATACCTGATAATCTTGAAGATTCGAGGGAAACCTTCTTTGTCTTGTTGATCTGTTTTTTTTATTTTCTTCCATACACTTAGTATGACTGTCTTCTTCCCAGTTGAATTCCACTTTTGTTGACATCGTGGACTCTTTTTCATACCATGAACTGGACTTATCAAAATGAATATCTCTGCTAAAGCATAATTATTTTTCCTTAAGGTTGTACAGTTTGTAAGAACCTGTAGAATTGTAACCCACAAATATCATTGACTCTCCTTTATCATCAAGCTTTCTCCTCTTCTGATTCAGTATGTGTTTGTAACATAACGAGTCAAATATCTTTAGATTCTTGACAGATGGCTTGATTCCAGTCCAAGTCTCCTCAGGAACCATTTAATTCAATCTTTTGGTGGGACAACGATTCAGCATGTATACAACAGTCATGACAGCCTCTCCCCAGAAACTATGAGGTAAATTCTTCTGCTTAATCATACTTCTTACCATGTTTAGAATAATGCAATTTCTTCTTTCTGCCACCCCATTGTGTTGTGGGGTGTATGGAGCTACCACCTCATGTACAATTCCTTGTTCTTTACATAAGCTTTCCATTTCACCCGAAACAAACTCTCCTCCACCATCAGTCTATAAAACCTTAACAACTTTACCAACCTATTTTTCAACTAATTCCTTGAATTATTTGAAGGTTTTATACACTTCACTTTTAGCTTTCAAGAGATATATCCACATTTTTCTGCTAAAATCATCAACTAATAGCAAAAAATATTTATTCCCTCCTAATGAAAGTACTTCAAATGGTCCACATATGTCACTGTATACAACCTGTAATATTTCACTGGTTCTTGATGCAGTGAAATTACTAAATGATGTTCTAGCCTGTTTGCTAATCCAACAATTTTCACAAGATTTCATAGGAGTTTTAATCAATGGAAGACCGGTCACAAGTTTCTTAGAACTCATACAACTCAAGTCTCTAAAGTTCAAACGTCCCAACCGTAAGTGCCACAACGAAGATTCATTAGTCAATATTGTAGCGAGAAAACATTAAGTATCAAGGTTGTTCAAGCTTACCTTAAACGTTCTGTTTCTGGCCAATGGTACTCTAATCACAGTCTCCTTCGTTGCATCACTCACCTCAAGAAGGTTATCAACTGTTCTTACTGAGTATCCTCTCTTCAACAATTGACCCATGCTAATCAAGTTGTTTTTCATCCCAAGCACATACAGAACATCTGAAATAATGGCATGTTAACCATCTTGCTTTGTCACAATCACATTCCCTACACCTTTAGCTTGTATAACCCTGTTATTTGCAAATTTCACCGAACTTTTCTTTCTTTCATCAAACTCAACTAGCCATTCACGATGACCAGTCATATGATTCGAACATCCCGAATCAATATACCAGATCTCATCACTCAATCTTTCTGGTTGTTTGACCATCATCAAGATCACAGGTTCTTCTGATGTCTCACTATTCTCCTCTTTGGCCATGTGAGCTTGGTAGCCATTATTGGTATGATTTTCTTCTTGATCTCAGTTACTAGGTGCTGCCTTACACTCTGTTGAGCAATGGCCTATTCGATTGTAGTTGAAGCATTTGATTCGCTTCCTATTTGTCTTCTTCTTTCCTCCACGCCAAGTGTTAGGTTTTCAATCAGCGTGTTCTTCATTATCCTTTTCTTGGTCTTGATTTTGACCACCTCTTCCATATCCTCCTCCTCGAGAATTTCTTCCACGTCCATGGCCTCAGAAACTCCCATGCGAACTGGAACCATTCTTCTTTATTGTCTGAGCTTGCAACACTTGATTTTCATTGGGTTTCTCATACTCTCTTTCATTGAGACGTTGTTCATGCGCCTCTAGGTCGCCTTGAAGTTCCTCAACTTTCATATCTTTAATATTTTATGATTCTTCAATCGCGACCACAATGTAGTCAAATCTTGTATTAAGTGTCCTCAAGATTTTTTCAACAATTGATTTATCCTTCATCGTCTTGCCACAACCCTTCATAACATTCGTATGAGTAATAATCTGATTGAAGTATTTTGTTATCTTCTCGTTGCTTTCCATTTGCATTAATTCATATTGTCGACGCAAGATTTGTAATTTTACCTTCTTCAATTTTTCTGCACTTTCATTGCATTTCTCAAGAATCTGCCATACTTCTCGGGAAGTTGCAGCACCTGCAATCTTCTCAAAATGTGTCTCGTCAATACACTGATGAATCAACACAATTCTTTTGTTCTTCCGTTGGATTCTTGCCCAACTCTGAAAACTCTTCTTCAACTATTTCTGCTACCTCTTGATAGTCCAAGATTGCTTTCATCTACACACGCCATCTTGCCCAATTCTTTCCGTTTAGAACAGGTAGATTGATAAAGAAAGTCGCACCAGGTCCCATTCTCCAACCTTGCTCTGAATACCAATTGTTGGAACAAAAGAATTATATAGCTAGAGAAAAGTATCTTGAACAGAATAATGGTACAACAACTCATATTGAATGAGAAAGAAATGAGTGTTATATATAGATAATAACTGAATGACAGAAAGCTTTCTTTTTTCTTTTTTTTTTTAAATCACAACCTAACAGCTCTTAGATGCGAGTTGCACGACTGCGAGAATGAGATTTTCGCCTACTGTACCAAAATAATATTGTGACAATATCCTAGAGTCATGTTTGGATACCATTAGAACCTTCTAAAAGTACTTCCACATTAAAAGCTACGAACTACAAGGTATATTATTTTTGTTCAAGAGTATGTTTATTACACAAAAGTACTTTTTGAATGGTTATCCAAACATGCACACTGTTCACTAACCCATATGTTCCAGTTTTGAATAAAACTTAATAAACCCAAACAAGAAAAACTGAAACTACTTCATCTTCAAGCAGAAACCAAGAGAGGCTCCATTAAATCCCAAGTTCACTCACTACATTCATATCATAGAATAAAATGGTCCACAAGAACAGATAGTTTCTCTTACTAACTGTATAACCACTTAACAAGACCTTGATGTAAATATTTTAGAACTTATCTACGTTTATCCCATCTCTAGTAACCTCATATGTCTCTCTTTTCCTTGTTTTCTTCATACCGGCCATGAAATGGAGCTTTGGTCCCTCGGATGAAATGGTGGTTACTTTTACCCAGATCAGCACTTTAGTCTTTATTCCCTCTATTTCTGCTAGCTTCCCTTTCTCCAAATAACCACTCACACTGGTGGAGAACCGCAAGATTGATGAATCTCGGTACCCAACTTCACACACTTGAGGAATGTAAACAACAAGCTTCCCTGTTTCCTCATTGAATTCATAGTTTGTCGCATCACGAGGAAAGATTCCAATGGGTAGATCATACTCCTTCAGTAACTCTGTTAATGGCTTTTGCATCTTTCCTGTGAAGCATTAAGGGTAATGTTAACCAAAAGGGGAGGGGAGGAGTGATTGAGGGTTAACTAATTTATTCTGATTTTATTTGCTAATGGGAAGTGTGAGATGACAACAACTGGAGAAAGCAATGGGCGGAAAAGAATGCATAAATCATCTTTGAAAGGATTTAGCAGGTTATTAATATCTGTAAAATTGAGATGCTAATAAATTCAATATGTAATTGTATGTACTAAAGATCAAATGTAAATATCCTACTTCCACAACTTAGGTTAGCTATGGAATGATCAAATATCAAAATTCAATAGATTTATTATTGTACAAGATGACTTTGTCATACATGACGAGACCATGAATACCTTAGAATGCATGTTTGTCACATTAATTTCAGTTTAGAATGTTTTGAAGTCCTTCTCAATGTGTCTAGTGCTCTTCAGCAAAAATAGTTTCTGAAAAAGCAGTGGAAGTATATATGCCTATTCACACTAGACTATTTCCAAATTTAATCCCTGCGTGCCCCCTCAACATGTATATAAACACAGTTGAAAGCCATTCATATTTCAAAAATACTAAATTTCCATGTAAGTCCAGTTCACTGATCCTGGAGAATCCACTTACACTCAGGTCAAATGAAAATTAATTGCGAATAGGATTGGTGAAATATGTACAATAGCTTTGGCAATCCAAGAGAGGACTTTGAAACTTTGATGCATTTATATTAGGGATTATGAGTTTATATTAAAAGAGTTCCCTACAACAGCATATACTTGTACAAATGTTTGAGCAATACATTGAAACATAATAGATACAAACCTTTTAATTTGTTCACCAACCATTTGGTTCCCCCTTCAATACTGGTTGACAGTGACTGATCAAAAGTGGCAAAGGTGTTAATATAAACATAAGCAATGAAATGTTTTCTAAAAATTTGTTATAATTTATCGGAAACATTACAGCCCCAGGATGCACAAATGAATAAAATGATTTCTATGAACAGCAAGGACGTAAATCAATCTTGAATGTTGCATCTTCCCTAATAATCATATCAAAGAAATCTTGTATGCTCTTTAGTTATACTCAAAGCAGGAAGAATCAGAGAACCAATCAAACATATTTTTCCCATATTAAGTGAAGCTCAAAATTTCCAGCAAAGAAAAACGACCACCTTTTTCCAACAAAACAAACTAACTTCGAGCATGCATTGATATAATTACATACTACACTCACTATTTCTAACTTGGTTGATAATAATCAACACTATCATCTCAGGGTGGTTGATCTCTCACCTGAACCACTGATATATATTACAATTTTTCAAAATGGTTCTACAAACATAATCTCACAATATCAACTTATACACACAAGTTGTGGAGCAAATAGTATGTCTGGTTGTGGAGGGTATTTGAGGGACCACTTAGTCAATTTCATAACTGCTTATTTATGCCATGAAAATGGGGTATTCTACAATCACTCAGGCGGAATTATGGGGATTGTTCCATGATCTGAATTTGGCTTGGGGAAGAGGGTATCAGAAAACCCTATTGGAATCAGATTCTCCAACTGACATTACATTAATGACAGATAACTGTCCTACAACTAGTCCAATTTTTCCACTTGTGAATCAGAACAAGCACATTGTGGAGCAAGCAGGAACTGTCAAGTTATCAAATATCTTTAGAAAGACTAACCAATTAGCAAATGCATTAGCCAGCGGAATTTATGATTTCATTTCTAATTTTATTATTCTGTACTGGCAGACTGGCAGATGCTTCATCCTCAAGTATTCCTCGTGTCTTTTAGTTTGTAACTCCCCTGTTTCTTTCCAGAAAAAGAAGAAAACTTAAAACACAAAATTTATGAAGCTTCTTTATTCCTTTGTTTCACAACCTAAAATATCGTTCTGTAAGTTACTAGGCCCTCATACTACCTGTTGCTCCTTAAAGTATATTTCCTGACATTTCCCAATTCTTATTTAATCTCATGTCCCCTACATAATAAAAGAATCATGAAATTAATCTTCCAATGCTGAGAATTGACCTCTAATCCTGGACCCAATGCCAAAGTTTTAGTTACCTTAATACTTTGGCTTATAGCCTACTTTCTATTCAACAAAATAAGGCCTTAAAAATTTGTTTCAACTCAATCTCAGAACTGGTGATCACATTGCAACCTTCCCCAAGATATATGTAGAAGACATCGACATATCAAAAGCAGGAGGATTTTAAAAACAACCTCAACATTAACTATCAGATAGCCCTGGTTTTTATCCAACAAAGAACTCCGAGTAGCCAAAAAGGGAAAACGAAGCAACACCTACAAGTAAATCCATTGTGGGTGTGTAAAATAAGAGAAATATAATCACAGTAAACAGGTACCACCTAAGACTTTTACTCTGTTACCTAACACCCAAATGGATAAAGGTGACTGCCGGATTTCAAAAGGGTGCACCCACTACTCATATAAACCAAAACCTCAAATCCACTTCATGCACCATGATTTTACCTTTCAGTACACCTTCCACCTCCCATTCCAGACCTAAATTTTCTTTAGCACAAATCAATGAACTACCTAGATAATTTTTTCTCACTCCTCCCTAAAACAACCTAAAAAAAATCACCAATTAAAAACATCCCTTTTTCATAGAACCCCATGTGAATAATCAATAATTACGTCTCTCCTTCAACCGTTAACACTCAACCGAAACCACTACTCCAAGGTTGAGCAAGAAATTAAATTCCAACTTTTTTTCCCAAGAGGAGCAAATATAACAGCCAAAACCATAAAATTCAAGCACTCATATGGAAAAGGAAAAAGTAAAAAGACAAGAAAAAAAAAATTGCAAACAAAAGCTAGAAAATTAAGAATGAATCTACCAAAAGATTAAAAGGGTGTTAAGGATTGTGGTGTGTACGTTGATATCGTCACCGACAGAGTTAAACTCCTTGCTGGCCTTGCGACTGAACCAGTATGACCCCACCTTGTTCAATATCTCATCCATTTGTTACGTTTTTCTGTTTCCTCTTCTCTCTTCTCAGAATAAAACAACTTCACCACATAAATTCTGAGAAGTGTCAACTCTGACCAAACTTCTGCCTTACGGCATAAACTATTCTTCTTTGCACCAAAATAGATACATAGATAGATTACTTTTTCAATTACTTCGGGGCGTCCATTTCTTTTCTACTTGTTATGATTTTTATTTTTATTTTTTACAAATTTTACTTTTACCCTCTAAATAAAAAATATAGGGTTTTTGCCTTGTTGTTACTCTTTAAACTAACATTATTAACTTTGTAACCTAACACTCTTAGGACTTATATCATATTATTAAAGAATTTGGCGAAATAATTATATTTAAATATTTTTTAATATTATGTGTCAAGATAATCAACTCCCCAACAAATCTATAATATTCAACCACAACATTTTATAGGATTACATTATTTTATAGGATTACATTATTTTTTTATAGGATTATATTATTTTATATTATAATTTCATTTTCACTTTATATATATATATACTTTTTTTTATTATTATACATAAGAGAAAAAATAATATATGTTTCTTTTTTAAAAAATATGTCTTTTTTTTAATCTTTGATGAGTTGCAGTAAGATTATGTTTTTAAATTTTTTACTAGACAAAAGTATCAGAATTAAAAATATTTAAATTTTTTTTGTTAAAGTTTAAAATTTAATTTATAAAAAAATTAGGAAAAAACATAATTAACCCAAAATATATAAAATCAAATAATGATGAAAAATATTTTAAAGAAACGCATAAAAGTGTGTTATAATATTTTTAGATCCAATTTTATAAAACTTTAATGGAAGGAAATAAATAACAATCCCAATAGATAAAAAAGTTTGAATTTTAGAAATGCACAACTATAACTTAGATTAATTGTGCTTTAAAAAAACTATCAAGTGCTTTGAAAAAAAAAACATTAATTTATAGTTTCAGTTAAAAGTTTCCAAAAAAACGTGATCAATACAATTTTTTCATGTACAAAATTATTTTGGATTTATTAAAATAAGAGTTTAAATATATTTTAACTTATTCAATTATGATTTATTTATTTTAGTTTCTAAATTTTTAATATTTTCTAACATATATTTTTTAATAGTTATATCATATAATTTAAAATCCTTGTAGATACTATCTGTCTTATGTTGATCTTTCTAATACCTTTTGTTACTCTTTAATCTTTGACATTTTATCAATATTTTTAACCTTATTATTAACTAGTTAATTTAGTATAAAATATAAAATATTTATAAAACAATTAGTATATTTAATACTTTTTTATAAATAAGATAATCATATATATTGTATTTTTAATATATTATGACTAATAAATTTTATATTATTTTAAAATAATAGCTATTTTTTTCTTATAAAATATTATTAAAATAAAATAAAATTATATATAATCTTTGTATTTTAGTTATTAATTTATCATTTATACGTATAGAATGGTTAGCGGCAAAATTATTTTAATATATGCTGAATAAATTATTTATACGTTTTGAATTATGTAAAGAAAAAAAGAAAAGAATAATATTAATTTTTTAGTATTACATATAATTTTAGTATATTTGATTTAGTCATTCTTAAAAATATAAAAAAATATTTTAAAGTATTGGTTTAAAAATAAAAATAATATATATAATGATATTATTTATATATTTATATCAAATACTAAATATATTGCTTAAATAAATTACGTAAAAACAATCTTAATTTGAAGTAATATTTATTACTTTTATTATATTAATAATATTTTCCATTTTTAGTTTTAACCTAACAACAATTACAAATAAGGGATAAAAAAAAGAAGTTAGAAAATGCCAAAAATAGTTTTATAAAAATAAAAATAAAATAAAGTGATGTTTACATAAAATAAAGACATATTTAAACTTTAAATATTAGTGAAGGTTGAATATCTGAGCACAAATATGGAGACCCAAAATTTTACCCTCCACAAAAACACTCTTTGAGGTAAGATTTGTGGAAAGAAGTGAAGTGAAGTGTAAACAAAAACTACCATAACAGAAGAAAGGGTGACAAAAAATAGTAGATTGTGGAAACAAGTGTTTTTAAGATTCTGATTATAGAATCTTAAATAACTTTTCATTAAAATTTATGTTAGAAAGACATTAAAAATCACAATAGAAATGGGAATTGGGGTGGGGAACCTTTGGAATCGGTCTTCTTCTCAAGTGGGCCTTGTTGGGTATCAAGATTAGGTGAAGATGTATAAGAGAATATCAACTTCCTTTTTCTTCGAAAATGAAAGAAACCATTTTTATGAACAACGAGTTGCTTAACACATCTCAATTCATATTAAAAAGCATTCAAGTTGTTTATAAAGTAAAAAAAAAAAAAACAGTGCAATTGGGATATAACTTTCATGTTTGCCTTATAATAATCTTAACTATAATATGTATCTCATATGATTGAAAATTACACTTAATTAACAATTTCAATCTTATCATTTTGTTGGTCATATTTGTAGCTAGTCTTCATTATAATGACTTTGGCATAACATTTGAATATTTAACATTTGAAGTTTTATACTACTAATAATTGTACGTATTATATTTACAAGAATATGAGTAAAAAATATATTAAATATAAATTTTAATTTCTATTAATAAACACAATAAAAAGTCA
Organism: Sphenostylis stenocarpa; assembly: GCA_963425845.1. Lineage (NCBI taxonomy): Eukaryota > Viridiplantae > Streptophyta > Magnoliopsida > Fabales > Fabaceae > Sphenostylis > Sphenostylis stenocarpa. Next base: position 10,199,954 of record OY731398.1, read on the forward strand.
ACTGAATTAACGTTTGACCGTTCATAAACTATTGTTTTCACTCAAAGTACTTAATTTAAAACTTAATTTTATTTCAAAAAACTCTTTTAAATAAATTTCTATCTTTTTAAGTATCTGTAAATTAACTTAAAGTAATTAATTTATCTTTTTAGAAGTAATTTGGTTCCTAATAAATAATGTTGAAAAAGAAAAGAAAATACAATTAATAGTGTTTGTGAAAGAAAAGTGATGAAAGAGAAAATGTCACGTGCATGGTTTAGGAAGCAAGTAGGGGGACACATAGAGGTCACGTGCAGGAAAACATTGGCCTAAAGTCTGAATTTGGCCTTTGCCACTCCCATCCATTTCATTGTCACGCACACTTCCAGACTTTCTATCAACATGGCTGCGTTCCCACGAATTCTTTTGCGCAAAATTGGAACGCGTCAAAAGCTCTATGCGCCAAGAATATGTTAGAAAAGCGTAGATACATTCCAAAGTTTTGTATCATTTAAAAATTGAGACTTGGAATACGTTATAAATTTCATTTTCACAACATGTGACATAATGAAGCTCTTGAGGGGTTCAATTTTCACTTTTCTACCATTTTTTTCCTTGTCTGCATGACCTTCTTGTTTTAAGTGTTTTTTTTAAAGGCTTTATTCTGTTTAAAAGATTATTATGATCTCATAGCTTACATACCTTTTCTGCAAGTTGATCATAATTCATTTGAATAAATCGGTTGCATTGCATTGAATTTGTTCGAGCCTTCGTGATTTCATGACATTTCTGATGTCATTTCCGTAATGCCGAATTTCTTTTCGCACTTAATTTTATATTTTTTGTAATTTTTTTTATCTTATTCAATACTCTCTAGTTTTTATATAGAAGCCTAAAAGTTGTAAGCATAAGTTAGTTATAGAGCAATACATTTCCAATATTTATAGTCATTTGTCACGAGACACTCGAAGTAACCAAAATAAATTATAAACAATGATTTTATATTTTTAAAATGAATTTTTTTAGACAAATAACAATATTTTCTGGTTTAGTACTTATAAATCTTGTATGATTTAGGAACTGGTAAAAGATAATTTATATTTTTTTCTCTTAATCACCCATGATGTTTTTTAATATAAAACTGTATGGACAAAAATTTTAAAATAGATAATACCTCAAATCAACTAGTGGATCTATCTATATACGAGAGTGTATTTTCTAATTTTGTTAAACTTATTACTAAGTATCTAATTTTTTAAAATGATGAAGATATTATTGAACTTTATGATAGAATGGAGATCGTGTGAATTTGATGAAGTCAAAGACTACTTGGGTTTAATGATAGAGTATTTAGTGAGTCATCATCAATATTAATAAGTATTCATTCATATCTCTCTGTTACATGAGGTTTGATCATTTAAAAGAATTTAAAAATGTCTCTAAAAATGTTTTAATGTGTTAAAAATTAATGTAATCGATTAAACTGTTCTTAAGAAATAGTTTTACCTGATACTATATAAGGTTAATCGATTAAAATGGGCTAGAAACATTCATAATAGAATTTTAACTGATATATTTTCAAAATAATCGATTAAAACCATTTAAAATATTCACTGGAACTGTTTTAATCGATACACACTCGAATTAATCGATTATTTTCATTAAAAAAGTATTTGAAAACATTCTCTCAGAATTTTAACTGATATAACTTCGAATTAATCGATTAAAATCACTTAAGAAGTATGGAAAAATGTTCTGCCATTATTTTAATAGATGTAACTTCGAATTAATCGATTAAAATCACTTGAAGTGTTTTGAAAAATGTTCTGACAGTATTTTAATCAATGTAACTTCGAATTAATCGATTAAAATCAGTTGAGATATTTTTGGAAAGTATTCTGCCAAAATTTTAATCAATGTAATATCGAATTAATCGATTAAAACAATTTAATGAAAATTTTGTCAAATGTTTTAATCGATTAAAACTTGCTTTTATCAGTTAAAATCACTTATGAAATTTTTTAGAAATTGTATGACAATATTTTAATCGATTAAACCGCAAATCAATCGATTAAAATAACTTAAAGAATTTTTGCATAACTGTTTTAATCGATTAAAACACAGTCGTATTAGTTAAAATAAATCTAGAAAATGATTAAGCACATTTTAACCGATTAAAAGAATAATTAATCGATTAATCAAGATTTGATAATTGAATAAAAGAAAGTTTTAACTGATTAATTAAACCAACAGTTAAAAAACAACTCTATATAAACAAGATTGCTTCAGTCTTTTAAATATCATCTTTTAGCAATCCATCAAACAATTATAAGAGAGTTTTTCAAGAAAGAATCGTGCAAGTTTTGTGGAGTTTTATAAAGTTCTTTCTTGAGACATTTTTTATTTCTTTTTGTGAAGAAACTCATATTATAGAAGCTGCATAAATCGGGTTTGATTGTTCTGATTTCTTCCTTTTTAATTTCTTTAATTCTACATTGAATTGTTGGTGTCTAGAATTATTGAGTACGGGTTCTGTGACTGGAATTTGGTAACAGGTTTTAACAAGAACTGAAATTTGGTTCTTGGTGAAAGTTTAGGTGCAAGAACTGGAATTTGGTTCTTATGATAGATTGAGTGTTGTGTGATTCAGAATTGTAATTTGTAATACATTCAATCTAGTAGAACTCAGTTTGAATTTGGCTGAGAAGTGAACGTAACCCTGTGATTTGGGTGAAACAATATAAATCTTGGTTGTCTTTCTCTAAACCTTTACTCTCTTGTGTCTTACATTGAATTGTTTATTTTTCTTGGTTCAAGAAGTGATCAAAATTCAAAATCTTTGAAATAAATAATCTATATTACTGAAAGTGCGAAAATTTTTCAAAGATCAATTCACCCTCCTCTTGATCTCAACCTACATTTCTAACACTTTTTTTTTTGTTCCCCTTAATCTTATATATTTGAACTCGCTGGTTGCTACTGTATGATAAATATGTGTGTAATTGAGAATGTACAAATATACCATTTGACTTGAAAAGTAAATTGTTTCCATTGACTTAGGATTTTAGATCCGTAACTCTCTTAATTATAGGAATTAATCCTAAAGATCTCGTATGCTCATGAGTCTTACATCACTCACTTAGATCGATATTAAGAATAATTTATATACACTTTCAAGGTTAAAAATAATTTATATATACCTTCCTTTTTCAATCTATCAAAATGTTTAAAAAAAAAATTGTGAAAGACAAAAACTTCAACATAGATAATATCATAATCAATCCTCCTGTCATAATAAACTTTGAGACTAAATCTCTATTATATATATATATATATATATATATATATATATATATATATATATATATATATATATATATTTCTTTTCTTTTCTAAACCATTTTATTAACAGCGAACATACTCTTATTATGTCCTCGTTTTACATTCAGTAATAGATACGTAACTTGATGTTTTGGGGAGTATAACATTTGGGTTTCTAATTCATTGAAACTAGTAAGGTTTTTATTATATGTACTAAAGTTCACCAACTAATGTATGCAAAAGTCACTAATTTGATCATTTAAATTACAGAACACTAAATATAAATTAGTAAAAAACAAATATAATTCTATAGTATAAATTTTCGCAATCTATCTCACTTAGATTTCATATTGCTCCCTTAATAATTATATTAAAAATTCCTTAGCCACGTTCATCTGAATAATTATATTAAACCTCCGTAGACACGTGCATCTTTATACAATTTGTACAATGTGGTCTATTTCGTAGTAAATTTTCATCATTGTCCACGAATTAACTCATGAAGAAATAACAAATTTCTTCTTATTAAGAGTTTAGTATAAAAGAATAAATGTTTTTTTTCCCAAAGAATACATGAAATTTAAATCCAAATTTCGAATATAAAATATGATTCCACTAAAATTAAGGAAACAATGGAACGAGAAATACCTCATGTGTCTCTATAAGTTTTAACTCTATAGACTATTGTTGTTGCTTAATTATGTGATTAATTAAGGAACTATTAAGAGTAAACCAGATTGATTCACTTTTTAAAAAAATATAACTAAATTAACTTCACGGTCTTTATTGATTTAAATACAATATTTGTTAATATTTCTACGGACTTGATAAGATCATTATTACATGGAGAGAATGGACTTAAAACAAAGTGGTATTTAAACAACTCCACCTATTATATTAGACTTTACCAATTAATATATAATAATTTCCTTGAATCATAAAATTCTGGATGTGTTTGCCAAATCCGCAGAAAGTGAGTTGTAAATTTTAAATTTGGAATCTTGGAAGATTATTAATTAACTAATTAGATCAACCTCTTTAGTAAAATGGACTATTAAGATAATTGATAGGTATTAATAAATTACTTAGTTATACACTGTATAACTAATTACTTAATTTTAAATTAATAACTTCGTATTTTAAAATTTAAATTACTTAGTTATACACTGTATAACAATTTCTCCATAGAAATTGTTCATCAGTTTTTAATAAAATTATTGATTTCGATAATAGTTATTTTACAATTTTATAATAACTAGTGTAGTTTTTAATTGTTTGATAGTATTATTTTTCACATTTATTCAATTTAAAAAAAAAGATATTAATATGTTCTATTAAAATTTTATCTTTTATCTTTCCACTTTGTGACTATAACCCAAATTAATATGAAATCATTATCGTCCGTGTAAGAGGGAGTTTAATTTTGATGTATATAGAATATTTATTTTACTGTATCAACTAATTTAAAATTACATTAGAAATCAATGATTGGTAATTACATGTAGATAGTTACGTAAAATAAACGCTAACCATATTTCAGCAATAAATAATACATCTCTTAAAAATAAATAAATAATACATACATTACTATATGAATAGTTTGTACCTTGTTTTTCAATCACATTTATCACAACTTTTTATTGTTATAAATATGTATGAAATAAACTCTTATTTCAATTAAAGTCTATAACAATGGGACAATTAAAAGTTAGATCCTCATTCATGTTTCATTATTTGCATCAACAAAACATTGATTGTATTACATATATAAAAAAAAATGCCTTTACTCCAAACTAAAACAATATTTATTATGTACAAAAATTTGGTCTGACAAACACCAATTTCTCACTCTTTTATTTTCCTAAAAAAGTTGTAGAATGGAAAGACACCATCCACTAAAGAATTATTGCACAAATTTAAACTACAACAAATTTCACCAGTTATAACTACTCAACCAGTTCTTAGGTTTAAGAATATATCAAAATATTATAAATTTAAGTTCAATTTTTACATCTACATAAAAACTACTTCTATTCAGCTTCAAGTTTCATGTGTTTTAGTTCCAACCAGAACCAAAACACATAGTAAATGAGAAAAGTGAAGGAAAAGTGGTTAAAGAAATATGATTACTCCTATAAACAAATTTTAAGGTTATGGATTCTCCATGTCTTCTACTTACTTCATTCATCCCTTAAATTTGCAAGAAAAAAGAGATTATGTTAAAAAGAATTATGAAAGAATTGAGATTATTTTTATGTGATCTCACATGAAAGATGGTTTCATAGTTTGACAATTGAAGCCGCCAAACCCTCTCTTCAACCTTTCTCTATCTTCCCTGCAACTTGCCATATACCATTATATATTATTATATTATATGCATATAAATAATAATCCATAACTGCAAAAGCAACTGAAACCTCTTATGTACCTCTGGTCCCTCCAACTTCACTTAACTTCCCTCTCTTCGCTTTAAAACAACAACCTTTCTCTCTATTCATTCCAAATCTCATCAAAATGCCAGCAAATCCCCCTCTCTCTCCGACCACCGCCATAATCCCCGATGCGATTGCCCGCCACCACACCCATGCGGTGTCCCCGCACCAGTGCTGCTCCGCCGTCGTGCAGGAGATCGCGGCGCCCGTCTCCACCGTTTGGTCCGTGGTCCGGCGCTTCGACAACCCGCAGGCCTACAAGCACTTCGTGAAGAGCTGCCACGTCATTCTGGGCGACGGCGACGTGGGCACACTCCGCGAGGTGCGCGTGATCTCCGGCCTCCCCGCTGCCGTCAGCACAGAGCGCCTCGATGTCCTCGACGACGAGCGTCATGTCATCGGCTTCAGCATGGTCGGCGGCGACCACCGCCTCTCCAACTACCGCTCCGTCACCACCCTCCACCCCTACTCTGCCGCCGGGACCGTCGTTGTCGAGTCCTACGTCGTCGACGTCCCCCCCGGGAACACCACCGACGACACGCGCGTCTTCGTCGACACCATCCTCCGCTGCAACCTCCAATCCCTGGCCAAATTCGCAGAAAATCTCGCACGAACAACCAAACTGCATCATCAACAACGGTGACTTCAATCTTCAAACCTCAAACTTCAAACACTGTTGGTATTTTTTTCTCATTACTTTTTTTGTCCGGTTTTCACCTTTTCCTTTGTAATTTAGCCATTAAGTAGCTGTTGTATACTTTTTGATTAATATGACAATGTTGTGTGAGGTTGTTACCTGAGAAGAACAGCAAGTTTCTCTTAATTTTACCCTTGTATGATCATTTTACTGTTTCTCTTTGGCGAGAAAGTGAAAAATGAAACAAGGATTTATGTAATGTTGGTGTCGTCTTCGTTGTTTGTACTAATCTCCTTGTCCTCGATATAATTGTAGAAACATTTATCCATAGTTTATAATAAATTAATAATCTATAATAAATATTTACACATTTGTTTTTTTTTATTTATTTTTTATAATGTCCTCATCCAATTTTCAGTTTCCCATATTACATTAATAAAATAAAGATATAGATTGAGGTGTTTGTGATTTTGGTAATTTGATAGGATTAAAAGCTTAGGGTTTGTATAATGCATATATAACACCGACTATGTAGTTGTAATGTTTTAGAATTGATGATATTGTAAGGTAGTGGTTGTGTAACTTAGGAGGAGGTGGTGGTGGTGATGTGAATTGCAAGTTTCCACATGAAATGCAGAGCTTTAGAATATGACCTTCCCAGAAGTTAAGGCGAATGTGACGATGGCTAGTTGTGGGGCGATGCAACTTGCAGCATGGGTTCCCTTCGACCTTTCACTTTCTCACGTGTACATGATTTTTTCCATCAGTGTCCAATTAATTACCACGCGGAAAAAGGTATCAACATAAATGCTTCACACAAAGTTTGTGGTAAATTTTGCACTACATATTTGAAAGAAGTAAGGTCCATGAAAAATAAAATCACTATCTTTAAGAACTTTATAGTGCCATAAATTGATCCAGTTGTTTCTCTTGTACCTTGGTGAGAAATTATCTGAATTCTTCTATCCCCTTCATAAAAAATATTAAAATTCAAGTTGGGGGTACTATATATATATAGAAGAGAAAGGTAATTAGATTTAGAGAAATAAATGAGAAAAAAAAAGGTATCTAGCTGGATTGGGGTGTGTATTGTGACTTTTGGGGGGTTTGAAGGATGAATAGTGGGATGGAAATATTATAATTAGGTTAAAGAAAGAGAAAAGGGGTGCAAGTTGGAGCATAAAGAGTATAATATATTGAATATTGTTGAGGGATGGTGGTAGTTATTTAATTGGATGGAAAGGGAAGAAAGAAATGTGGTGCAGCATGGGTTGGTTTGTTTGAATAATCACAGAATCCTCGTCGGTTTATGCAAGTTGGTGTGCAAGTGGACGATAAGTTAGCGTTTACACGAGATCATAGATGCTCTTCCTATCATCCCGTGCACCCCACCCTTTTATATTTCTTCTTTATCAATAGATATTTTTTTACTTCATTTCATTTCTTCAAAATTTATGCTCTTTTCTTTCAACTTTTTCCTTGGTTGAATCTTGAAAGAAAGGAAAATGATGTACACACAATACATCTTCCAAACACAGAAAAAGGAATAAAAACGAAAACGATGGATGCTGAATTGAGATACACGAGAGATCAAAATAAAAATAAAAATACCTTTGAAGTATTCAATTAATTTTGCTTTCTTCAATCTTCGTGTTTCTCTTTCTCTCTCCCACACACACATTTGATTTTTGACGCGCATTGATCATGGGTGATGGCTCCATTATTGATAAATTATTTTGAAACTGGAAATTGACCATACAACATCAACATGGCTGCACCCTGTGTTTCTTCCCTTCTGAGTACCAACTACAATTTCATCATTTATTTTTTTTTAGCTTTTTCAAGAATTTATTCTTATCATATAAATACTAATATTAATTAAATTTATCAGATTCTTTCATGGAACCATGCTCATCTCAATTTTTTCCTGTTTCTTAAAGCACGACAGGAGCATTTCGCTGCATTCATGGGACTTTCCCATGTGTATGCAAATGATGACAAGTGTGTTTAGATTCTAATTTTTCAAAAAATAAAAAAATTGTGTTAAAATGATAAAGGGTTTTTGGTGTGCAAATATAGTCTTTTATATGATAAACAAAGTTTCAAGAACCAATTTTGTTTTAAACTATTGATGTTTCTGTAACCCTGTTATCACCTGACAACTTTTGTACTAATAATAAAGTACTAGTTGTCAACTGTTAATAGTCAGTTTTTTCTATAAAAACAAAAATGCAAACTGTAAAGTAATTTTTATTTAATGGAACACTAAATTCATTCGAGTGGGAAAAAGTTTTCTTTTTTTAATAACGGTTAATTTAAAATTTTTATGTCGATTTTATAATGAATTAAATAATTTATATAGTAAATTTTACTTATTATATCATTCCTTAATACAACTGTTATAAAAATTTCCACTGTTATATTTTTTATATTATCTTATTTTTCATAAATATGATATCACTATAATAATAAATCTTGAAAATTGATCACAAATATCACTCACAATAAAGAAACATTAAATATAAAATATACAAAATTTCTATTTATATTGGATGAATAATAATCATTTATAAGATTTATAAAGAAAAAAATTTCAGATAATAAGAATCATAAATTAAAATATTCCATTAAACTAAATCGTAAAATACAAATTAATGAGAAAAAAAGAGACTTTGTTATATGAAAGGAAGGAATAAAACTGTGGAAGTGATTGACGACAAAAATAAAATAACAATAAAACAAAAGACATAAGTGAAGCTCAAGGAACCACAAAATTTAAAAAAGAATTATAATTTACAATAATTTCAATTTATTTTAATTTAAAATATATATTTTTTATGACAATTTAATTTTAAATTTATATAATAAATACTAATTATATCGATTTAATTTTAAATTTTTTTATAAATATTTATTATGTTACTTCAATTTTAAATCGGAATAAAAAATTATTTATCTTAATTTAAAACTAAATTAATATAAAAAATATTTTTAATGATAATTTAATTTTAAAATAAAAATATTTATTATTATAATAATTTAAAATTAAATCATCATAAAAAAATATTTTTTTATTATAAAATTATCATCACTTAAAAATAAATTAAAATTATCGTAATAACTCGTAAAATAAAATGTTTATTAAAATGGTAGCACATAATATGGGGAGAATATTTATACTTTACATTTTTTTGTTCTTTACCATGTGTTGGTGACGATTGTGTTAAAAGTGAAAAAACGTGACTAATTTTAAAAAAATTATTAAAATGTAAAAAAATGTGACTATTTAAGTAAGATGGTAAAAAATTCAAAGACATTTTTAATGAAATATTTATAAACATTGAACACCAATATTTTAGTTATTTGTTTATTAATAATGTATCATGATGTTTATATTCCTAAATAAGCACGGTTGATTATATATATTATTGGAATAAATTTTAAAATATAAGTACATAACATTGAATTGATACACAATATTTTTTAATCCATATCTTAAACACATGCATAATAAATACTACTTAAACTGCAACTTCTTTAACTAAACTACAATTTCTGTAACAGATATTTTTGTGTCTTAAATAAAAGACAAAGAAGATTTATGAAACAGCAGCACAAGAGTGCACAGTTTTTGATAAGAAGACAGAAGACAGATTAAGAGGGAAATGACACAGCACCTTACTTAATTCCTACAGTGAACTCCAACTCACACCCACCCAATTCTATAATGCACAGATGAAGTGTAGATACACACGTGATTAAACCAAGTTAATCACTTTGTATTTTCAACATGTAACTTAATTCTCTACAAGTTTTATATTTTTCTCTTGTTAACAGAGGGTCAATCTTTTTGTTAAGTAAAAGTGAAGGTGAATTATGATAGTTCGCTTCTTCATCAAGTAAAATTGATTCAACCCTTCCTCCATTTTTATTACTATGTAAAAACAAAAAACAAAAAAACTGTGGCCATTGTTTATTAATGTTACGAGCACTGTTTTTCTAAGATTTCTTCGTTCTCTCTCAGTTTTCTTTTCTGTCATCTGTGTTTAAAGACAAAACCAAATGAATTTGATCGGAAGGATATCTGATCTGTTATCCACTATAAATTAATTCTTTATTTGAATTATGCAGAAAGCAGAAGGAGGCTTCGAGCTTACTTCAAGCAATGTTATCGATTGGTGAAAACGTCAACAACACAACCTAAAGGTATTTATATTGTTAAACTGGGCCTGCATCTAAGTCATATCATACCAAAGTTCCAAACAATGAATACCTAGAAACTAAAAAGTGTTTCCTTAATTTAATTTATTTTTTAGCTGAAAACATAAGCTTCAAATATGTCTGACTAATCACACACTTCACGGGCATCTCTCACAAAAAAAAAAAAAAAATATATATATATATATATATATATATATATATATATATTTAGAATTTCAAATTTTATTTAGAAACACTTGATTTATAATTTTTAATTAAGAACAGATTGTGTTAGAATGTATTTCTAATGCTTTTTAATTTTTGAGACATGTTATTGAAAAATAGAGAATCCACTTTTTTTTTTTTTTTGTTTGAACGTTGTTATCAATTATCAATCATGAAGGTTGTCATCAAGTACGAATACAAAAAAAGTGAAGTAACTTTACCATTTTTTTTATGAATAAAGTGAAGTTACAAATCCCCATATATATATTTGGAGCAAATCCAGTTGCATAGAAGAATTTAATTAATACTACGTTAACTAAGGTCGTTCATTTTTCATATGAAAGCTAAAATCCATGTTTAATCATCACAAAATTAACTTGATTCCTAAAATAATATTTTTTTGTTCTGCCATTTCTTCATCAGTATATCAATAACAAAAGCTTGGAAGTGCATCGTACTCTACCTACTACTTTTAGTGGAGAAGTTGGCTAAGGTAGAATACAAACCTTTCTCACCAACCGATTGCGACGAAGCTTCAAAAAGGAGGAAGGATAGAAGGTTGCTGCGCAAACGAAGAAAGCCAAAATGAAAATGGCAAAGACACAGAAAATAGTGATAGCTGCAGGGAGTTCGTGGGGTGTTAGAAACATCTTTCATTCTCTTGTAGCCATCTTAACCACTGTTCTAGTTGTCACTACCATTTATGTAAGACATGATAGAGGACATTTATCTCCAATAATAAACGCTTCTAGTAACTCCTCCTCCTCCTCCTCCTCACCATCATCATCAAAGTGTGACTTTTTTTCTGGTAACTGGGTTTTTGATAAGGAATCTTATCCATTGTACAAAGAGCAGCAATGCACCTTCATGTCAGATCAGTTGGCTTGTGAGAAGTTTGGAAGGAAGGACCTGAGTTACCAAAATTTGAGGTGGCAGCCTCACCACTGTGACCTTCCCAGGTGTGTCTCTTCTCTCTTTCTCTTCTCCTTGGAGAAATTTTTATATGCTGCAGAACATCATGTTCAAAGCTTCAAATTACAGTTGCTGTTGCAGTTTTATTGATATTGTCAAAAACCGTGTACAAATTTAGCTAATAAGACTAAAATTGCAGTTGCATGGTAGTCACCAACATCTCCAAAAATTTTCACGGTTGAATAGATTGTTGTCGCAAACTAAATATTTTCTAAACTAAAACTATCTTGGTTCCATAATGCAACACAATTGGCTGAATTTTTAAATTTTCAAAAAGTGTTACTAAAACTTGACTGTGTCACGTGAAAATTCAAAACACACAATTGTCTAAACCATATAATCATTTATCTTTACAGTATATATATATATATTTTTTTTATTTTTTTTTTAATATTGGTTGTTGTAGTTTATATATATATACACCTACATATACATATGGTCTATATGATTAATGAGGTTTGGCTATGTTTTTGAGGTTTGTGGAATGTGGTTGTTTGTATGTTAATAAGGTTCAATGCCACAGCATTACTTGAAAGGCTAAGGAACAAGAGGCTTGTGTTCGTGGGGGATTCATTGAACAGAGGCCAATGGGTTTCCATGGTTTGCCTTGTTGACTCTATACTGCCCCAAAACCTCAAATCCATGCATTCCACTGTCAATGGTTCACTAAACATTTTCAAGGCCAAAGTAAGTCCCCACCCTCGTAACAACCACAGGACTTGTAACGTACGTAAACAAAGTGTTCTTGTTTCTTTTAATACGTAATAATATGTCTTCAAGTAAAGATACTGTTTTCAATATTTGAACCTACGAATTCAAAGTCACAAAGCAACAACTTTAACATTGTGTGCCAAGTGTTTCTTAGAAAGAGAGGTGATATGTCTCTAAAATATTTAAAGAACTTTTTTTTTTAATATATATATATATTAAAAAATTCTTATTGTTGTCACATTTGCAACTATTCATATATATGTTGCTGATATATATGTTTAATTGACACGTTAATGAAGGAATACAATGCAAGTATTGAGCACTATTGGTCCCCATTACTAGTAGAATCAAACTCAGATGATCCAGTAAACCATAGGGTACCAGAACGCACAGTAAGAGTGAAGGCCATAGAAAAACATGCCAAGTACTGGGCTGATGCAGACTTTCTGGTTTTCAACACTTATCTGTGGTGGAGAAGGCCAGTCATGAATGTTCTGTAAGTGCAGCAGTTAACCTAACCATCACTTCTTTTCATCAACTTGCATGCCAACGGCTCCAACTTCAATTCCAACCACCACATGACATGATTGTGTAGGGTTGTATATATTGAACTATTCATCACACAATCATGCATCTAACTCCACTTTACAAATTGATTTTGATTGTGACAAATTTAATTGAACAAGCAGGTGGGGTTCATTTGGAGACCCAGATGGTGTCTACAAAGGTGTTGAAATGTTGAGAGTGTATGAAATGGCCCTGAGAACCTGGTCCGACTGGTTGGAAGTCCATGTCAATCGTAACAAGACCCATTTGTTTTTCGTTAGCATGTCACCCACTCATGAAAGGTATCAACATAAACAGAACAGCTATCATATTTACTCGTTGATGATATCTACAACCATATCAATTTCACAAGTCCATTCCCCAAAATGCGTTAGTCTAGTAAAAAAGTGATGCCATTTCACAATCATGAAATATTAATTTATCAGAAAGAATAACCTTCTTACTTTCCAAGTTATATACAAACATAGAGGGATAAACTGAAATAAGAATTAGATGTGATTCCATAGTTAAAATCTAGAAAAAAAAATGTTGGAGTGTTTTTCGCATACAATTCTTTCAAGTGGGGAAACTACATTTACAATTTTATGCACATGGTGGTGGGGAACCCTCTGCCCACAAAAAAGTCCAATATGTTCAAACATTGAGCAGTAATAATAAATGATTTTTTCAAACTCAGATTTCACGTTTCGATGTTGTATTGATTCTACGAAAAGCAAAATTATCTTGCTTTTCTAGGTGTTTTTTATTGGTAGAATTTTTTTCAGATTTTTAATGATTGTTTGTGTGAGAATACAAGGGAGTAATCAATGGGAAAACGCTGTTATCTCTGTTTGACTGTTTTGCAAACTCTCAGTAAATTACTTTTAAAAACTAGTTGACAATTGCGAATTTTTTAGCTTTGTACTCTAGAAAGTTATACACACATTAATTTATTGGTGTTACCGTACGTACGGTTTGCTTTAACTTACGTATTTTTTACAACAGATGTATGTTTTCAACATTAATATATTTATTTAACCATTACTTTCTTGTTGGGAAACAATTTAAACCATTACTTTGGTTAATACAACGACAAATTCTCATTGTAATAAAGTACGGAACTCATTCAATGACCAATTTCTTAAGTATACATGATAAATCGATGACTTCTACTTAACATGCCTTTCTGAATAACTATTTCAAGAATAAATTGTTTTGTTCCAGCGACCAATACTTAATCAAACTCATTCAAAACTTAATACATTTGTAGAGTTAAGCAAGAATTAGACATGCATAAAATAATGTTAAGAAGAACCTTTGCAGCCATTTTCTTACAATAGATAAAAGAGGATTTCCCTTGTAATCTGTATATTTATTATATAAGCATTCCCATTGTTCACAATTCACATAACTCACTACCCAGTTTCAATAATGACAATCCTTCAGCAACTTGCAAGTAGTACAGTATAGAAAACACATATTACTAGAAAGAGATAATTTCAGTATGCTATTCATTTATAATATTCACAGTAATTTAGAAATCAAATTCAAATCAGGTTCTTCAAGGGAACTGTCCAAGAATATTGAAATTTTTGCTTCGTAGTAGCTATAGTGAATATCCCATTACCCACAAAACTCAATCAAAGTTGCATATCAGATCCATCTATAATGAAACAATAGTTCTGTAATTTTACTTGAATCAATGAATATACCAGATGTGTAATTGAAAATAAAAAAATGCAGGGCTGAGGAATGGGGAGCTGCTAAGGGTAACAATTGTTACAGTGAAACCGATATGATTGCAGAAGAAGGATATTGGGGCAAGGGGTCTGATCCTAAAATGATGCGTGTGGTGGAGAATGTGCTTGATGATTTGAAAGGAAGAGGTTTGAATGTTCAAATGCTGAACATCACACAGCTCTCAGAATACAGAAAAGAAGGACACCCATCTGTATACAGGAAGCAATGGGATTCTCTAACCCAAGAACAGATTGCAAACCCAAAAAGTTATGCAGATTGCATTCATTGGTGCCTCCCTGGAGTGCCTGATGTGTGGAATGAGCTCCTTTATGCCTATATGTTCTACCAATAACAAATGTTTGACATGGAAAGCTTGCAAAAAAGTATGTGTTAAAATGACACATTCATTCTATCTTTCAGGCTATTTAATGATTTTTTAATCAATTAAACTGTAAAGCACGCACTATCCTTTTTCCTTTAACAGGTTTATGGAACACCGCTGATATTCAAAATCATTCCTACGCTTAACATGGTTAATTCAGTGCATAAATATCAATGATAAGGGAGGGTGACAAATCTAACAATGTGTGCGTGGATGTGTTAAAAATAACATAGGGATGACGGCAATATAGAGTATCAGATGAAAAAGTATAATTATCTCAAGTTCATACTCATCATAATTACATGTTTTAGAATTTCAAAAGGCATAGTTTTCAATTTATAAGCTAAACAACTCAACCATCTGTTAAGTGGTAAAAAGTTGATATAATTATGTCTTGAATTGTTATAAAATCACTTAACTTATGTTAATTTTAATATATTTTTCTCCCAAAATAGGATGAATTCGAGAATATTTTGATAAAAGAGTAAGGAGCATAATTGTCAGCATAATTGGAGTAAAATTGAAAGAAAGAAGAGCGCTTAAGCGAATAAATGATGTGAGGTCCGACCCAAATTCTTTTATAAAAAGATAAGTTGTGTTTTGAGAAAAGGAAGCAGTCTTGGAGGAGAGAAGACACGATTACTGTTAGGGTTTTGTCTAATCTTCATCAATTCTCCACTTCTTCATCAATTGGAGCATTGTAATGACCAACATGAGTGACTAACTTCATTCTCTTAGGATTCGGTGCACTTCCTTTGAACTCTTTTGTATCATTGTGATATTTTGAGATATTAATCTATGCTTTGATGTTATTCTTATCCTTTATGCTTTGGAATGATTTATTCTTGATTGTTTGAGGTATGATTGGAAAATATATCTTGAACCCTAGATCACGGTAAGAATATTTGTTACGTTAATTGCCAAGAATGGAATGAATGTATCAATTGCTTAACACCCTAACCCTAATGCTGGAAAATCTGTTAATTGTGTGAGGAATCAACATTTATTAGGTTTTCTTATGAATTTCATGTGTGAGGAATCAACATGGATGATTTGAGTAGGTGGCATCAACATTGTTAGGTTAATTGACGTTCTTAATTGACATAACCATTACAAAAGAGGGATAAGGAAGGAAGTCAATCCTAAGTACCTTTAATTGATATTTTCTCAACAATTTATAGTTCTTTGTCATTTAAATTCAACTCAACTCTTATTTGCAAAACTCAATCTGTTTAATATACTTAGTAAGCATAATTGAGAATTTTCATTGAAACTGTTCCTCGTGTGATCAACTTTTATTTTATCGAAATACTATACTGCGATTGATAATTTTGGTACGCTTGTCAATAATTTAATAAGTATTTCAGGCATCGTTGTCGGGAACGGTGTTCTTTGAGAATTTTTTGTTTAGCTTATTGAGTATTTTATTTTTATTTACGTTATTATTATTATTATTATTATTATTATCATTATTATTATTATTATTATTATCATTATCATCATCGTTATTATCATTATTATTATTGTTATCATTATTATTATCATTATTATTATCATTATTATTATTATTATTATCATCATTATTATTATCATTATTATTATCATCGTTATTATTATTATTATTATTATCGTTATTATTATCATCGTTATTATTATTATTATCGTTATTATTATCATCGTTATTATTATTATTATTATTATCATTATTATTATTATTATTATTTAGTTTTTAGTTTGTGCTAATATTTGCTTGAGTTACTCTTTTGATTTATGCGTTTAAGAGGACAGGTATCTTCGGAAGCGAGTTAGAATTTAATCCAGAAATTGAAAAAACAGCTCGAAGGAACCGGGGTAGAAGAAGAAGAGAAACTCAAGAACAAACCACAAGAGAATCTGTTAATTCTTCTTTCACACTTGATTTACTAGACCCAGTTACAGAAGATATGACAGAAGAAGGAGCAAATCCAAATCCAAATCCAAATCCAAATCCAAATCAAAATCCAAATGCAAATCCACCTAAAAGAACTCTTAGAAATTGTGCTATGCAGCAAGGTCCAAGACATTTTTCCAGCATTGTCATTATGGATAATCATACATTGCAGATGAATCCATCTTTCTTAAGCTTGATTAGTGCTCATCAATTCACTGGATTGGATCATGAAGACCCTTATATTCATTTGTCTACTTTTTATGAGTTGATTGGTACCATGGGATTTAGAGCAGCAAATCTTTAATATGCATATTTGATATTATTTCTTTTTTCTTTGACAGGTAGGGCAAAGGAATGACTGAAAGCACATCCTAATTAGAGTTTGACTAATTGGAGTAGTGTAGAAGAAACGTTTCTGAATAGATTTTTCCCACCATCCCGCTACATCAAAGCAAAATCTGACATCACTTCTTTCAGACAAGGAGCAGATGAACAATTTTGTGAAGCATGGGAGAAATTTAAATCACTGTTGAGAAGATGCCCAAATCATGGATTTGATGACGTTTCTCAGTTGAATATTTTCTATACTGGCTTGCGACATGATGCAAAGATGTTATTAGAGGCTGCAGCAAGAGGATCCATGTTGGATGTAGAAATTGATCATGCCACCAGAATTATTGATGCATTAGCCTTTACAGACCAACAGACCCAACATGATAGACATCCAATTCAAAGGAAGGGAGTACTTGAACTTAACAGCTCAGATGCTATCTTAGCCCAGAATAAACTTATAACGTAACAAATTGAAGCATTGAATCAGAAGATAGAGAAATTACCTCAATAAATGCACACAGTATAATCTATTCTTAATCAACAGATGAGTTGTGATGTATGTGGAGGTGATCATGCAAATGAACAATGCTCTTATCAAGGAAACATTCAACAAGAAGAAGCTAATTATATGGGGGTCCAAGGTAGTAGTCAAGGCAGACAAGGCAATTTTCCTAATCCCAATAATTATCAGAATAATTTTGCACAAGGATGGAGAGGGAATCAGAATCAGAACTTTGGGTGAAAACAAGGACAACCTACATTTCAACAACAGTCATATCAACAACCTCCATATCAACAACAACAACATTATCTTTCAGTGCCTGACAGAATAAGTTAATTGGAGGATATTGTAGAAAAATTTATGCAAAGCACTATGGTTAATCAGAAAAATACTGAGGCTTCATTCAGAAATATAGAGACCCAAATAGGTCAACTGACTAAGCAATTATCTGAGCAGCAATAAGGAGGACATTTTTCAGCTAACACACAAATCAATCCAAAGGAGCAGTGCAATTCAATAACTACAAGGAGTGGAAAAGTTGTGGGTAAGGGGATTGGTGATAATATAGTTGTTGAAGAAGAAGTTTTGGTAAAAGAAGTTGAAGAGCAAGAAGAGGAGAATAATAAAGAAAGACATATCTCTGATAAGAAGAATGAAGAGGGAGAGAAAAAACAAAAGATAGAAAAAGGAGGGAGTCAAAAACCATTTGTAGAGAAGTTACCATATCCCAAGGTTTCCTCACAGATAGATAAAGAAAGACAATTCATTAGGTTTATGGATATTTTCAAGCATTTACAAATTAATATTCCATTTATGGAAGCTATGAAGCAGATGCCGACTTATGCAAAATTCATGAAAGAGTTGTTAACTAAGAAAAGAAGATTTACTACAGAAATAGTGGAGCTAGAAGCAGGATGCAGCGCTATAATTCAGAAATCATTGCCTCAAAAGTCCAAGGATCCTGACAGTTTCACTATACCAGTCACAATTGAGACATTACAAGTAGGTAAGACATTACTCGATTTGGGTGCTAGTATAAATCTAATGTCTTTGTCTATGCTTAAAAGAATAGGAGACTTGGAAGTAAAGCCTACAAGAATGACACTGCAGCTAGCTGACAGATCTGTAAAGATTCCTTATAGAGTAGCAGAAGATGTTTTAGTTAGAGTGGATAACTTCATATTTCCTGTTGATTTTGTGATTATGGACATGGAGGAAAATGAGGAAGTCCCATTGATCCTGGGAAGGCCATTTATGAAGACTTCCAAAGTAATTATAGATGTTGACATGAGCAAGTTGAAAATTAAAAGTGGAGATGATGAAGTTAATTTTAATCTGTTTGAAGTTGTACAACAACCGGAAGAAAAGAAAGATTGTCTCAGAATAGACACTTTGGAGGAATTAACCATCTCAACTGAAAAACAAGATTACAAGCCTGTTGTACAACCCCAAAGACATCTTAGTCTGACTATGAAAGAAGTTGTTCAAATAAAGGTACTGAAACCTCCTGAAGCAGGTATGATTTATCCAATCTTTGACAGTTGTAAGGTTATTCTCAATGAAAAGAATAAAATCATTCCCACAAGGACAGTTAAGGGATGAAGAATGCGTATATATCACCTTGATCACTCACCTGCATGAGCCCTAAAGTAAATAGGCGTCAAACTAAAGACGTTAAACAAGCGCTCCTGGGAGGCAACCCAATGTTTTGAATTTGTTTTTTTTTTCTTTTTGCAGTTTAAGTTTTTTTATGCATTTTTCTTCCTTATGTTCTTTCTTTGCAAGATTGCTCCAGGTACACAGTGCACTTCTCCTCAAGACTTTGAAGTCTTACTTCAATGGCCTGGGGACAGTCCAACTTTTCTGGAGGGGGTGAGAAAGTCTGCAGCTGAGGCTGAGGCACAAGATAAGGAGTACAAGACAAGTAAAGAAAATGAGGGAGGAAACTTACTTTGCTTTTTATGTTTTTAATTCATTTGTTTTTAATTTTAATGTTTTTAATTGCTTTATTTTAAATTTTGAATTCTCTTGTTGTCCCATAATTTGTTTTAGAGTCATATATGAGATTATTGCATATTGTCTAATTCAAATCTAGAACGTGAAAAATAATTTTGATTGTTTCTGTTAAGGTTCCAACATAAAACCAATTGACAATATGTGGAGTAGCCTAACATGTATTTAAACCATACCAAATGACATGAGGTAGGCGATGTGGGACTTTCAACACACCCCCTCCAACGAAGCCCGCCGGACCAGGCAAAGGGTACTTTTGACCCAACTAAAGGGCAACTTTTGGCCCATGACAATAACCGGAAAGATGTTAGGCTTTGGCTCTGATACCATGTTAAGGTTCCAACATAAAACCAATTGGCAATATGTGGAGTAGCCTAACATGTATTTAAACCATACCAAATGACATGAGGTAGGCGATGTGGGACTTTCAACAGTTTCCAATAATAAGTGATTTTGGGATATTGAGTATGATAGTGAAAAGGAATTGATGAGGAAAATTAGGAATTAACTGAATTAGAGAAGCTAGCCAAAACCCAGGTGAGCAGAGTATCACAAACAGATAAATTGAGTGTCAACACTTTGTGATGATAACTAATATTGGTTGATTCTTTGATGTGATTGCATGTTGGCAAGACTTGAAAATGATAAAGGCATATTTTTTCTTTGTAGTAGATTTAAACCAGAGTCAAATAGTCAACCCTGCATTAATTTTAGGACATCCATTTGAACCCCTTCTGAGCCAAAAATAATATTGTTTCTTAAACAGAACCCTTAAGCCTAAACACTATTTTTCTACCTTCCTATATTTGAGAAAAGAAATGAGTATGAATGTCACTATTTTTCCTATTGTTGGGTATTGCTTGTTGTCATACAGGTATTGTTGGGGTGTTATTGTTAAAAAAAAAAGTGTAAAGAAAAAGGAAAAGCAAAGCTTAAAAATTTGCAAAGCCAAAAAAAGGATACATGCAAAAGCAAAAAAAAAAAAAGAAGTCAAAAGGGGGGTAATAACTTGTGAGATTATTAACTCATTGTCATTGTATTAGGGACAAAAGCATGAAGTTTGAAACCTAACTTGAGGAATTGTTAATCAAGAATCATTCATATGAGTTGAATTTCTCAAATATTTTTGTATATCCCAGAAAAATCAATAATTTTTTCTTAGCTCAGTCCCATTACAAGCCTCAAAAGACCTTTTGATTTAAATCTTGCTTAACAATTGTTGATTGCTTGAAGATGATTATCAATATTGGATTGTCTAAATGAAGTGATTGAATGAGATAAACACTTACATGTGAGAATTAGAGATGAGTATATATAACTCTATTTGCGAGATAATGCTTCTCTGAGGATAGTTGATGACTAATTATTCTTTATTGGTTTCTATAACTTGAATGCTTATGTGTTCTATTTTCATTTGGAGTTGTGAACATCACCCCTGAAAATTTTTATGTTGTGGTTCTAGAAGAGAAAGAGATAATAGGTGATGGTTTTGTTTTGGAAAAATTACTTTGCTTGGGACAAGCAAGATTCTAGGTTGGGAGGAATTGTTAAGTGGTAAAAAGTTGATATAATTATGCCTTGAATTGTTATGAAATCACTTAACTTATGTTAATTCTAATATATTTTTCTCGCAAAATAGGATGAATTCGAGAATACCTTGATACAAGAGCAAGGAGCATAATTGGAGTAAAATTGAAAGAAAGAAGAGCGCTTAAGCGAATAAATGATGCGAGGCCCGACCCAAATTCTCTTATAAAAAGATAAGTTGTGTTTTGAGAAAAGGAAGCAGTCTTGGAGGAGAAGAGGCACGACTACTGTTAGGGTTTTATCTAATCTTCATCAATTCTTCACTTCTTCATCAATTGAAGCATTGTAATGGCCAACATGAGTGGCTAACTTCATTCTCTTAGGATTCGGTGCACTTCCTTTGAACTCTTTTGTATCATTGTGATATTTTGAGATATTAATCTATGCTTTGATGTTATTCTTATCCTTTATGCTTTGGAATGATTTATTCTTGATTGTTTGAGGTATGATTGGAAAATATATCTTGAATCCTAGATCACGGTAAGAATATTTGTTACGTTAATTGCCAAGAATGGAATGAATGTATCAATTGCTTAACACCCTAACCCTAATGCTGGAAAATCTGTTAATTGTGTGAGGAATCAACATTTATTAGGTTTTCTTATGAATTTCATGTGTGAGGAATCAACATGGATGATTTGAGTAGGTGGCCTCAACATTGTTAGGTTAATTGACGTTCTTAATTGACATAACCATTACAAAAGAGTGATAAGGAAGGAAGTCAATCCTAAGTACCTTTAATTGATATTTTCTCAACAATTTACAGTTCTTTGTCATTTAAATTCAACTCAACTCTTATTTGCAAAACTCAATCTGTTTAATATACTTAGTAAGCATAATTGAGAATTTTCATTGAAACTGTTCTTCGTGGGATCAACTTTTATTTTATCGAAATACTATATTGCGATTGATAATTTTGGTACGCTTGCCAATAATTCAACACCATCTCAATCAAGTTGTTACAAAATGTGTGTATTCTGTTTTGTAAATTGCGGAATTCTTCCCTATTCTTTCTGGTAATGATATGGGGTTTTCTATCAGGTTAGCATCCTCTCAGAATTATATTTTCTTGACTCTAATCATGCAACAAGACATCAGCATATAATGGATCACTTGTAATAATGTAAAACAGTATCTGTCTGCAAATTAACATCAAATTAGAATCGAGTACTTATGAATAAAGTATTTAGTCTATACTCTTTTTCTTTTTTCACAGAAGTTGAACTAATCATGTCATTTCATTATTAATGATTAAATTGTAAATACAAGAAGAAATCTCATGAAAAATTATGAGCCTTGCACAAAGTGTCATTGCCGTAGCCTGAACTGCAAACTCAATTTAGTCTAGACGCTAGAAAGTTGAAAACAGGTACATAGTAAGAGGCGTGTCAGATAAATAAGTAGGGTGTAAGAAAAAGGTGATCTGTGTTTATGAAGACGCTCTCGCATGTGTTAATGAAGTTCCACTTTGCACGTTAGAAAGCATGGTAGAAATATTGTTGCAAATGTGAACATTCATGCACCTATATGCAAGGGGAGTGTTCAGTGGATATCTATGCATATGCATCATTATGAATTTATGATTATCAAATGAAATCCATTAAAGGGATATGCTAACAACAAATGAACAAAGACTCCTAGTCCTAACTCAATGATCAATAGATTTGACTACCCTTCGATGATCTTAGATTATTGGTTCCACATGTGTTGCATACATTTTGTCCTAAATTTAAATATATGATGCTTAAATATATGTCGATTGATTCATGATTAAATACACTACTTACTTTCAGTGGATAATTAAGTTGGCTGGCTAGGCTAGAATACAAATCTCTCTAACCAACCGATGCATTAAGCTTCAAAAAGGAGGTTGAGGAACGAAGAATCCAAATGAAAATGGCAAAGACACACCAAACAGTGCTTGAAGGGAGTTCTTGGGGAATTAGAAAGACCTTTTATTCTTCTGTAGTCATCTTAAGTACCCTTTTACTTGCCACTACAATCTAAGACAGGATAGAGGACAATTGTCTAGAAAAACAAGTGCTCCTAGTGATTCTTCATCGTCACATTGTGACTTGTTCTCTGGTAAGTGGGTTTTTGACAACGAATCTTATCCATTATACAAAGAGAAGCAGTGCACCTTCATGTCAGATGATAAGGTGGCTTGTGAGAAGTTTGCAAGGAAGGACCTGAGTTACCAGAATTGGAGATGGCAACCTCATCACTGTGACCTTCCAAGGTGTGTCGCTTCTCTATGGAAAAATTAAGTATGATCTGAGATAATTACGCGTTTATGAGAAAAAAATAAAATTTTTGCATGTGAGTATTGATTTATTACGTCAAATCAATTGCCTAGTCAAGCCAAAAAAAGCAACCAAAAAAGCAGTAGGAACTGATAATACCCCTCAAAACTAGCATGTATAAGACAAAGCTTGTAAAAGAGAAAGATGAAATGTTCCTAAAATGCTTTATTTTTGTCTCATTTTGCAGCTGTTCCCCTTCTTCCTCAAACCAATTCCTGAAACCAGTGATGTCCTATCACAGTCATGCAATATTAAAGAATATTCCTGCATGTCTTTTTTTTTTTTTCTATGTTTATTTTTTACCCTTTTAAATATTTTATATGGGAAAATATTTAAACTAGCTTCTTTATAGTTATTTTAAGAGTGAAAAATAAATAAAAATATAAAATTAACTTTTGAAAAAGTTATTTCATTTTTTTCTTTTCTTTTTAGAAGAAGTTATTGGACAAAGTGCTTGTTTCAGTGCTAAAATATGAGAAAAAAGATATTGAATGTTTTTTGGAAGAATTTTTTCATATACAATTCTTCCCAGTAGAGATCACATTTACAATTTTATGCACATGGAGGTGGGGCAGAAGATATACCCTAATGGATGGCCCCAAAAAAATCTAATATTTTCCACTATTTTCGAACGTTGGCCTTCTATTTCAAAATCAAATTTTAGGTTTCTGTGAATTGATTCTACAAATAAAATTACAAATCTTGCTTTCTGAGTCATCATCAATGGGAAAATGCTTATCGTTTTACTGTTTTGTAACGCTAAAAAAATTCACTTCACACTAATTTTCTACATTTTTTAAGCAATAGCCATGATCGTTGTATTTGTCACGACCCATGCTAAAAAATTAAATATAAAACCCAAAAACTTCACGGCCCTGTTTGATTCCTCTTTTGTTGTCGATCCACTTAACTCATTCAAATTTTTCAATACTTATCCAAATGACATGTTATTCAAATTCACAACTTTCTTTAAAATGACATTTGTTTGACTTCTCTTTTCATTCTACGGGAAAACTTTTTTACCTCTCATAGGCTTTGTTTGATTGGAGTGATTTGAGAGAGTGGAAATGAGAGAGTGGAAATGAGAGAGTGGAAAAGGAGGGATTTGAAGAGAAATGGAGATGAAATTAAAGTTGTTTGGATGAATGGAAAGTGAAAGGAAAGTTTATGGGAAATTGTGAATGATTTGATTGATATGAGATATAAAAATTATAAGTTTAATTGATTATTTAAGAAAATTACCATTTTACCCTTTGTATAAAATAAGGTTCAAATGATTATAAATATAATTTTTTAATTAATTATCCCTATTTTAACATTGATTATATATTTAAAAGAAAAAACAAATTTAAAAGTGTTTATAATTGGAAACAAATTTAAAAAATTAACTTTTTTTAAATAGTTATTAAAAATTATATAAATAAACAATTACAAAATTATGTACATTGCATATCCATATTCAAATAATTTTGACATATTAAATAAATTATTTGACTAATAATTAAATAATTATAAAATATAAAATAATAATTAATATTGATTGATAATAACAAATAATTATGAAAACTAATAATATAATTGTCAATTATTATTTAAAACAAATATAAAATACGAGTGAAAATAGAATAATAATTAAATGAAACATTACTAAAATTATAAACCTATACACACTAATGCTCTTCAAACAAATAATTATAATGTTATCCATCTTTTGCAGTCAAGTCCTCCAGTTCAGATCATTCAATCACTTCCACTCAAGAACATGAACAACTAGGAGAGACGAAGATGTGAGGGCAAGCCAAAAAGTCGTCTAACATGTGATTCGTGAGTACACAAATGATTATAACACTGAAGCATAAGTTGCTCGTCATTTAGGTTCATGCCGACTAACATGTCCCATATATCTGACTCCGAATGTTGAAATGTTGATGATCGTCTCATCACATTAACTTGCTCATTAATTAAATCATTTCTGCGTTCAATGGCGACCACCTGTCTTTCAGCTATGTCAGATAATCGTTGGGTCAATGTATTACCTTGCCCGAGGTAATCTGTAAATGTGTCCAGCCTCGTTGTTAGTTTGTCAAATTGACTTTCCATCACATCAACCATAGGCGCTTTTCTTTTTGTGCCCCGAGATGAAGAGGTTCCACCTGAACCAGTAGACGCAACAGATGGAATTGAGTGAGCACCCTCGGCAGGACTGTCGGAACCCATGCGTGGAGGTGATCGATAAGTCTGTATCAAATCCCGCATCAAAGCCAAAGTGAAATGGTCTGCTCCTCCGGTGTGGGGTCCACATCAACGTTCAAGTCGACTGTTGCCCTTCGAGAACTGATATTCATTCGGGCCTGACGCGAAGTTCTTGCCATATGTCCAGTGGCTCGATCAGCACCCCACAATTCTTCCATCAAATCATAATGTCTTATAGTTGACAGTTTCCATTTAGCTGCAGAAGGCTTCGCCTACAAAATAATGAGAATGGTTAACACTCGTAATTGTTATGTTTTGCTATATCAACAAATGATAATTCATATAATAGTACCTTAATTAGGTCATCCCATACTTCTTGCTCAGCCACAAACCGTTTTGTGATATCATCCCAAGCGAATCCACTAAGTCCATGAAACAAATCGTGGACCTCCCGCCATCTATCCTTAAGACTTTTTTGTCGATTTTTAACATTATTTTTAGTTATACCAATTAATCCAGACTGTCTTAGGGATTCAACTATATTATTATATGCTTGGGTTGTCCAACTACCATCAACCCGATTACCCAACCTTGCCTCATCAAGCATAGCAGTCAACAACCGAAAGTCCATGTCATCGAGTCCATTTTGTAAACTCGCGCACTACGGTTGACGAATTCGGTGCAATATCCTTTCCTCTGTTCATTTTAAACCTATTGGAATGATAATATATGTAATTACGATACCAACATATAATTATTATAAATAGATAATCGTAATGTAATCGTATTTCAACAATAACAATAGTACATCTTATTAAATATATTATTACATACAAAATCTAATGACTTTGATAATCTATCCACATTTGATTTGCTATAGTATCTCTTAAGTTTGACCCTTCCCTATAATCCTCTTCCAGAACTTGAGTCGACATATTATCCACATCTTGTTCCATCAACTCTCGATCCACTTCAGCTAACAGTGATTCATCGTTGTCTATCCCTCGAAGAAAATTGTGTAGAATGCAACATGCTAGGACTATATTCGTCATTGTATCAAATGAATAATGAGGCTCTGTTCCACTAGCTATTATAGGAAATCTTTTCTTCAAAACTCCAAATGTTCTTTCAATGACATTTCTAAGAGACGAATGTCGATGGTTAAACAATTCTCGGGGGTTTTGTGGAGCTCGTCGAGAATACTCTTTAAGGTGGTATCTAACGCCTCGATAAGGGGTCATTATGTTTGCTTTTAACATAAATCTAGCATCCCCCAAGTAGTATTTACCTATTTAAAATCATTGAAGTTATACTAATTAGAATATTTAAACTAGTTGACTATACACAAAATCCGCATGTTATAAATAATAAACCTTGTGGTATGATAAGGCGATCCTCTCTCGTAAGAACATCCTTTAATATTCTTGAATCAGATGTTGTTCCATCCCACCCTGCTAGAACATATGTGAATTTCATGTCGAAATCACAAGCTGCAAATACGTTTTGTGTTGACCAATCTTTTCTTCCACGAAAACGAGGGGCATCTGATCTTGCGACTTTAACTCGAACATGAGTTCCATTTATTGCCCCTAAACAATCCTAATTGGTAAAAAAATTTATTGTCATTAAAGTTTAGACAATCTATGTGTATGTTATATAGACACAAAGTTGGTAAGTAGATTACCTTAAAGTATGGGTAAAATGGGTTGTTGCTTAATATATACGGACACACATCCCTTCCTGATGGTTGAACAATTAATTGTTCGTCCAACATTATTATCGCATTCAACACGTTTTGAAAGTGTCGACTAACGGTTTCACTTGATCGATGGAAAAAAAATGAAACAGTTCGATTTTTAACGTTATGTCCGATAATATGGAGAAATTTAGCCACTTGTTCTTCCACTGTTGATTGTAACCCATCGTTTACTAATCCATTTGTCCTTACTCGTTGACACAAGTTAATGAACGCCTCCGGTCCCATGCGAATAATGTGACGAGATTGTTCAGTATGAATAAGGTATGACATCAACTCGTGCCGACGACGTTCTTTTTCAGAAATAAAGTCCCTAATGTTACTGCTACTACAAGTTACCATAGACAACATATTTAATCCATAAGCTATCAAACAAAGAATTGTCATCGCTCCTATTTCGCTTCGCTTTTTTATCTCACTTTGTATATGTGAAATCATGTTTATATCCGAGACCAGGTATCTATATCGTCATTGTCTAAACCAATGACCTCAATGTTTTTGTATCGCCATCTGCAAATATATATATATATATATATATATATATATATATATATATATATATAATTAATTAATAAATTAATGTTTAATGGAAGTAATTCAAAATTGTCATCTGCAAACCGAGTATCACAAAACCAAAAATTATTTACAAAACTACTAATAATTTTTTTCCTCTAATTTTTTTCCTCTAATATTTTTACTAATAATTATTTACAACAAATTCTCATTTGTTGTTGCAGGTTAGTACCTATTGTACCAGAGTAAAAAGAAATTGCAAGCGTCATAAAGTTATCATATGTAAGTATTGTCATAATACTTATACCTAAATGTTTAGATTTCAGAATTTTGCATTATCCATATCAAAAGTACGGCAATATTCTTAAGCGAGGTTATACATGTCAATACGAGATCATTCTTCAAATTCAAAACACAATTTTGGTATACAATTATAACATACATAAAATCAACAGTTGTAATTGATTATAAATGAAAGTTTTGGGTTCATCATTTTCTTATACAATTTCCATAAAAGCTATATCTAATTAAGGATGATAATTAAATCTACCACTGCAGTGACCGATTGGTCCCTGATCTTGAGTTTAACAAAATAAAACTGAATTTTGTTCCTTAAAAAAGGATCAAATATTTTATTACATGCACATTTTAATATAAATATAATAAATTAAAATATATACTCAATTAATAATAATAATAATAATAATTTAAAAATTGTAAAATTACAAATATTTATATATGTATACAAAACAATACATAAAAAAATATGGTAAAATTTATTTATTATAAGTATAATTATGATTTTAGAAATAATATAGAATGGGACAACAAGCTTGGTACCTTGTCTTCAATCCCGCGACTCGATTCCTTGGCAAAACTTTCAGTCCAACAGCGAGCAGTGTTAACAAATGTCTGATAGTATTTCAGATACTGCATTATGCATGGATAGACAGGATTATAATCACAGAAGTTGACCTAGCAAAAATAATCTCATTTTTTGTAAGTAAAAATAATCTCATTTTTTCCTCTAAGATACAGCCTGCAACAACAACATAACCAATGCACAAGTCAGAAACCATGGTCGTATGGTGCACATTTTTTGTTGGAGTGGAGGAGGTTTGGCCATGTTTTATACCTCAAATCTGAATGGTCACACACACTCTTATGCATGCACACAGACTCCAAAAACAAACGTACCAACCAAGTTTTATGTTCCAACCATGACAGAGAAGACACAGAACCATACCTGGGGTGTTCCTCCGACAATATACCAAGCAAGTTGTTGGTGGGACAAGGTCACACCGAAGTTAATGGCCGCCGGCGAAGATCCAACCTACAACAGAGTAGCTTTGCTTTGCTTTGATAGAGTCTTTTAGCTAGTCTTATGAGACTAGCTTTGCTTTATATAATACAATAACTTTCCCTATCGGCTGTAACTAGAGAAGAAAGAATAAGTCCTGTAACTTCTATCAGCTGTGAACACGTGAAGTTGGCTGTACAGCCCGTGACCACTGCATGTACAGCCCGTGACCTCTACATGTACAGCCCGTGACTTCTGTTCATGACTTACCTCCTTCTGTCGTGTTTAGAATATATAATTTGTCAAATAATCAAGATTTTAGATAACGGTTCCAGCAATAACCGCTATTACAAATATATATAAGATAGCAGTTAAACTGGAACCGCTATTATATATTCACTTTTAAGAGCAGTTACAATGATAACCGCTCTTAAAAGTAACATATGATAACGGTTCCATGTTAACCGCTATCTAAAGTCTCAATTATTTGATTATATATTTTAGAAGATATAAACTTTCAAATGATCGATTATTTTGCCAAAATGATCGATCACTTTTCCAAAACCTCGAGACTTAAGATAGCGGTTAACCTAGAACCGCTATCATATGTTCACATCCGATAGCGGTTCCAGAATAACCGCTATCTAAAGGCTCCAGAATTTGAATTTATTTTGATGTATAATTATATTTATATATATATATATACATATATATATATATATATATATATATATATATATATATCTATATACATATTCTAAAATATAATTTATATTAATTACTATAATATAAAATATATATTCCACAATATAACTTATTTTCATTTTTATATATATTATAGAAATGAAAATAAATTATATTTTAGAATATATAATTTTGATAGAAAATTATATATATATATATATATATTTCTAAAATATAATTTATATTAATTACTATATTATAAAATATATATTTCACAATATAACTTATTTTCATTTGTATATATATTATAGAAATGAAAATAAATTATATTTTAGAATATATAATTTTGATAGAAAATTATATATATATATATATATATATATTCTAAAATATAATTTATATTAATTACTATAATATAAAATATATATTCCACAATATAACTTATTTTCATTTGTATATATATTATAGAAATGAAAATAAATTATATTTTAGAAGATATAAACGTTCAAATGATCGATTACTTTGAAAATATGATCGATCACATTTTCAATTCCTCGAGACCTTAGATAGCGGTTAAACTGGAACCGCTATCATATGTTCAATCTGATAGCGGTTCCGGATTAACCGCTATCTAAAGGCTCCAGAATTTGAATTTATTTTGATCTATAATTATATTTATATATATATATATATATATATATATATACATATTCTAAAATATAATTTATATTAATTACTATAATATAAAATATATATTCCACAATATTACTAAAATTTATATATATATTATAGAAATGAAAATAAATTATATTTTAGAATATATAATTTTGATAGAAAATTATATATATATATATATATATATTCTAAAATATAATTTATATTAATTATTATAATATAAAATATATATTCCACAATATAACTTATTTTCATTTGTATATATATTATAGAAATGAAAATAAATTATATTTTAGAAGATATAAACGTTCAAATGATCGATTACTTTGCAAATATGATCGATCACATTTTCAATTCCTCGAGACCTTAGATAGCGGTTAAACTGGAACCGCTATCATATGTTCACATCTCGATAGCGGTTCCGGATTAACCGCTATCTAAAGGCTCAGAATTTGAATTTATTTTGATCTATAATTATATTTATATATATATATATATATATATATATACATATTCTAAAATATAATTTATATTAATTACTATAATATAAAATATATATTCCACAATATTACTAAAATTTATATATATATTATAGAAATGAAAATAAATTATATTTTAGAATATATAATTTTGATAGAAAATTATATATATATATATATATATATATATATATTCTAAAATATAATTTATATTAATTACTATAATATAAAATATATATTCCACAATATAACTTATTTTCATTTGTATATATATTATAGAAATGAAAATAAATTATATTTTAGAAGATATAAACGTTCAAATGATCGATTACTTTGCAAATATGATCGATCACATTTTCAATTCCTCGAGACCTTAGATAGCGGTTAAACTGGAACCGCTATCATATGTTCACATCTCGATAGCGGTTCCAGATTAACCGCTATCTAAAGGCTCCAGAATTTGAATTTATTTTGATCTATAATTATATTTATATATATATATATACATATTCTAAAATATAATTTATATTAATTACTATAATATAAAATATATATTCCACAATATTACTAAAATTTATATATATATTATAGAAATGAAAATAAATTATATTTTAGAATATATAATTTTGATAGAAAATTATATATATATATATATATATATAATCTAAAATATAATTTATATTAATTATTATAATATAAAATATATATTCCACAATATAACTTATTTTCATTTGTATATATATTATAGAAATGAAAATAAATTATATTTTAGAAGATATAAACGTTCAAATGATCGATTACTTTGCAAATATGATCGATCACATTTTCAATTCCTCGAAACCTTAGATAGCGGTTAAAGCTGAACCGCTATCATATGTTCACATCCGATAGCGGTTCCGGATTAACCGCTATCTAAAGGCTCCAGAATTTGAATTTATTTTGATCTATAATTATATTTATATATATATACATATTCTAAAATATAATTTATATTAATTACTATAATATAAAATATATATTCCACAATATTACTAAAATTTATATATATATTATAGAAATGAAAATAAATTATATTTTAGAATATATAATTTTGATAGAAAATTATATATATATATATATATATATATATATATATATATATATATTCTAAAATATAATTTATATTAATTACTATAATATAAAATATATATTCCACAATATAACTTATTTTCATTTGTATATATATTATAGAAATGAAAATAAATTATATTTTAGAAGATATAAACGTTCAAATGATCGATTACTTTGCAAATATGATCGATGACATTTTCAATTCCTCGAGACCTAAGATAGCGGTTAAACTGGAACCGCTATCATATGTTCACATCCGATAGCGGTTTCGGATTAACCGCTATCTAAAGGCTCGAAATTTGAATTTATTTTGATCTATAATTATATTTATATATATATATATATATATATACATATTCTAAAATATAATTTATATTAATTACTATAATATAAAATATATATTCCACAATATTACTAAAATTTATATATATATATTATAGAAATGAAAATAAATTATATTTTAGAATATATAATTTTGATAGAAAATTATATATATATATATATATATATATATATATATATATATATTCTAAAATATAATTTATATTAATTACTATAATATAAAATATATATTCCACAATATAACTTATTTTCATTTGTATATATATTATAGAAATGAAAATAAATTATATTTTATAAGATATAAACGTTCAAATGATCGATTACTTTGCAAATATGATCGATCACATTTTCAATTCCTCGAGACCTAAGATAGCGGTTAAGCTGGAACCGCTATCATATGTTCACATCTCGATAGCGGTTCCGGATTAACCGCTATCTTAAGGCTCCGGAATTTGAATTTATTTTCATGTAAAATTATATATATATATATATATATATATATATATATATATATATATTAATTAAAATAATTTATATTTTGGAATATATATTTTATATTTTGAAAATTAATATAAATTATATATATATATTAATTAAAATAAGTTATATTTTATATTTGAAAATTAATATATATGTATTTTCTTAACTTTTTGCAGTAATTAATATAAGAATATCTCTGCATGGAAGAGGGTAAGTTGGACATTTCAATTTGTCCAGGAGACTTTCATCTCTTTTCTTCATGCATCAGCGAAGAAACTGTTTCTCCCATCTCCCCCTTTTCCTCGCCTTCATTTCGTCGTAAATCTGTTCAACCAAATGTGTGTGAATCTCGTGCTTCTGTCTTCGTGAACAGTATATCAGTTCAAACAAACACAAGCTTAGTGAGCTTAATCTCGTACATGGAAAAATAAAATATGAAACCACTCATTTTTTAATCGCAAAAAATAATTAATTTCTAATATTTGCCTTATACTCAGATGACTCTTTTTTTTTTAAGTATTTCACGGAATTTCAACAATTCTTTTTCTTTTGATATTGTTAGATATTGTTTAGATATTATTTGATATTGTTAGATATTGTTAACCACAATATCAAACAATATCTTCTGTTTATTCTGTTACATTCAGTTACTCTTTTAGTTGTATCTCTCTACTATAAATAGACTACCCTATGTGTGATTTATACACAAGGGAGATTAATCTTAAACTCTATTTCTTTTATATTCAATATAGTATCTAGAGTTTAAGATTATTTTGAAAAAATTTTTTTCCCCTTTGACCACTATTGAAGCCGCCACCACCGCCACTATCGCTGTCGGTTATTTGGTAGTGTGAAAGTGCATGTCTAGGAAAGTTCTGACAAGGAAAGACTTGATATTTAAGCGTGTTCATTAGTGACCCACCTCTCTTTCCTGGGAATTTACCTGGTGTATTGGTTCACGCCTCTGCCCTTTATGACTTATTCCACTCCTTTGAGTACTTCCAATTCTGCCAGTACTGCGTCTGATCCTTCCATCTACACTAACTATGTTAATGTGCACTTATCCATTGACAAGTTAACTGACCCTAATTATGTCACATGGTCATCAGACGTCAGATTATGGCTTAAGAGTCAGAAGTATCTCGATCATCTTGCCCCGAAAGCACCTACTCTCACTCCTGGTGAGGAAGACCGTTGGGATACCATTGATGCTCAATTATGTGTGGTTCTCAAGGGTACTCTTGATCCTTCATTAAAACAATTTTTTCGTTCCTACGAAACATGTGCCAAAATCTGGGAACATGCCAAGTTATTATACACCAATGATACTCAACGTCTCTATGATGTCTGTTCTAAATTTGTAGATGTTATTGCTTCTAAACATCAAGATTCTATGACTGATTATATGGGCAAAATTCATGCTCCTTTAATGAGTTCAATGAGTTATTGCCTCCTTCCCCTGACCCTGCCACCGAGATAGGATAACGATCAAAGTTCTTCATGCTAGGGACATTACACGGACTTGCTGATCAATATTCACATATTCGTGATCAGATTTTGGGTTCTCCGGTTGTCCCCACCTTGACATCGACCTACTCCACTCTTTTGCGTATACCAGCAAAACCCAACCCTGACACACCTGCTTCTGCATTTGTATCTCATCGTGATGATCGAACTCGCCCTCATAAATAGGGAAAAGGGCGTCCTAAGTGTGAACATTGTGGCAAGCTAGGTCACAAGATTGACCAGTGTTATGCATTACATGACTGTGAACATTGTGGCAAACTAGGTCACAAGATTGACAAGTGTTATGCATTACATGGTCGTCCTCCTCAATCTGCTGCAGTTGCTCAGACTGATCTTTCCCCACCTTTATCTGCTAAGGATCCTCCTTCTATTTCATCAGACACACCTGCTATGTTCAACAAATTCTCAAATGGTATAAGGATCAACAATCTTTTAGTTTCACTGTGTATGTCGCACACACAGGTACATCTTTTGTTGGTCTGACCCAATATTCTTCTGGTCCTTGGGTTTTTGATTCAGGAGCCACTGATCATATTACTGGTAACAAATCTTTGTTCTCCTCTTTATCCTCTCCTGATCCTTTACCTTTTGTTACACTGGCTGATGACTCTAGAGTATCATCTCATGGTGTTGGAACTATTAAACTTTTCCCTTCTTTAACCATTGATAATGTTCTTTATGTCCCTGAGTCTCCTTTTAACCTGTTATCCATCAGTCGTCTAACTCGTTCTCTTGATTGTGTTGTTTCTTTTACCAAAAATTTTGTGTGTTTACAGGACTAGAGTTCGAAACAGGTGATTAGCACAGGATGTGAGTCTCATGGTCTTTATCATCTTCGTCCCTTTACACATGTTGGTGCAGTTATAGAGTCTCCCTCTCTTCTCCATGCTCAGTTAGGTCATCCAAGTCTTGCCAAGTTACAGCAACTTGTCTCTGCCTTATCTAAATTGTCTAGTTTGGCATGTGAGTCGTGTCAATTAGGCAAACATAGTCGTACTTCCTTTCCTCGTAGTGTCACACGTGGTGCTTCGTCCCCTTTTGTCGTGGTTCACTCTGACATTTGGGGACCTAGCCGCGTTATGTCTACTTTAGGTTTTCAATACTTTGTTACTTTCATTGATGATTATTCCAGATGCACTTGGTTATTTTTGATGAAAAATCGTTCTGAATTATTTCATATCTTTCAAACTTTTTTCAATGAAATTCAAACTCAGTTCGGTGTTTCTATTAGAGTTTTGCGCAGTGATAATGGTCATGAATATCTTTCTCATTCTTTTAAACAATTCATGGCTTCTCATGGTATTTTGCATCAAACTTCTTGTGCTTATACACCTCAACAAAATGGTGTAGCTGAACGTAAAAATAGACATCTTATTGAAACAACTCGCACTCTTTTAATTCATGGAGAGGTTCCTCAACATTTTTGGGGTGATGCTCTTCTTACTGCATGTTATCTTGTTAATCGCATGCCATCTTCGGTTTTAGATAATAAAATACCTCATTCCATTTTATTCCCTCATGAACCACTTCATCCCTTACCTCCAAAAGTTTTCGGGTCTACATGTTTTGTTCATAATTTCAGTTCTGGTCTTGACAAGCTTTCTCCTAGATCACATAAATGTGTTTTCTTAGGGTTTACAAGATCATAAAAAAGATACAAATGTTTTTCTCCTTCTCTAAACCGTTATTTTGTGTCTGCAGATGTCACCTTTGATGAGTTCTCTTTTTATTTTAAAAGTCAATCTTCACCTCTTTCTCCATCCAATCTTGTCAACACTCCTAGTACATTTAATGTTCCTATTGTTTGTGACCCTCTAACTGTGTCTTCTTCACCAGGTTTATAGTTGCCGAAACCAATAACAACCACCACCATGTGACTCTACTCAAGTGCCAACTACTCTGTCTCCTCCGGATGTGACACCTGAGTCTGACCTTCCCATTGCCCTCCGAAAAGGTATCTGTTCTACACGTAATCTCTCTCTCCATTATATTGGTTTGAGTTATCATCGACTGTTATTACCTTTTTATACATGTTTTTCCTCTCTTTCTTCTGTGACCATTTCAAAAAATGTCCGTGAAGCTTTAGCCCATCCTGGTTGGCGTCAGGCCATGTTAGATGAACTAAGTGCTCTTCATAATAGTGGAACTTGGGAATTGGTCTCGTTACCGTCTGGGAAATCTGTTGTTGGTTGCAGGTGGGTGTTTGCTATCAAAGTTGGACCTGATGGTACTATTGATCGCCTCAAAGCTCGTCTTGTGGCCAAAGGTTATACTCAAATTTTTGGGTTGGATTATGGAGATACCTTTTTCCCTGTGGCAAAGATGACTTCTGTTCGTTTATTTATCATCATGACCGCTCTTCAACAATGACCTCTTTATCAATTAGATGTTAAAAATGTTTTCCTCAATGGTGATTTGCAAGAAGAAATCTATATGGAGCAACCTCCTGGGTTTGTTGCTCAGGGGGAGTCTTCTGGGATGATATGTCACCTTTGCAAATCCCTATATGGCCTAAAACAATCTCCTAGGGCCTGGTTTGAAAAGTTTAGCAAGGTTGTTCAACAATTTGGTATGACTCGGTGTGAAGCAGATCACTCTGTCTTTTATCGACACTCAAGTGCTGGATGTGTTTACTTGATAATATATGTTGATGACATCGTTCTTACAGGTAGTGACAACCATGACATCTCTCAGTTGAAACAACATCTCTGTCACCATTTTCAGATCAAAGATCTTGGCAAACTTAGATATTTCTTGGGTATTGAGGTGGCACAATCCAATGATGGTATTGTTATATCTCAAAGGAAGTATGCCATGGATATTTTGGAGGAAACTGGGTTGATGAATTCAAAGTCTGTTGATACGCCCATGGATCCCAATACTAAACTTCTACCAAATCAGGGGGAGCTTATACCTGATCCTGAGCAGTATAGAAGATTGGTTGGAAAATTGAATTATCTTACAGTTACTCGTCCTGACATTTCCTTTGCAGTCAGTGTGGTAAGTCAATTTCTTAATTCCCCATGTGAAGATCATTGGAATGCAGTCATTCGTATCTTAAAATATATTAAAGGATCTCCTGGAAAAGGATTTTTATATGATTCTAATAACCATACAAGAGTTGTTTACTACTCAGATGCTGATTGGGCAGGATCTCCTTCGGATAGAAGATCTACATCTGGATATTGTGTCTCCATTGGTGGTAACTTGGTCTCATGGAAAAGTAAGAAACAAAGTGTTGTGGCAAGATCTAGTGCAGAAGCATAATATAGAGCTATGACCTCAGCTGCTTGTGAACTTGTTTGGCTCAAGCAATTGCTCAGAGAGTTACAATTTGGAGATGTCATTCAAATGTCACTTGTGTGTGACAATCAGGCTACTCTTCATATTAGTTCTAATCCTGTCTTTCATGAGAGGACTAAACACATTGAGATTGACTGTCATTTCATTCGAGAAAAGATTATGTCTAGAGATATCAAGACTGAGTTTGTTAACTCAAGTGATCAGTTAGCAAATATTTTTACTAAATCTTTACGAGGTCCTAGAATTGATTATATTTGTAACAAGCTTGGCACATACGATTTGTATGCTCCAGCTTGAGGGGGAGTGTTAGATATTGTTTAGATATTATTTGATATTGTTAAGATATTGTTAGATATTGTTAACCACAATATCAAACAATATCTTCTGTTTATTCTATTACTTTCAGTTACTCTTTTAATTGTATCTCTCTACTATAAATAAATTACCCTATGTGTGATTTATACATAAGGGAGATTAATCCTAAACTTTATTTCTTTTATATTCAACATATATAAAAATTGTTTCCATTATCAATTTTACTTTCAAGAAATAGGACTGACCCAAAGTATTGAAAATACTAACATTATGTGTCATATAATTTATGCACCAATTATTAATAAAT
Organism: Sphenostylis stenocarpa; assembly: GCA_963425845.1. Classification (NCBI taxonomy): domain Eukaryota; kingdom Viridiplantae; phylum Streptophyta; class Magnoliopsida; order Fabales; family Fabaceae; genus Sphenostylis; species Sphenostylis stenocarpa. The sequence continues at coordinate 10,238,751 of OY731398.1, forward strand.
CACGCCTCTTTGTTATTGCTTGTTAAATAGCAAATAACAACCATAAATGCTCCTCAAATTTGTTTTTCATGCTTAGCAATTTGGAATTGTTGGTGTTGGTTCCGTTTCATATATATATATATATATATATATATATATATATATATATATATATATATATATATATAACCAATGAATATATTAGTTTTGTAATTGAAAAAAAAATGCAGGGTTGAGGAATGGGGAGCAGTTGATGGTAACAATTGTTACAAGGAAACAAATATGATTACAGAAGAGGGGTATTGGGGAAGGATTGTGATCCTAAAATGATGGGTGTGGTAGAGAATGTGCTTGATGATTTGAAAGCCAGAGGTTTGAAAGTTCAAATGTTGAACATTACACTGCTCTTAGAATACAGAAAAGAAGAACACCCATCTATCTACAGAAAGCAGTGGTATTCTCTAACCAAAGAACAAATTGCAAACCCAAAAAGTTATGCAGATTGCATATATTGGTGCCTCCCTGGAGTTGCTGATGTGTGGAATGAACTCCTTTATGTCTATATTTTCCATCAATAACATTTGTTGAATATAACAAGCTTGCAAAATAGTATGAGTAAAAATTACAGGATAATACGTATGGCTTGAAATTTTAGTGAAAATAAAATTGTGATCAATTTTTGAATCAGTAAAAGTATTGATGTTAATATACAATTATCGTTTATCCATAAGTAAACCAAACTTAGACCGACATATACAGTGTTAAGGATTAAAAACACGAAAAAAATATCTTAGACTAAATTTTTTTAAGTTTCCAGTCAAATTTACTTTCTTGCATGCCTCACTAAAAGAGTAATTACAAAAATAATCTAATTACTTAACTCAGTATTAATATAGATTTTTTTTTTCATTTTGTAATCAAATAATTCGCTACTATGCTAAAAAATCTGTTTCATCGAACATTGAAATAAAATAAATAAATATTATCTTACAAATAATCCTTACACTTAAAAAATTAACTATATCTAATAAAACATTTGTATATTTTAACAATAATGAGAACAAAGTGCACCTTGGTTGGTTAAAGAGGCAAAACAAGAGACAAATTGCTTAAAGTAAGAGCAATGAAAGGATGCAAACATCACATATCTATGTCCTGAAAATCAAAATAAATACGAACTAAAAAGAAATTAGCATTACCAAGAAATACAATGCGTAAAGTTTGAACTTTAGAAATAAATTTGGGGCACTTTCTGACGTCTATTCTGAAAGGCAGAAAGTTCCAAATGCATTGTTTAGGCATAGCATTCGACATGGAACATCCTAAGCAGTTTCTGTTGCCGGTTGGGTCACCCCAAACTTCACCAACAACTTAGTCAGGTTTTCTGAGGAGCAAACTTGATATTTGACTTTTCCAGAGGGTGAGAGAAAAACCTCAGCAAGTTCAAGCTTTTCAGAGGTAAGACTAGTACTGTCCATAGTTTTGCTTAGTACCTTCAGTGCAAGTTGAACTGCTTCCTCCCTTGTGATATCATCCTTGTAGTCCTGTTTCAGAATTGACTGGGCTGCCTGGTTGTTGGCACCAATAGCTGCAGCTTTCCAACCACCATAATTTCCACTGGGGTCACTAGTGTAAAGCTGAAAGCCAAAATTCTTGTCCCAACCTGCAAAGAGGAAAGATACTCCAAATGGTCGAAGACCACCGAACTGTGTGTAACCTTGCTTGGTATCACAGAGAGATTGAACCAGTTGCTCAACAGGCATTGGCTCTTGGTAAGCATATGCATAACGTTGTGCCTGGACCCTAGCAGTATTGATTAGGATGTTGGCATCAGACATAATTCCAGCAACGGCACATGCAACGTGATCATCAATCTTGTACATTTTCTCAGTGGAAGTTGAGGTTTGCAGCAGCTTGGATGTGACTTTCTTTTCGCCAACCAGAACAACCCCATCTTTTGACAAAATCCCTATAGCAGTACCAGCATTACCAATTGCCTCCATTGCATACTCCACTTGGTAAAGACGTCCTTCCGGGGAGAAGATTGTTGTACGGCTATCATATCTTCGAGACATATTGATCTGAGATTTTGTTCAGAGCAAAGACATTGGAAGGAGAGAAATGAATAAAGTACAGCTTAGGTAAAAGAAATTAGATGAGAAAAGACTCCTATTGAATAAAAATATAATCATTAGGCAGTTTTTATGTTAATACCTTGTCTTGAATAAATTAAATTACCACTTTGAATAATAACTCTTTCTGCATGCATTCTTTTGTCAGTAGTTATCTTTTATGAAATCCTCCTGTGGATTAATTATGCTAACACTTGTCTCTACATAGATTGCAAGCTCAATGGAAAATAACAAACTAGAGTACAATGGCCAATGGAAAATGAAATTCAATTACCAGAGGGTCAGTAGATGAGCCACATGGAGGAATTAAGGTTTTGCAATAAGGTGGGTACAGCAGGATATTCCAGTAGGGAGAATATGCTATGGGATGGATAGGAAAGTGGAAAGATATTTTTGATTGAGAGGAGTGAAAGAAGAGGATAAAATGGAAGTTGTCATGGTGGCAAAGGAAGTAATGTGTCATCTTGGTTCCGGTGGAGGGAAATATGCAATCAAGACCAATCTTGGGTGGGTTTCAAGAATGCACTCGTTCAAAGGTTTCCACCACTATTAGTGGGAGATCCTTTTAAATCATTGTTGGAACTAAGGCAGGAGAAATCTGTGAATGAATTCATCACTCAGTTTGAAAAATTTGCAGGATTTATTAAGGGGTTAGATGAACAATATTGATGGGAAGATATTTTCCAATGGGTTGAGGTAAGAAATGACAGCAAATTGAAATTGTATAAAACAGAAAATCTTTCTGAAATGATTAATAAGGCCAAAGCCATCGAAGGAAAAAAATATGGCAATAGCTAAGGCTGTAGGGGATTCTGGTATCCGTGGTGCAGGAGGAACATAGTTATCCTACTGTAAGATGGACAAAAGAGTGGCTATCAGCACCTTCAAAAATATCTGCAGTAGCAAATTTGCACTGTTCTCAATCCATGGTCAACAAGGACAGTACTGAAGTGAAGCCCAATAGTGATGGGTGGGATAGAGAAAATTTTAAAAGATTAATGCATTTGGAATTGCAAGAGAGGATTTTAAAAGGAGAGCATTTTCATTGTGATGAAAAATATAGTTGACGATACAACAAAAAACTTTCTTATTAGGTTTGGGCAGAGGTGATGTTTGGGGTTGGAATAGCTATCAAGTTTGGGAGAGATCAAGGCAAATTTTGATACTCTAACCTTCAAGTTAAAAATTAATGGGGAGAAGTTGTTGAAACTTGAAAGTTAAAAATTAAAAATTTTGATACTCTAAACTTTAAAAACAATTAGAGGGGTTTAGCAAGATGATAGACGGGTACATTCTGGAATGGAAGAAAATATTAGATACAACAGAGATCACCAAGATTTCAGAGTGAATACAGATGGTCGTTGATGTATATTCAAATGTTTTTCATGCTCCAGGTAATCTACCTCCTCTAGGAGGCAAAATCATGCAATTGTACCGAAACCAGATTCTCAAATTCCAAATATTAGGCCATATAATATCTCCACTACCAGAAGACATATCAAAAAATGACCGTAAATTCACAGAATAATAAAACTTTGGTTCAGTCATTCATCCCAGAGACAATCTGTCATATCAATAGCTCCAAACAAACAGTTGTGACATTCTGAAACAATCAAGGTTGGGGCTTTAACTATTCAATTAAAAGTAAGCACATTACATTTTGAAAATCACACGAATTAGACAAATACAACCTTAAAAAAAAGAGAGAAAATAAACCTCTGAGGACATCTAGAATTAATGCACGACTACTAACCTAGAAATTCTGAAAATATCAGGAATCCAAAAAGGTACAGCCATTAGCCATTAAGGAAATCATTGAAAGATTTTACAGCCCAGACAGCAGACATAAATCTTCCTTCCACTAGAACACCATATTTCAAATGCGAACCTCAACTATCCTAACTACAAACTAGATCCTAACATCAATTTCATCAAACTTTGAAACAAATAGATGTTAATGTCCAAAATTGCCCTAAAATAATTGGGCTAGAAATATTAGTCCAAATAGTTCACATCTAGTTTAAGTGCAGCCACAGATGTCTGAACATATTAACAATCATACACTAAACAAATTAGTTCCCGAGAAAAACATAGGACTCAAAAACATGGATTGTCAGGAACGGGAATAGGGTTTTCGCATTCTTGGCTAGAACAAAAATTGAGGATTTCCTAGTTAATAAATCATCATCCATATTCAACATATCGAGTATTCAACTCTTAGCAGAGACCCATAAAAGTGAAACTATAATTTCATGTAATGAATCGTAGTTTTATTAAAAACGCACATATTTTCCAGAATGTTAAGAAACTTTGAAACAGTTCAGAGGGCGAAGTGTTAAAACATTCGATTATTGGCATGGGGAAATACGATTGTGCAATTAAAAAGAAAAATACCAGAAATGGTGAAAGCGAAGATGGCGATCGGAGAACAGAGGAGAGAGAGGAGGCGTTGGCGCAGTGAGTGTTGCTGAAGCTGAAAATAAGAGGAAGGAATCAAAATCTATAATATCATAGGTTTCTTGTTTCGATTTTTAAAATTTAAAAAAATAGAGAATATCTCTTTTAAATTAAATTACCACACAGTTAACTTTTTATTGACAAAAAATTTTGATTATAAAAATAAAAAATTAAAATAAATTGTCATTTAAAATTTATAATATATTGGTCATAAAAGTAAAATCTTTTATAGCATTTGAAGTACAAGAATTATAATACAAGAATTATAACATTTTTTTCTCAAATTAAAAATTAATGTTAAATCTGGGGTAAAAACATGTTCATTTTTAAAGATTTAATCACTTAATTATGTTAATGACATTTTAAAAACAATTTATCATTAAATATGATTGGTCCAGGTTGTTTGTGGTTGTTCCATGACATTTAGGGTTATACTTTAAACTTTATTTAATGAAATTAATCTAATATAGGATTTGCATCAACAACTTCTTTATATTATTATGTAATGGTGTTTAACTTTATTATAATGAAGTATTATATATATATATATATATATATATATATATATATAAATAAGAGATATTAATAATAATAATCATAATAAAATCATGTTAATTGTAAGGCCACAACATTAAGTTAAACGCATGTTTTTCCACTTATTGAAATGAAAATTTATATGCTTTTAAATATCAATATATATTTTTTATAAACTGTAAAAAATATTAATTAAATGTCATCAGGTTTTGTGGTCCTCCTAAGAAAATCATAACAGTTATAATTATATATCATGGCTAATCTATGTTGTTTAAAAATAATAATTAAATATTACAAATTTTAGTATAATGTTATGTATTTAAGATATAATTTGATTTATAATTATTAATTATTCATTCAGAATAAAAACTATCTCATTGATATTTTTTAATTTGGTATTATTTATAGTATAACCTTTACTTCTTATATAATTAAAATGCATACTACAAAATATTTTGAATAAATAAATTAGTATTATTAGAAGCCATATTTTAAATTAGTTTTATTAGAATTTTATTTCAATTATTAATCATATTTTAATTTAAATAATACATGGAAATAATCAAAATAAAGAACTTAAAAATTAAATTTAAGTAATTATATCTTTAGTTAAATGTATAATTTTTGAATTTTTATTTAATTATTATTATAATTTAAGTTGTTTAACTATTAAACAATTGTAAAACAAATGAAGTATAATAAAGAGGACTTAAACTGTATAATTTGTAAAGAATAATAATATTTTTTTAATGAAAATTATTATATACTCTTTTATATTAAAAAAATGGATCCCTAACTTGGTTGTTTAGTTATATAGAGTCACAAAATTTGTATACATCTGGTTAAAAGGAAAACAGAAAAAAAGAAAGAAAGAAGAAGACTGAAGAGGATAATATATAGTTGATAATTTTTTTATTTTATTTTATAGCTTAATAACTTAATTGATTTCATTCTTAATTTAATGTATTTTCCTCTTAAACATTTTATTCGTCCATACGAAGGGTTTAAGCCTTTTAGGTCCAATGCTCAAAAACTCGCTCCTTTGGTTTCTCAATTTCGTTGAGTCAGGCTTTGCCGCAGCTCTGCCGCCTCCTCCTGTCGCCGCGGTCCTTCGGTGACGACGGACAACACCCACAATTGTTCCTCCGTGAAATAGTGTCCGTTTTCCCCATCACTTCTCTTTGCCTTCGTTTTGTTCGAGGTTCGTTAATCCTGCAATTTCTCCCAATTTTATGCGTTCTTATTTTTCAGCTTTTGATTTGTATGGAGTTGAACTACACGGTTCGGGCGATGTCCCTCGCCATTTCTACATTGATATGGGAGTGAGAGTTACGATAAAAGTTATCTGATGAAGATATTCATGGGAGATTTAGGCGCTACTCTTCTCCTAAAAATCACCTTTTAAATTTAATTTATTATTTATATTTTAATAACAAAAATGCAGTTGTATTATTTCATTTTACATTATATTTTCAAATGAGAAGCGTTAAATTCTAATATGATTGCAGGATATTTGGACTTTTGTCATCGCAAACATTTATAAAGTAGTCGTGTTCTCTCAATATATTTGTGACATTGATACTTTAGGTGTGTTCTTTAGGAGGTACAGCTAGTTGGATTCTCGCGGTCTCTTTGTTCCTTTATTTTTTGATGCATAAAGAACATTGAGGCAATATTTTGAGAGAACTTATGAGTTATGGCTGTCAGCTGTTTTTATTGTTTTAAAAAACTCTAGTGTAGATCATGTAAACAACTTATTGCATATACGAAAGTTTGTTTAATCATATTTTCTCTTCAATAATAAAAACAACTTGTACACTAATACTTATAAAATAAGTACTTAGGGGTCTGATTAGATAAACTTCTTCATAAACAATTTTGCAAGAAGTTAATATCAGAGAGATTGTACAAATTACTTATGTATGGGCTAATTTTAATTTTGGAAAGAACTCTTTTTTTCGTTTTTACCTTTTATTTTATTCTTATTGAAGTATTATAGAGAAATTTATGTGAGCAGACACTTGTTCTCTAAGTCCTTAAGTAAGTTGTTTATTAAAATAGACCCTTAATAATAATAGTTATTTTCAAAACAGAAAATAAATCTTAAATAAGTTAATATTTTCATAATTAAAGGTAAATTTATAAAATGGAAATAGAAAGCAATTTTCTCTGTTCAAACAGCTTCTTAGAAATCATCTGTAGTTGGGCAGTGTTTTTAAATGTTTTTCTTTTGTCTGGTGGTGTGCAAGGTCTTGTTCTTGCATAATACGTACTGAGTTTACAATTTTTGCATTGTGACTTTCATCTAAAGGATCAAGTTTGGCTGCTGGGAGGTATATTTGAGTACTGACTATAGGAATTTAATTTTTGCAAGTTTTGGACAAATATTTGCTTTTGTGTACATCCCTGGTTTCAGCCCATGAAGTTCAAATGTGTAATTAATGGTATTTATTTAAAAAAAAAATCAATTGGTGTATAGCAGGTTGGGAGGAGAAAATGAAGCAAGTAGTAGGAATGGTGGTTTCCAATAAGATGCAGAAATCTGTTGTTGTTGCAGTGGATAGACTATTCTACCACAAAGTGTATGATCGTTATGTCAAGCGCACCTCCAAATTCATGGCTCATGATGAGCACAACCTCTGTAACATTGGTGACAAAGTTTGTAACATGAACTCATCAATCTAATTGGCTTATTGTTCATCACTTCAATTATTGTGCCTCTTGTTCTCATCACTTAATTTGTTCCCTTGTTTTGATAAAAAAAACGAGTAAATCTATTGATTTTTCCTGTTGTTTAGGTTCGATTGGATTCTTCTAGGCCATTGAGCAAGCGTAAACATTGGATTGTTGCTGAAATTCTTAAGAAGGCACGGATATATGTTCCACCCTCCACCCCAATGACCAACAATATTAGCTCCAGCTCTGAAGCACCTGCTTCATAAATTGGCTCAAGGTCTGAATGTATGAATTTAATTCACCCTCTGAATGCATCCCATCAGGATTGTTTGCTGTTAAGGATTTTTATTATTTCCGATACTAGTGGAAAAGGTTACACTTTTGTGGACATGTCAATTTTGGCATCACATGTTTCTACAGGTTCCCTGTTTCCTTGTTGCCCTTTTTGTACAATTCTTACTTTACTCATTTATATTACCAAGCCTTTGATTCTAGCCATCCTTCAAATCCATAAGTCCTTACATATTCATATGGGATAATTTTTTATACAAACACATGAAATATATTTTTGATGGGTCATGAATGTGTTTAATTATGTAGTGGGCATTTTCACCTTCCTGTGCTCCTTTCTCCCCAACTCCAACAATAAAGAAAAACTTGTGACTTATGAGTATGGTTTGTCATTTTTCTGTTTTCTCCTTGCTATGTTGGTCAAATATCTGCATCATCCAATGGTATGTGACGTTTGCATACAAAGCATGTTAATGGTAAACCGTTGTCGAGGGCAATCTATGAAACACTAATACTATAATTTGCTTCCTATATTTTATATGATTCTAGTGCCATTGGATTCTTACACCAATACTTATTTGTAAAGTATCCTCCAAATCTTTAAAAAAGTTGTGCAAATCCAATACAACTACAATGAGACATGAAAACATGCATAACATAAAAACCCAGAAGCATTTTCTCTTGGTATACAAAATTGAAATTGTCATAATTTTAATGAAGGAATGAGGTTGATTCTATTTGTGGACAATAGGAAGTGAATTATAATGACAATGATCTATAATTTTTATTTTCCTTTTAGTAAGGCTTAAGAAGTATGCCCTTAATTTGCATTTGTAGATTTACAATCATTAATTTATTATGAATTTTTATTGCATATCTATATAAGTAACTTTAATGTGTTATAACTAATATATTTTCAAAAAAATCGTATGACAGTATCCTATATTTATGTATCTGTGCATATGAGGAAATAGATACAAGAAGTGGTTGTGTGTATAGAGTTCGCAGGAAGCTTTGTGCTTACTCAAACATAGAAATGACTCCGTCTATATTATAAATACTCTTTCTTAGGCACTATGAATTTGAACAGTGCAGATAGTAATAGAGAATATTACCTACTTCGCTGCACAAACTATGCCCGCTCAAGTAAAAAGCTTGGATTTTTAGATGGCCATCATTTCTTATTATTGTCTACATTGGATTAAAGACTGTCTTTGAAACGCTACCCCTCACAGTAGAGGCAGTCTCAGAAATTTCCAAGATTACTAACAATTCTGATTGATGGAATGTTACTGAAATTGTGTCATTGTGTCTTCTCTTTGAGACATTAAGTGAGCACAAAGCCATAGATTTCTCAAAATTAACTTTGAGAAACTTGACAGAATGGCTATAGGGCATGTGTAAAGCTAAAGACAATGTTTATAGTCTTACTAAAACACAACGACATCATCACCGGAGAGATTCCAAGGCCTAGCACAAAATGAAATGGTAGCCACTGTCAACTCTTTGCTTGACCAAAAGATATGGTTGGCAAAACTGCGTCCGCCCCAGGCCCGTCTGTCAGTCCTGGGTAGGGATAACTTATTGGGTCAGTTTGTCCCATCTTTAGCATGTCAAAATCGGGATGTGTTAGGTTGATCCACTATAGTCATGATGTTCATGTTAATAGACGGATTGGCGGGTTGGTTGACCGGTCATAATTAAAAAATAAATTAATTTATTTTTTTAAATTAAAATTTTTAATAAATTTAATAATAAGATTATTATTTGTTCGATAATTATTTAACACGTATATTTCAAGTTAATAATATAAATCAACATATTATTTTAAGAAATTATAATTTAGAATAATATAAAATTTATATAATAATAAATAATAACAAATATATATATATATAAATAATGTCAAAACTTGTAAAATTTATATTTTTTATATTACAAAATTTAAATATCTATATCTTTTTTATTTGAGAAAATTTTATATTGTTTTTTCTTTGAGTAATTGTTACACTTTTAATTCAAATCATAATGATAAGAATAATCGGTACTTATGATGAACAAGGAGGAGATGATGAGGAAGAGAAGTTTGTGTTTGAGTAAGAAGGATATTTCTTATAACGAGTGAGAGTGATACTTTTTTAATTTTCTTTTTACAATTTTTACTGTATTACAACAAAAAAATATTAATTAAGCGGGCTACGAGCTAGCCCGATGGGTTGGCGGACTACGGGCTAGCCCGATGGATTGACAGACTTAGGCAGAAAGGGCTGACAGGCTAAAAATACCAATTTGTCTTACCATATTCTAGCGGACTGGTGAGCTAATTGGTTTTACTATCCTTAATCCTGGGTTTACGTCTTACCTTGGCTCAACTTGCCGGACTGATTGCTAATCTTATTTTTTATTAGCACTAAAATTAATTTATTCAAATTATAATTTAAAATATTATATTTTGTATGGTATTTGAAAGATGTACATATGTAATAAAAATATATTTTAAATTATGAACATTTTCAAATTAAGTTTCAATTATTGTTTATAATTGAATAATTTAATATGGAATAGTAATATTCTTTTCCATTTTTAATTAAAAATGATTTAAAAAAATAGACAATTATATATATATATATATATATATATATATATATATATATATATATATATATATTATAAAAAATTGTCAAGCAAACCTATTAGCTTGTCCTTTAGGATAGATTAGGGTCTTCAAACTACGTGGTTATGACAGTCAATTTGTCCTGGTCTATCTCTGATGGAGCAATGATAGGTTAACTAAACTCAGAATGAGCTAATCTATTTTGTTACCCTCAACCCCTATCGAAAAGGTTAATTTTTTCATACATGTAACTAAGGAGACAAGGAGGGGAATAAGATCATTTGTTAGGGACCTTTTGAAAGCAAGAAGCTCTCCATCTTATTCTCATTATATAAAGCAATTTATTCATTTAAGCCAAACACATTCAGTATCGGATCATCTGTTATGGGATGTTAGGGTTTTATTTATAGACCTATAGACGGTTAATCCAACGTTCTTTTGTTAGTAATGGTTGTTATATGTTAAGCTATAAGTGATCGTAGACTCGTAATGTTTATTCACCCAGTTACTCAAATAGCGATAGCTCTTTACAATTTAGGGAAGTTAAGGCTACGTAAGGTTCGTGTGTTAGCAAATATGGACTTCACTTAGGGGATATTTTTTTACACAAGTTTCATCATCACAAATTATATTTTAGTCCTCCCAAGATTTCTAAAAATATAAAACAATATTGAAATGATTCTTGAGCCAAACTATAATACATCAAGATAAAATCTATTTTGATGTCATTTTTAATTATCTAAATGCAAACTAAAAAAAAGATGGTATATAGGTGGTCCAGATCGTAGGTAGAACCATGTTTTCGTTCTAGCCTTAACAGGAACTTATTCCCTCCTTTAGTGATTCCCGTATGTGAAATTGGGGTTTTAGTTTGTGATAAAATAAGGAAATATTTTACGAGACTTGGTCTTCGTGTTGAAATTGAAATGATTGCACATGGAATTCGTTTATTCCTACTCATTCAACACATTCTATCATCCATTCCCAAATCCCCTATAATCATGGATCCAATTATGATGACCTTCATGGCACATGCTGCATCTTCAGGGAGTTGACATTTTTAAAGTAACATTGCGATCCATTAGTATTAAAACTAGCTTCATACCAAACATTCTACGTGAACTATGATTCCATTTGCAGATCGGAAAACTGATGAATTCTGGTTCAGGATGGATTTGAAAAAAATCCAAGCTGCAAAGGTAATGGGGAAGGTAGGCGAATTGGAAATGCAGAGTGAGAATCGTTTGAAGTCTGAATAAATCAATAGTACTAACTTGAGGTACATATGCTATGTGCACATGGTGCATTAATAACCCATACACATCAAGTTGCACGTTGACCTTTCTCAACACATTAATGTTTTGCTCCTCAGGCAAAATAGTTTATGGCAACGTATTAATACAGAAAGACAATTCTGAGTTTTTGTTGGCTCTGGATTTATTTCCACAGTAACACTGCATCTATATCACATGATTTTTATTTTGGTTCTGCTGTTCATGTTCAAATGAAAGGCAAAACTCTCAAATAGATGACAGAACTACTCGGTTTAGTGACAGAACAAGTGTAACAGTTTGTTTTGAGTTCATTTATTAAGGTGCGGGACCTATGTTCCTGATGTAATTTCTGTTTGAGATAATTTGCTGGTTTTTGTAGTTGGAATTCATTTGGTACCAACTATATCCCTTGACTACAAAGAAAAGCTTTTTATTAATTTATTTTCTTTCTTAAAGGGTGTTAATTATTCTTTATGTGCCAATTTAAGCTGAAATAGGGGAAGATATGATTGGGCATGCATAAAGTTCTTCCATCTTTTGCCAATGCAAATCATTCCTGAAATTATACTTACAATAAATACTGAAAACAAATTGCATTATAGTTCGTGTGGCTACTATCTTCTATGTTGTAGCTTCTAAGTTTGTTTTGCATGATTGAGAAGTAGATGCAATTATCACGTATAGAGTTTCATTCAAAGAATAAATAATTACAGCAAAATGGGTCTTTCTGTTGTACCAATGAAGAGGAATGGAAAATAAATGTGAGGTACAAACCAGAGTTTAATCTTTCATGTAGGTGTAATGTAACCCTGCAATTATGAACTTCAACGAGTGGTGTTTGGTTGGAGTGCTTCAAGTTTTGCGAAATCTTCATGGCAACAACAGATCATGATGACACGAAGAGATAATAATGACGTCGAACTCATACTTGTCCACTGCATCTATTATTACTAAACATTTTTTACCCAAAAATAAATAAATCTAATGATTCTTGATTTATCAACAGGAAAATTTAACAAGGAAAGTTGAATTTGTTGAAACTTAGGATAAATTGCTAAAATTGAAACACATGAGACATACAAGTAATGCAATATTACAAGTATTTGATCATATTCAACTATGGTACACAAAATGGTTAAAAAAAAAAAGTTCACAAAGAAACACAGTAAACAAATAAGAACTTTCAAAGAATTGATTTTTCACATGCAACAAGTTTTGTGTGAATAAAAACTTGTCTTCTTTGTTGTTATAATACACTTTTTAATTAAAAATAAAATAAAATTAAGACCCCACAAGTTGAGCACAATCATGAACAGCATTTCAACAACATCACCAACTCAAACAAATTCCAAATCCAATGATCCAATTTCAAGTTGTACCCAAATGGATGAGACGAGATTCTCTCTTCCTCTCCCTGTTAGCAATTGCTTCTCTTTCACTTCACTTCATACACTAATCCTCTGTTCTCTCTTTCTTCTCTGTTTTCTTTCTCTATCTTTTTGGCGGGAAATGGACCCCACCAAATTAAAATCTCGTCCTCTCTCCCATTTCTCTCATAAATACAACTACCTTTCTTTCTTTTTTTCTTGCTCCTCAACTAAACCTTCTTCTGCATTCGCACTCTCCAAGACTGTAACCGTACCATTCTCTATCTCTTCCCAAATAACGCATTCTAAATGACCGTTACACTCTTCATCTTTCTCCTCTTCTTCTTTCGCCCTGTCGTATCTCTCTCCTCCGACGGCATCGCGCTTCTCACTCTAAAATCGGCGGTGGATGCATCCGGCGCCGCAGCGTTCTCCGACTGGAATGACGCCGACGCCACGCCGTGTCGGTGGTCCGGCATCACGTGCACGAACATCTCCGGCCAGACGGAGCCGCGCGTCGTCGGCGTCGCGCTCTCCGGTAAGGGTCTCCGCGGCTACCTCCCGTCGGAGCTCGGTACGCTGCTCTACCTCCGTCGTCTCAACCTCCACACCAACGCCCTCAGCGGCGCCATCCCGGCGCAGCTCTTCAACGCCACAGCACTCCACAGCGTATTCCTCCACGGTAACAACCTCTCTGGCTCCCTACCTCCCTCCGTTTTCACCCTCCCTCGCCTCGAAAACCTCGACCTCTCCGATAATTCCCTCTCCGGCGCCTTCCCCGACACGCTCCGAAACTGTTCCCAGCTCCAGCGACTAGTCCTAGCCCGGAACAAATTCTCCGGCGCCATTCCGGCGAGTCCCTGGCCGGAACTGAAAAACCTTGTCCAGCTCGACCTGTCATCGAACCTTCTTGAAGGTTCGATTCCGGACCAACTCGGTGAGCTTAAAACCCTGTCCGGAACCCTAAACCTCTCGTTCAATCATTTATCTGGTAAAATTCCAAAATCTCTAGGGAATTTGCCTGTTACCGTGAGTTTCGATCTTCGGAACAATGATTTGAGCGGTGAGATTCCCCAGACGGGGTCGTTTTCGAACCAGGGCCCCACCGCGTTTCTCAACAATCCGAACCTATGCGGGTTTCCTTTGCAGAACCCATGCGCAGGTTCGGCACCGAGCGAACTGGGCCGTGGTCCCAGTTCTCGTGGACCGGCGGCGCACCGATCTGAGAAGGGGCTGAGCCCCGGTTTGATTGTTTTGATCTCGGTGGCGGATGCTGCCGGAGTGGCCTTGATTGGGCTTGTGCTGGTGTATGTTTATTGGAAGAGGAAGGGCAAGTCCAATGGGTGTAGTTGTACTTTGAAGAGGAAGTTTGGTGGGGAGAATGAGAAAGCTAGTTTGTGTTGTTGGTGTAATGGGGTGAAGAGTGATGATTCTGAGCTGGAGGATGGGGAGAAGAGAGAGGGGGAGGGAGGGAAAGGTGAAGGGGAGTTGGTGGCCATTGATAAGGGTTTTAATTTCGAGCTTGATGAGTTGTTGAGGGCTTCGGCTTATGTGTTGGGAAAGAGTGGGTTGGGGATTGTGTATAAGGTGGTCCTGGGAAATGGGGTACCTGTGGCTGTGAGGAGATTGGGGGAGGGTGGGGAACAGAGGTATAAGGAGTTTGCTGCTGAGGTTCAAGCCATTGGCAAAGTGAAGCATCCCAACATTGTGAAGTTGAGAGCATATTATTGGGCTCCTGATGAAAAGCTTTTGATCAGTGATTTCATCTCCAATGGCAATTTGGCCACTGCCCTTAGAGGTGAGTGAGTTCTTACACATTCTGTTCGTGTTTTCATTTTTGCCTTTTCTTCAGGATCAATGATTTTGTTTGGGGCAATTTTTTAGTACAGTGATGCTTATTCCCACATACACAGACAAAAATGAGACGTCTAGTAATTAGAGTTGCATAATAATAGTAACACAAAAACTAATAATGATAGCAGATAATAATTGGTTGAATGTGGATCCTAGGGAACTCAAAATAAAGAAAATAAGAAGTCTTTTTTTTTACTCCATACTCAATTTATTTATTCAGTTTGGTTACTATCAAATGAGTGTTATTTTACCAATAAAGTTTTTTTTTTTTTTAAAGAGTGAGAATTACTTAGGCCCTGACCATTTAACCATTCCAGCCTTCCCACCTATCTCACAAAAGTTGGTACTAAATTTTATATTAATCCATATAATTTAATATTTTAATATAAAGCGATAAGTAAAGTTTTTGAAAATAGTTAATATAGAATTCTCATTAATTGGACTAATGAAAATATATTAGTCTAAAGTTTAACACTAGCTTACTGTATTAGCAACTTTGGGCACTATTACCATCGAAGTATAATTTTTTTTATCACCAAGGTAAGAATATATCCTTTTCTTAATGATTTAAACTAATCGATGAGTTGTCATTCCATAAAGCTGATTAATAAACCTGTGAACTTATTCTCATATTTTTGTTTTCATGAGATAAAAGAGTCATTTAACTGTGCAAACGAGGTTCTGTGGGATGTTATGTTCTTTACTTTTCACTGATTAGATTAATTGTGGTCCTTCTTAATTCAGCCAGAAAAAGAAAAAGTCCTTTCTAGAGAAGGCTTGTTATCAGTATAAATTTAACATATTTTTTAAATTATAATAAATTAAATAAGCTAGTTTCACTTTCAGGGAAACTTGAAAGAAATTGGGTTTTGAGTTCTGCTGTTTCCGATTGTTTTCATTCTGTGTGAATTTGTTTTCTGCTAGAATAATAGAATTGTCGTTTCTGCTTTAGATTTGTGGGACAATGGGACCAAAGCGGTAGGTTAACTGGTCCAATGTGCAAATATTGAATTTTAACTTGTCTTGGTACAAGTAAAGAAATGACATTACATTTAATTTATTTGAGGGATGAGTGTGTGGCTAGATCAGCACTTTAGTTAGATGATTATTATTATTAATAAGGAGCGTTGGATCCAAGAAAGTGTTTGGTGAGACAACAGTGCTAATGTTAATGACCTCTCTTTGGGGACATCCGACGAGAAAGTAAGACATTCACCATGTGTCTGGGAAATGTGATGGCAGTGGCACTCATGTTGGGGACCATGAGCTTCTAGACCTTTAGCTCATTTGCTGCACATGGGCCACTTAACAAACCCAAACTTTAGGTGGAAAGTTGCTGTTTCACGGTTACAACTCATTTCCGAAGTGCTGTGTCTGTTTGACTTTAATTTTATTTTAGTTGTTTGGATATCCTTGTTATACGTATACTTCCAGTTTCTCAGTTATCACAAACTCCGTGGACAGTATCTCTTAAAGTAAGCTTTGTACAGAGTCTTCTGTTTGTGGAATTGTAGGCCAGAAAGAACTTTCAAGTTTGTGCCACTTTTGTGCCTTTATTTCATGCAACTAAAGTTTTTTTTTTTTTTTTTTTGGTGGTTGAACTTCCTTGTTCTTAGACTCCAAGTGGAAAACTTTACTTTTCCTTGTTCCATAACTTTCCTTTTGGCTAAACTTTCTTACTTGATTACCCAGTCCCTTCCCGAACTGTTTTCCTACCCTCCAATCTTCATTCTTCTATCGTACTTACGTTTGATTGTTGTAAGGAAAAGGCGAACACAAATTAATAATTTTTTTCTTACAGAATATGTGTTATATGGGATGTAGATAATCCAACCAATAGTTCATAATTTTTGTATTTGAAATTATTTTATTTTTTAGTGTACAAGAGAACAGTGAGTTTAAACTTACGAGTCTCATTGTAAACTTTCCGCCACTATCGTAGTGGGTATATTTGAAATTATCTAGAAAAATATGTAAAATTGCTATTTTTGACTTTACCTCAAGAAGATATGTCAATCTATTATGAAGTTTGCTTAAATTCCTTTTTGTGTCAACAACATAAATTTCTAAGTGCAATAAAAAATAACTTGTCATCCTTTGCAGTCTACACTAGATTCATAATCTTCCGTATACAAATTTTCGGTAAAAGCAGTTCATATTTATCTACTTTTTTATGCAGGAAGAAATGGTCAACCATCTCCGAATTTTTCATGGACAAACAGGCTAAAGATCATCAGAGGAACAGCCAGGGGTTTGGCCTATCTCCATGAATGCAGTCCAAGAAAATTTGTTCATGGTGACATCAAACCTTCCAACATCCTCCTTGACACAGACTTCCAACCCCACATTTCTGATTTTGGTCTTAACAGACTGATCAGCATAACAGGTAACAACCCATCCTCTGGTGGCTTTATGGGAGGAGCTCTTCCTTACTTGAAGTCATCACAAACAGAGCGAACTAACAACTACAAAGCCCCAGAGGCTCGAGTTCCCGGTTGCAGACCCACCCAGAAATGGGATGTATATTCATTTGGAGTAGTATTACTTGAATTGCTTACTGGAAAGTCCCCAGATTCTTCTCCGGCCACATCGACTTCCATTGAAGTCCTGGACTTGGTGAGGTGGGTTAGGAAAGGGTTTGAACAAGAAAGTCCACTGTCTGAAATGGTTGATCCGTCGATGCTCCATGAAGTGCATGCCAAGAAAGAGGTATTAGCTGTGTTTCATGTGGCACTGCAATGCACTGAGGGAGATCCTGAGGTCAGGCCTAGAATGAAAACCGTCTCTGAAAATCTTGAAAGAATTGGATGATAAGATTTTAACGTTTACCAGCTGAAAGTAGTGCACCTGAGACTGGAATTTCAGATACTCAATGAAGATGCATGCATTTGAGCCCCATAGTGCATTTTTTTTGCGGTAGCACTCGGAAAATTTTCTTGTGGGGGGCATCAAGATGGCGTTACAAATGCTTTTTTTATCTCCAACTACGCTCTCAGGCCCCACTGTGTTTTCAAGTTAAAGCAATTTTTTGACGGAGGTCTCATCTTCATTATTTTTTGGGCAAATCAAGGCAGCTCATAGATATATTTAAATTTTGTTCTGCCTCATTCTATCATGATTCTGATCACAATAATTTCACAATATCATGCGTTATTTACATGGGTTGGCAAGTTAAGATGCAATCATGTGTATAATAAAATTAATTCACCTCTCTGTTATCA
Source organism: Sphenostylis stenocarpa (assembly GCA_963425845.1). NCBI lineage: Eukaryota > Viridiplantae > Streptophyta > Magnoliopsida > Fabales > Fabaceae > Sphenostylis > Sphenostylis stenocarpa. The sequence goes on from OY731398.1 coordinate 10,257,150, forward strand.
TTCTTCTTCGGTGTTCTGAAGATTGATAGCATTCAAGTTAGTTCTTACCATTTGCCGGTGTGAAAACAACGTTGAAAGTTAACGGCACGTACTGAGACTGAATTTGTAATTTAATTAACTAAAAAAATTGTTTACAAAAGTTTTTTATTCAAGACAACAGTAACACTAG